>CANXME010000927.1:0-600000 GCA_948144175.1 Closterium sp. NIES-65
TTCCGCCGAGTCTCCAGCGCACAACCCGTTGTTAGGAATACGACGGCTAGCACAATTAACGATCTGCCAGACGATCTCCTAGTCAAGATAATATGGTGTCCCGAGCCGGTTTCTGGCCAACTCGAAGGCAGTTATCCGGGGGCCTCCGTGTCTCCTAGTCAGACGTATACCTCCGAAAGGCCGTATGGCGATGAATCGCTTCTATCTACCCCTCCCGCCTCCGCAGACGCCGCGTTTACCCTTCTTATCGCATCCGTCTACCGAAGATGGCGTAATCTCGCTCGAAATCGCGTCTCCACCTTGCTCGTGAGAGATCGCCAAGTTGTTTCCCTTCGCGACCTGACCGCCGCTGTTAAGAGTTTCCCGTGCCTCACCCATGTCCATCTGAGCGACAACAGCGTTGAGACCCTCGACGATGCCTTCCTCGCTCACCTCGCTGCATCGTGCCCTAAGCTGAAGGCTCTCCATGTGGGAAAGGAGATAACGCAGAGTAACGGATCATCCCATAGGAAGGATGAGCACCCGGTGACCGAAGCAGGCTTGGATCAACTCTTCCATCGTTGCACTCAACTGCAGCACCTGTCGCTCTACTGCCTCCATCAAAACGCCAAGCTACCACCAAGTTTCTCTCGGCTGAACAATCTTCACACTCTAGCTCTGACCGGTAACTCGGCTCGGCAGGCTCCCAGCTATACCAACCTGTCTTCTCTCGCGTCTCTTGCCGTAGAGAAGGGTGACGACTTTTATCGATCAGTTACAGATATCGGGTCTTATTTCTCTCTTAGGACTCACCAGTCTCTCCTGCTGCAATGAAGCTCGGTGACGCCTTTCTCGATCGCACAACTTCCGTGTCTGAAGTCGCTGGAGCTGAAAGCGGGAAGTCCGCGGTTCGACCTCATGTTTCCGTTGAGTCAGCCATGCTGCAGCCTGGAAAAACTGTTTCTCGGCAAGAGCTTTGAGATCCAGAGTCTTCCTGACGACATTGGAGTGCTGCTGCCATGTCTCCGTGAGCTGACCAACAGCGATTGCGAATATCTCGCCAATCTGCGTGACGGGTTCACTTCGCTCACCTCCCTGCAGAGGTTGCCAATCTCCCGGGGAAAAATGACCAGCCTGCCTGAAAGCTTCGGAGGGCTACCAGCGCTAACATTTTTGTCGCTAGGTCTGCCGGAGCTCCATCCCAAAATGCGTGGGGTCGGGGTGGCAGCTTTTCTAGGGTTTGCGAGAGAGTAACTCTCAAGAACTTACCCGCATGTAGCATTTCGGGGTTAGCGGCTCGGGAATCAGTGGGCTGCATCAACTACAAAGTTTCGACCAGATCCTCGCGAGCGATTTTATTGGTCGAACGCTTTCCACCAGATCCACGAAACTTCCTTTGAGACCCTTCGAATGATTTCTATTGGACATTCGATTCGAACCTACTGCTCGGTAAGTTTAGGTTTTCGAAATACTCCTTCCAAGAAGCAGCGGCTTTGAAAAGGTTTGGCACAAATGTAGATACGTGACCCGTACAAGAGCATCTCCGTTCCAGTGTACAGTGATGATTGCTATTGAAATTTCTTGTTCTTATGTGCATGAATTTTGTACACAGCTTATATTGACACCAACATATTCTATTGGGTTGATTTGCATGCGTAACTAAAGCAGTTAAACACTCTGATCTTGTCTGTTGTGATTTTTCAGACTTTAAATTCACTACATAATTATTTCTGCTACTTATGTTTAGATGCATTGTTAGGGAATGGTGGAAACAAGGTGGAAACAACCGGGGTAAGGGGGGCAGGGCTATAGACAGTGAGTCGTAATAAATGCGACTACTTTTCCAAATACAACCTGCACTATAGTACCTGGTATAGAGTATCAGAAGCTACCGCACCATCCAGTGAAGCATTATCATCACCACGCATACGGGTTCAATAGTTTCAGCGTGGTCCTCTTAAAAGGAGGAACTACTTGCTCAGCCCTCAAGATGGCATCAATGTGCACGACGCGATAGGCATCAGCCCTACGACAGCAGGCCAATTTACGAAGGCTGTATCTTCGTCCTCTCCTCTCACGTCCAGGAGCTTCACGTACGCGAGTGGCTGTTTCTCTATCTCCCGTCCAGCTCTGGTTTGTACATGGAAAAGCATGAGGAGCTGGGCATACACAACATCTGACCCCCCTTGAGTACGGTTACTGACCGTACTCCCGTCCAGAGCTACATAGGAAAACCATGGATTCCCATGGAAAGCCACGGTTGCCCTTGCATAGTGAGCACCGTTCAAATCATTCCTTGGGAGTGCAACTGCAGAATGCACCTGCATAGGACGAGAAAGTTTGGGATGGCGAATGCAACAGTCTCATTCTTCGGGAAATACAAACTTCAACGTCGGCAATATAAAAGTGACAGAGTTTAGAATAACACTGCGCATAATGGTGGTCATGGTAGGTGAAGTGTTTTTCTTACATGGACGATGTCATTTCGAATGCCACGTTCAGCGAGGGCTATTGTGATATCGTTCATAGGCGCTGCCGTGTTGCTCCAACAGCCCTTGCCAGAGTTTCTCTGCTTTTCGACCATCAACAACATGTGGAAGTGTCATGGCTGTGCTTGTCGCCGTGAGAACAGGGTTTTTGTTCCTTTCAGCCTGGACGTTGAAATAAAAAGGGATAGGGGAAGTTGCACATGTATGGCATGATGTGTGTTTGTGAAAGTGGCAAGGCATTCCTTGCTGGCCTAACAACCAGCCATGCATGCAATGATGCATGTGTGTGAAATGAATGGCATGGCATTCCTTGCTGGCCTTACAACCAGCCATGCATGCAATGATGCATGTGTGTGAAATGAATGGCATGGCATTCCTTGCTGGCCTTACAACCAGCCATGCATGCAATGATGCATGGCTGTGAAACGAATGGCATGGCATTCCTTGCTGGCCTTACAACCAGCCATGCATGCAATGATGCATGGCTGTGAAACGAATGGCATGGCATTCCTTGCTGGCTTTACAACCAGCCATGCATGCAATGATGCATGGCTGTGAAATGAATGGCACGGCATTCCTTGCTGGCCTTACAACCAGCCATTCATGCCATGATGCATGTGTGTGAAATGAATGGCATGGCATTCCTTGCTGGCCTTAAAACCAGCAATGCATGCACTGATGCATGTGTGTGAGATGAATGGCAAGGCATTGCTGGCCTTGCAAGCAGCCATGCATGCAATGATGCATGTGGGTGTAAATGGCAAAGAATGTCTTGCTGGCCTTACCTCCAGTCATGCATGGCATGATGCATGAGAGACGACACGAGCAAGGCATGTCATGCTGGCCTTACCACCAACAACGCATGGGATGATGCATGAGACACGACACGGGCACAGCATTCCATGCTGGCCTAAACACCATCCATGCATGGCAATGATGTGTGAGTGTGAAATGCACTCTAGCTACAAAGATCGCATGCATACATGGGCACCAAAAAGGAAAATGGAGAAGAGGACAGAGGAATGGCGGACACACTGCATGTAGAGGGTTGCGTTTGGTATCACACCTTCGTTATGGCAGTATCACGTCCTGGCAGGTTGTTGAAAACTGATGGCAAATCCAGCAGTGCGCATCTCATTTCAGACGACCACATGATGGCATCGTCGTAGTTACGGTAGTTCGATGCGCGGAAAGGTCGTTTGCAGGATGTTGTATGGGCGTTCTCGAAGAGCTCGGTGCAGTACTCTCCGGGTGCACCAGCACGTCGGACTGCATCAGGGAAGTGGACAAGCTTGTGCACCTTGACAAGAAGCCAGCCATGCCCGGCCCTTGGGAGGTTGGTCCTGAGCAAGCGCACCAACCTGATTTACACACAGAAGTGGGGTGGGAAACAAAGGGGATAGGATGTCGGGTACAGAAGGAAGTGGGTTGGGAAACAATGGGGATAGGATAAGGGGTACAGAAAGAAGTGGGTTGGGAAACAATGGGGAGTGAGGTGAAGAACAGGGGGAAGGGAGTAGGGTAACAGGGGGAAGTGAGGTGGGCAACATTGGGAAGTGAGGTGGGCAACAGGGGGAAATTTTGAGGGGAACAGGGGGAAGTGAGGTGAGTAACAAAAGGAAGGGAGGGCTTACTCTTTGGTGTCCACGGTGTACTGGCGCAAGAGACTCTCCGGATAGACTGGTGCACGGAAGTATGTGTGAAACCACTTTACGAAAAATCGCAGGACAGCCATCTTGATTGGTGCTTTCAGTAGCCCATCGGACATAATAAGCAAGACCACCTGTTCCATAAACAATACGGGTAGGTTACGTCATTGTGACATCAAATTGCAACTCAATGAAAGGCTCTCAAGACTCAACCATAGAGAACACCAACATTCGCACTCACACACCCGAATCACGGCCGCATGCTCCGCCGCAGAATAGTTGGCTCCTGGATTGAAATAGTGACCGTCAGCGGGTAACTTGTATGAGGAAAACCTCTCCTCCTTCGCTAGGACACCGAGTCGCCTATGATATTTGAAAAACGGGATGGGGGAGGGGGGTTTGGGTGTAGAGGTCCAGGGTGGAGGGATAGAGGGAGGGAGGGGGGGAAGGGGACAGGCGGAAGAGGGATAGGGAGGGTGGAAAAGGCATACAGATTGTGGTTGATTAAGTCATCAATATCACATTGCACAAAGCAGCAAGACAAACACACCTGTTCATTTCGTTTATGTCTTCACCATGTACCACCTCTTCCAAAATGTAGCGTCACACGCCAGCGAGTACAACATGTAACACATCCAACATGATAGCCAAGTAGGGGTTGCCCCAAGGGTCGTGGATCTCATGCGCGCGGTTCACATTCCAGAGGAAGCTCTGCAAACGTGGATGAAAAAAAAAAAAAAAAAAAAAACAATAATGAGTCCAGTACTGAAACCCACCCTCTCAAGCCCTTACCCTCCAATGCAAGAGATGTGTGAGTGAGGATGACGGGAGGACGGTATGTCAATCAACCCTACACCCTCCAGTACACAAGAGGTTTGAGTGAGGGTGAGGGGTGGAAGGTAAGCTCTCTGCCCTACACTCTTCGATCCATGGGAGGCACGAGTGAGGCTAAGGAAGGGGCATTCATGTACGTACGGGGATGGGATGTGTTGAATAAGCGGTCCGCCACTCCGTGCTTGCCGTCATGAGCCATTGTTGGTGCTTCACGGTCCGCCATTGAAATGATGCTGGTTCCATGTTTGCAAGGTCATCCTTATGCACGTAACAAACCGAGCAGGGACGATTCGAGGCGTGTTGCATCGTGCTGGTCACACGACTCCCTTCAGGGTAATCGGCAACATACGAGTATAGCTTCGGCCAGACGGTGTAGACATTCCCAAACGGATTTGTTAATGGTAAGGAGCTGGGGAAGCATTACAACCATGGAGATTGGGGGGTATAAGAAGATTTATGAGAAATGCACTCATGCATGGCAACCTCACTCACTGCCATGCGTGGCAGGATGAGTAAAAGCGTTATGAGCAATGGACCCATGCATGGCAGCCTATGGTTCCCTGACATCATGCGTCAAATGGTGATGAGCATTCCACCCATACATGGCTGCCCTACTCACTGCCATGCATGGCATGATAAGTCAAATGGTGATGAGCAATGCACCCATACATGGTAGCCAAAATCACTGCCATGCATGGCAAAATGAGTCAAATGGTGAGCCTTACCTTCGCATGACTTCAAACAGGCTTTTGAAAACGATGTCACAAGATCGCTGGAATAGTTCCACACGTTGCCATGGTTCCATTTCAGGGTCGGCGACAGGGAGTAGTGCGACCAATATCCTCCCATGATCCAGCCGGCGCCGTGCTAGTGGGATGTTGGTGAAGGTGAGGTACACCGGCCATGCTTTCAGCCGTTCATTACCGGAGAGTAGCGTCTCATCACTTGAGATGATGATGGAGCAGACCAGCTCCTCGTCTGATATATATTTCTGCAATACAAAGCATGTGAATCGCTAAGTTTTGGACATCCGAAATCTGGTGAGAGCTGAGGAATAAAAGCACTTCATGGCTAACCTGTGCTTTGAGCCAAAAATCAGCCGAGTGTGCTGGCCCGTACACTCTCTCCTCGCCTTTCTTCACTTCGGCTGCCCGATGAATGAACCCCTCACGGTTCTTTGGATCCGACCACAACCGACGCAACGCCTGCAGTACGTAGTAGGCGTGGAAGTGGGATCCATGTGTACAACAACCAAAAACAGTTTAGGGACGTGCCTATGCATGGCATGAGACAAGTAGTGATGAGCAATGGACCTATTCATGGCAGCCTTACTCACTGCCATGCATGGCATGATGAGGAAAAGCGAGATGAGCAATGCACCCATGCATGGTAGCCTTACTCACTGCCATGCATGGGTGATTGGCGAAAAGCGTGATGAGCAATGGACTCATGCATGGCAGCCTTACTCACTGCCATGCATGGCATGATGAGTAAAAGCATGATGAGCAATAAACCCATGCATGGGAGCCTTACTCACTGCCATGCATGGGTGATTGGCAAAAAGCGTGATGAGAAATGGACTCATGCATGGCAGCCTTACTCACTGCCATGCATGGCATGATGAGTAAAAGCGAGATGAGCAATGCACCCATGCATGGTAGGCTTACTCACTGCCATGCATGGGTGATTGGCGAAAAGCGTGATGAGCAATGGACTCATGCATGGCAGCCTTACTCACTGCCATGCATGGCATGATGAGTAAAAGCGTGATGAGCAATACACCCATGCATGGGAGCCTTACTCACTGCCATGCATGGGTGATTGGCGAAAAGTGTGATGAGCAATGGACTCATGCATGGCAGCCTTACTCACTGCCATGCATGGCATGATGAGTAAAAGCGTGATGAGCAATACACCCATGCATGGGAGCCTTACTCACTGCCATGCATGGGTGATTGGCGAAAAGCGTTATGAGAAATGGACTCATGCATGGCAGCCTTACTCACTGCCATGCATGGCATGATGAGTAAAAGCGTGATGAGTAAAAGCGTGATGAGCAATACACCCATGCATGGGAGCCTTACTCACTGCCATGCATGGGTGATTGGCGAAAAGCGTGATGAGAAATGGACTCATGCATGGCAGCCTTACTCACTGCCATGCATGGCATGATGAGTAAAAGCGAGATGATCTAGCGAGTACAAGGCTTGGATTAGTGGGATTCATGTGTACAACAACCAAAAACGGTGTGAGGACGTACCTCTACAGGGTCAATAAATTTGACCTTGAACACCCTGTGTCAGCCCGAAACGCTAACATTTTCGGTTTTGTAGCGCCTTTTCTCAATGCCCAGCTTCTCCAGAGCGTATTTATCGACCGCATGCTTCGTGTTCCAATTCTTCAATGCTTTTATGTCAAATCCGGCGTGCTTGATGAGCTTGAAAAACCACCACACGTCATGCGCGCTGAGACCGACTCCCTTGTTGCATGAAGCTAAGAACTTGAAGGTTTCCAACAGCGTGTCGAACTCCGGTGTCTCTTCGGGTTCGTCAACGTCGGCAAAGGAGGAGTTGGCGTCGTGGAAAACCTCCTCACGGTCACATTCCATCGCTGCCGCTGAGAATGGCGTTTCCACATGGTGCGTGTCTTCTGTCGTCGCCACTCCAACGTCGGGAATGACACTGGAGTTGTATGGGATTCCCGGAAGCACGTCATTCTCAGTGTTACGAGATTTATTTGCTCTTGCACGCGCATGAGGAAGCAAGCATTTGCCGCTGCGCTCGTGGTTTGAGAGTGCAACCTCGTTGTCGAATGAAACCTCACAAGTTCGCAGCTGAAACCATCTGTCGGCAAAAATACCCTTTCCATCTCGCAGCATCCGTGAGGCATTGGTGATTCAAAGCTAGATGTCATGTCAAGGCGTTCGAGGTGAAGCACCAATAGAAGTAGTGCTATAACGCACCGTAGCCGTATGGCATGAAGATTAGGGCCCATTGAGAAGAGACCACATTACAGAGGGTTCTGAAAAGAACTGTGAATCAGCCAGGCTTGCTCTGATTATGAATGGGCTTCTAGACTGTTGTGCGTACTATCTGTGAGAGAAATTTGGCTGGGTAGGGAAGGGGGGAAGGGTGACGGGTTTCTTGCTGGAGTCGCGAGGCTTCTGGTTACTTGGTGGGCTGGCAAGGGCTGGGATTAGAGCTGTACTAGAGTCTAGCTGCATTTGATTGGTTGGAGTACAGGGAGTGGCTGAGATTTGTCGCCATAGCGAGTCGCATTTCCAAATCCGAGATTTGAACAACCAAATCACTCACAAACCCTTCATTGAGGTGTTCGATATTATAGGTAGCTCTATATGGGATTGCAAAACAGATACAGACCGTTTTGGATATACTCGATGTAAGGCGCTTGAGATCTCTGTACATTGTATTAGTGGTATTGCTCAGGCATCAGCCATAAAAGAATGTTATGATTGCTCATGTCAAGTCAGAAATATAGACATGAATAACAACAGCAGAATACATGTCCCATCAGGTATTGTCAAGCTTAAGTGGTGTTTTTTCAGAATACATGGCGTGATTATGCTCGTAGGTTTTGTTGTTTGAAAAATAGGTGCCCTGTAGTGCCAGCGCGCCTTAGTCGTCTCGCGGCTTGTGACGACGTCCGTTCAGATTTGTGGCTCACAGCTTGGACAGGTTGCGTTCGGAGGTGCATTTGGACAGGTTACGCCACGGACTGTTTTGTAAACTTAGCATCTTAACGTCATTTACTGAGTCGCGCTTGTTAGAGGCGTGTAACCGGGCGCGCGCCATGCTAGTAAAATACCGTATCACTTGTGAAGTCGGTATCGTTACGGAAAACGAATACCAGCGTCTCGTAACAGGCTGAAGGAACTCCGAGAAGACGCAGATAACAGATGGGAATGAACGGGTGGTGCTCTGCCGATCTGATGCTGGAGTTGGTAATTAAATATCGCGTTGCAGTCGTTATCGTGTCCTCTAAAAACACGTAGAAACCGTGAAAAAATCGGCGGGAATTGTGATGACTACTAAGTCAGCAGGTAATGAACGGGTGGTGCTCTGCTCTCGTTCTATCGTGCATATTTGAAGAAGAGATTGAAGTTGAGAGCCTACTCCCCGCAGGCCCAGCAGGTCAGGCTACGTGAAGTTTGTTGTGAAGTTTGTTGAATACACCTGCCTGGCAACACGCTCGAACAAGCACACGTTCGTGACCAACAACAACGGAAAGAGAGCCGTCAACCAACCAGCATGTCAACACCCTCGTTACAAAACGGTTAAAAACCTTGATATTTCCATAAGCAACGTTACATATGAAGACAATCATGAGTAATCATTAGTATAAAACCAGGTGTCACTAATTATATGAAAAGGGCGTCAACTCAATATGGTTCCATTCGCACTAATGACGTAGTATTGAACAACGATGATGTGAAACCGCGCGAGTATAGAACTGGACTGCAGATGATGCCGCTTCGACGCTGCGTTGCTCATTTTGCAAGGTTTCTTCACACCACTGGGTCATGAATGATATTAGAAGGGTGTCAAATCATCTTGGTGCCATTCGCACGACTGGCAAAAGAGAGATGCAGTTGTGAGCGTCGAATGATGTGAAACCGCGCGAGTACAGACCTGGACTGCAGATGATGCCGTTTCGACGCTGCGTTGCTCATTTTTGCAAGGTTTCTTCACACCACTGGGTCATGAATGATATTAGAAGGGTGTCAAATCATCTTGGTGCCATTCGCACGACTGGCGAACGAGTGACGCAGTTGTGAACGTCGAATGATGTGAAATCGCGCGAGTACAGACCTGGACTGCAGATGATGCTGCTTCGACGCTGCGTTGCTCATTTTTGCAAGGTTTCTTCACACCACTGAGTCATGAATGATATTAGAAGGGTGTCAAATCATCTTGGTGCCATTCGCACGACTGGCGAAAGGGTGACGCAGTTGTGAGCGTCGAATGATGTGAAACCGCGCGAGTACAGCCCTGGACTGCAGATGATGCCGTTTCGATGCTGCGTTGCTCATTTTTGCAAGGTTTCTTCACACCACTGAGTCATGAATGATATTAGAAGGGTGTCAAATCATCTTGGTGCCATTTGCACGATTGTCGAAAGAGTGACGCAGTTGTGAGCGTCGAATGATGTGAAACCGCTCGAGTACAGACCTGGACTGCAGATGATGCCGCTTCGACGCTGCGTTGCTCATTTTTGCAAGGTTTCTTCACACCACTGAGTCATGAATGATATTAGAAGGGTGTCAAATCATCTTGGTGCCATTCGCACGACTGGCGAAAGAGAGACGCAGTTGTGAGCGTCGAATGATGTGAAACCGCGCGAGTACAGACCTGGACTGAAGATGATGCCGTTTCGACGCTGCGTTGCTCATTTTTGCAAGGTTTCTTCACACCACTGGGTCATGAATGATATTAGAAGGGTGTCAAATCATCTTGGTGCCATTCGCACGACTGGCGAACGAGTGACGCAGTTGTGAACGTCGAATGATGTGAAACCGCGCGAGTACAGACCTGGACTGCAGATGATGCTGCTTCGACGCTGCGTTGCTCATTTTTGCAAGGTTTCTTCACACCACTGAGTCATGAATGATATTATAAGGTTGTCAAATCATCTTGGTGCCATTCGCACAACTGGCGAAAGAGTGACGCAGTTGTGAGCGTCGAATGATGTGCAACCGCGCGAGTACAGCCCTGGACTGCAGATGATGCCGTTTCGATGCTGCGTTGCTCATTTTTGCAAGGTTTCTTCACACCACTGAGTCATGAATGATATTATAAGGTTGTCAAATCATCTTGGTGCCATTCGCACGACTGGCGATAGAGTGACCAGTTGTGAGCGTCGAATGATGTGAAACCGCGCGAGTACAGACCTGGACTGCAGATGATGCCGTTTCAACGCTGCGTTGCTCATTTTTGCAAGGTTTCTTCACACCACTGAGTCATGAATAATATTACAAGGGTATCAAATCATCTTGGTGCCATTCGCACGACTCGCAAATGAGTGACGCAGTTCTGAGCGTCGAATGATGTGAAACCGCGCGAGTACAGACCTGGACTGCAGATGATGCCGTTTCGACGCTGCGTTGCTCATGTTTGCAAGGTTTCTTAACACCACTGAGTCATGAATGATATTAGAAGGGTGTCAAATCATCTTGGTGCCATTCGCACGACTGGCGAAAGAGTGACGCAGTTGTGAGCGTCGAATGATTTGAAACCGCGCGAGTACAGACCTGGACTGCAGATGATGCCGTTTCGACGTTGCTTTGATTATTTTTGCAAGTTTTCTTCACACCACAGAGTCATGAATGATAATAGAAGGGTGTCAAATCAGTTTGGTGCCATTCGCACGACTGGCAAACGAGTCACGACGTCGAATGATGTGAAACCGTATGTGTACAGACCTGGACTGCGGATGATGCCGTTTCGACGGTGCGTTTATTTGTCTTGCAACTTTTATTCCCTGAAACTGATACACTGATGATGCTATACATTCGTCACCCCAATTAGTTGTCGTTCCCGAAATGTTATGGTTTTCAACTGGACCTTTTGAGTGAATGTTTACCGTTTTATATATATACAAAACTAAATGGTTTGTTTTTCTAACAATTCTGAACCTACCTAGAGGTTCCGACAAAACGATAGTTTCCCTGATGGCATCCGTGTCTAACACGAGAGGTTCATGAACTCAACCTCAGCGGTTGGATGTGCTGAGGGTTTCGTTATCGAGGGCTAGGAGAGCTTCACGCGAGCCCTGAAACAACCCTGGGCGTTGTTCCTTGTCCATCTCCTTGCTCGAAGTTTTCAAACCCTTGGCCTTGCTCTACCTGCTCTGTTCGGCTGTTTGAATTATGAGATTTCAAACTTGAGAACTCTGTGCCAACCCTAGCCCACGACCATAGCTACTAACCTCACCTTACACCATGCCTAGTGTTCGGTACCAACCCTGGCCGACCACCAGAGCCACTTACCCCAGATATCCGCCAGGCCTAGCGTCCAGTTCTCAACTGAGTAAGGGAACGTCACCTGCTGTGAACGCGTTTCCATACCTCACCTCCCTCCCCAAGCCTGATTCAGTGACACGGTCATTACCACAGATTGCCACCAGGCCTTGCGTCCAGTTCAGCTTTGCTACGGATCGTCAACTGCTGCCGGCGCGTTGCCTCACCGCACCTCATTCCCAAGCCTGATTCAGTGACGAGCCTTACTTTCCACCGTCTCACCAGGAGTCACGCTATTTTCGTAGTATATAATGGCGGGTCCGCCTCATTTTCCGCACAAACTTACCGAGAATCACTCTTCAAAGCTTCTCTACTTCTTCTGTCATGGAACAGTCTAACGCAACTGCTTCCGCCCTAATCTCTTCCATCCGCGGGCGTCGCCAAAATGGCCGGTTTCCTGCGATGCCCGGAACCCAGGCAATTCGTGCTGCATCGATGGGACATGCTACCTCTCTCGGTATCAACGTGGCGGCTCGACCATCTTCTCCGAAAAGTGCGTTTTTTTATGTTGTTTTGTTGCACACCATTTTACGCTCTGTTTCTAGCTTCCTTGTGTTGATTCCGCAGGCCAATGAGAGATATTGACACATTGTTGCTGGATCTCATTTGTGCAGGTCCTGTTCGGACGCGCTCCTTACACGCTGTGTTTTCCGACGCGGTAGGAAGTCAGCCGCGTCACGAGGAGAATCGGCCGCTCAACACCAGTGGTCATGCTCCACAAATCCCGGCCTCGCGTGGTGATGCGACTTCCGCTCATGTCAATGGCGTGGGAACGCCACCTGCTCACCATTCTCTGCGTTCCGGAAGTCAGGGCCGGTCGGGTGGGCGGCGAGCAGGTCAGGCGGCCCGCCAGAGTTCCGCCAATGCCGCAGGGCGCACGTCTGCTGCTGCTGGCGCAGGCCAGCAGTTCCGCCACGCTGCAGGGAGCAACACCGCCGCTGCTGCATCTGGCGGGCTGCTTGGCAAGACCGCTGGGCGCACGTCCGCTGCTGCTGACGCAGGCCAGCAGTTCCGCCACGCTGCAGGGAGCAACACCGCCGCTGCTGCATCTGGCGGGTTGCTTGGCGAGACCGCTGGGCTGACGTCTGCTGCTGCTGGCACAGGTCAGCAGTTCCGCCACGCTGCAGGGACGACCTCGGCCTACACTGCACCGGGCGGTCAGCTGCGCCAGGCCGCAGGGAGCAGCTCTCCTGACCCTCCATCTGGCGGTTTGTTCCGCCAGCCTGCGGGTCTGACCTCCGGCGATCCTGCACCTGGTGGTTCGTTGGGGCAAACCGCGTTGAACAGCTCTCCTGATCCTGCACCAGGCGGTCCGTTTAGCCAGGCCACTGGGAGGAGCTCTCCTGACCCTGCATCAGGTTGTCGGTCGGGCCACGAGGATGGGAGGAGATCCGCTGACCCTTCAGCTGGGGGCCAACTGGGACAAGTGGCTGGGTGGAGCTCTGCCAACACTCCTACTGGCGCTCATTTGGTCCAGACCGCTGGAAGACCTACAGCCGACCATGCTCCTGACGAGATGCGCACGATAGCTGCTGGGCACACCTCCACTGAGACCCATGATGGCAGCATGTTCCTGCCGTCATGCGAACCGGTTCCGGACGCCCCTTTCTGCCCGTCTGCTGGCATGACCTCTGCCGACCGTGCTGTTGATGGCGTGTTAGGCCAGGCTGCTTGGAGGACCAACGCCAATCCTGCTGCTGGCGTGCTGCTAAGGCCAACCGCGAGGCGCATCCCCGACGACACCAACACTAACGGCGTGTTCTCCCGGCCTGGAGGCGCCGAGCTTGGCGGCCACTTTGGCGAGGCCAATGGGAGGACCTGGACCAACTCTGGAGCAGACGAGCCGCTCATC
Organism: Closterium sp. NIES-65; assembly: GCA_948144175.1. Taxonomy (NCBI): domain Eukaryota; kingdom Viridiplantae; phylum Streptophyta; class Zygnematophyceae; order Desmidiales; family Closteriaceae; genus Closterium; species Closterium sp. NIES-65. Next base: position 13,840 of record CANXME010000927.1, read on the forward strand.
CCGAACGCTGGTGGAACCGAGGCCGGTGATGCTGTGGGCGGTCAGACAGGAGATGCGTATGGGCGGGCCACTACACACGCTGCTGATCATGAACTGCACGGGCATGAGGCAGAACCGACCTCTGATGTTGAAGAGGCGCGTGCCGCACATCGTGCTCTCCAGCGTGAGAACCAGCGGCTGTTGAATGAGCTTGAAGAGCTTAGGCGTTCGCTTTCTCGGTCAACGTCACCTGCTGAGACCTCTGGTGGTGCGGGCGAGCAGCAGGAACCGTCTCCAAACTCTGGGAATGTCGCAGCTAATGTGCAGCCAGGAAGGCATCCCATCGTACCGATCAACGATCGGCTGCTTGGGAGGGCCGTTGGGAACGCTCACAGCCCGGGGAACCGAGCATGGCCTGCAACACTTGACCCCGGAGCAGGAGGTCCTCGCATTCGACCTTGCTGCAGCGATGAGGCGAGTCCCCGAGGTCAACAAAGGGCTTTATGTAAGCACCTTCCATGCTGGCACGCCATCCACATTCTTATGTTTTTTGCCTCTCATGCTTACGCAGGCAACAATTTCTCTATCTCGTATCTTGGTTTTCAATGTAACTCATCCTCAACATGCTGCGTGTGTTACTTCCCCACTGTCACCAGGTGGCAATGTTGGATGCACTCACCGTTCTTTTCTCAAATATGCCTGATGGTAGGATGGACTTCTAGCCATCTCGGAAGGTGCTGCTGGGAGCGCTTGCTGCTGCTTTGAAGTACAAGACGGTTGGTCAGCGGACCGACCTGCTTCATGTGTATCTTTTTGACCCAGTTCGACGTGGCTATATCCGCAACAAGCTGCAGGATGGACGGCATGTCATTCTGCATACCGGTCGATGCGGTATTTACAGAGCGTTTAACTTGTACATTCAACGCCCCGACCAAAACCGCAAGCTCATGGGTTCCACCTTGATCGAGGCGTGGAAAGTGCAATACAAGCCAGGTATGTCTCTGTTGCCCCACTACCTGGAAGGAAATGTTTTTGATCCCATATCCATGTGAGCAGCCTGGCTGCTGCATGCCTGTAGTCGAGGCTAGGCAATCACCTCACCCCACCCCACTTCACTCCACTCCCCTCTTTCCTTCCCGTCCCCTGCTCAGGTAAAAAATTGCCAACAAAGTGCTAATTGGAGATTCAGGGGAGGGTGCTGAAAGAAACCCGTTTCATCCAACCTCCATCCATCAACTCCCGCTCCCGTCCTCTTTCCCCTGCCTTCGCAACCCCATATCCCTGTGAGCAGCCTCCCTGCTGCATGCCTTCTATCGCCAGAAGTAGTCGAGACCAGGCAATCACCTCACCACCCAACCCCCTTCACCACTCCCGTCACTCATTCCCTTCCCCTGCTCAATCAATAAAACCACCTGTAGATTGCTCGCAGGAGATTCAGGAGAGCTTTATGAAACAAAAAAGTTCAAAACGTTTTTATCACACCCCCTTTACGTCAACTCCCGCTTCCCTTCTCTATGTCCTGCCTTCTCACTACATATCCCTGTTAGCAGGCCTCGTACTGCATGCCTTTTCCGCCAGCTGTGGTTGAGGCTAGGCAATAACCTTACCCTACCACCCTTCTCTCCACTCCCCTCTCTCCTTCCCGTCCCTCTCAGTGAACTAAGCCGCCAGCAGTGATGCTCACAGGAGATATCAATAAGCATGCTAGAAATTTCGCTCTCATTCCACCTCAACACCCGCTTTCCTTCTCTCTCCCCTATAACTCAACCCACATCTCAGCAGCCCCACAGGTGCATGCTTTGTATCGCCATCCGTAGTCGAGGCTAAGCAATCACCTCACACCAACCCCCTTTCCTCCACTCCCCTCTCTCATTCTCGTCCCTATTCATTGAAAAAAACCGCCAGCATAGTGCTCACAGGCAATTCAGGGGAGGTTGCTGAGGAATTTGTTCTCATCCCCCACCTCCTTCTCTCAACACCCGCTTCCCTTCTCTCTCCCCTAAACCCTTCTCACCCCATATCTCAGCAGTCCCATTGGTGCACAGCTGGTATCGCCGGCTGTAGTCAAGGCTACGCAATCCTCCACCCCACCCTCCTCTACTCCACTCCCCTCTCTCCTTCCCGTCCTTATGTGAAAAACCGCCAGCATAGTGCTCACAGGCGATTCAAGGGAGGGTGCTGAAGACTCTGTTCTCATCCCACCTTGTCTCAACTCCCACTTCCCTCCTCTCTCCCATGTGCCTTCCCCTAATCCTTGTGAGTAGACTCCCTGTTCCATGCCTTGTATCGCGAGCTGTAGTCGAGGCTATGCAATAACCTCACCTCACCCCCCTTCACTCCCCTCTCTCCTTCCCTTCCCCTGCTCAGTGACAAAACCGACAGCTGAATGAGAGTCAGAGGCGTTGGCTGGAATATGGTTCTCATCCCTCGTCTGTTTACTCCGGCCCCGTCTTCTCTCCCTATGTTGCTTCTGTTATGCAATCCCATCTGTTTTGCAATGCCTGAATGTGTGTGCAGTCGATGGGTCTTACGATCTGTACACGTGGCATTGCAACCAGAACGGGGTCCCTTTCTTCAACGCTGTCTTCACGCGCTTGATTGCGGCGTCTTTCCGCCGCGATGGGGAGGATGTCCTTGTGCTGAAGCTCAAAAAGATTGCTTTTTGGCTGTATGGGGTGAGTGAGTGTAACGTCCTTTTCTGAATTGAGTGTAACGCATACTAGTTGTAATTCATCAATGCCTCCTTATGTCCATGCAGGTAGAGCACAAGATCATACATGGGGAAGAATTGCCCCGCAGCACGACAAGGAACAGAGAAGGTGTTGTGCTGTACCACAACAACGTGCGACGTTGGGCGCGAGACGCAGTCGACACGAGCACCAATGCTACGGATCCCTGGTGGGACAGTGCCAACAATGCCTGGCGCTTTTCGTGCTCGGACTGTGGCGTTTCTATTAGCCAGGAGGGTCTGGATGATATTTGAGTATGGCGTGGTGCTTGATGGGTAATAGCAGTTGAGGAAGGTCCTCAATTATTACTGTAGCACTCGTCTTGCTGAAAAACGAGTGCATATTAATCTGGAAATATATCCAGATTTATATTGAATATATAATTTATACAATTGTTTTAAAAAATGTGATTCACGTATACGGTAAAATTAAAATTTCTAAAATTTATTGTTACAATATGTAGTAACAAAGTAACGTAGTAGCGCCGTAACAACTGTTTATTGATATGCGCATAGGATAATTGCATTCTACGTTTGAGTGTATGCGTAACTAGAATCGTAACCAGGTAGACTCCATGTAATCGCCGGATTGTTGTCGCAACCAATAAGAACAATCTGTCGCGAACCAATACGATGAAGTCGATGGCGCTTGGGTTCACCGTGGTAGCCCATCCCTGCAGACCAAGTAGCGAGCTCCGATTGGTCAGTCATTTCAAATTTACGATATAGCAAGATTTGGGTGTAAATGAGATTAACGGCTGAGATTCTGTGGTTTAGATTCCGAGAAGTTTCTGTTGAAGCCGAGTCATTTCAAAGTTACGAGAGGGAATGTTGGCCACAATCTTTGGAGTAGGTGTTGGAAAACCTACCGAAATGTTACCCCAATGTTGCCAGGTGGTAAGAAACGAAACCCCCGCGTTTTGGGATGTCACGCATCTCCCAGATTCGTTCCGCCTGTTCACTGCTCTCAAGATTCTGATTTTGGTTGACTGTGAATCCCTCAGCGAACTACCTCCAAGTCTTGGCGATTTAACAGCACTCGAGTCTCTCAGCATCATCAACTCTCCACACTTAATACTTTCTGAAGACATTGGAGATTTGACCAACCTTAAGAGTTTCCACCTGAATAGAGTTCACTCAGACCTCCCATCATCGCTCACACGGCTCTCCTCACTGACAAGCCTTCAAATCTTTCAGAACGCCATGAGCGAGCTTCCAGAGGGCATGGGGAAGCTGAGTGACCTGCGCGTGTTGTTTCTCCAATCCGATTCGGGTTTTGACAAGCTCCCAGAGTCCGTCACCGATCTTGTGAGCCTCGAGATATTGAAAGCTGGCGACGTCACTAGAATGCCCAAAACCTTGAGCAGCCTTGTAAGACTGAGAGAGTTGGAGCTGGGCAAATGCCCTCAGCTGCCAGAAGCTCTCATGACGGTGCCACCATCACTGGAGGCTCTCAACTTGGGGAGCCACCAGCTGCTGATTCCCCTGCTGGAAATCCCTGCTCTGCCTAGGCTCAGGGAACTGAGCTTGACAAGTGTTGGCCTGCTGCGTGGTCTAAACACCGACATTGCCCTTCCGTCCCTGGAGCACTTGCAGCTGTTGCTGCCTAGAGATGCAGAGGATCTCCCATTGCCACTAGCAGCCGTTCCCAACATCCGCACCTTGACAATTCGAAATGCTGGGCGCATGTTCATGCTTCTGGATGAGGTTGGATCCCTGCTGCAGCTGAGGAAGCTGTGCATAGAAAAGGCTGACAACATGGAATTGGTACCAGTGATGGTTACGTGGTTACAGAGGCTGACATCCATTGAGATCCATGCTCCTGGACTTTGCTGCCTCCCAGAGGGCATCGGCGCTCTATCCAGATTGCGTGAGCTGAACCTGTCAGGCTGCTCAGAGTTGGATCAACTCCCCGATACTTTCACCCAGCTTTCCTGCCTCCATTACCTTAACCTCCGCAACACTTCTATCAGTGCCCTGCCTTTCAACTTTGCTCAGCTGAGCCGGCTCAAGAATCTTGACCTGCATGGATGCAAGCAGCTGGAGTCTCTTCCTGACGATTTTATGCAGCTCAGAATGCTGCATTGCCTGAATATTTCAGGTTGTGACAAACTGCTTGATTCCAGAGACTCATGCGCTGGTTTGGATAAAATGTATGGTCTGCAAGTGCGGACTAGGGAATATGATGACAATGCTTGGGATTAAATACTTGTAGGTGGGTGATTTTTTATGCACATGTGTCTGATGTTAGGCAGGCATCTCCGAGTGAGCGGTAGTTTGTTGTCAGAAGACTATCATCTTTGTGTGTATTGTGGGTAGTGTACCCATTCATCATACATGACATTAAACTGAAATGCACTTTGTGTGGAACCCTTCTGGCTATGGATCTGTTCGTAGTACATGGTAGATGCGGCAAGATTCCTGCTGGGATTGAGAGCTTGTAACAAGAGCTTCACGCACCTGCAGGATATACGGAAGACCAAGAAGGATAAACAAAAACAAAAGGGCATAAAGTGGTTCTCAGGAAGTCACCGAATCAATGTCAACATGTTGCCATGCTGCTAAATAATCATGATGGGAAAAGTAGATCATAAACTGCTAGAGGGTGGCAGATAAAGAGAGGAGGGGGTAGTAGTAGCATCAAGGATGCACAGCACACTAAGATAATCAAAGACATGGCATCCCTCTCAAATTGTGCTGCAAAAACAACCATCTGCTGCTGACACACATCCAGGCCCTCAGATTGGTTTCAGGGTATGCTGATGGATCAGCGTGCCCCTGCCAACCAGGTGTCCAAATCAGCGTTGGTGGTTTTCAATCTACTGATCCTGTCAGGGTAAAATTTTCCACTGTACTGATCCTTCAGTGTAAAAAAGTCCAAAATAAATATACCTAACCTAACCTACCTAACTAGTACTACTAGAGAACTAGCTCATGTCATCATCTGAAGAAGGAACGCTACTGCTACTGCTGCCATCATCATCACTCTGCAGACCTTGCACTTGATTGACGGGAACCCTGCTTTATTCTGCAGCAGTACAAGCCACGGGTAGTCATCAGACCATTGTTTGTTAAACATAGCTAAAGCCTCTTGGTATTTCTCCTTGGCAATGTCGGGCAGTTCTGTATCGAAAGACACCTCAACCGCTTTCCCCTTCATTTTACGCTGACGGGCCTTCGGGGAAGAGTTACCCACACCGGACGTTGGTGTAGCTTGACTGGAACCCCACCCGATCTTGGTCTGGTGGTACCTCACTTTAATACCCCTTTTAAGACGAGGACCTTGCCGAGTAGTTCCGGCAGCGACAGGTTGACGGTTCCGTGTGGGTTCGAGAGCGGCAGGTGTAGATCCGACAGCGTCAAGAGTTGATGCGGCAGCGACAGGCGTTGATGCGGCAGCGACAGGCGTTGATGCGGCAGCGACACGAGTTGATGCAGCAGCGACAGGAGGTTAAGCGGCAGCGCCTACATGCGTCGAACACTCGCCCTGCGTCCAGATGGTAGGTGCCTCGGGGCCAGTGGAAGGGAACGGCACGGCTTGAGCTGACGGCGGGACTAACGCGGGAGCAGCGTGAACGCGTCGTAAAAAGTCTAAGCCAGTAATAGCGGCTGGCCTCGTGCCTGCGACGGGCGGAGGGCCGTCACCTGCGGGCGTCGAAACCGCCATGGCTGCTCAGCGCTGCAGAGCATGCCGAGCTTGAGGGAGAAGCTACTCCTGCTTCAGCTCGAACATCACTTCCTGCAGGGGTTCACGAGGAGTGCAGGAACAGAATGAGGGAGCAGATGGGGGTACCCCCTCTCCCGAGCTGCGATGACGAGGGATCTTGGTCCAGGCCAGGGTTTCCGTCTTCCCAGGCAAGATGACAACACCCCCACTCCACTCTGCCATCCCTGGCGTGTTGGCGTGGACCCTGCCACCAGTGGTGTGTTGTCTGTGTTCTCATTGGGCAGTTGTGAACTAGGTTAGCCGTTCTCTGGTATTCTGGCTTCCAGCGCGGCAAAAACGGTTCGGCGCGCACTAGCTGTAAATACAGCGCATGTGAGAAGATTCCAAGTGTGTGTGGGGTTTCGTGAATCACGCGAAGGAACAGCCTGTACACGCGTCGCCCCACCCCCCCCCCCCCCCCCCCCCCCCCCCCTTTCCCCCGGCCGGTCAAATCCGTTTCAGGGTGACGCACTGAAGTATACTGATTCCTCAGTGTAACTCGTTCAGAAACACACAAAACCGTCAGTGTGGAAAACTCACATTTACTGAAATTTCAGCCCAAAATGGAAGCATTTACTGATTTTCCAGGGAAAACGAAATTCAGAGCTACAAAATCAGCGTAATCAGCGTGTTTTACGCTGACATCTGAGGGCCTGCACACATCCTTTCCAAGCCCGAGTGATACATTCTCCTACTCACCTCTTTGCCTTAAAAACCAGTTCCTTGCATTGCTGCTGCGCATAAAGGACCTGGTGTGTTGACCAGCAAGGAACAGCAGTATGGTGAAGTGAAACAGGCAGATTCGTGGCACAATGTAAACGCACAGAAGGACGCAATGGCTGGGAACGCTGGTTCCGGACCTAAAGAAAAATAATAATAATAATAAATAAAGGCTTCATGTCCAATGTAACATCACTCACTCACATCGAGTGAAGCGACAATCTCCACTTGATCTGCACTATTTCCAACCTCTGCTCACCTCCATTCACTTAGCTCCACCACCACCACTCACTGCTGCTGCACTCCCTCCCACCATCCCTTTTGAAGATCACTGAACCATCATCAACAGCATCGCCTGCACCACCACCAATCACACCAGCTGCTCCTCCCAATAGCTCCGCCCAATCCTCCTCCACCTCCCCACACTCATGCCCCTTGCCATCCTTGCCTGTCCGCTCCCCTTACTCATCCTCTTCCTCCCTCCCCTCTCTTCACCTTCCTTGTCTCAACCAGCTCCCCCTGCTATTTCTCCATCTCTATCCCAACCCCATCTCTCCACATCTCGCTGCCCTCCACTCTCTCACCATCACTGCTGACCTCCCTCACACACCTCAGCAGCCTGACCCCTGCCCTCAGCTGCCTAAAATACCCCTCCCTTGGTACCAACTCCCTAGATTCCACCTTCGTAGCTGCAGCTTTTGCCAGGGAGGACGTATCGACAAACGAGGCCCAGCAGCAGGCATAGAGGCGGAAGGTGGAGGGGCGCAGCTTGAGGCGCCTGGCCAGACTGAGGAGCAGTTGAGGCGACTTGCTACCATAGGAACAGGGTGGTGCTGCCTTAGGGTGATTTTAAGGGAGGTAGTGGTGCGTTTCTGAGTAAACGAATGGGCCGGAAGGGTTGTATAAAATCGGTTGAGGAGGGGGGCGAGGATGCGAGACAGACTTAGGAAGGTTCGAGAGATGTAGCATGGTACAGAGCGGTGAAATGCGGGTGCATGCCTTGCCTAGCACTGTCCCACTGTGGAAGTGGGGAGAAGGACGAGAAGATGGATAGGGTGAGGTTTGGAAGGGAACAGAGACAAAGGGAACACATGAAAGGGAAATTGATGTTGCCTGGTACACATTTGAAGGTATGTGGAAACCAGTGAGATGCACCTGATAGGAACCAGCTTTACCTGGAAGAAGTGCTGTAGGATGGCTAAGAGAGGAAGGTAAGTTAGACAGGCAGAAGCACCCTGACCACCACCGGGATGGGTACCACTGAGGCATTACTTCCTCTGCTACGTAGCTGCCCCACTGCTACGTGCATCAGCAGCAGGACCAACACGAGCGGCAGCAATAAGAAATGCAGAGCCAGCAAGGGTAGTATGGGGTGCAGTACACATGGGGTAGTAGGAGAGGATGATGGGGAGAGAGAGACAAAGGAACCCCTCCTTACCCCTGTCTATCCCTCCAAAATCCACACACTCCCTTGCCGCCCTCAGAGTGGACAAGAAGTTGCTGCCCAACATAGTTCCGTCCTTTCCTCCTTCCCTACCTCCTCCCGCCCTACCCGCTACAAGCGGGGCAGGCGGCAGGCGCGGATGCCGCTGGGCTCACTTGGGCAGGCAGCGGCACGGAGTGGTGAGGCAGGGAGGGAGAGCAAGGAGCAGGAGGCGGGACATGGAGAAGCGAGAGGAGGGGGACGCAGGGAGGAAGGGCAAGGAATGGGGGAGGGAAGGAGAAGGAGATGAGATGAGAGTAGTGGGGCCGGGGAGAGGGGATTGGAGCTGAACACACGCCTGAAGAAGGGTGTGGCCCATGGGGCTGAGACTGCGGCGGACAGAGAGGGGAGGCAGCAAGGGGGGTGGGGGGGGAGGGGAGGTGGGAGAATGGCGTATTTGCACACACAAGTAGCAGCAGCAGCTGCGGCAGTTAAGGCGGCAGTGGCAGCGGCAGCAGCAGCAGAGACTCGCCTCGCCCGCCCACTGCTCTCTGGTCGGCGACCGCCGGCTCACCACACAACTCCCCAGCCCACTCACTCGCACGCACCCGCTTCGCGCACCCTTCTCCCTTGTGCTCTCCCCTTCCTCTCATCCTCCCCCTCCCCTACCGCAGCTCTCCTCTCCGCTGCCAGCTCGTCCATCAGTCACCACGATGCCACCGCCACCTCCCGTGCCGCCTTGTTGCCGCGGGAAGGGGAGCAGGCGGAAGAGGCAACGGCAACGGCACCGAGAACGCTGCAGCCCGGCCTTCAGTGCTGCCCTCGGTGCCGCCACGCCACGCCTGAGGTGGCGGCGCTAGAACAGCCCGGCCTTGATGCCAGGCTCAGGAGAGAGGAGACGTGGAAGGCCCTACCGGCATGGCGTGGCTGGCGTGGCGGGTATGTGTCAGAACATTATAGCTTATGCATTTGTGTAGGCTGTAGTGGGGTAGCCCATAAGGGGTACAACCCAATTAGGGTTAGTACTTGTACCCAACTCTTTCATAGTTCATTCATTCTCTTTTTAAGTTTCACATGGTATAGAGTAGGTTCCCTCGTGTGAACTGTTCCTAGGGCCCACCGATTCGATTTTTTTTTTCCTGCCCGAAGCGCGCAGTACCCAAAGAGTGGTCATCTTCAGGGTGGGAGAGAAGGTCTGAAAGTAGTCAACTCCCTGCCGCTGAAAGAAGCCACGAGCTACATAACGCGCCTTTCAGCAGCCCCGCCGCCTCCTCTCAGCGGCCCCGGACGCCGCCCTCTCAGCGGCCCTCCCGGCGCCTCCTTTGCGGCCCCGCCGGACCGCCCAGCGGCCAAGCCGCCCAACAACAGAGCAGCCGAGCCGCCCAACCGCCGAGCCGCCCAGCAGCAGAGCCGCCCAGCAGCCGAGCCGCCGAGCCGCCCAGCAGCCGAGCCGCCCAGCAGCCGAGCAGCCGAGGCGCCGAGCCGCCGAGCCGCCGAGCAGCCGAGCCGCCGAGCCGCCCAGCTGCCGAGCCGCCGAGTCGCCCTGCAGCCGAGCCGCCCGAGCCGCCCTGTCCGGTAAGAGCAGCGCCTTTCTTACTACACTGCCCTCACCCTACTGTTTGCGCTGCTAGTCTACATCTGTCATGGCTACCCCTAGTGTCCTCGCTTTTGAGACTAAGGGTCGGGCCATTGACTTTGACGTCTGGATAGATGACCTGCAGCATTTGCTACAGTGCGATAGGGCAGACGGTCTCTCTCTCTCTCTTTGACCTCACCTCTGGTGCCTCCCCTGCCCCTGCTGCTGATGCTAACGCCACTGTTCGCTCACAGTGGGCCACACGCGATGCTGCTGCACGTCTTGCTGTGCATCGCCACCTGCCTACCTTTGAGCGTGCGCATTTTAGCCAGTACAAGAGTGCTCAGACCTTGTACGACGCTGTAGTTGCAGGCTACTCCTCCCCTACTACTGCTGCACTGAGCCGCCTCATGCTACTGTACCTCTTCCCTGACCTTGCTGCCTTTCCCACAGTCACTGACCTCATTACGCACCTCCGCACTAGTGACACTCGCTACCGCGCTGCGCTTCCTGCTGAGTTCTGCGCCAAGAACCCCCCCCCCCCATGCACATCACCCTCTACTACATAGTCGCCCGTCTCCCTGACTCCCTCCGCGTAGTCAGGGACCACTTTCTCTCTGTTTGCCCCACCACTCTCACCGTTGACCTCCTCGAGAAGGCCCTTCTAGCAGCAGAGAAGAGCATAGTTGTTGTAGGAGCCTCTCGTGGTGACCCCCGCACCCCTGTCTTTGAGGGGTGTTCTCCCTCCCTCCTCTTGCCCTCGGTTGCTTCTGCTGCTGCGGCCGACCTCGTTGGTTTCGAGTCAGTCGGCGCTGCGTCTGCCCTTTCGGGGAAGCGCCGCACAGGCAAGGGCAAGGGGAGCAAGGGCGCGGGAGGAGCTGGCGGGGGCGGTGGAGGTGGCGGTGGAGCCGGCGGAGGGGGTGGGGGTGGTAGTGGGAGTGGTGGCGGGGGTGGAGGTGTAGGTGGCGGCAGTGGAGGCGGAGGCGGAGGCGGCGGTGGCGGTGGGAGCGGAGGTGGCGGAGGTGGCGGCGGAGGAGGCGGAGGCGGAGGAGGTGGAGCTGGTCGGGGTGGCGCTCCGCAGAGGGACGGCTCCGGTGGTGGTCAGCGCCAGCAGCAGCAGCAGCAACAGCGCACTCATGACATCCCCCCCCCCTCAGCAGCTCCGTGAGTGGTACGCTGCACGCAAGCGGGGTGGGGGTACTGGTCCGTGCACCTACGTCCTGCGCACCGGCGACCGTGCGGGTGAGCAGTGTGGGGGTGCGCACCCCACCCAGCGCTGCTTTGGCCGCCTGACGAACGCTTGGCGTCACCCGTTCCCTGAGCCCACAGAGATCCCTCGTTGGGGCGAGCTGTCTAGGGCAGGTGTTGCTATCTTTCACCTTGTCTTTGATGCTATTCTTGCTGCTATGTATGCTGTGACTATTAGTGATGAGGGTGACTCTTTCCGGTGTTTTCAGCCCAACCCGGGCATTGAGACTGCTGCTCTAGGTGCTGGTGAGGCTGCTGCTCTTGGTGCTAGCGAGGCTGCTGCTCTAGGTGCTAGTGCGTCTGCTTCCTCAGGTGCTGGTGAGTCTGCTTTCTCAGGTACTGCGTTGGCTTCGGCCTCCCTCACCTTCACCCTTGACTCTGGGGCTTCTCGCTCCTTCTTTTGAGACCGCACCACACTCACGCCGCTTGGTCGGCCAGTTGCAGTCTCTCTGACAGACCCCTCTGGGGGTCCTGTCCTTGCTCACTTCTCCACTGTCCTCCCGTGTCCGGCGGCTCCCTCTAGCAACCTATCTGGTCTTTACCTCCCCTCGTTCTCGACAAACTTGGTGAGTGGTGCTGACCTACAGGATGGGGGAGTGCACCAGTTCACTCCTGCGAGCCAGCGGGTGACTCACTGCGCTGAGGCTCGTACGGGCCGACATTTGGCCATGTTTACACGTCAGCCGGGGTCGAGCTTGTACACACTGACCACTGCGTCTCCTCCTGTCACTGCGTCTGGTTGGGTAGCTGCGTCGGACCAGGTGTTTGCTGCAGCGTCCAGGTCTGGTCTTAAGTCTCCCCCCTGTTCGTGTCGTCTCCTGTCTCACGAGACTCCTGTGGCACCACCGCCTTGGTCACCCCTCCCTGCCTCGTCTCCGAGGCATGGCGGCCCGTCTCCTTGTCTCTGGTCTTCCCCGGTCCCTCCCTCCCCTTCCCCAGGGGCCTGCCCCTGCCTGCGTCCCCTGCGTTGAGGGGCGCCAGCATGCTGCCCCTCACTCCTCCCAGTTTCCTCCGACAGAGGCCCCACTGCACACGCTTCACATGGACGTGTAAGGCCCAGCCCGCGTCCGTGGACAGGGTCACGAGCGCTACTTCCTGCTGGTGGTTGACGACTACTCGCGTTACACCACAGTCTTCCCCTTGCGCAGCAAGGGTGATGTCACTGAGGTGCTGATCGACTGGATCCACGCAGCTCGTCTCCAGCTAAGGCAGAGCTTCAGCTCGGACTTTCCTGTTCTGCGTCTGCACTCTTACAGAGGCGAAGAGTTCTCCTCTGGCCTTCTGCGAGCCTACTGTCGTGCACGAGGCATCCGCGAGACCTTCACGCTTCCGAACTCTCCACAGCAAAATGGGATTGCTGAGCGCAAGGTTGCTGGTGACTCTGGTGCTGCTGAGGGTGCTGAGCCTGAGGGTACAGCTAATGGGGGTGTTGAGCCTAGGGGTGCTGAGCCTGAGGGTGCTGCGACTAGGGGTGCTGAGCCTGGGGTTGCTACGCCTGGGGGTGCTGAGCCTGGGGGTGCTGAGCCTGGGGATGCTGCTACTGGGGGTGCGGAGCCTGGGGGTGCTGAGCCTGGGGGTGCTGCTACTGCGGGTACGGAGCCTGCGGGAGCTGGGCCTGCTCGTGTCGCCTCTGGCGGTGCTCCGCCTGGAGGTTCTCCGGGTGCTTCGTCTCAGCGGGAGCCACTCTCTCCACAGGAGCTGCGCGAGTGGTTTGCCCGACGCTGGAGGCGTACTGGTGGAGCTGGAGGTTCTTCGGCTGCTGAGGGTGCTGGTGTCGCGGGTCCCGGAGGTGCTCGTACTGGGAGTACTGGAGCTGCTGGGCCTGCGAGTACGACTCGAGCTGGAGCTACTGAGGGTGTTGGCACCGAGGCTACTGCTGGCGGTTCTGCTGGGGGTGCTGCTGGAGGTCGTGGAGCTACTGGAGCTGCTGCGGGTACTGGAGCTGGAGGTGCTGCTAGAGCTGGAGCTCCTGCTGGGGGTACTCGTGCTGTCCTTGCCGTGTTTGGAGTCGCCGCGCAGCCTCGGCCGTACTTCGTTCCGCTCCTTCAGCAGGTTCTTGGTCTTCCGCCTTCTACTGGTCCTTCTCCTCCCTTAGAATGTCCACAGCCTGTCCCGTCGCAGTCATAGTTACAGCCGGCCTCCCCTTTGCCTGCCCCTTCTCCCTACACTGGTCCTACTGGAGGTCTTGCTGAGCGTCGTGAGCCTGCGTCTCGCCCTGCGTCGCTTGTCTGTGCTGCTCGCACTAGTGGTCGTGGTTCACGTCAGCGTCCTCCTCCTGTCCCTGGCACGCACCGGATGTCTCTGCGTCCGTCCACTGCTCCTCTGCGTGCCCCTTTGCCTTCTCCTCCTGAGTCCTCTCTTCCTGCTCTTGCCGACCCGGAGTCGGACTCTCTTCGTGCTGCCAGTCCTTCTGTCACGCGTCTCCTTGCTACTGCCGTCACTGACCCTTCCTTTGAGTCCACTACTGCGTCTGCCCTCGTTGCTGAGCTCGTCGACTTTGCTGCTCGTTGTCGCCTAGACTACGCTGCTAGTCTCGTCGCTAAGTCTGAGTCTGTCTGTCCTCCGTCCGTCAGGGGTGAGTGTGCCCTTGGCACGGACAACCTTAAGGACAGGCAGGAGGAGTTCCAGTGTCTGGTTGCTGCTTCACCTCATCTCGTGTCTGTACTGCTTACCCCTGAGGGAGACCCGGATGCACTTGACATCCCGACTCCGCGCTCTTACACAGAGGCGATAGAGGATCCCTACTCCTCTCAGTGGATGGCAGCTATGGACACAGAGATGGCTTCCTGGAAGTCCACAGGCACCTATGTTGATGAGGTTCCCCCGCCTGGGGCGAACATTGTCAGAGGCATTTGGATTTTCAGGGTGAAGCGACCGCCAGGTTCTCCGCCTGTCTTCAAGGCACGTTACGTGGCTCGTGGCTTCAGTCAGCGGCAGGGAGTTGACTACTTTCAGACCTTCTCTCCCACCCCGAAGATGGCCACTCTTTGGGTACTGCTGCACGTTGCTGCTCACCGTGACTACGAGCTGCACTCTCTTGACTTCAGCACAGCTTTCTTGCAGGGCAGCCTGCACGAGGAGATCTGGCTACGTCGCCCACCTGGCTTCACTGGGTCGTTCCCTCCTGGTACCTAGTGGAGCCTCCGGCGGCTAGTCTACGATCTCCGCCAGGCACCGCGTGAGTGGCACTACACACTGAGGACTACGCTTGCGGCTCTTGGGTTTGCTCCCTCTACTGCTGACCTGCGCACCGACACTTCTTTGCCGCCGTTCTACGTCCTCGTGTAAGTCGACGACTTGGTATTTGCCACAGCTGACACTGCTGGACTCGCCCACGTGAAGTCCGAGCTGCAGAAGAGACACACGTGCACAGACCTGGGTGAACTGCGCAGCTATCTTGGCTTGCACCCAGTTCAGAGCACGCCGCACCATTACCATGACTCAGTCACACATGGTGCAGCAGGTCCTTCAGCGTTTCGGCTTCACGTACTCCTCGCCTCAGGCCACTCCTCTGCCTACTCGCCACTCGCTCTCAGCTCTGCCTTCGGATGAGTCCGTAGAGCCGAGTGGCCTGTACCCAGAGCTTGTTGGCTGCCTCATGTACCTGATGACCTGCACACGACCTGACCTTGCATACCCTCTTAGCATTCTCGCACGCTATGTCGCTCCTGGGAGACACAGACCGGAGCACATGGCTGCAGCGAAGAGGGTGTTGCGCTACTTGTGCAGTACGTCGGGCATGGGGCTAGTGCTTGGAGGGCGGAGTCTAGTGGTCCTCACTGGGCACGCAGACGCTTCTTGGGCTGACGACCAGGCTACGCAGTGGTCGTCACAGGGTTACACCTTCAGCCTTGGTTCCGGCTCTGTTTCGTGGCGGGCTACTCGCTCGTCTTCTGTTCTCGGCTCCAGTTGTGAGCTCAGATCTACGCAGGGGCCATGGCTGCACAGGAGCTTTGCTGGCTCACTTACCTGCTGACTGACCTCGGAGAGCCGCCTCGTTCTCCTCCAGTTCTGTACGTAGACAACAAGGCCATGTTGGCCTTGTGTCGAGAGCAGAGACTGGAGCACAGAACAAAGCACATTGCTCTCCGCTACTTCCTTGCTCGTGAGCTACAGCAGCGTGGTCCGTTGCGGCTTGCGTACGTGGCCTCTGAGGCCAACACTGCTGATGTCTTCACAAAGGCACTTGCGCCTTGTGATCATCAGCGCTTCTGTACTCAGTTGGGTCTTGTCCCTGTCTTGCCTCACTTGCTCACCTCTTGACCTTGCTTGAACTGTTACATATAAATATACCTCCTCTTACTTGTCTAGCCTTATATATATATGTACTCCTGCATGTGAACTGGCCTTGTGGCCTTGAACTTGTGCTTGAAATGTGTGGTGACTTTGTGATCCACCCTGAGCTTGCTTTGCTTTGCTTTGCTTGACTAGTCTTGTGACCCCTTGTTCTCCCCCATTTTTCCTGTAGGGGTGTGTCAGGACATAATAGCTTATACATTTTTGTAGGCTGTAGTGGGGTAGCCCATAAGAGGTACAACCCAATTAGGGTTAGTACTTGTACCCAACTCTTTCATAGTTCATTCATTCTCGTTCTAAGTTTCACAGTATGAAGCTGAGGTAGGCAGCGGGAGGAGAGTAGAGGGGCGACGGCATACCATGGCATGCGCTGACTGAGTGAGACTGGCGCGGGGGAACGGACAGGGACAGGGGCGCCATCAGCGAATCCACGCGACTGTCAGGGCAGCCGCGACTGACGACTACTCCTGTCAGCGACAGCGTGCACCCTGTCGACTGCCCAGCGCTGTCGGCGCCAATGTCGACAGGGTGCACGCTGTCGACAGTCGCGGTTGTCGCTGCCCTGTGAGCGAAGGTGGATTCGCGGCTGACTGAGTGACTGCATTGGCCCCGACAGCGTGCTCCCTGTCGACTGCCTAGCGCTGCCTGCCTGCCTCACTACTGCCTTCGCTACCCTGCTCCTCCCCCACCCACCCCCCTGTCCCCCCCCCGATCCCCCCCAAATACATTCCGCGCCCTCCTCTCCTCTCCGGCCCTGCCTTGTTCCGCCAGCGTCACCGCCGTCACCCCTCATCACCGCACCCCGCTCCTTTTGCGCCCTTCGCACCTGCTCCGCCGCGAAAGCAATCTCCCTTGCTGACCCCGCGCAGCTTCCGCCTGCTTCCCTGCGCCTGCCCCTGGCTTTGCCGCATCATCTGCATCATTTGCCGTACCCCTGCGAGCGCTGAGAACTGGTAGCGAAGGGGAGCGATGACAGAAGCTGCATGTCTGCCCCTCTCGCGGCCTGTGCATGACAGGTGCTGCCAGGGAAAACACAAGCGTCGTAGGGGTTGAAAATCGGTAACGATGAGAAGGGCTAATGGGAATACTGGGAGGTGATGAGAGGGACCGCCCCTATCGCCACCTCTGTATGGTCTGACTGAAACCGTCGCCAGGTGCTGCCAGAAACGCACATGAGGGGAGAGGCGAAGAGGTGGAAAGGGGCAGACGAGTGCGGTAGTTATGGAAGGGGGAGATTGCATGGGCTAGCAGGTGCTGCCGCATTAAGAGAAATGGGGGCAACAGTGTGGGAGCGATGGGGGGGCCATGGGGGAGCAATGGGGGAGTGTTGGGGGAGTGATGGGGGAGTGATGGGGGAGTGATGGGGGACCGACTCGGAGAATGGATGGGGGGAACGGGATGGGGGGAACGGGATGGGAGCAATCGGATGTGTGGCATGGGATGGGATGGTAAGCCCGACAGCACGCACCTCCCTTATGCGGTGTGCAGCAGCAGAGCCACGAGCCCCGTACGACCTCGCTTGCGCCCTGTACCAGCCGCTTGAAACGGCGTCCCCGCCTCCACGGAGCAGCGAGCCATCAGTGCTTGCAGCAGTATCTTGTTCACCTTCTGATCAATGCTCGCCTCCCCACCACCGCCCTCTCCGCCTCACTCTACGCTGATTTCAATACCTCTTCGCGCCTCTTCGTCCTCAATTCTAGCCTTCCTTTGCTGTCGCCCTCTCTCTCGCATTCGCCTCTTCCTCTCCCACTCTCCTCCACCCTTATTCTCTCATTCTGTTCCTCTCTTCCTTCCTCACCCTCTTCCTCTCTTCCTCTCTCATCCTGATTCGTACTACCTGTCTCCTCCTCTCGTAATCTCTCACTCTCTTCCTCTCATCCTCCCTCAGCCTCTCACACTCTTCCTCTCTCTTCCTATCGTCTCTCACCCTCCTCACTTCTTCTCTCACTTTCCCCCTTTCTTCATACCTCACCCTCCTCTCTTCCTCTCTCACTCTCTCCCTCTCTTCTTCTCTCTTTCTCTTCTCCACCTGCCCAAGCCTCTCCGCCAGTCTCGTCGTCAAGCCAACCTCCACGGCGAGCAGCACGCACCATCGGCTCACACCCATCATCTGCTCCAATGACAGCTCCTCCGCGCTCCCCGCTCCGCCGCCCATCATGCCGTTCACGCGCATGGCCACGTCGACCTGCCGCCTCCGCGCATGCATTCCGCCTCCGCCGTACTCCCTCGTTTTCCCACCCCCCACCTCTGCGCTTTCCCAGTTCTCCGCAGTCGCACCCTTCTCAGCACAGCATCTGCGCTTTCCACGCTGCGCCTCACCGCGCAAATCGCCGCAAAGATTCCAGCCGTTCATCCTCTCTCATATGTTCTTTGCTGATGCCCTGGGGCAAAAGGAAATGTAATTTCTGCTTTACGTCCCCCGAATGCGCTGCTTCTATTCCACCTTGTTCCCACCAGAGCCGTGCCAGGGCCAGAAAGGTGCGACCCTGAAATGTGGCTCTGAGATTCGATCTTAATGCGACAGGTGTGCCGCAGCGGCGAAGAATGAAGTAGGATTGAAGATCTGAGGCGCGCCAAACGAAACAACAAAATACTTGCTGATCGAAAGAAACGGGTTGCATAAGAGAAAGGGAAGCCAGGGCGGGAAGTGATAGGGCTGAGTGGTGTAGGGCGTAATGTTGAACAAGAATGGATGAACTAACAGTGAAATGAGTACAAGTAGGAAACCCTAGAATTGTGTACCCCCTATAGGCTAACCCACCGTAGCCTAAACAACTACAACATATATATAATGTTTGACACACCCCCATAGGCGAAGTGGGGGAGAACTAGGGGTCACAAGACCAGTCAAGTAAAGCAAAGCAAAGCAAGCTCAGGGTGGATCACAAAGTCACCACACATTCCGAGCACAAGTTCAAGGCCACAAGGCCAGTCCACATGCAGGAGTACATAAATATATAAGGCTAGACAAGCAAGAGCAGCAATATATATATGTAACAGTACAAAGAGGGTCAAGAGGAGAGCAAGTGAGGCAAGACAGGCACAAGACCCAGCTGTGTACACAAGCGCTGATGATCACAAGGCGGAAGTGCCTTGGTGAATGTCAATGGGAGTTGGGTATTGGCCCCATCCTCGCTTGGGCGGAGCAGACTTCGTGGTCGGGTGTGAGGGGAGCAGCCGACCTGCAGCAGTGGGTGAGCTGGTCGACGAGGAGGCCGACCTGCACGGGCGCCGACCTCAGGGTGGCGCCGACTTCAGGGAGGTCGACTTGGGAGTCGACCTGCGGAGGACGTCAACTTGGTGAAGCGGACTTCGGCGGTCGGCTAACGGACTGCTGGTCGACCTGTTAGTGGTCGACTGGACCTGGTGGTCGACGAAGGAGGGGCCGACGTCGACCTTGACGCAGGACGCCGAGCAATTGGGCGTCGAGTAGCGGGGCGTCAACTTCGTGACGCTAGCTTTGGGTGGCCGACGTGGGTGGTCGGCCGACGACTGTGCTGGTCCACTAGGAGCAGGACGACCAGGAGTACTGGTCGACGTGGAGCTGGTCGACCAGAGGGGACGTCGACCTGGAGGAGGTCGACCGATGGTCTTGTCGACCTGGTGATGTCGACGTGGAGGTGGTCGTCGACTTGGGAGGTCGACGGGCACGACCGGGAGCTGCTGGTCGACGTGGTTGCCTGGTCGACTAGGTTACCTGGGTGACGAAGTGCTGCGGAGGAGTGCGACGGTCGCCCAGGCGAAGTTGGCGAGCCCGACCTCGGTGGTGGTATCCCGAGGTCGTCGTGGTGGATCAGAGGCAGTCGTCAGCTCGAGGTTGACGTGGTGTGTGCGCTGTGCAGGTGACGAGACTCTGCACGCCAATCATCTGCGCACAACTGCGAAGCAGGGTGCACTGCTGTCCTGCGTGAGCAACGCTGTCACGCCGTCAACCTGCGATGTTGGCACGCCGTCGACCTTGCCTTGCTGGAGCGCGGTCGACCAAGTCGTGCTGGAACGCGGTCGACCAAGCTGCGCTGGCAGTTGGCCGACCTGAATGCTTGCTCTGATGTAGTCTTGCTATGCCAACTTCCTTGTATCATTGTTGTCATGTTTTCCTAGTAAAACTCTTGCAAATTCTCCCCGTGAACTAGCAAGGAGTGTGAACACAAGGAAACGACTAAGTGAACGAACGCGGAGATCACACGAGCACACGTGCCTAGCCCGTAGCCTAGCTCCCGATGCTGCAGTTATCTCCGCAGTGAAGACATCAGCAGTGTTGGCCTCAGAGGCCACGTACGCAAGTCGAAACTGACAACACTGCTGTAGCTCACGAGCAAGGAAGTAGCGGAGAGCAATGTGCTTTGTTCTATACTCCAGTCTTTGCTCTCGACACAAGGCCAGCATGGCCTTGTTGTCTACGTACAGGACTGGAGGAGAACGAGGCGGCTCTCCAAGGCCGGTCAGCAGGTAGGTGAGCCAGCGAAGCTCCTGAGCAGCCATGGCCCCTGCGTAGATCTCAGCCTCACAACTGGAGCCGAGAACAGAAGACGAGCGAGTAGCCCGCCACGAAACAGAGCCGGAACCAAGGCTGAAGGTGTAACCCTATGACGACCGCTGCGTAGCCTGGTCGTCAGCCCAAGAAGCGTCTGCGTGCCCAGTGAGGACCCAGCGAGTGGCGAGTAGACAGAGGAGTGGCCTGAGGCGAGGAGTACGTGAAGCCGAAGCGCTGAAGGACCTGCTGCACCATGTGTGACCGAGTCAGGGTAATGGTGCGGCGTGCTCTGTCCCGGGTGATCTGCAAGCCAAGGTAGGTATGCAGTTCACCCAGGTCTGTGCACGTGTGTCTCTTCTGCAGTTTGGACTTCACGTGGGCGAGTCCAGCAGTGTTAGCTGTGGCAAAGACCAAGTCGTTGACGTACACGAGGATGTAGAACGGCGGCAGAGAGGTGTCGGTGCGTAGAAACAGCGACGGGTCAGTAGTGGAGGGAGCAAACCCAAGAGCCGCAAGTGTAGTCCTCAGTGTGTCGTGCCACTCACGCGGTGCCTGGCGGAGACCATAGACCGGCCGCCGAAGGCTCCACTGGGTGCCAGGAGGAAAAGTCCCAGTGAAGCCAAGAGGGCGGCGCAGCCAGATCTCCTCGTGCAGGCTGCCTTGCAGGAAAGCAGTGCTGAAGTCAAGAGAGTGTAGCTCGTAGTCACGGTGAGCAGCGACGTGCAGCAGTACCCGAAGAGTGGTCATCTTCAAGGTGGGAGAGAAGGTCTGAAAGTAGTCAACTCCTTGCCGCTCACTGAAGCCACGAGCCACATAACGCGCCTTGAAGACAGGCGGAGAACCCGGCGGCCGCTTCACCCTGAAAATCCACATGCCACTGACGATGTTCGCCCCAGGAGGGGGGACAGCGTCAACGTAGGTGCCTATGGACTTCCAGGAAGCCATCTCTGCATCCATAGCCTCTGCCACTGAGAAGAGTAGGGACCCTCTATCGCCTCCGCGTAAGAGCGCGGAGTTGGGATGTCAAGTGCATCCGGGTCTCCCTCAGGGGTAAGCAGCACAGACACGAGATGAGGTGAAGCAGCGGCCAAGCACTGGAACTCCTCCTGCCTGTCCTCAAGGACGTCCGTGCCAAGGGCACACTCACCCCCGACAGACGGAGGACAGACAGACTCAGACTCTGCGACAAGACTAGCAGCGTAGTCTAGGCGACAGCGAGCAGCAAAGTCGACGAGCTCAGCAACTAGGGCAGACGCAGCAGTGGACCCAAAGGAAGGGTCAGGTCAGTGACGACAGTAGCAAGGAGACGCGTGACAGTAGGACTGGCAGCACGAAGGGAGTAAGACCCCGAGTCCGGAATAGCAGGAAGAGAGGACGCATGAGGAGACGGCAGAGGGACACGCTGCGGAGCAGTGGAAGGACGAAGCGCCATCCGGTGAGTGCCCGGGACAGCAGGGGGACGCTGACTATGGACACGACCACCAGTGAGAGCAGCACGGACAGGCGACGCACGGCGAGACTCAGGCGACGCAAGACGAGACTCAGGCTCACGACGCTCAGTAAGACATCCAGTCGGACCAGTGTAAGGAGCAGGACCAGGGAGAGAGGAGGCAGACGTAGGACACCCTAAGGAGGGAGGAGGACAAGAAGGAGGAAGCTGACGAAGAACCTGCTGAAGGAGCGGATTAAAGTACGGTCGCTGCCGCGCAGCGACTCCAGAACCAGCAGAGACACCAACGCCAGGGTCCGCAGTACCAGCAGCAGCTCCAGCACCAGGGTCCACAGCACCAGCCGCAGCTCCAACTCCCGGGTCCGCAGCACCAGTAGCAGCTCCAACACCAGGGTCCACAGCACCAGCCGCAGCTCCAACGCCCGGGTCCTCTGCACCACCAGCAGCTCCAACGCCTGGGTCCGCAGCACCAGCAGCAGCACCAACTCCCGGGTCCGCAGCACCAGTAGTAGCACCAACGCCCGGGTCCGCAGCACCAGCAGCAGCTCCAACGCCCGGGTCCGCAGCACCAGCAGCAGCGGGGTCCGTGAGACGAGGCGCGCCACTCCGAAGTGTGCACCGCCGCTCGTACCACTCACGGATCCGCTCACGGGAGGGGAGCTCCCGACTAGGAGGAGAAGTACCAGCACCAGTCCCTGTAGTGCGTCTGGCTCCAGAGGTACCTCTCCGAAGGCTGCAGTACTATAAGTACCACTCACGCAGCTGCTCCGAGGAGAGGCCTCGTCCAGGTGTAGGACCCTCAGGCCCAGCACCTCCAGAGTCAGAACCCCCAGGCCCCGCACCCCCAGGCTCAGCACCCCCAGTCCCCGCGCCCGCAGGCTCAGCACCCCCAGGCTCAGCACCCCCAGGCTCAGCACCACCAGTCTCCGCACCCCCAGGCTCAGCACCCCCAGGTCTCCGCACCCCCAGGCTCAGCACCCCCAGGTCTCCGCACCCCGAGCCTCAGCACCCCCAATATCCGCACCCCCAGGTTCAGCACCCCCAGTAGGACGAGAGTCGATAGCAACCTCAACAGGCTCAACCGGGTCTACCTGAGACACACCTGAGGGAGCAGCACCCTGAGGGGGGAGGGGGTCTACGACAGCAGCACCGGGCGCGAGGAAGAGAGGCGGGGGGGGGGGAGCGGGGCAATGTGGTAGGGCAAGAGGCGGTAGTAGGGGACAGACTCGTCAAAAGTGACGTGGTAAAACTGCCAACCAGGCGCGTCCGGGACAAAGCCGAGGAAGACGCAGGGAACAGCACGAGAGGAGAGCTTGTCCGCAGACGTATCGCGGACAAAAGCTCGAGATCCCCAGACCCGGAAACGCGACGCATCGCCAACCTCCCCCGTCCACAACAGTGTGGGCGAGGTCTCCGGCAAGGAGACACGGGGCCAGAGGTTGAGCTGATGCGCAGCGTACCGGACCGCAAACGGCCACAGAAACTGGGGGGCAGCCGCATGGATCAAGGAGGTACGAGCGACCTCCATGACTAGGCCAATGCGGCGCTCCGCAACCCCATTCTGCTGTGGAGAGGCCTGAAGCGTGAACGTCTGCTCAATGCCGTGCTCAGCACAGTAGGCTGCCAAGAGGTCGGAGGAGAACTCACCACCTCTGTCAGAGTGCAAGCGTAGGACAGGAAAGTCCGAGCGGAAACGCTCACTGAGCTGGAGACGGGCTCTGCGGATCGAAGGGATCAAAACATCAGGGACCTCACCCTTGGTGCGCAAGGGGAAGACCGTGGTGTAGCGCGAGTAGTCGTCAACAACTATCAGGAAGTACCTCTCCTGACCCTGACCACGGACGCGGGCTGGGCCCCACACGTCCATGTGGAGCATCTGCAAAGGAGCAGTCATCGAGGGAAACGAGGAGGAGTGAGGAGCGGCGCGCTGCCGCCCCTCGACACAGGGAAGACAGGGAGGAGCAGGCGAGGGTGGGAGGGGAGGGAGGACCCTGGGAAGACCAGAGACAAGGTACCGGGAGTGCATGGCACGAAGGCGCTGCACAGACGGGTGGCCAAGTCGGTGGTGCCAGAGGACAGTCTCGTGCGCTAGAGAGCGACACGAGCAGGGGGCAGACAGCTGACCTTACGCGGACGCAGACGCAGTGACCTCAGGGGAGGCAGTAGTCAGTGTGTACAGGTCCGACCCCGGCTGCCAGGTGAAGGTAGCCAAGTGGCGGCCTGTACGAGCACACGTGCAGTGTGTGACACGATCGTAGGCAGGGGTGAACTGGTGAACACCCCCGTCCTGGAGTGCACAACCTGCCACCAAGTTCGTAGAGAACAAGGGGAGGTGGAGACCTGACAGTGTGCCCGACGGGACCGCAGGACAGGGAAGGACAGTAGAGGAGGTCGCAATGACCAGACCCCCAGAGGGGTCAGCGAGGGAGACAGCTACTGGCCGAGCAAGTGGCTCAAGGGCAGTGCGGTCACGAAAGAAACAGCGAGAAGCACCTGAGTCCAGCGTGAAGGTGTGCAGTGCTCCAGTCGACACAGTACTAGGGGGGCCAGACGTACAAGCACCTAGAGCAGCAGCCTCACAAGCACCTGGGGCAGGGGACACGCAAGTACCTGAAGTGGCAGACACACTAGTCCTAATGCCCGGGTCAGGCGGGACACTCAGGTACTCAGCACCCTCTCCACTAGTAGACATCACATACATGGCAGTGAGAATAGCATCAAAGTCTAGAGCATAGATATCAATCCCCTTCTTCAGGAGATCAATCCAATAGGGCAGCTCAGTGGCCTGAGGGAACTGAACACGCCAAGCGTCGTTCAGACGAGCGAAGCAACGCTGTGTTGCGTGCGGTCCCCCACACGGCTGGCCAGTGCGGTCACCAGTGCGAATGACGTACGTGCAGCTAAGGCCACCACCCCCCCCCCCTCCCCCGTGCTGAGAGTACCACTCACGGACCTCCTGTGGCGACGGAGTGTGCTGCTGGCCCTGGCCACCGCCAGTGCCTCCACGACCACCACAGCCGCTACCACCTCCTCGACCACCCCAACCCCGGCCGCCGCCTTGTCCACTGCCACCCCCACCACCTCCTCCGCCCCGGCCACCTCCCCCGCCGCTGCCGCCACCCCCCCCACCGCTGCCACCTCCCCCGCTCGCGCCACCACCCCCGCCAGCACCACCTCCCCCACCACCGCCACCCCCGCTATCACCACCACCGCCCTTGCCCCCTTGGCCCTTGCCGCTGCGGCGCCCGCTCGAAGCAGACGCAGTCCCGACCTTCTCAGCACCAATGAGGTCGACAGCAGCAGCAAAGGCGAAAGAGGGAAGAAGGGGGGAGGGAGAACACCCCTCAAAGAACGGGGTACGGGGGTCACCACGAGAGGCACCTACATCGACTATGCTAGCCTCAGCTGCAAGGAGTTCCTTCTCGAGGAGGGCAATGGTGAGCTCAGTGGGGCAGCGAGCTAGGAAGTGGTCCCTGACTGAGCGCAGAGTGTCAGGGAGGCGCGTGACTAGGTGGTAGAGAGTGAGCCAGAGCGGGGGTGGGTTCGTGGCAAGGAACTCATCGGGCATAGCGGCGCGGAAGCGAGCCTCACTAGTGCGGAGGTGGGTAATGAGGTTAGCGACTGTGTGGAAAGAAGCTAAGTCGGGGAACAGGTAGGGAAGAGAGAGACGGCCTAGTGCGGCAGAGGCCGGTGAGGAGTAGCGGGCAACGACAGCAGTGTACAGTGCCTGCGCAGTCTTGTGCTGCCCAAAGTGCTCGCGCTCATCTATCGGCAGAGAGTTGCGAATAGCAAAGCGAGCATGAGCGTCACGAGTCTGCCACTGTGAGCGGGCAGTGCTGTCAGCAGTAGCAGCAGGAGCAGTAGCGTCGCCTAGGGCGTGATCGTACAGTGAGATGTCTTCCTTGGCAGTGAGCTGTAGGAAGAGGTGTAGGTCATCAAGCCAGGTGTCGAACTTCACTGGGCGGCCCTCAGCATCGAAGGCTAGCACAAGAGGGCTAGCCATGGTAGCAGCAGTGGGAAAAGTAGTAGGAGTACCCAAAGGGTAGGTAGGGCGGCGCCGCTCGGTAAAGGCGGCGCGGCTCGGTAAAGGCGGCGCGGCTCGGTACAGGTAGGGCGGCGCGGCTCGGTAAGGGCGGCGCGGTTAGGTTCGGGCGGCGCGGCTCGGTTAGGGCTGGGCGGCTCGGGTCGGGTGGCTCGGTTCGGACTGGGCGGCTTGGTTCGGGCTGCTCGGTTTGGGCGGCTCGTTCCGGGTGGGGCCGTTCAGGGCCTATAGAGGCAAGCGCGGGGAGCGGGTGGGGCCGATCGGGGCCGTTAGGGACGAGCGCGGGGCCGACGTGGGCCTCTAAGGGCGAGCGCGGGGCCGATCGGGGCCGTTAGGGACGAGCGCGGGGCCGAACGGGGCCGTTAGGGACGAGCGCGGGGCCGTAAGGGGGGCCGCTAAGGGCAAGCGCGGGGCCTCCCGGGGCCTTAGGGACGAGCGCGGGGCCGGTTCGGGGCCTCTAAGGGCGAGCGCGGGGCCTTTGTGGGCCTCTAGGGGCAAACGCGGGGCCGTTCGGGGCCTCTAAGGGCGAGCGCGGGGCCGATCGGGGCCTCTAGGGGTAAGCGCGGGGCCGTTAGGGGCCTCTAAGGGCGAGCGCGGGGCCGATCGAGGCCTCTAGGGACGAGAGCGCGGGGCCGACGAGGCCTCTAGGAGTGTGAAAGCCGAGGCGCCCTAGGGTGTAGGTAGGTAGGTAGGTAGGTAGGTAGGTAGGTAGTGGTGGGCCCTAAAAATTGGTCCTAGGAAGGACCTGCTCTATACCATGTTGTACAAGAATGGATGAACTAACAGTGAAATGAGTACAAGTAGGAAACCCTAGAACTGTGTACCCCCTATAGGCTAACCCACTGTAGCCTAAACAACTACAACATATATATAATGTTTGACACGTAAAGCTTGGGTGGCCTCATTCTGTAGGGCGTTATTGCAACCTCGCATTTTTGGGTTGCGTAGCAACCTTATACATTTGGTTTCACTTTTCGGGGAACTGATGTGAACAGTGATTTCCCTTTCAAAAATCCGGAAGGAAACATTTGTTATGAGTTGTAAAAGAGAGTGCGCATGTAAACGAATAACGAGGCTGTGACTGAATGCACTAAGAATACAATGAATGCACAGACTAATGTAGGGCTAGCCTAGCTGGGAGGAAACCTCGGGAGACGAGGTTGGGTGCAAGTTTGGCGATGGAAATGCCGAAGGCGACGTGAGGAGCCTCGGCAGCGTTGAAATTGGCCGAACGTGCGAACTCCGGAAATCGGGTTGTACGCGAAGCAGTCAACCCCGATAAGGAATTCGGGAAAATTCCTTACAACATTGTTCATGTAAGTTACCGTACAAGTGAAACCAAATGTATCCAATCATCCATAATCGTCGATAAGTACGGCAAATGGAATAATTGGACAATCTCTCCGCACGAACGACGATACCGTACGACACACAAACTTGCTAAAAAACGTTGGACAATCAAGAATGCTTCAAGGCTATTGCTAAATGCATCGATGATGCAACAGAGGTTGATATGGTGCGGAAGGGGCGAGCAAAGCTGCCCTTCCGACGATCACAACCCCAATTGCATACACGAGGCACTCAACACCAAACCCCGAAACAGACACAAACGACAACACACAAACTTGCACAATAACGTTGGACATTTAACAGTTGTGAATGTTTCAAGGCTAATGCTAAATGCATCGATGTCGCAACAGAGGTTGATATGGTGCGGAAGGGGCGAACAAAGCTGCCCCACCGACGATCACAACCCCAGATGCATACACGAGGCACTCAACACCAATCCCCGAAACAGACACAAACAGCACCAACATGTATGGACAAACACATATAGGCTCGCTCACACACCTACACATTCACACGCAAACAAACACAAAGGCATACTACCACTATTGAACATGCAATGCAAGTGTAACGAATGAGTTCAGCCATGTATAAATCAACGTTAACCTGTCCCACATTCCCCTCCCTCCCTCCCTTGTATCCCATCCCCTCCCCTCCCTTCCAATATTCCCTATTCCTCCCGTACTAGTTTACCCTCTCTCAACCCCTCCCCTTTCTCCGCAAGAAAAACCAAATAGTGCAGCTTGAACTCCCTGCACAAGAAAGCACAAACAGCGCATGCAAGTCACATTCCTTGGACAAGAAAGCGAAAACAGATAATGCAGCTGACACTCCCTGCACAAACAAAAACAAAAGAGAATACAACTTGCATGAGCTGCACAACATAGGAAACAAATCACAGGAATGCAGCCCACACGAGCACAAGAAACGAGGTAAGAGTTATAACAATACGCTGATGAAAAATGAAGTACAAAAAATACAGATGAGGGACAAAAACAATCAAATTTGACATCTCACGAAGGTGATTTGGTATAAGATATCGTGTCGCACATACCATTCCAGCATGCACGCAATACCTCGCAGCTACCCTCGCCTTCACCCTGACACTCACCCTCGCACCTCACTCTCGCACTCACTTTCCAACTCACTCACGCACACACTATCACACACAGGAAGAGAGGACTCAGGAGGAGAAGGCAAAGGGGCACGCAGTGGAGCAGTAGAAGGACGCAGAGAAATCCGGTGCGTGCCGGGCACAGGGGGAGGACGCTGACGCGAACCACGATGACCAGTGCGAGCAGCACGAACAGGCGACGCAGGACGTGACGCAGGCTCACGACGCTCAGCAAGACCTCCAGTAGGACAAGTGTAGGGAGAAGGAGCAGGCAGTGGAGAGTCTCGCTGTAACTGTGACTCAGACTGGACAGCCGGCGGACACTCTAAGGGGGGAGTAGGACCAAGAGAGGATGGAAGACCAAGAACATGCTCATGGAGCGGAACAAAGTACGGCCGCGGCCGCAAAGCGCCACTAGAACCAGCAGGAAAAGCACCAGCACCCCCAACGGCAGCACCCGCACCAGGAGAACCACCAGCTCCAGCAGCGCCAGCTCCAGCAACTCCAGCACCCTCAGAAGCACCACCGCCAGCAGCTGTGAAAGATAAGAGAACAGGAATGAAATGACTAAGTCAGAGTTGGGTACAAATACAACCCTAGAAAGCTGTACCCCATATGTGCTACCCCACTATAGCCTACAAACATGCATCAGTTATAATACTCTGACACACCCCCATAGGCAAAGTGGGGGAGAACAAGGGGTCACAAGACCAGTCAAGCAAAGCAAGCTCAGGGTGGATCACAAAGTCACCACACAGTCCGAGCACAAGAGCAGGGCCAGAGGCCAGTTCACATGCAGGAGGACAGACATATATATAAAACTAGACAAGCAAGAGCAGGTATATATATACGTCACAGTACAAGTGAAGTCAAGAGGAGAGCAAGTGAGGCAAGACAGGCACAAGACCCAGCTGGGTGCAAAAGCGCTGATGGTCACAAGGCGCGAGTGCCTTGGTGAACACATCAGCAGTGTTGGCCTCAGAGGCCACGTACGCAAGTCGCAACTGACCACGCTGCTGCAGCTCACGAGCAAGGAAGTAGCGGAGAGCAATGTGCTTCGTTCTGTGCTCCAAGCGCTGCTCTCGACACAAGGCCAGCATGGCCTTGTTGTCTACATACAGCACTGGAGGAGAACGAGGCGGCTCTCCAAGGTCAGTCAGCAGGTAGGTGAGCCAGCGAAGCTCCTGTGCAGCCATGGCTCCGGCGTAGATCTCAGCCTCACAACTGGAGCCGAGAATCGAAGACGAACGAGTAGACCGCCACGAGACAGAGCCGGAACCAAGGCTGAAGGTGTAACCCTGTGACGACCGCTGCGTAGCCTGGTCGTCAGCCCAAGAAGCGTCCGCGTGGCCTGTAAGGACCACTGGACTCCGCCCTCCAAGCACTAGCCCCATGCCCGACGTACTGCACAGGTAGCGCAATACCCTCTTCGCTGCTGCCATGTGCTCTGGTCGGTGTCTCCCAGGAGCAACATAGCGTGCAAGAATGCTCAGAGGGTATGCAAGGTCAGGTCGTGTGCAGGTCATCAGGTACATGAGGCAGCCAACAAGCTCTGCATACGGACCACTCGACTCTACGGACTCATCCGAAGGCAGAGCTGAGAGTGAGTGGCGAGTAGGCAGAGGAGTGGCCTGAGGCGAGGAGTACGTGAAGCCGAAGCGCTGAAGGACCTGCTGCACCATGTGTGACTGAGTCAAGGTAATGGTGCGGCGTGCTCTGTCCCGAGTGATCTGCAAGCCAAGGTAGCTGCGCAGTTCACCCAGGTCTGTGCACGTGTGTCTCTTCAGCAGCTCGGACTTCACGTAGGCGAGTCCAGCAGTGTCCGCTGTGGCAAAGACCAAGTCGTCGACGTACACGAGGATGTAGAACGGCGGCAGTGAAGTGTCGGTGCGCAGAAACAGCGACGGGTCAGCAGTAGAGGGAGCAAACCCAAGAGCCGCAAGCGTAGTCCTCAGTGTGTCGTGCCACTCACGCGGTGCCTGGCGGAGACCGTAGACTGGCCGTGGGAGGCTCCACTGGGTGCCAGGAGGGAAAGTCCCAGTGAAGCCAGGCGGACGGCGCAGCCAGATCTCCTCGTGCAGGCTACCCTGCAAGAACGCAGTGCTGAAGTCGAGAGAGTGAAGCTCGTAGTCGCGCTGAGCGGCTAAGTGCAGCAGCACCCGAAGAGTGGTCATCTTCGGGGTGGGAGAGAAGGTCTGAAAGTAGTCAACTCCCTGCCGCTGACTGAAGCCACGAGCAACGTACCGCGCCTTGAAGACAGGTGGAGAGCCCGGCGGCCGCTTCACCCTGAAGATCCACATGCCACTGACGATGTTCGCCCCAGGAGGGGGAACTGCGTCAACGTAGGTGCCTGTGGACTTCCAGGAAGCCATCTCTGCATCCATAGCTGCCTGCCACTGAGAGGAGTAGGGACCCTCTACGGCCTCCGCGTAAGAGCGCGGAGTCGGGATGTCTAGTGCATCCGGGTCTCCCTCAGGAGCAAGCAGTACAGACGCGAGATGAGGTGAAGCAGCAGCCAGACACTGTAACTCCTCCTGCCTGTCCTCTAGGACGTCCGTGCCAAGAGCACACTCACCCCCGACGGACGGAGGACAGACAGACGCAGACTCAGCAACAAGACTAGCAGCGTAGTCTAGACGACAGCGAGCAGCAAAGTCGACGAGCTCAGCGACAAGAGCAGACGCAGCAGTGGACTCAAAAGAGGGGTCAGTGACGACAGTAGCAAGCAGACGCGTGACAGTAGGACTGGCAGCACGAAGAGAGTCCGACTCAGGGTCGGCAAGCGCAGGAAGAGAGGACTCAGGAGGAGAAGGCAAAGGGGCACGCAGAGGAGCAGTGGACGGACGCAGAGACATCCGGTGCGTGCCAGGGACAGGAGGAGGACGCTGACGCGAACCGCGACCACTAGCGCGAGCAGCACGAACTGGCGACGTGGGACGAGACGCAGGCTTTCGACGCTCAGCAAGACCTCCAGAAGGACCAGTGTAAGGGGAGGGAGCAGGCAGAGGAGAGGAAGGCTCCAACAGTGACTGCGACTGGACAGGCTGTGGACACTCTACCGAAGGAGAAAGACCAAGAACCTGCTGTAGGAGCGGAACGAAGTACGGCCGAGGCCGCGCGGCAGCTCCAGACTCAGCAGGGACAGCACCACCACCCTCAGCGACAGCACCAGCGCCACCAACACCTCCAGCGGCAGGACCTCCAGCAGCACCAGCAGCAGAACCACCGCCAGGACAGACAGCAGTAGTCTCAGCACCAACACCCTCAGGAGCTCCAGCTCCAGTAGGACCCGCAGGCTCAGCAGCTCCGGGACCGGCAGCACCAGCACCCTCGACGGTCGACGAAGCTCCAGCTCCAGCAGCACGCCTCCAGCGGCGAGCAAACCACTCGCGCAGCTCCTGTGGAGAGAGGGGCTCCCGGCAAGACGCAGCAGCAGAAGAAACCCCAGGCTCAGCAGCTCCAGACTCAGCACCCCCAGGCACAGCAGCTCCAGACGTAGCACCCCCAGGCTCAGCAGCTCCAGACTCAGCACCTCCAGGCTCAGCAGCTCCAGACTCAGCACCCCCAGGCTCAGCACCCCCAGCAGCAGCACCCCCAGGCTCAGCACCCGCAGCAGGACCAGACTCAGCAGCAACCTCGACTGGCTCGATTGTGTCTACCTAGGACACACCTGAAGGGGCAAGAACCTGAGGGGGGAGGGGGTCTACCGGGGGGGGAACTGGTACCAGGAAGTCCGGTGGGGGGGGGAGGGAAGGAGTACGGTAGGGGAAGAGGCGGTAGAAGGGGACTGACTCGTCGAACGTGACAACCTGGGAGGACAGAACACGACAAGAGGAGGGGTGGTAGAACTGCCACCCTGGAGCGTCAGGGGGGAAGCCAAGGAAGACACAGGGAGCAGCACGAGGGGACAGCTTGTCCGCAGACAAGTCGCGGACAAACGCCCGAGATCCCCAGACACGGAACGCAGACGCATCGCCGACCTTCCCCGTCCACAGTAACACTGGGGACATCGCGGGCCGAGAGACTCTGGGGTGAAGGTTGAGCTGATGCGCCGCGTACCGAACCGCAAACGGCCACAGAAAATGGGGGGCAGCCGCATGCATCATGGACGTACGAGTGACATCCATGACCATGCCAATGCGGCGCTCAGCAATCCCATTTTGCTGTGGAGAGTCCGGAAGCGTAAAGGTCTGGCGGATCCCCTGTGCACGACAGTAGTCTCGCAGAAGGCGAGAGGAGAACTCCCCACCTCGGTCAGAGTGCAGACGCAGAACAGGAAAGTCCGAGCCGAAGCTCCTCCTGAGCTGGAGACGAGCCTCGCGGATCCAGGCGATCAGCACCTCAGTGACAGCACCCTTGCTGCGCAAGGGGAAGAATGAGGTGTAACGCGAGTAGTCGTCAACCACCAACAGGAAGTAGCGCTCGTGACCCTGCCCACGGACGGGGGCCGGGCCCCACACGTCCATGTGAAGCGTCTGCAGAGGAGCCTCTGTCGGGGGAAACTGGGAGGAGTGAGGAGCAGCCCTGAGGCGCCCCTCGACACAGTGGACACAGGAAGGTCCTGGTCCCGAAGGAAGGGGAGGGAGAGACTGGGGAAGACCAGAGACAAGGACACGGGAAGCCATGCCCCGAAGACGGGGCAAGGAGGGGTGGCCTAGACGGTGGTGCCACAGGAGAGTCTCGTGAGACAGGAGGCGACACGAACAGGGGGCAGACTCAGGACCAGACCTGGACGCAGCAGCAAACACCTGACCCGACGCTGCTACCTGACCGGACGCGGGGACAGGAGGAGACTCAGTGGTCAGGGTGTAGAGGCTCGACCCCGGCCGACGTGAGAACGTGGCCAGGTGCCGGCCTGTGCGTGCGTCCGTGCAGTGGGTCACCCGCTGACTCGCAGGAGTGAACTGGTGAACCCCCGCATCCTGTAGGTCTGCACCACTCACCAAGTTCATCGAGAACGAGGGGAGGTACAGGCCAGACAGGGTGCCCGAGGGGGCAGCCGGACACGGGAGGACAGTGGAAAAGTGAGCGAGGACAGGACCCCCAGAGGGGTCAGCCAGGGAGACTGCAACCGGCCGACCAAGCGGCGTGAGTGTGGTGCGGTCCCGAAAGAAGGAGCGAGAAGCCCCAGAGTCAAGAGTAAAGGTGAGGGAGGCCGAAGCCAACGCGGTACCTGAGAGCGCAGCCTCACCCGCACCTGAGGAAGCAAACTCACTAGCACCTAGAGCAGCAGCCGCACCTGTACCTGGAGCAGGAGACTCACTAGCACCCAGAGCAGCAGCCTCACCAGTAGCTAGAGCAGCAGGTCCTATACCTGGGTCAGGCGGGACGCACAGGTGACCGGCACGGTTAGCACTAGTAGGCAATGCATACATGGCAGTGAGAATAGCATCATAGTCAAGAGCAAATATATCTACCCTCTGCCTAAGCAACTCCACCCAGTCGGGAAGCTCAGCCTCGTCGCCAAACACGGTACGCCAGGCGTCGCTCAGACAGGCGAAGCAGCGGGACTGTGTATGACTAGGTGTCCCACAAGGCTGACCAGTCCGAGTACCAGTGCGAATCACGTAAGAGCAGCGAACAGCACTGAGAGACCCTCCACTCTGAGCGTACCACTCACGAAGCTGGCGAGGCGTGAGAGACACGCGAGAGGGTCGCGGGAGCTGCATCTGGCCGCCACCATGAGTAGAAGCAGCAGGAGTGGTAGTAGGAGTAGTGCCGCCACCCCTACAGCCCCAACCAGCGTACCACTCACGCAGCTGCTGGGGCGTGAGGGACTCACGCAGGCGTCGCTGGGGCTGCATCTGGCTCCGCAAGTAGAAGCAGGAGCAGGACTAGCAGCAGGAAGGCAGGCAGCCAGGTAAGCCAAAAGGCAGGCAGGCAGGCAAGCAGGCGACGCGCAGTGTGCTAGCAGGGCAAGAGCTCACCAGTGGTGGGAAGAGTAGGCTCGGCGACTCAGCGGCTCGGCAGCTCGGCGGCTCTGCGGCTCGGGCGACGCGGGCGGCTCGGCGGCAAGGCGGCTCGGCAGCAACTGCAGCTCAGCAGCACGGCGACTCGGCGGCTCGGCGGCAGGGCGGCTCGGCAGCAACTGCAGCTCAGCAGCTCAGCGACCCGGCAGCTCGGTGGCAGGGCGGCTCGGCTGCTGGGCGGCTCGGGTGCAGGGCGGCTCGGCGGTGGGGCGGCTCGGCTGCTGCAGGTGAGCGGCTCGGCTGCTGCAGCGGGAGATGAAGGAGGAGGAGAAGCAGGGGAGGCCACACACCTGCCACCCCTCTGCTGGCCTCTCAGGTCGCCTCGACAGGCGACGGGAAAAGGGGGGGGGGGGGGGGGGGGGGGTGGTGGGGGCCGGTAGGTGCAGCGGCGGGGCCAGCAGGTGCAGTTGCGGGGCCGGTAGAAGGGGACGGCAGGAGCCGTCAGGAGGGGACGGCGGGGCCGTCAGGAGTGGACGGCGGGGCCGGCAGGAAGGGACGGCGGGGCCGTCACGAAGGGACGGCGGGGCCGTCAGGAGGCGACCGGGCCGCGACGGGGCGGCTGGGTCGCCTGAGAGCCGAGGCAGGGGCCGCGTCAGGGCCGGCGGCGGGGCCGTAAGAGAGCCGGGGCGGGGCCGCAAGAGAGCCGGCGGCGGGGCCGCAAGAGAGTCGGCGGCGGGGCCGCGTGAGAGCCGGGGCGGGGCCGCGTCAGGGCCGGCGGCGAGGCCGCGAGAGAGCCGGGGCGGGGCCGCGATCAGGAGGCGGCGGCGGGGCCGCGTCAGAGCTGGCGGCGGGGCCTCGTCGAGGCGGGCGGCGGGGCCGCGTTGGAGCCGGTGGCGAGGCCGGTTAAGAGCCGGCGGCGGGGCCGCGTCAGGGCCAGCGGCGGGCCGCGATCAGGGGGCGGCGGGGCCGCGTCAGAGCCGGCGGCGGGGCCGCGTCAGAGCCGGCGGCGGGGCCGCGATCAGCGGGCGGCGGGGCCGCGTCAGAGGAGGCGGCGGAGCTGCTGCAGAGGAGGCGGCGGGGCCGCGTCAAGCAGGGGTGGCGGGGCCGCGTCAGAGGGACAGCGGGGCCGCGAGAGTAATGGCGACCCGAAGGGTCTTGAAAAAAAAAATGCGCGCCTCGGGGCGCGCTTCGGTGGGCCCTAAAAAAACGGTCCTTAGGAAGGACCCGCTCTATACCATGTGAAAGATAAGAGAACAGGAATGAAATGACTAAGTCAGAGTTGGGTACAAATACAACCCTAGAAAGTTGTACCCCATATGTGCTACCCCACTATAGCCTACAAACATGCATCAGTTATAATACTCTGACAGCAGCACCTCCAGCGCCAACAGCCCCAACACCTCCAGCTCCAGCCGGACCACCAGAAGACGCAGTAGCCCCAGCACCAGCAGCACCAGCTCCAGCAGCAGGAGCACCCGCAGGCCCAGCAGCTCTAGAACCCTCAGGACGAGCACCTCCGGTACGCGCGGCACCAGCACCTTCAGCAGCAGCAGAACCTCCAGCACCAGCAGCACCTCTAGCTCCAGCAGTACGGCTCCAGCGCCGAGCAAATCACTCGCGCAGCTCCTGTGGAGAGAGGAGCTCCCGACGGGACGAAGCACCTGAAAGACCTCCAGGCCCAGTCCCACCAGACGCCACACGAGCAGGCACAGCACCCCCAGGCTCCGCACCCCCAGGCGCAGCACCCCCAGACTCAGCACCCCCAGGCTCAGCACCCCCAGAGTCAGCACCCCCAGGCTCAGCACCCCTAGACCCCGCACCCGCAGGCTCAGCACCCCTAGCAGCAGCAGATTCAACCGCTACCTTGACAGGCTCGACTGCGTCTACCTGGGACACACCTGAGGGGGCAGGACCCTGATGGGGAAGGGGGTCTACCGAAGGGGGACCTGGCGCGAGGAAGAGCGGCGACGGGGGGAGGGACGCAGTGCGGTAGGGGAAGAGAGGGTAGTAGGGAACCGACTCGTCAAACGTGACGTCCTTAAAGGACAGAACACGGCGCGAGGTGGGGTGGTAGAACTGCCACCCTGGCGCGTCAGGGGGGAAGCTAAGAAAGACGCAGGGAACAGCACGGGGGGACAGCTTGTCCGCAGACAAGTCGCGGACAAACGCCCGAGATCCCCAGACACGGAACGCAGACGCATCACCAACCTTCCCCGTCCACCGCAGAGCAGGGGAGGTCTCCAGCATGGAGACCCGGGGCTGAAAGTTGATCTGCTGCGCCGCGTATTGAACCGCGAATGGCCACAGAAAATGGGGAGCAGCCCGTACGAGCGACGTCCATGACCATGCCAATGCGGCGCTCAGCAATCCCAATTTGCTGTGGAGAGGCCGGAAGCGTGAAGGTCTGGCAGATGCCTCGTGCACGACAGAAGGCTCGCAGAAGGTCAGAGGAAAACTCTCAGCCTCTGTCGGAGTGCAGACCCAGAACAGGGAAGTCCGAGCCAAAACTTTCTCTGAGCTGGAGAAGAGCTGCGCGGATCCAGTCGATCAACACCGCAGTGATCTCACCCTTGCTGCGCAAAGGGAAGACTTTGATGTAACACGAGTAGTCGTCAACCACCAGCAGGAAGTAACACTCATACACGTCCATGCGCAGCGTCTGCAGCGGAGCCTCTGTCGGAGGAAACTCAGAGGAGTGAGGAGCAGCGCGCTGCCGCCCCTCGACGCAGGGGACGCAGGTAGGGGCAGGCCCCGGAGGAAGAGGAGGGAGGGCCCGGGGGAGGCCAGAGACAAAGACACGGGAGGCCATGCCTCGGAGACGAGGCAGGGAGGGGTGACCAAGGCGGTGGTGCCAGAGGAGATTCTGGTGAGACAGGAGACGGCACGAGCAAGGGGCAGACGCAGGACCAGACCTGGATGCCGCAGCAGACACCTGACCCGGCGCAGCTACCTAACCAGCCGCAGCAACCGGAGGAGACCAGGTAGTTAGTGTGTACAGGCTCGACCCCGTACGACGGGTAAACGTGGCCAAGTGTCGGCCCGTCCGAGCACACGTGCAGTGGGTCACTCGCTGAAACGCAGGAGTGAACTGGTGAACCCCCCCATCCTGGAGATCAGAACCACTCACCAAGTTCGTAGAGAACGAGGGGAGGTAAAGACCTGACAGGGTGCCAGAGGGGGCTGTCGGACACGGTAAGACAGTGGAGAAGTGGGCAAGGACAGGACCCCCAGAGGGGTCTGCCAAAGAGACCGCCACTGGCCGACTAAGCGGCGTGAGTGTGGTGCGGTCTCGAAAGAAGGAGCGGGAAGCACCCGAGTCAAGGGTGAAGGTGTGAGAGGCCTGAGCCGACGTGGTACCTGAGAGAGCAGACTCACCAGCACCTGGGGCATCGGACTCACTAGCACCTAGAGCAGCGGCCTCACCAACACCTAGAGCAGCAGCCACAGCGGCACCTAGAGGAGTAGTCCAAATGCCCGGGTCAGGCGGAACACACAATTAAGAGTCATCCTTATCACTAGTAGACACAGCATACATGGCAGCAAGAATAGCATCATAGTCAAGATCAAAGATAGCAACACCCGCCCTAGACAGCTTGCCCCAGCGAGGGATCTCCTTGGCGTCAGGGAACTGATGATGCCAAGCGTCCGTCAGGCGGCCGAAGCAGCGCACGGTGGGGTGCGGGCCCCCGCACTGCTCACCAGTGCGGTCACCAGTACGGAGCACGTAGGTACAGGGACCAGCACCCCCACCCCGCTGACGCCCAGCGTACCACTCACGAAGCTGCCGGGGGGACGGGGTCTCACGAGTGCGCTGCTGCTGCTGGCGCTGACCACCACCGGAGCCACCCCTCTGCGCAGTGCCGCGACCAGCTCCACCGCCGCCGCCTCCTCCACCTCCGCCTCCTCCGCCTCCGCTTGAAAAAGGTAGAACGAGAATGAATGAACTAAGAAAGAGTTGGGTACAAGTAGTAACCCTAATTGGGTTGTACCCCTTATGGGCTACCCCAATACAGCCTACATAAATGCATAAGCTATAATGTTCTGACATCGCCTCCTCCGCTCCCACCGCCACTGCTTCCGCCTCCTCCGCCTCCACTGCTGCCACCGACGCCTCCACCCCCGCCACCACTCCCACCACCACCCCCACCCCCTCCACCGCCTCCACCGCCACCTCCACCGCCCCCGCCAGCTCCTCCAGCGCCCTTGCCCCCTTGCCCTTGCCCCCTTGCCCTTGCCGGTGCGGCGTCTCCCGCTAGGGGCAGACGCAGCTCCGACCGACTCGAGGCCAACGAGGTCGGCCGCAGCAGCAGAGGCAACAGAGGGCAAGAGGGGGGAGGGGGAACACCCCTCAAAGACGGGGGTGCGAGGGTCACCACGAGAGGCTCCTACAGCGACTATACTCCTCTGTGCTGCCAGGAGGCGCTCCTTGAGGAGGTCAACGGTGAGTGTGGTGGGGTAAACTGAGAGGAAGTGGTCCCTGACTAAGCGAAGGGAGTCAGGGAGCCGGGTGACTATGTAGTAGAGGGTGATGTACATGGGGGGGGGGGGGGGGGGTTCTTTGCGCAGAACTCAGCATGAAGCGCAGCGCGGTAGCGAGTGTCACTAGTGCAAAGGTGCGTAATGAGGTCAGCGATTGTGGGGAAGGCAGCGAGGTCAGGGAAGAGGTACGGCAGTATGAGGCGGCTAGGAGCAGCAGTGGCAGGGGAAGAGTAGCGTGCAACTACAGCGTCGTACAAGCCTTAGCACTCTTGTACTGACTAAAGTGCGCACGCTCAGCGGTCGGTAAGTGGCGACGCACAGCAAGACGGGCAGCAGCATCGCGTGTGGCCCACTGTGAGCGAACAGTGTTGTCAGCATCAGCAGGCGGGGCAGGAGAGGCACCAGACGTGAGATCGAAAAGGGAGAGACCGTCTGCCCTATCGCACTGTAGGAAAAGCTGTAAGTCATCGACCCAGACCTCAAAGTCAACAGCCCGACCCTCAGCATCAAAGGTAAGGACACTGGGGGTAGCCATGACAGCAGTAGTCTAGTGGTGAGAGCGGCAGGCTAGAGGTAGTGCAGTGGCATAGACGCTCCTCGGGAAAGCTCTCACCACTCCGGGTGGGGAGGGCCGGGGCGTGTCGGCAGGAACAAGGCCCCAGCTGCGGCAGCGGCGGCTCGGCGGCTCAGCAGCGGCTCGGCGGCTCGGCGGCGGCTCGGCGGCTCGGCGGCGGCTCGGCGGTGGCTCGGCGACGGCTTAGCGGCGGCTCAGCGGCGGCTCGGTGGCGGCTCGGCAGCCCGGCAGCTCGGCTGCAGCGGCGGCTTGGCTCCAGCGGCGGCGGCTCAGCGACGGCGGCGGCAGGGCTGGGGAGGGGCCGCACAGAGTGGCGAAGGGGCCACTGTAGGGCGGCGACAGGTCCGCAAGAGGGCGGCGGTGGGGCCGCTGGAGTGCGGTGAGAATGCTAAGAATGTATGCAAGGTCAGGTCGTGTGCAGGTCATCAGGTACATGAGGCAGCCAACAAGCTCTGGGTACAGGCCACTCGACTCTACTGACTCATCCGAAGGCAGAGCTGAGAGTGAGTGGCGAGTAGGCAAAGGAGTGGCCTGAGGCGAGGAGTATTTGAAGCCGAAGCGCTGAAGGACCTGCTGCACCATGTGTGACCGAGTCAGGGTAATGGAGCGGCGTGCTCTGTCCCGGGAGATCTTCAAGCCAAGATAGCTGCGCAGTTCACCCAAGTCTGTGCACGTGTGTCTCTTCTGCAGCTCGGACTTCACGTGGGCGAGTCCAGCAGTGTCAGCTGTGGCAAAGACCAAGTCGTCGACGTACACGAGGATGTAGAACGGCGGCAAAGAAGTGTCGGTGCGCATAAACAGCGACGGGTTGGCAGTATAGGGAGAAAACCCAAGAGCCGCAAGCGTAGTCCTTAGTGTGTCGTGCCACTCACGCAGTGCCTGGCGGAGACTGTAGACTGGCCGCCGGAGGCTCCACTGGGTGTCAGGAGGAAAAGACCCAGTGAAGCCAGGTGGGCGACGCAGCCAGATCTCCTCATGCAGGCTGCCCTGCAAGAAAGTAGTGCTGAAGTCAAGAGAGTGCAGCTCGTAGTCACGGTGAGCAACTATGTGCAGCAGTACCCGAAGAGTAGTCATCTTCGGGGTGGGAGAGAAGGTCTGAAAGTAGTCAACTTCCTGCCGCTGACTGAAGCCACGAGCCACGTAACGCGCCTTGAAGACAGGCGGAGAACCCGGCGGCCGCTTCACCCTGAAAATCCACATGCCACTGACGATGTTCCCCCCAGGCGGGGGAACCTCGTCAACGTAGGTGGCTGTGGACTTCCAGGAAGCCATCTCCTCGTCCATAGCTGCCTGCCACTGAGAGGAGTAGGGACCCTCTATCGCCTCCGCGTAAGAGCGCGGCGTCAGGATGTCAAGTGCATGTGGGTCTCCCTCAGGGGTAAGCAGTATGGACACGAGATGAGATGAAGCAGCAGCCAAACACTGGAACTCCTCCTGCCTGTCCTCAAGGACGTCCGTGCAAAGGGCACACTCACCCCCGACGGACGGAGGACAGACAGACTCAGCCACAAGTCTAGCAGCGTAGTCTAGACGACAGCGAGCAGCAAAGTCGACGAGCTCAGCAACTAGGGCAGACGCATCAGTGGACTCAAAGGAAGGGTCAGTGACGTCAGTAGCAAGGAGATGCGTGACAGTAGGACTGGCAGCACGAAGAGAGTCCGACTCCGGGTCGGCAAGAGCAGGAAGAGAGGAATCTGGAGGAGAAGGCAAACGGGCACGTAGAGGAGCAGTGGACGGACGCAGAGACATCCGGTGCGTGCTAGGGACGGGAGGAGGATGCTGACGCGAACCACGACCACTAGTGCGAGCAGCACGGACAGGCGACATAGGGCGAGACGCAGGCTCACGACGCTCAGCAAGACCTCCAGTAGGACCAGTGTCGGGAGAAGGAGCAGGCAGAGGAGCTGTAAGTGTGACAAGACAGGCTGTCGACACTCTAAGGGAGGAGGAGGACCAGTAGAAAGCGGGAGACCAAGAACCTGCTGAAGGAGCGGAACGAAGTACGGTCGAGGCCGCGTGGCAGCAGCACCTCCAGCTCCAGTACCCCCACTAGTAGCACCCTCAGGCTCAGCACCCCCAGGCGTAGTACCCACACGCTCAGCACCCCCAAAGTCAGCACCCCCAGGCTCAGCACCCTCAGCAGCACCAGAGTCACTAGCATCCTCGACAGGCTCGACTGCGTCTTCCTGGGACACAACTGAAGGGGCAGGACCCTGAGGGGGGAGGGAGTCTACCGGGGGGGGACCTGGCACAAGGAAGAGCGGTGGCGGGGGGAGGGACAGAGTGCGGTAGGGGAAGAGGCGGTAGTAGGGGACCGACTCGTCAAACGTGACGTCCTGGGAGGACAGAACACGGCGAGAGGTGGGGTGGTAGAACTGAGAGGAAGTGGTCCCTGACTACGCGGAGAGAGTCAGGGAGCCGGGCGACTATGTAGTAGAGGGTGATGTACATGGGGGGGTGGGGTTCTTGGCGCAGAACTCAGCAGAAAGCGCAGCGCGGTAGCGAGTTTCACTAGTGCGGAGGTGCGTAATGAGGCCAGTGACTGTGGGAAAGGCAGCAAGGTCAGGGAAGAGGTACGATAGCATGAGGCGGCTCAGTGTAGCAGTGGCAAAGGAGGAGTAGCCTGCAACTACAGCGTCGTACAAGGTCTGAGCACTCTTGTACTGGCTAAAGTGCGTACGCTCGGAGGTAGGCAGGTGGGGACGCACAGCAAGACGTGCAGCAGCATCGTGTCTGGCCCACTGTGAGCGAACAGTGGCGTCAGCATCAGCAGCAGGGGCAGGAGAGGCACCAGAAGTGAGGTCAAAGAGGGAGAGACCGTCTGCCCTATCGCACTGTAGGAAAAGCTGTAGGTCATCTATCTAGACATCAAAGTCAATGGCCCAACCCTCTGCGTCAAAGGCGAGGACACTAGGGGTAGCCATGACAGCAGTAGACTAGCAGCGCGAACAGTAGGGTAAGGGCAGTGCAGTGACAGAGGCGCTGCTTTTACCAGAAAGAGCGGCTCGGGCGGCTTGGCGGTGCGGGCGGCTCGGGCGGCTCGGGCGGTAGGGCAGCTCGGCAGCAACTGCGGCTCGTCGATGCAGGCGGCTTGGCGACGCGGCGACACTGGCGGCTCTGGCGGCTCGGCGGTACGGCGGCTCGGCAGCTCGGCGACCCGGCGGCTCGGGCGGCTCAGGCGGCTCAGGTGGCGCGGCGGCTCAGGCGGCTCGGGTGGCTCGGGCGGCTCGGGAGCAGCTCGGCGGCGCTGGGGGCTTGGTGGTGACGGCGGGGCCGCGTGGGGAGGGCGGCGGTGCCAGGTGGAGCGGCGGCGGGGCCGGGTGAGGCGGCGTCGGGGCCGTCAGAGGCAGCGCCGGGGCCTGGAAGGGCGGCGTCGGGGCCGCAGGGGTAGGCGACAGGGCCAGCCGAGGTGGCGCCGGGGCCGGGAAGGGCGGCGTCGGGGCCGCAGGAGTAGGCGATGGGGCCGCTAGGGCGGCGCAAGGGGCCGCAAGGGCGGCGCAAGGGGCCGCAAGGGCGGCGCACGGTGGGCCGACGGGCGGCTCGAGGGGCCGCAAGGGCGGCGTGCGGAGCCGACGGGCGGCGCGAAGGGCCGCTAGGGCGGCGCGCGGGGTCGACGGGCGGCGCGAGGGGCCGACGGGCGGTGCAAGGGGCCGCAAGGACGGTGCGCGGGGCCGTAAGGGCGGTGGGCGGGGCCGCTAGGGTGGTGCACGGGGCTGTAAGAGCGGCTCAAGGGGCCGTGAGAGGGGCCGCTAAGGGCGGCGCGACGGTAGGGAGGGCACGCGGGGCGCGACTCGGGCAGGAGCGAAGCGCGCTCCGGGCAGGAAAAAAAAATTTCGAGGAGGTCCCTAGAAAGCGTTCCCACTAGGGAACCTGCTCTGAAACCATGAGAAGAAACGAGGAATGGAAATGACTAAGTGAAAGTGGGTACAAGAACAAACCCTAGAAATCTGTACCCCATATGTGCTACCCCACTATAGCCTACAGTAGCTATGTCATATAAATCTGACATGGCATTCGACATTTTTGGTTGTCTCGATATCCAACAGATTTCTGACGGAAATCCGCTGGTTTCCGCACGGAAATCCATGAGGCATGGTGTGATTGACCTAAATGTTCGGCTGCACCCGAGTCGCGTCAAGAATGAACAGTAATTCTTGATTTCTGGCAGATTTCCGACAGGAATGCAGATGTGGGCGGCGATGTAAGGAGTAGTGCAAAAGTGATATATTTGAGATGCATACTTTTAGAATAAACTCGAGACTTTCAGAATAATTCTAAGCCTAAGACGTATATATAAATAAAGCTACTTGTAATCAATATCTCATGTCTGAGAGCTAAAATAGGCAAGTAGGAATATCATTTTGATGTGTATTTCTGGCTGATTAATAAACAAAAAAGTCAATGATATCTATAATCGTCGACGACAATATTAAATCACGCTAGACAAATTTATGATTTTCAAGCAGTACAAAAAAAAAGCGTGCACAAAAGATTCACCACTTACCATCTGTGCCTATCCTTTAACTGATTTACCAATCTCATGATACGGAAAAAAATGTGCAATCGTAGGCCAAGGAGTTCTATGGTATCTTCTCATCGTCGTGATGTTGTTGATGTTGTTGTTGTTGTTGTTGTTGTTGTTGTTGTTGTTGTTGTTGTTGTTGTTGTTGTTGTTGTTGTTGTTGTTGTTGTTATTGTTGTTGTTGTTGTTGTTGTTGTTGTTGTTGTTGTTGTTGTTGTTGTTGTCAGTAGATCTGCACTGTGGATGCCCGATTGATCCTACGGGGGGTTACAGGCGCGTTTGCCTGGGGGGTTATGGGTGCACTTTGACCCGCTACTTAACAAGCTCTTTTATCCCAATGGTCTAGTGGTTGGGATTCTGACATGGTATCAGAGCGGTCTCGGGTTTGATTCCCGGTGTATGCACATGTAGGCCGTTGCCGCTGTGCTTAGTCCTGGGCCTTCCAGTGTGGGGGGTGTCAGTAGATCTGCACTGTGGATGCCCGATTGATCCTGGAGA
This sequence comes from Closterium sp. NIES-65, assembly GCA_948144175.1. Lineage (NCBI taxonomy): Eukaryota > Viridiplantae > Streptophyta > Zygnematophyceae > Desmidiales > Closteriaceae > Closterium > Closterium sp. NIES-65. The sequence continues at coordinate 57,925 of CANXME010000927.1, forward strand.
GGGTTACAGGCGCGTTTGCCTGGGGGGTTATGGGCGCTCTGACCCGCTACTTAAACAAGCCCTTCTATCCCAATGGTCTAGTGACTGGGATTCTGACATGGTGTCAGAGTGGTCTCGGGTTCGAATCCCGGTGGTATGCACATGTAGGCCGTTGCCGCTGTGCTCAGTCCTGAGCCTCCCAGTGTGGGGGGGGGCACTGTGGATGCCCGATTGATCCTACGGGGGGTTATAGGCGCGTTTGCCTGGGGGGTTATGGGCGCACTTTGACCCGATACTGAACAAGCCCTTTTATTCCAATGGTCTAGTGGTTGGGATTCCGACAATTGTTGTTGTTGTTGTTGTTGTTGTTGTTGTTGTTGTTGTTGTTGTTGTTGTTGTTGTTGTCGGCGTCGTCCTTGCGCACAGACCTGTCCTTGCACAGATTCGGGACAGTGAACGGACAAGCATGCGCCACGTGCTGTGTAGCTGTGCTAACGAGGTCAAACCTGCTCCTATGGCTAGGTAATAGGATGTAGTAGAGAATTGTGTGAAGAAATAGTGGTAAAAAAGGCATTTAGATGTTGGCGCAATGACATCTTGAGCACAGGCCTATCCTTGCAAAGATTCGGGCCAGCGAACGCACAAAGATGCGCTACATGCTGCGTAGTTGTGCGAACGACCTCAAATCAGTTCCTATGGCTAGAAAATAGGATGTAGTAGGGAACTCTGTGAAGAAATAGTGCTAAAAAAGGCACCCAGATGCTGGCGCAGTGACATGTTGCGCACAGACCTATCCTTGCACTATTTCACGCCAGCAAACGCACAAACATGCGCCCCGTGCTGCGTAGTTGTGCTAACGAGGTCAAACCAGTTCCTATGGCTATGAAATAGGATGCAGTAGAGAATTGTGTGAAGAAATAGTGGTAAAAAAGGCATTTAGATGTTGGCGCAATGACATCTTGAGCACAGGCCTATCCTTGCAAAGATTCGGGCCAGCGAACGCACAAAGATGCGCTACATGCTGCGTAGTTGTGCGAACGAACTCAAATCAGTTCCTATGGCTAGAAAATAGGATGTAGTAGGGAAATCTGTGAAGAAATAGTGCTAAAAAAGGCACCCAGATGCTGGCGCAGTGACATGTTGCGCACAGACCTATCCTTGCACACGTTTAGGCCAGCAAACGCACAAACATGCGCCACGTGCCTCGTAGTTGTGCTAACATGGGCGACTTGCCAGCAGAGCAGGTCGACGACATGCCAACGATGCAGCAGGGTAGCTGCCTATCGTGCCATGCACCCCCTGCTGACCGTCGTGTCGCGCCGCTCGTGCGCCTCTGCTGCCCGTTGCGTCGCCCGTGCGGGCTGCCCTTACCTGTCGCCTCTCCCGTGCGGGCTGCCAGCCCTCCGCGTCGCCCGTCCGCCCTGCCCCAGCCTGCGCACCGCACCTGCTTGTCCGCACGCCGCCCCTGCCTGCCCGCGCGCCGCCCCTCCAGCCTGCGTGTCACCCTATTGCCCGCGCTTCGCCCTGCCCATGCCCGTCGAGTCCGCCCTGGCAGCCCGCGCGCCGCCCTCTGTAGCCCGTGCGCTGCTCTTGCCTGCCCGCGCGCCCTCCCTTGCCCGCGCGCCGCCCTACTTGCAGCGCGCCGCCCTGCTCTGGCCGCGCGCAGCCCTTCCCTGATCGTGCGCCACCCCGACCTACCCTACTGCCTGCTCGCCACCCTGCCTTCCCTGCGTGCTGCCGTGCTGGTCGCACACCTCCTTACTTTGCCCGCTGGGAGTTTTTGGTGGTGGCCAGATGCAGCTGCAACGGCGTCCGCATGAGACCCTTACGCCCCAGCAGCTTTGTGAGTGGTTCGCTCAGCATGGGGCGCCTCAGAGTAGTGCTCCCTGCCTGTACGTCATTCACACAGGTGATCGGGCTGGTCAGACTTGCGGGACAGCTGGTCACACACAGACCCGCTGCTTCTCCTGTCTGAGCGACGCGTGGCGTTCAGAGTTTGGCGACGCGGCTGAGCTCCCCCGCTGGCTAGAGCTGCTTAGGCGAGGTGTGGATATCTTTGCTATTGACTATGATACTGTCCTTGCTGACATGTATGCATTGACTGTTAGTGCTGAGGGTGACTGTTACTTGTGTGTGCCGCCCGACCTAGGTATAGAGGCTGTTGCTCCGGGTGCTAGTGAGTCTGCTCTCTCTGGTACTGCGCCTGGTGAGGCCTTGCACACCGTCACGCTTGAGTCAGGTGCTTCCCGCTGTTTCTTTCGCGACAGTACTACAGTTACACCACTACCTGCACCTGTTGCTGTCAGACTGGCTGACCCCTCAACGGGCCCATTTCTTGCCCGTTCCTCCAATGTTCTCCCGAGTCCGGCGGTTTCGCCCGGCTACCTCTCAGGTCTTCACCTCCCTTCGTTCTCTACAAACCTGGTGAGTACCGCTGCCCTCCAAGATGCGATGGTCACTACCACCACTCCTGGGGGTCAGCGTGTGTCGAACTGTACGTATACACGGACGGGCCATCATCTGGCCACGTTCACCCGTCGGCCAGGGTTGAGTGTGTATACACTGACCACTGAGCCTCCTCAGGTAGCTACGTCAGCATCCGCGTCAGGTCACCTTGCAGCCCCTTGCTCGTGCCGTGCCCTGTCGCACCAGACTCTCCTTTGGCACCACCGCCTTGATCACCCCTCCCTACCACGCCTCTGTGGCATGCACTCCCGTCTCCTTGTGTCTGGTCTTCCTAGGTCTCTGCCTCCCCTCCCACCCTCGCCTGCCCCTCCCTACCTTCCCTGCGTCGAGGGGCGGCAGCGCGCCACTCCTCACTCCTCCTCGTTTCCCCTGACGAGTGCTCCCCTGCAGACTCTCCACATAGATGTGTGGGGCCCAGCCCGCGTCCGTGGACAGGGCCGCGAGCGATCTTCTGCTGGTTGTTAACGACTACCCGCGTTACACCACGATCTTCCCCTTGTGCAGCAAGGGGGAGGTCCCTGATGTTTTGATCCCTTGGATCTGCGCTGTACGTCTCCAGCCCCACGAGTGGTTCGACACAGACCTTCACGTCCTGCGTCTGCATTCTGACAGAGGTGGTGAGTTCATCTCCGATCCTCTTGCGGGACTTTTGTCGTGGGGAGGGCATTCGCCAGTCGTTCATGCTTCCGGCCTCTCCGCAGCAGAATGGGGTTGTTGAGCACCGCATTGGCTTACTCATGGAGGTCGCTCGTACCTCCATGATCCATGCGGCTGTCCCCCATTTTTTGTGGCCGTTTTCGTTCCGGTACGCTGCGGATCAGCTCAACCTCTGGCCCCGTGTCTCCTTGCCGGAGACCTCGCTGACACTGCGTTCGACGGGAGAGGTTGGCGATGCGTCGGTGTTTCGGGACTGGGGATCTCGTGCCTTTGTCCGCGATACCTCCGCGAACAAGCTCTTCTCCCGCGCCATTCCCTGTGTCTTCCTTGGCTTTCCCCCTGACGCGCCTGGCAGGCACTTTTACCACCCCACCTCGCCCTTTGTCCTGCCCTCTCAGGACATCACGTTTGACGAGTCGGCTCCCTTTTACCGTTTCTTCCCCTAACGCACTGCCCCTCTCTCTCCCCCGGTGCTCTTCCTCACACCAGGTCCTCCTCCGGTAGACCCTCTCCCCCGTCAGGGTCCTGCTCCCTCAGGTGTGTCCCAGGTAGACTCTGTCAAGCTTGTCGAGGTAGCTGTCGACTCTGGTGCTGCTGGGGGTGGTGTTGCTAGGGGTGCTGCGTCTGGGGGTGCTGAGCCTGAGCGTGCGGAGCCTAGGAGTGCGGAGCATGGGGGTGCTAAGCCTGAGTGTGCAGAGCCTGAGGGTGCTGAGCCTAGGGTTGCTGAGTCTGAGAATGCGGAGCTTGCGGGTGCTGAGCCTGTGCGTGCGGAGCCTGGGGGTGCTGAGCCTGGGGGTGCAAAGCCTGAGCGTGCTGAGCCTGTAGGTACTTTGTCTGCTGGTCGACCTATGGGTGCCTTGTCACGGCGGGAGCCTCTCTCTCCACCGCAGCTGCGCGAGTGGTTTGCTCGGTTTTGGAGCCTTTGGAGTGGCGCTGCTGGAGCTGGGGGGGCTACCGCTGGAGGCCCTGGAGCTGGAGGCACTAGAGCTGCTAGTCCTAGAGGTGCTGGAGGTGCTAGAGCCGCTGGTCCCGGAGGTGCTCGTACTGGAGGTACTGGAGCTGCTAGAGCTGGTGGTGCTGCAGGCGTTGGAGCTGGAGGTGCTGTCGCTGGAGGTAGCGGAGCTGCTGGTCCTCAAGGTGCTGGAGGTGCTGGAGCCACTGGACCCGAAGATGCTCGTGCTGGAGGTACTGGAGCTGCTGGAGCTAGTGGTGCTGCAGGCGTTGGAGCTGGAGACCTCGGAGCTGGAGGCGCTGGCCTTGGGGGTGCTGGTGCTGTCGATGCTGGTTCTGGAGGCACTGTGCGGCCACGACCGTACTTCGTTCCACTACTTCGAGCAGGTTCTTGGTCTCTAGTCTTCTATTGGCCTCACTCCTTCCATACTGTGTCCACCGCCTGACCAGTCGTAGCCACAGTTACAGCCAGCCTCCCCACTAACTGTCAGAATCCCAACCACTAGACCATTGGGATAAAAGGGCTTGTTTCAGTAGCGGGTCAGTGCGCCCGTAACCCCCCAGGCAAACGCGTCTGTAACCCCCCCTAGGATCGATCGTGGATCTCACAGTGTAGCTCTACTGACACCCCCCCACAGTGGGAGGCCCAGGACTGAGCACAGTGGCAACGGCCAACATGTGCATACACCGGGATTCGAACCCGAGAGCGCTCTGAAACCATGTCAAAATCCCAATCACTAGACCATTGGGATAAAAGGGCTTGTTTTAGTAGCGGGTCAGTGCGCCCATAACCCCCCAGGAAAACGCGCCTGTAACCCCCCCTAGGATCGATCGGGGATCTCATTGTGTAGCTCTACTGACACTAACTGCTCCTTCTCCTTACACTAAGTAGACAAGAGGTCTTACTGAGTGTCATGAGCCTGCGTCTCATCCTGCCTCGCCTCTTCGCGCTGTTCGCACTGGTCTTCGTGTTCCGCGTCAGCGTCCTCCTCCTGTTCCCGGCACGCACCATATGGCACTTCGTCCTTCCTCTGTTTCACAGCATGTCCCCCTGCCGTCTCCTCCTGCGTCCTCTCTTGCTGACGGTCCGGACTCTGAGTCCAACTTACTCCATGCTGCTAGTCCTACTGTCACGCGTCTCTTGGCCACTGTTGTCACTGACCCTTCCTTTGAGTAAACTGCTGCGTCTGCCCTAGTTGCTAAGCTTGTTAGCTTTGCTGCCGTCGTCTCGACTACGCCGCTAGTCTTGTTGCTGAGCCTAAGTTTGTCTGTCCTCCGTCAGTCGGGGGTGAGTGTGCTCTTTGTCAGATTTATATGACATAGCTACTGTAGGCTATAGTGGGGTAGCACATATGGGGTACAGATTTCTAGGGTTTGTACTTGTACCCAAATTTCACTTAGTCATTTCATTCTCGTTCATTTTCTCATGGTATCAGAGCAGGTTCCCCTGTGGGAACTGTTCCTAGGGCCCACCACCTTTTTTTTTCCTGCCCGGAGCGCGCTCTACTCTGCCCGAGTCGCGCTCCCCTCTTTTGACCCTGTCGTGCCGCCTTAGCGGCCCTGTCGCGTCGCGCTTTCGGCCTCGTCACGTCGCCCTCGCGGCCCCGTCACGTCGCGTCGCCATAGCGGCCGCGTCGCGCCACCCTCGCGGCCCCGATCCGCCGCCCTCGCGGCTCCGTCGCGTCGCGCCGCCCTCGCGGCCCTTTTGCACTACCCTCGCGGCCCTTTCGTGCCGCCCTCGCGGCCTCTTCAAGCCGCCCTCGCGACCCCCTCCTCGCCTACCCCTGCAGCCCCGGCGCCGCCCTTCCCGGCCCCGGCGCCGCCTCTGCTGGCCCGGTCGCCTACCCCTGCGGCGCCGGCGCCGCCCTTCCCGGCCCCGGCCCCGCCTCTGCTGGCCCCGTAGCCTACCCTGCGGCCCCAGCGCTGCCCTTCCCGGCCTCGACGCCGCCTCACCCGGCTCCGCCGCCGCTCCACCCGGCCCCGCCGCTCCACCTGGCCCCATCGCCGATCCACCCGGCCCCGCCGCCGTCCCCACGCGGCCCCGCCGTCACCACCAAGCCCCGGGCGCCGCCCAGCTGCTGCCGAGCCGCCCAAGCCACCCGAGCCGCCCAAGCCTCTGCGCCACCTGAGCCGCCCGAGCCGCCGGGTCCCCGAGCTGCCGAGCCGCCATACCGCCGAGCCGCCCGAGCCACCAGTGTCGCATGAGCCGCAGTTGCTGCCGAGCCACCGTACCGCCCGAGCCGCCCTGTCCGGTAAGAGCAGCGCCTCTGTCACTGCACTGCCCTTACCCTACTATTCGCGCTGCTAGTCTACTACTGTCATGGCTACCCCTAGTGTCCTCGCTTTTGACGCTGAGAATCGGGCCATTGACTTTGACGTCTGAGTCTGTTTGTCCTCCGTCCGTCGGGGGTGAGTGTGCCCTTGGCATGGACGTCCTTGAGGATAGGCAGGAGGAGTTCCACTGTTTGGCTACTGCTTCACCTCATCTCGTGTCCGTACTGCTTACCCCTGAGGGAGACCCGGATGCACTTGACATCCCGACTCCGCGCTCTTACGCGGAGGCGATAGAGGGTCCCTACTCCTCTTAGTGGCAGGCAGCTATGGACACAGAGATGGCTTCCTGGAAGTCCACAGGCACCTACGTTGACGAGGTTCCCCCGCCTGGGGCGAACATCGTCAGTGGCATGTGGATTTTCAGGGTGAAGCGGCCGCCGGGTTCTCCGCCTGTCTTCAAGGCGCGGTACGTGGCTCGACGCTTCCGTCCGTGGCAAGGAGTTGACTATTTTCAGACCTTCTCTCCCACCCCAAAGATGACCACTCATCGGGTGCTGCTGCACATAGCCGCTCAGCGTGACTACGAGCTTCACTCTCTTGACTTCAGCACTGCTTTATTGCAGGGCAGCCTGCACGAGGAGATCTAGCTGCGCCGCCCACCTGGCTTCACTGGGTCTTTTCCTCCTGGCACCCAGTGGAGCCTCCGGCGGCCAGTCTACGGTCTCCGCAAGGCACCGCATGAGTGGCACGACACACTGAGGACCACGCTTGCGGCTCTTGGGTTTGCTCCCTCTACTGCTGACCCGTCGCTGTTTCTGCGCACCGACACTTCTTTGCCGCCGTTCTACATCCTCGTGTACGTCAACGACTTGGTCTTCGCCACAGCCAACACTGCTGGACTCGCCCACGTGAAGTCCGAGCTGCAGAAGAGACACACGTGCACAGACCTGGGTGAACTGCGCACCTACCTTGGCTTGCAGATCACCCGGGACAGAGCACGCCGCACCATTACCCTGACTCAGTCACACATGGTGCAGCAGGTCCTTCAGCGCTTCGGCTTCACGTACTCCTCGCCTCAGGCCACTCCTCTGCCTACTCGCCACTCGCTCTCAGCTCTGCCTTCGGATGAGTCCGTAGAGTCGAGTGGCCCGTACCCAGAGCTTGTTGGCTGCCTCATGTACCTGATGACCTGCACACGACCTGACCTTGCATACCCTCTTAGCATTCTCGCACGCTATGTTGCTCCTGGGAGACACAGACCGGAGCACATGGCTGTAGCGAAGAGGGTGTTGCGCTACTTGTGCAGTACGTCGGGCATGGGGCTTGTGCTTGGAGGGCAGAGTCCAGTGGTCCTCACTGGGCATGCAGACGCTTCTTGGGCTGACGACCAGGCTACGCAGCGGTCGTCACAGGGTTACACCTTCAGCCTTGGTTCTGGCTCTGTTTCGTGGCGGTCTACTCGCTCGTCTTTTGTTCTCCGCTCCAGTTGTGAGGCTGAGATCTACGCAGGAGCCATGGCTGCACAGGAGCTTTGCTGGCTCACCTACCTGCTGACTGACCTCGGAGAGCCGCCTCGTTCTCCTCCAGTACTGTACGTAGACAACAAGGCCATGCTGGCCTTGAGTCGAGAGCAGAGACTAGAGCACAGAACAAAGCACATTGCTCTCCGCTACTTCCTTGCTCATGAGCTATAGCAGCGTGGTCAGCTGCGGCTTGCGTACGTGGCCTCTGAGGCCAACACTGCTGATATCTTCACCAAGGCACTTGCGCCTTGTGATCATCAGCGCTTCTGTACTCAGCTGGGTCTTGTGCCTACCTTGCCTGACTTGCTCACCCCTTGACCTTGTTTGTACTGTTACATATATATATACACCTGCTCTTGCTTGTCTAGCCTTATAAATAGATGTAATCCTGCATGTGAACTGGCCTTGTGGCCTTGAACTTGTGCTCGGAATGTGTGGTGACTTTGTGATCCACCCTGAGCTTGGTTTGCTTGACTGGTCTTGTGACCCCTTGTTCTCCCCCACTTTGCCTATGGGGGTATGTCAGATTTATATGACATAGCTACTATAGGCTATAGTGGGGTAGCACATATGGGGTACAGATTTCTAGGGTTTGTACTTGTACCCAACTTTCACTTAGTCATTTTATTCTTGTTCATTTTCCCACTCTTGGCACAGACGTCCTTGAGGACGGGCAGGAGGACTTTGTCAGATTATTATAGCTGATGCATGTTTGTAGGCTATAGTGGGGTAGCACATATGGGGTACAGCTTTCTAGGGTTGTATTTGTACCCAACTCTGACTTAGTCATTTCATTCCTGTTCATTCTTTTCACATGGTATAGAGCGGGTCCCTCCTAAGGACAGTTTTTTAAGGGCCCACCCACGATTTTTTTTTTTTTCCTGCCCGGAGCGCGCCCTATTCTCCCCGAGGCGCGCTCCCCCCTAGTGCTAGTCGCGCTGCCCTTGTGGCGCCCCGAGAGTCGCGCGCGCGACTCCCTTTTTTTCGCGCGCGCGGCCCGGGCCCCACGTCGCGCTGGCCTTACGGCCGCGCCGCGCCGCCCTCTCGGCTCTGCCGCGCCGCGCCGCCCTCACGCCGGCCGTGCGGCCTCTTCGTCGCTGCAGCGGGCCCCGTCACCTGACGGCCCCGCCGTCCTACTCCCGGCCCCGCCGCTGCACCCTGCCGGCCCCGCCGCTGCACCTCTGTCGGCCCCGCCGCTGCACCCTAACGGCCCCGCCGTCCCCTGTCACGGCCCCGCCGTCCCCTGCCACGGCCCCGCCGCTGCACCCTGACGGCCCCGCCACTGCACCAGTCGGCCCCGCCGCTGCACCCTGACGGCCCCGCCGTCCCCTGTCCCGGCCCCGCCGCTGCACCCTGCCGGCCCCGCCGCTGCACCCTGACGGCCCCGCCGTCCCCTGTCACGGCCCCGCCGCTGCACTCTGCCGGCCCCGCCGCTGCACCCTGACGGCCCCGCCGTCCCCTGTCCCGGCCCCGTCCTGCACCCGAGCCGCCCTGCCGCCGAGCCGCCCGGGAGCCGAGCCGCCCTGCACCCGAGCCGCCCTGCCGCCGAGCAGCCCGGGAGCCGAGCCGCCCTGCACCCGAGCCGCCCTGTCGCCGAGCCGCCCAGGCGCCGAGCCGCCCTGCACCCGAGCCGCCCTGCCGCCGAGCCGCCCGGGAGCCGAGCCGCCCAGCAGCCGAGTCACTGAGTCGCCGAGCCGCCCTTCTGCAGAGTTTCCCGGCCTGCCCCGCCTGGTGAGCACAGTCGCACTGTCACTGCGTGCTCTTCCCCTACTGCTTGCACTGCTTCGCTGTCGTCGTCATGGCTACCCCTAGTGTCCTAGCTTTTGACGCTGAGGGTCGCGCCATTGATTTTGAGGTCTGGTTAGACGACCTGCAGCTGTTCTTACAGTGCGACAGGGCTGACGGCCTTTCTCTCTTTGACCTCACCTCTGGCGCCTCTCCTGCTCCTGCTGCTGATGCTGATCCCACTGTCCGCTCTCAGTGGGCCACTCGCGATGCTGCTGCACGTCTTGCTGTGCGTCGCCACCTCCCTACCTCTGAGCGTGCGCACTTTAGTCAGTACAAGAGTGCTCAGACCTTGTACGACGCTGTAGTTGCGCGCTACTCCTCCCCTGCCACTGCTGCACTGAGCCGTCTCATGCTTCCCTACCTCTTTCCTGACCTCTCTGCCTTTCCCACTGTCGCTGATCTCATTACGCACCTCCGCACTAGTGACACTCGCTACCGCGCCGCCCTTCCTGCTGAGTTCTGCGCTAAGAACCCACCCCCCATGTACATCGCTCTCTACTACGTAGTCGCGCGCCTCCCTGACTCCCTTCGCGTCGTCAGGGACCACTTTCTCGCAGTCTGTCCCACCACCCTCACCGTCGACCTCCTCGAGAAGGCCCTCCTCGCAGCGGAGAAGAGCATAGTCGCTGTAGGTGCTTCTCGTGGTGACCCTCGCACCCCCATCTTTGAGGGGTGCTCTCCTTCCCCCTTGCTGCCCTCTGTTGCCTCTGCTGCTGCTGCCGACCTGCTTGGTCTTGAGTCGGTCGGCGCGGCGTCTGCCCCTAGTGGGAGACGTCGCTCCAGCAAGGGCAAGGGGGGCAAGGGCGCGGGTGGAGCTGGAGGGGGCGGTGGCGGTGGCGGCGGTGGCGGCGGAGGGAGTGGGGGTGGCGGCGGGACTAGTGGCGGGGGTGGTGGTGGTGGTGGTGGCAGCAGCGGCGGAGACGGTGGTAGTGGTGCCAGCGGTGGTGGTGGAGGCAGCGGCGGAGGTGGAGGCGGCGGAGGTGGAGGCGGTGGAGGCGGCAGCGGAGGAGGCAGTGGTGGTGGAGGAGGTGGAGCTGGTCGGGGTGGTACCCAGCAGCGTAGCGGCGGTGGTGGTGGCCAGCGCTCGCAGCGGCAGCAGCAGCAGCGCTCGCGGGACATCCCTTCGCCTCAGCAGCTTCGTGAGTGGTACGCTGGGCGTCAGAGGGGTGGGGGTACTGGTCCCTGCACCTACGTTCTTCGTTCCGGCGACCGCGCGGGTGAGCAGTGTGGGGGTGCCCACGCTGCCCAGCGCTGCTTTGGCCGCCTGACGGACGCTTGGCGTCATCAGTTCCCTGGGACTACTGAGATCCCTCGCTGGGATGAGCTTCTTAGGGCTCGTGTAGCGATCTTTGATCTTGATTTTGATGCTATCCTTGCTGCTATGTATGCTATGACTTATAGTGAGGAGAATGAGGGTTACCGGTGTTTCCAGCCCGACCCGGGCATTGGTACTGCTGCGCTAGGTGCTTGTGAGGCTGCTGCTCTAGGTGCCAGTGCGTCTGCGCTCTCAGGTCCTGGTGAGACTGCGCTCTCAGGTACTGCGTCGTCCTCGTCCTCCCTCACTTTCACACTTGACTCCGGGGCTTCTCGCTCCTTCTTTCGAGACCGCACTACCCTTACGCCGCTCGACCGGCCGGTTGCAGTCTCCCTTGCTGACCCCTCTGGGGGTCCTGTCCTGTCTCACTTCTCCACTGTCCTCCTGTGTCTGGCTGCCCCTTCGGGCACCCTGTCTGGTCTGTACCTTCCCTCGTTCTCTACGAACTTGGTGAGTGGCGCGGACCTGCAGGATGTGGGGGTTCACCAGTTCACTCCTGCGAGTCAGCGGGTGACCCACTGCACGGAGGCACGCACAGGCCGACACCTGGCCACGTTCTCGCGTCGGCCGGGGTCGAGTCTCTACACCCTGACCGTTGAGTCTCCTCCTGTCCCTGCGTCTGGTCAGGTGGCTGCGTCAAGTCAGGTGCTTGCTGCTGCGTCCCGGTCAGGTCCTGAGTCTGCCCCCTGTTCTTGTCGCCTCCTGTCTCACGAGACTCTCCTGTGGCACCACCGTCTTGGCCACCCCTCCTTGCCCCGTCTTCGGAGCATGGCTTCCCGTGTCCTTGTCTCTGGTCTTCCCCAGTCTCTCCCTCCTCTCCCCTCCGGGCCAGGACCTTCCTGTGTTCCCTGTGTCGAGGGTCGCCTCCGGGCTACTCCTCACTCCTCCCACTTCCCCCCGACAGAGGCTCTCCTGCAGACGCTTCACATGGATGTGTGGGGCCCAGCCCCCGTCCGTGGGCAGGGTAACGAGCGCTACTTCCTGTTGGTGGTTGACGACTACTCGCGTTACACCACAGTCCTCCCCTTGCGCAGCAAGGGTGCGGTCACTAAGGTGCTGATCGACTGGATCCGCGAGGCTCGTCTCCAGCTCAGGAAGAGCTTCGGCTCTGACTTCCCTGTTCTGCGTCTGCACTCGGACAGAGGCGGAGAGTTCTCTTCTCGCCTTCTGCGAGACTACTGTCGTGCACGGGGGATCCGCCAGACCTTCACGCTTCCGGACTCACCACAGCAAAATGGGATTGCTGAGCGCCGCATTGGCATGGTCATGGATGTCGCTCGTACGTCCATGATGCATGCGGCTGCCCCCCATTTTCTGTGGCCGTTTGCGGTGAGGTACGCGGCGCATCAGCTCAACCTTCACCCCCGGGTCTCTCGGCCTGCGATGTCCCCAGCCTTGCTGTGGACGGGGAAGGTTGGCGATGCGTCTGTGTTCCGTGTCTGGGGATCTCGGGCGTTTGTCCGCGACTTGTCTACGGACAAGCTGTCCCCTCGTGCCGCTCCCTGTGTCTTCCTTGGCTTCCCCACTGACGCCCCAGGGTGGCAGTTTTACCACCCCTCCTCTCGTCGTGTTCTGTCCTCCCAGGACGTCACGTTCGACGAGTCAGTCCCCTTCTACCGTCTCTTCCCCTACCGCACTCCTTCCCTCCCACCTCCCCCGGACTTCCTTGTGCCGGTTCCCCCCCCGGTAGACCCCCTCCCCCCTCAGGTAACTGCCCCCTCAGGTGTGTCCCAGGTAGACGCCGTTGACCCGGTCGAGGTTACTGGTGACTCTGGTGCTGCTGCGGGTGCTGAGCCTGGGGGTGCTGACTCTGGGGGTGCTGTGCGCGGGGGTGCTGAGCCTGGGGGTGCTACTGCTGGGGGTGCTGGGCCTGAGGGTGCTACTGCGGAGGGTGCGGAGCCTGGGGGTGCTGAGCCGGGGGGTGCTGTGCCTGGAGGTGCTGGGTCTGGGGGTGCTGGGTCGGGAGCTGCTGAGCCTGGGGGTGCTGAGCTGGGAGCTGCTGAGCCTGGGGGTGCTGCGTCTGGAGCTGTTGAGCCTGGGGTTTCTCCTACTGCTGCGTCTTGCCGGGAGCCCCTCTCTCCATAGGAGCTGCGCGAGTGGTTCGCTCGCCGCTGGAGGCGTGCTGCTGAGTCTGGAGGTGCTGCTGGAGCTGGAGCTGGAGCTTCTTCGACCGTCGAGGGTGCGGGTGCTGCCGGTCCCGGAGCTGCTGGGCCTGCGGGTCCTACTGGAGCTGCTGAGGGTGTTGGTGCTGAGACTACTGCTGTCTGTCCTGGCGGTGGTTCTGCTGCTGGTGCTGCTGGAGGTTCTGCCGCTGGAGGTGTTGGTGGCGCTGGTGCTGTCGCTGAGGGTGCTGGTGCTGTCCCTGCTGAGTCTGGAGCTGCCGCGCGGCCTCGGCCGTACTTCGTTCCGCTCCTACAGCAGGTTCTTGGTCTTTCTCCTTCGGTAGAGTGTCCACAGCCTGTCTAGTCGCAGTCACTGTTGGAGCCTTCCTCTCCTCTGCCTGCTCCCTCCCCTTACACTCGTCCTACTGGAGGTCTTGCTGAGCGTCGTGAGCCTGCGTCTCGTCCCGCGTCGCCGGTTCGTGCTGCTCGCGCTAGTGGTCGCGGTTCGCGTCAGCGTCCTCCTCCTGTCCCTGGCACGCACCGGATGTCTCTGCGTCCGTCCACTGCTCCTCTGCGTGCCCCTTTGCCTTCTCCTCCTGAGTCCTCTCTTCCTGCGCTTGCCGACCCTGAGTCGGACTCTCTTCGTGCTGCCAGTCCTACTGTCACGCGTCTGCTTGCTACTGTCGTCACTGACCCCTCTTTTGAGTCCACTGCTGCGTCTGCTCTTGTCGCTGAGCTCGTCGACTTTGCTGCTCGCTGTCGTCTAGACTACGCTGCTAGTCTAGTTGCTGAGTCTGCGTCTGTCTGTCCTCCGTCCGTCGGGGGTGAGTGTGCTCTTGGCACGGACGTCCTAGAGGACAGGCAGGAGGAGTTACAGTGTCTGGCTGCTGCTTCACCTCATCTCGCGTCTGTACTGCTTGCTCCTGAGGGAGACCCGGATGCACTAGACATCCCGACTCCGCGCTCTTACGCGGAGGCCGTAGAGGGTCCCTACTCCTCTCAGTGGCAGGCAGCTATGGATGCAGAGATGGCTTCCTGGAAGTCCACAGGCACCTACGTTGACGCAGTTCCCCCTCCTGGGGCGAACATCGTCAGTGGCATGTGGATCTTCAGGGTGAAGCGGCCGCCGGGCTCTCCACCTGTCTTCAAGGCGCGGTACGTTGCTCGTGGCTTCACTCAGCGGCAGGGAGTTGACTACTTTCAGACCTTCTCTCCCACCCCGAAGATGACCACTCTTCGGGTGCTGCTGCACATAGCCGCTCAGCGCGACTACGAGCTTCACTCTCTCGACTTCAGCACTGCGTTCTTGCAGGGTAGCCTGCACGAGGAGATCTGGCTGCGCCGTCCGCCTGGCTTCACTGGGACTTTCCCTCCTGGCACCCAGTGGAGCCTCCGACGGCCAGTCTACGGTCTCCGCCAGGCACCGCGTGAGTGGCACGACACACTGAGGACTACGCTTGCGGCTCTTGGGTTTGCTCCCTCTACTGCTGACCCGTCGCTGTTTCTGCGCACCGACACTTCACTGCCGCCGTTCTACATCCTCGTGTACGTCGACGACTTGGTCTTTGCCACAGCGGACACTGCTGGACTCGCCTACGTGAAGTCCGAGCTGCTGAAGAGACACACGTGCACAGACCTGGGTGAACTGCGCAGCTACCTTGGCTTGCAGATCACTCGGGACAGAGCACGCCGCACCATTACCTTGACTCAGTCACACATGGTGCAGCAGGTCCTTCAGCGCTTCGGCTTCACGTACTCCTCGCCTCAGGCCACTCCTCTGCCTACTCGCCACTCACTCTCAGCTCTGCCTTTGAATGAGTCCGTAGAGTCGAGTGGTCCGTATGCAGAGCTTGTTGGCTGCCTCATGTACCTGATGACCTGCACACGACCTGACCTTGCATACCCTCTGAGCATTCTTGCACGCTATGTTGCTCCTGGGAGACACCGACCAGAGCACATGGCAGCAGCGAAGAGGGTATTGCGCTACCTGTGCAGTACGTAGGGCATGGGGCTAGTGCTTGGAGGGCGGAGTCCAGTGGTCCTTACAGGCCACGCGGACGCTTCTTGGGCTGACGACCAGGCTACGCAGCGGTCGTCACAGGGTTACACCTTCAGCCTTGGTTCCGGCTCTGTCTCGTGGCGGTCTACTTGTTCGTCTTCGGTTCTCGGCTCTAGTTGTGAGGCTGAGATCTACGCCGGGGCCATGGCTGCACAGGAGCTTCGCTGGCTCACCTACCTGCTGACTGACCTTGGAGAGCCGCCTCGTTCTCCTCCAGTGCTGTATGTAGACAACAAGGCCATGCTGGCCTTGTGTCGAGAGCAGCGCTTGGAGCACAGAACGAAGCACATTGCTCTCCGCTACTTCCTTGCTCGTGAGCTGCAGCAACGTGGTCAGTTGCGACTTGCGTACGTGGCCTCTAAGGCCAACACTGCTGATGTGTTCACCAAGGCACTCGCGCCTTGTGACCATCAGCGCTTTTGCACCCAGCTGGGTCTTGTGCCTGTCTTGCCTCACTTGCTCTCCTCTTGACTTCACTTGTACTGTGACGTATATATATACCTGCTCTTGCTTGTCTAGTTTTATATATATGTCTGTCCTCCTGCATGTGAACTGGCCTCTGGCCCTGCTCTTGTGCTCAGACTGTGTGGTGACTTTGTGATCCACCCTGAGCTTGCTTTGCTTGACTGGTCTTGTGACCCCTTGTTCTCCCCCACTTTGCCTATGGGGGTGTGTCAGAGTATTATAACTGATGCATGTTTGTAGGCTATAGTGGGGTAGCACATATGGGGTACAGCTTTCTAGGGTTGTATTTGTACCCAACTCTGACTTAGTCATTTCATTCCTGTTCTCTTATCTTTCACAGCTGCTGGCGGTGGTGCTTCTGAGGGTGCTGGAGTTGCTGGAGCTGGCGCTGCTGGAGCTGGTGGTTCTCCTGGTGTGGGTGCTGCCGTTGGGGGTGCTGGTGCTTTTCCTGCTGGTTCTAGTGGCGCTGCGCGGCCGCGGCCGTACTTTGTTCCGCTCCATGAGCATGTTCTTGGTCTTCCATCCTCTCTTGGTCCTACTCCCCCCTTAGAGTGTCCGCCGGCTGTCCAGTCCGAGTCACAGTTACAGCGAGCCTCTCCACTGCCTGCTCCTTCTCCCTACACTGGTCCTACTGGAGGTCTTGCTGAGCGTCGTGAGCCTGCGTCTCGTCCTGCGTCGCCTGTTCGTGCTGCTCGCACTGGTCATCGTGGTTCGCGTCAGCGTCCTCCCCCTGTGCCCGGCACGCACCGGATTTCTCTGCGTCCTTCTACTGCTCCACTGCGTGCCCCTTTGCCTTCTCCTCCTGAGTCCTCTCTTCCTGTGTGTGATAGTGTGTGCGTGAGTGAGTTGGAAAGTGAGTGCGAGAGTGAGGTGCGAGGGTGAGTGTCAGGGTGAAGGCGAGGGTAGCTGCGAGGTATTGCGTGCATGCTGGAATGGTATGTGCGACACGATATCTTATACCAAATCACCTTCGTGAGATGTCAAATTTGATTGTTTTCGTCCCTCATCTGTATTTTTTGTACTTCATTTTTCATCAGCGTATTGTTATAACTCTTACCTCGTTTCTTGTGCTCGTGTGGGCTGCATTCCTGTGATTTGTTTCCTATGTTGTGCAGCTCATGCAAGTTGTATTCTCTTTTGTTTTTGTTTGTGCAGGGAGTGTCAGCTGCATTATCTGTTTTCGCTTTCTTGTCCAAGGAATGTGACTTGCATGCGCTGTTTGTGCTTTCTTGTGCAGGGAGTTCAAGCTGCACTATTTGGTTTTTCTTGCGGAGAAAGGGGAGGGGTTGAGAGAGGGTAAACTAGTACGGGAGGAATAGGGAATATTGGAAGGGAGGGGAGGGGATGGGATACAAGGGAGGGAGGGAGGGGAATGTGGGACAGGTTAACGTTGATTTATACATGGCTGAACTCATTCGTTACACTTGCATTGCATGTTCAATAGTGGTAGTATGCCTTTGTGTTTGTTTGCGTGTGAATGTGTAGGTGTGTGAGCGAGCCTATATGTGTTTGTCCATACATGTTGGTGCTGTTTGTGTCTGTTTCGGGGATTGGTGTTGAGTGCCTCGTGTATGCATCTGGGGTTGTGATCGTCGGTGGGGCAGCTTTGTTCGCCCCTTCCGCACCATATCAACCTCTGTTGCGACATCGATGCATTTAGCATTAGCCTTGAAACATTCACAACTGTTAAATGTCCAACGTTATTGTGCAAGTTTGTGTGTTGTCGTTTGTGTCTGTTTCGGGGTTTGGTGTTGAGTGCCTCGTGTATGCAATTGGGGTTGTGATCGTCGGAAGGGCAGCTTTGCTCGCCCCTTCCGCACCATATCAACCTCTGTTGCATCATCGATGCATTTAGCAATAGCCTTGAAGCATTCTTGATTGTCCAACGTTTTTTAGCAAGTTTGTGTGTCGTACGGTATCGTCGTTCGTGCGGAGAGATTGTCCAATTATTCCATTTGCCGTACTTATCGACGATTATGGATGATTGGATACATTTGGTTTCACTTGTACGGTAACTTACATGAACAATGTTGTAAGGAATTTTCCCGAATTCCTTATCGGGGTTGACTGCTTCGCGTACAACCCGATTTCCGGAGTTCGCACGTTCGGCCAATTTCAACGCTGCCGAGGCTCCTCACGTCGCCTTCGGCATTTCCATCGCCAAACTTGCACCCAACCTCGTCTCCCGAGGTTTCCTCCCAGCTAGGCTAGCCCTACATTAGTCTGTGCATTCATTGTATTCTTAGTGCATTCAGTCACAGCCTCGTTATTCGTTTACATGCGCACTCTCTTTTACAACTCATAACAAATGTTTCCTTCCGGATTTTTTAAAGGGAAATCACTGTTCACATCAGTTCCCCGAAAAGTGAAACCAAATGTATAAGGTTGCTACGCAACCCAAAAATGCGAGGTTGCAATAACGCCCTACAGAATGAGGCCACCCAAGCTTTACGTGTCAAACATTATATATATGTTGTAGTTGTTTAGGCTACAGTGGGTTAGCCTATAGGGGGTACACAATTCTAGGGTTTCCTACTTGTACTCATTTCACTGTTAGTTCATCCATTCTTGTACAACATGGTATAGAGCAGGTCCTTCCTAGGACCAATTTTTAGGGCCCACCACTACCTACCTACCTACCTACCTACCTACCTACCTACCTACACCCTAGGGCGCCTCGGCTTTCACACTCCTAGAGGCCTCGTCGGCCCCGCGCTCTCGTCCCTAGAGGCCTCGATCGGCCCCGCGCTCGCCCTTAGAGGCCCCTAACGGCCCCGCGCTTACCCCTAGAGGCCCCGATCGGCCCCGCGCTCGCCCTTAGAGGCCCCGAACGGCCCCGCGTTTGCCCCTAGAGGCCCACAAAGGCCCCGCGCTCGCCCTTAGAGGCCCCGAACCGGCCCCGCGCTCGTCCCTAAGGCCCCGGGAGGCCCCGCGCTTGCCCTTAGCGGCCCCCCTTACGGCCCCGCGCTCGTCCCTAACGGCCCCGTTCGGCCCCGCGCTCGTCCCTAACGGCCCCGATCGGCCCCGCGCTCGCCCTTAGAGGCCCACGTCGGCCCCGCGCTCGTCCCTAACGGCCCCGATCGGCCCCACCCGCTCCCCGCGCTTGCCTCTATAGGCCCTGAACGGCCCCACCCGGAACGAGCCGCCCAAACCGAGCAGCCCGAACCAAGCCGCCCAGTCCGAACCGAGCCACCCGACCCGAGCCGCCCAGCCCTAACCGAGCCGCGCCGCCCGAACCTAACCGCGCCGCCCTTACCGAGCCGCGCCGCCCTACCTGTACCGAGCCGCGCCGCCTTTACCGAGCCGCGCCGCCTTTACCGAGCGGCGCCGCCCTACCTACCCTTTGGGTACTCCTACTACTTTTCCCACTGCTGCTACCATGGCTAGCCCTCTTGTGCTAGCCTTCGATGCTGAGGGCCGCCCAGTGAAGTTCGACACCTGGCTTGATGACCTACACCTCTTCCTACAGCTCACTGCCAAGGAAGACATCTCACTGTACGATCACGCCCTAGGCGACGCTACTGCTCCTGCTGCTACTGCTGACAGCACTGCCCGCTCACAGTGGCAGACTCGTGACGCTCATGCTCGCTTTGCTATTCGCAACTCTCTGCCGATAGATGAGCGCGAGCACTTTGGGCAGCACAAGACTGCGCAGGCACTGTACACTGCTGTCGTTGCCCGCTACTCCTCACCGGCCTCTGCCGCACTAGGCCGTCTCTCTCTTCCCTACCTGTTCCCCGACTTAGCTTCTTTCCACACAGTCGCTAACCTCATTACCCACCTCCGCACTAGTGAGGCTCGCTTCCGCGCCGCTATGCCCGATGAGTTCCTTGCCACGAACCCACCCCCGCTCTGGCTCACTCTCTACCACCTAGTCACGCGCCTCCCTGACACTCTGCGCTCAGTCAGGGACCACTTCCTAGCTCGCTGCCCCACTGAGCTCACCATTGCCCTCCTCGAGAAGGAACTCCTTGCAGCTGAGGCTAGCATAGTCGATGTAGGTGCCTCTCGTGGTGACCCCCGTACCCCGTTCTTTGAGGGGTGTTCTCCCTCCCCCCTTCTTCCCTCTTTCGCCTTTGCTGCTGCTGTCGACCTCATTGGTGCTGAGAAGGTCGGGACTGCGTCTGCTTCGAGCGGGCGCCGCAGCGGCAAGGGCCAAGGGGGCAAGGGCGGTGGTGGTGATAGCGGGGGTGGCGGTGGTGGGGGAGGTGGTGCTGGCGGGGGTGGTGGCGCGAGCGGGGGAGGTGGCAGCGGTGGGGGGGGTGGCGGCAGCGGCGGGGGAGGTGGCCGGGGCGGAGGAGGTGGTGGGGGTGGCAGTGGACAAGGCGGCGGCCGGGGTTGGGGTGGTCGAGGAGGTGGTAGCGGCTGTGGTGGTCGTGGAGGCACTGGCGGTGGCCAGGGCCAGCAGCACACTCCGTCGCCACAGGAGGTCCGTGAGTGGTACTCTCAGCACGGGGGAGGGGGGGGGGGTGGTGGCCTTAGCTGCACGTACGTCATTCGCACTGGTGACCGCACTGGCCAGCCGTGTGGGGGACCGCACGCAACACAGCGTTGCTTCGCTCGTCTGAACGACGCTTGGCGTGTTCAGTTCCCTCAGGCCACTGAGCTGCCCTATTGGATTGATCTCCTGAAGAAGGGGATTGATATCTATGCTCTAGACTTTGATGCTATTCTCACTGCCATGTATGTGATGTCTACTAGTGGAGAGGGTGCTGAGTACCTGAGTGTCCCGCCTGACCCGGGCATTAGGACTAGTGTGTCTGCCACTTCAGGTACTTGCGTGTCCCCTGCCCCAGGTGCTTGTGAGGCTGCTGCTCTAGGTGCTTGTACGTCTGGCCCCCCTAGTACTGTGTCGACTGGAGCACTGCACACCTTCACGCTGGACTCAGGTGCTTCTCGCTGTTTCTTTCGTGACCGCACTGCCCTTGAGCCACTTGCTCGGCCAGTAGCTGTCTCCCTCGCTGACCCCTCTGGGGGTCTGGTCATTGCGACCTCCTCTACTGTCCTTCCCTGTCCTGCGGTCCCGTCGGGCACACTGTCAGGTCTCCACCTCCCCTTGTTCTCTACGAACTTGGTGGCAGGTTGTGCACTCCAGGACGGGGGTGTTCACCAGTTCACCCCTGCCTACGATCGTGTCACACACTGCACGTGTGCTCGTACAGGCCGCCACTTGGCTACCTTCACCTGGCAGCCGGGGTCGGACCTGTACACACTGACTACTGCCTCCCCTGAGGTCACTGCGTCTGCGTCCGCGTAAGGTCAGCTGTCTGCCCCCTGCTCGTGTCGCTCTCTAGCGCACGAGACTGTCCTCTGGCACCACCGACTTGGCCACCCGTCTGTGCAGCGCCTTCGTGCCATGCACTCCCGGTACCTTGTCTCTGGTCTTCCCAGGGTCCTCCCTCCCCTCCCACCCTCGCCTGCTCCTCCCTGTCTTCCCTGTGTCGAGGGGCGGCAGCGCGCCGCTCCTCACTCCTCCTCGTTTCCCTCGATGACTGCTCCTTTGCAGATGCTCCACATGGACGTGTGGGGCCCAGCCCGCGTCCGTGGTCAGGGTCAGGAGAGGTACTTCCTGATAGTTGTTGACGACTACTCGCGCTACACCACGGTCTTCCCCTTGCGCACCAAGGGTGAGGTCCCTGATGTTTTGATCCCTTCGATCCGCAGAGCCCGTCTCCAGCTCAGTGAGCGTTTCCGCTCGGACTTTCCTGTCCTACGCTTGCACTCTGACAGAGGTGGTGAGTTCTCCTCCGACCTCTTGGCAGCCTACTGTGCTGAGCACGGCATTGAGCAGACGTTCACGCTTCAGGCCTCTCCACAGCAGAATGGGGTTGCGGAGCGCCGCATTGGCCTAGTCATGGAGGTCGCTCGTACCTCCTTGATCCATGCGGCTGCCCCCCAGTTTCTGTGGCCGTTTGCGGTCCGGTACGCTGCGCATCAGCTCAACCTCTGGCCCCGTGTCTCCTTGCCGGAGACCTCGCCCACACTGTTGTGGACGGGGGAGGTTGGCGATGCGTCGCGTTTCCGGGTCTGGGGATCTCGAGCTTTTGTCCGCGATACGTCTGCGGACAAGCTCTCCTCTCGTGCTGTTCCCTGCGTCTTCCTCGGCTTTGTCCCGGACGCGCCTGGTTGGCAGTTTTACCACGTCACTTTTGACGAGTCTGTCCCCTACTACCGCCTCTTGCCCTACCACATTGCCCCGCTCCCCCCCCCCCGCCTCTCTTCCTCGCGCCCGGTGCTGCTGTCGTAGACCCCCTCCCCCCTCAGGGTGCTGCTCCCTCAGGTGTGTCTCAGGTAGACCCGGTTGAGCCTGTTGAGGTTGCTATCGACTCTCGTCCTACTGGGGGTGCTGAACCTGGGGGTGCGGATATTGGGGGTGCTGAGGCTCGGGGTGCGGAGACCTGGGGGTGCTGAGCCTGGGGGTGCGGAGACCTGGGGGTGCTGAGCCTGGGGGTGCGGAGACTGGTGGTGCTGAGCCTGGGGGTGCTGAGCCTGGGGGTGCTGAGCCTGCGGGCGCGGGGACTGGGGGTGCTGAGCCTGGGGGTGCGGGGCCTGGGGGTTCTGACTCTGGAGGTGCTGGGCCTGAGGGTCCTACACCTGGACGAGGCCTCTCCTCGGAGCAGCTGCGTGAGTGGTACTTATAGTACTGCAGCCTTCGGAGAGGTACCTCTGGAGCCAGACGCACTACAGGGACTGGTGCTGGTACTTCTCCTCCTAGTCGGGAGCTCCCCTCCCGTGAGCGGATCCGTGAGTGGTACGAGCGGCGGTGCACACTTCGGAGTGGCGCGCCTCGTCTCACGGACCCCGCTGCTGCTGGTGCTGCGGACCCGGGCGTTGGAGCTGCTGCTGGTGCTGCGGACCCGGGCGTTGGTGCTACTACTGGTGCTGCGGACCCGGGAGTTGGTGCTGCTGCTGGTGCTGCGGACCCAGGCGTTGGAGCTGCTGGTGGTGCTGAGGACCCGGGCGTTGGAGCTGCGGCTGGTGCTGTGGACCCTGGTGTTGGAGCTGCTACTGGTGCTGCGGACCCGGGAGTTGGAGCTGCGGCTGGTGCTGTGGACCCTGGTGCTGGAGCTGCTGCTGGTACTGCGGACCCTGGCGTTGGTGTCTCTGCTGGTTCTGGAGTCGCTGCGCGGCAGCGACCGTACTTTAATCCGCTCCTTCAGCAGGTTCTTCGTCAGCTTCCTCCTTCTTGTCCTCCTCCCTCCTTAGGGTGTCCTACGTCTGCCTCCTCTCTCCCTGGTCCTGCTCCTTACACTGGTCCGACTGGATGTCTTACTGAGCGTCGTGAGCCTGAGTCTCGTCTTGCGTCGCCTGAGTCTCGCCGTGCGTCGCCTGTCCGTGCTGCTCTCACTGGTGGTCGTGTCCATAGTCAGCGTCCCCCTGCTGTCCCGGGCACTCAACGGATAGCGCTTCGTCCTTCCACTGCTCCGCAGCGTGTCCCTCTGCCGTCTCCTCATGCGTCCTCTCTTCCTGCTATTCCGGACTCGGGGTCTTACTCCCTTCGTGCTGCCAGTCCTACTGTCACGCGTCTCCTTGCTACTGTCGTCACTGACCTGACCCTTCCTTTGGGTCCACTGCTGCGTCTGCCCTAGTTGCTGAGCTCGTCGACTTTGCTGCTCGCTGTTGCCTAGACTACGCTGCTAGTCTTGTCGCAGAGTCTGAGTCTGTCTGTCCTCCGTCTGTCGGGGGTGAGTGTGCCCTTGGCACGGACGTCCTTGAGGACAGGCAGGAGGAGTTCCAGTGCTTGGCCGCTGCTTCACCTCATCTCGTGTCTGTGCTGCTTACCCCTGAGGGAGACCCAGATGCACTTGACATCCCAACTCCGCGCTCTTACGCGGAGGCGATAGAGGGTCCCTACTCTTCTCAGTGGCAGGGGCTATGGATGCAGAGATGGCTTCCTGGAAGTCCATAGGCACCTACGTTGACGCTGTCCCCCCTCCTGGGGCGAACATCGTCAGTGGCATGTGGATTTTCAGGGTGAAGCGGCCGCCGGGTTCTCCGCCTGTCTTCAAGGCGCGTTACGTGGCTCGTGGCTTCAGTGAGCGGCAAGGAGTTGACTACTTTCAGACCTTCTCTCCCACCTTGAAGATGACCACTCTTCGGGTACTGCTGCACGTCGCTGCTCACCGTGACTACGAGCTACACTCTCTTGACTTCAGCACTGCTTTCCTGCAAGGCAGCCTGCACGAGGAGATCTGGCTGCGCCGACCTCTTGGCTTCACTGGGACTTTTCCTCCTGGCACCCAGTGGAGCCTTCGGCGGCCGGTCTATGGTCTCCGCCAGGCACCGCGTGAGTGGCACGACACACTGAGGACTACACTTGCGGCTCTTGGTTTTGCTCCCTCCACTACTGACCCGTCGCTGTTTCTACGCACCGACACCTCTCTGCCGCCGTTCTACATCCTCGTGTACGTCAACGACTTGGTCTTTGCCACAGCTAACACTGCTGGACTCGCCCACGTGAAGTCCAAACTGCAGAAGAGACACACGTGCACAGACCTGGGTGAACTGCGTACCTACCTTGGCTTGCAGATCACCCGGGACAGAGCACGCCGCACCATCACCCTGACTCAGTCACACATGGTGCAGCAGGTCCTTCAGCGCTTCGGCTTCACGTACTCCTCGCCTCAGGCCACTCCTCTGTCTACTCGCCACTCGCTGGGTCCTCACTGGGCACGCAGACGCTTCTTGGGCTGACGACCAGGCTACGCAGCGGTCGTCATAGGGTTACACCTTCAGCCTTGGTTCCGGCTCTGTTTCGTGGCGGGCTACTCGCTCGTCTTCTGTTCTCGGCTCCAGTTGTGAGGCTGAGATATACGCAGGGGCCATGGCTGCTCAGGAGCTTCGCTGGCTCACCTACTTGCTGACCGACCTTGGAGAGCCGCCTCGTTCTCCTCCAATCCTCTACGTAGACAACAAGGCCATGCTGGCCTTGTGTCGAGAGCAAAGACTGGAGCACAGAACAAAGCACATTGCTCTCCGCTACTTCCTTGCTCGTGAGCTACAGCAGCGTTGTCAGTTTCGACTTGCGTACGTGGCCTCTGAGGCCAACACTGCTGATGTCTTCACTGCGGAGATAACTGCAGCATCGGGAGCTAGGCTACGGGCTAGGCACGTGTGCTCGTGTGATCTCCGCGTTCGTTCACTTAGTCGTTTCCTTGTGTTCACACTCCTTGCTAGTTCACGGGGAGAATTTGCAAGAGTTTTACTAGGAAAACATGACAACAATGATACAAGGAAGTTGGCATAGCAAGACTACATCAGAGCAAGCATTCAGTGGCAGGCAGCTATGGATGTAGAGATGGCTTCCTGGAAGTCCACAGGCACCTACGTTGACGCAGTTCCCCCTCCTGGGGCGAACATCGTCAGTGGCATGTGGATCTTCAGGGTGAAGCGGCCGCCGGGCTCTCCACCTGTCTTCAAGGCGCGGTACGTTGCTCGTGGCTTCAGTCAGCGGCAGGGAGTTGACTACTTTCATACCTTCTCTCCCACCCCGAAGATGACCACTCTTTGGGTGCTGCTGCACATAGCCGCTCAGCGCGACTACGAGCTTCACTCTCTCGACTTCAGCACTGCGTTCCTGCAGGGTAGCCTGCACGAGGAGATCTGGCTGCGCCGTCCGCCTGGCTTCACTGGGACTTTCCCTCCTGGCACCCAGTGGAGCCTCCGACGGCCAGTCTACGGTCTCCGCCAGGCACCGCGTGAGTGGCACGACACACTGAGGACTACGCTTGCGGCTCTTGGGTTTGCTCCCTCTACTGCTGACCCGTCGCTGTTTCTGCGCACCGACACTTCACTGCCGCCGTTCTACATCCTCGTGTACGTCGACGACTTGGTCTTTGCCACAGCGGACACTGCTGGACTCGCCTACGTGAAGTCCGAGCTGCTGAAGAGACACACGTGCACAGACCTGGGTGAACTGCGCAGCTACCTTGGCTTGCAGATCACTCGGGACAGAGCACGCCGCACCATCACCTTGACTCAGTCACACATGGTGCAGCAGGTCCTTCAGCGCTTCGGCTTCACGTACTCCTCGCCTCAGGCCACTCCTCTGTCTACTCGCCACTCGCTCTCAGCTCTGCCTTTGGATGAGTCCGTAGAGCCGAGTGGCCCGTACCCAGAGCTTGTTGGCTGCCTCATGTACCTGATGACCTGCACTCGACCTGACCTTGCATACCCTCTGAGCATTCTTGCACGCTATGTTGCTCCTGGGAGACACCGACCAGAGCACATGGCTGCAGCGAAGAGGGTATTGCGCTACCTGTGCAGTACGTCGGGCATGGGGCTAGTGCTTGGAGGGCGGAGTCCAGTGGTCCTTACAGGCCACGCGGACGCTTCTTGGGCTGACGACCAGGCTACGCAGCGGTCGTCACAGGGTTACACCTTCAGTCTTGGTTCCGGCTCTGTCTCGTGGCGGTCTACTCGTTCGTCTTCGGTTCTCGGCTCCAGTTGTGAGGCTGAGATCTACGCCGGGGCCATGGTTGCACAGGAGCTTCGCTGGCTCACCTACCTGCTGACTGACCTTGGAGAGCCGCCTCGTTCTCCTCCAGTGCTGTACGTAGACAACAAGGCCATGCTGGCCTTGTGTCGAGAGCAGCGCTTGGAGCACAGAACGAAGCACATTGCTCTCCGCTACTTCCTTGCTCGTGAGCTGCAGCAGCGTGGTCAGTTGCGACTTGCGTACGTGGCCTCTGAGGCCAACACTGCTGATGTGTTCACCAAGGCACTCGCGCCTTGTGACCATCAGCGCTTTTGCACCCAGTTGGGTCTTGTTCCTGTCTTGCCTCACTTGCTCTCCTCTTGACTTTACTTGTACTGTGACATATATATACCTGCTCCTGCTTGTCTAGTTTTATATATATGCCTGTACTCCTGCATGTGATCTGGCCTCTGGCCTTACTCTTGTGCTCGGACTGTGTGGTGACTTTGTGATCCACCTTGAGCTTGCTTTGCTGTGCTTTGCTTGATTGGTCTTGTGACCCCTTGTTCTCCCCCACTTTGCCTATGGGGGTGTGTCAGATTATTATAGCTCATGCATGTTTGTAGGCTATAGTGGGGTAGCACATATGGGGTACAGCTTTCTAGGGTTGTATTTGTACCCAACTCTGACTTAGTCATTTCATTCCTGTTCATTCTTTTCACAGACTTTGAGTGCTTTGCAGCTGCTGTACCTCATTTCGTGTCCAAGCTGATTGCATCTGAGGGAGACCCGGATGCACCAGACATTTGGACCCCGTGTTCTTACGCAGAGGCGATTGAGGGTCCCTACTCCTTTCAGTGGCAGTCAACCATGGACGCAGAGATGGCATCCTAGAAGCCCACAGGCACTTATGTCGAAGCAGTTCCCCCTCCTGGGGCGAACATAGTCGATGGCATGTGGATTTTCAGGGTGAAGCGGCCGGTTAGTTCTCCGTCAGCCTTCAAGGCTCGTTACATTGCACGAGGCTTTAGTCAGCGACAAGGAGTTGACTTCTTCCAGACCTTCTCCCCTACCACGAAGATGACTTCTCTTTGGGTACTACTGCACGTTTCCGCTTAGCGTGACTACGAGCTTTACTCTCTTGACTTCAGCACAACTTTCATACAGGGCAGCCTGCATGAGGAGATCTGGCTGCGCCGCCCACCTGCGCAATGTGCTTGACGGTGAAACCGCCAACCTGCACCTACTTGGTAGGTGCGCACATCTGCGCAGATAGACAATCTGCGGCTGCAAATAGTCATCTGCGACTGCAGCGCTGGCAGAACGTGCATGGTGCAACGTTGGCAGATCACTCTGCTGCAACGTTGGCAAGCCGCTCTTCTACTGCGCTGGCAAAGTTTGCCCTTGCTAGGAGTTGAATGCCCTTCTAGTCCTTTTGTTCTGTATGCCTCAATTTGTACTTCCAACTTTTTATTGCAAGTTGTTCTTTTGATCTTCCTTAGTGGAAACTCTTGCAGCTTTCTTTGTGAACACAAGCAAGCACTATCAGCGTTAGAACAACGCTACGATCACCCGCACAACTTCGTGCCCTCCACCATAGTCCACTCCCGTTGTGTAGTGACTCTCCGCAATAACCACACTACATTAGATTAAACACATACATAACTACATGAAATATTTATTCATAAACTACACATCGACCTCAGACGCATCAAAGAACTTCACTACATGGATATGACCTAGAATAGAAGTGATAGGGTTAATAGTGAATGCGTCGGGGATGAAGGAGGATAGGCGCATGCAACCCGTCTTTGCGTGCATGCCGGCTGTCCTATAGAACATCACGTACGCAAGATCATGACGCTCTCCTCCTTGATAGCAATGGAACAATAGCAACAACTTTGCCTAGGCCACACTCCCCCCCTCACATCAAACAGCAATATCTGAGAACCAGGGCCTTTTATGACACTCAGGGGTTGCTCTCACGAAATGTGCCACCCACGATGCGTGCATTTCATTTGTTGCCGGCATCGTCATTGTTGTAAGGGTCTGCCAAGACGGTGAATGAAATCAAGTTAATATGCATACATGTTCTCTTATTTGATTGTAACAAATATAGCCACAATGTTTATATCATAGAAATTCATACCTGAATGGTTTGCACAGTAATGCCGTATGCCGCCGAAGCGTGCGACAGCGCTCTGTGTGCACTCGGGTGCTGTTGCGACCACCGTGATGCAAAGAACTTAGCAGAGGTGGGGTCACTTGCCGGCAAAATAGCAAGTGGCTCGGATTTCCTCGTCAAGACTGGTCGTCCAGTGTCCATCGCCTATGGGTGGGGTTAGAACGGAAAAGAGACTCACATAACAATTGCAAATGAAAGTATCTCATTTTAGCGCACCAAAAGAGTTTAGTTACCTGCTGCATGATGGTGTAGCGAGCCCCGTCCTCGTCCTCCAGTGTGATAAAAGCAGCACTCTTCTTGTGGTGTTTCATGATTTGCGCTTCGACGTTGCGCTTGTTTTGGCGGCGGTACATTCTCTTCAAGAGGGGGGCGTGCAAGTGCTCCCACATGTTTGTCGAGAATTCTGACACATGACCCGCCCTCCGGATAGCGGGAACGTAACGCGACAGGAGATGAGTCTTGATGATGCACCACTCTGATTTTTGGGTGGGAAACGCCTCTTGCAACTTTGCCACGAGACTGTCCAGGGCCAGGGTGCAAGAGAAACGAGGTTTATGATGGGACCGTAAGGGGGATAATGGGCTGGATTAGGGATAGTAGCTTAAAACTGAATTTGGCAGAGGGTTGCCCCATGCATACCTCCCCCCCTTCCTTTCTCTGCTCTGCGTCTACCCACCAGTGACAGGTAACGGACTACGTTGATAGTATGGGTGGGGGGGTGAGGCTTGGGGGGCAGAACAGAGACTCGAGCATGCCCATGCTCCCGCACCATCTCGGTGCTGTGAGTTGGGTGTACGTCAATGAGCTATTCTCCGAGGATTACTGCCGTGTGGGCTGGAGGCCTAAGCGTGAACGTAGCAGGGGAGTGTCAACAGGAGTTGGGTGTGGCCCCGTCCTCGCTTGGGCGGAGCCGACTTCGTGGTCGGGTGTAAGGGGAGCAGCCGACCTGCAGCAATGGGCGAGCTGGTTGATGAAGAGGTCGACCTGCACGAAGGCCACTGCACGGGCACCGACTTCAGGGTGGCGCCGACTTCAGGGAGGTCGACCTGGGAAGTCGACCTGCGGAGGGCGTCAACTTGGTGACGCCAACTTGGGGCAGCCGACTTGGGTGGTCGGCTGACAGGACTGCTGGCCGACCTGGTGGTGGTCGACCAAGCATTGTGGTCGACAAAGGAGGGGCCGACGTCGACCTTGACAGAGGGATTTAGGACGCCGAGTAGCTGGGCGTCGAGTAGCAGGGCGTCAACTTGGTGGCGCCGACTTCGGGTAGCCGACCTAGGTGGTCGACTGACAACTGTGCTGGTCGACGTGGAGCTGGCCGACCTGTAGTGACGTCGACCTGGAGCTAGTCGACCAGGGGTGTTGTCGACCAGGTGAGGTCGAGTAGAGGTGGCTGTCAACTTGGGAGGTCAACGTGCACATACAGGAGCAGCTAGTCGACGTGGTTGCCTGGTCGACCAGGCTACCTTGGTGGCGAGGTTCCGCAGAGAAGTAGGACGGTCGCCCAGGCGATGTTGGCTAGACCGAGGTCGACATGGTGGATCAGTTGCAGTCGTCAGCACGAGGATGACTTGGTGTGTGCGTTGTGTAGGTGACAAGGCTCGACACACCAATCATCTGCGAGCACCTACAAAGCTGGTGCAATGCTGTACTACGGGAGCAACGCTGGCACGTCGTCGACTTTGCACTGCTAGAGCGCGGTCGACCGAGTCGTGCTGGAACGCGATCGACCAAGCTGCGCTGGCAGTTGAGAAAGTGAGAATGAGAATGAATGAAGTATGAATGAAGTGGGTACAAGTACTAACCCTAATTGGGTTGTACCCCCTATGGGATACCCCACTACAGCCTACACAAAAGCATAAGCTATAATGTTCTAACACACCCCCATAGGCAAAGTGGGGGAGAATAGGGGGTCACAAGACCAGTCAAGCAAAGCAAAGCAAAGCTCAAGGTGGATCACAAAGTCACCACACATTCCGAGCACAAGTTCAAGGCCACAAGGCCAGTTCACATGCAGGAGTACATATATATATAAGGCTAGACAAGCAAGAGCAGGTATATATATATGTAACAGTACGAGGAAGGTCAAGAGGAGAGCAAGTGAGGCAAGACAGGCACAAGACCCAGCTGAGTACAGAAGCGCTGATGATCAGAAGGCGCAAGTGCCTTGGTGAAAACATCAGCAGTGTTTGCCTCAGAAGCCACGTACACAAGCCGCAACTGTCCACGCTGCTGAAGCTCACGAGCAAGGACGTAGCGGAGAGCAATGTGCTTTGTTCTGTGCTCCAGTCGCTGCTCTCGACACAAGGCCAGCATGGCCTTGTTGTCTACGTACAGTACTGGAGGAGAAGGAGGCGGCTCTCCGAGGTCAGTCAGCAGGTAGGTGAGCCAGCGAAGCTCCTGTGCAGCCATGGCTCCAGCGTAGGTCTCAGCCTCACAACTGGAGCCGAGAATAGAAGACGAGCGAGTAGCTCGCCACGAGACAGAGCCGGAACCAAGGCTCAAGGTGTAACCCTGTGACGACCGCTGCGTAGCCTGGTCGTCAGCCCAAGAAGCGTCTGCGTGCCCATTGAGGACCACTGGACTACGCCCTCCAAGCACTAGCCCCATGCCCGACGTACTGCACAAGTAGCGCAACACCCTCTTCGCTGCAGCCATGTGCTATGGTCGGTGTCACCCAGGAGCAACATAGCGTGCGAGAATGCTAAAAGAGTATGCAAGGTCAGGTCCTGTGCAGGTCATCAGGTACATGAGGCAGCCAACAAGCTCTGCATGCGGGCCACTCGACTCTACGGACTCATCCGAAGGCAGAGCTGAGAGCGAGTGGCGAGTAGGCAGAGGAGTGGCCTGAGGCGAGGAGTACGTGAAGCCGAAGCGCTGAAGGACCTGCTGCACCATGTGTGACTGAGTCAGGGTAATGGTGCGGCGTGCTCTGTCCCGGGTGATCTGCAAGCCAAGGTAGCTGCGCAGTTCACCCAGGTCGGTGCACGTGTGTCTCTTCCGCAGCTCGGACTTCACGTAGACGAGTCCAGCAGTGTCAGCTGTGGCAAAGACCAAGTCGTCGACGTACACGAGGATGTAGAACGGCGACAGAGAGGTGTCGTTGCGCAGAAACAGCGACGGGTCAACAGTAGAAGGAGCAAACCCAAGAGCCGCAAGCGTAGTCCTCAGTGTGTCGTGCCACTCACGTGGCGCCTGGCGGAGACCGTAGACTAGACGCCGGAGACTCCACTGAGTACCAGGAGGGAACGACCCAGTGAAGCCAGGTGGGCGGCGCAGCCAGATCTCCTCGTGCAGGCTGCCCTGCAAGAAAGCTGTGCTGAAGTCGAGAGAGTGCAGCTCGTAGTCACGGTGAGCAGCAACGTGCAGCAGTACCCAAAGAGTGGTCATCTTCGGGGTGGGAGAGAATGTCTGGAAGTAGTCAACTCCCTGCCGCCGACTGAAGCCACGAGCCACGTACCGTGCCTTGAAGACAGGCGGAGAACCCTGCGGCCGCTTCACCCTGAAGATCCACATGCCACTGACGATGTTCGCCCCAGGCGGGAGAACGTCGTCAACCTAGGTGCCTGTGAACTTCCAAGAAGCCATCTCTGTGTCCATAGTTGCCTGCCACTGAGAGGAGTAGGGACCCTCTATCGCCTCCGCGTAAGAGCGCGGAGTTGGGATGTCAAGTGCATCCGAGTCTCCCTTTGGCGTAAGCAGTACGGACACGAGATGAGGTGAAGCAGCAGCCAGACACTGGAACTCCTCCTGCCTGTCCTCAAGGACGACCGTGCCAAGGGCACACTCACCCCCGACGGACGGAGGACAGACAGACTCAGACTCAGCGACAAGACTAGCAGCGTAGTCTAGGCAACAGCGAACAGCAAAGTCGACGAGCTCAGCAACTAGGGCAGACGCAGCAGTGGACTCAAAAGAAGGGTCAGTGACGACAGTAGCAAGGAGACGCGTGATATTAGGACTGGCAGCACGAAGAGAGTCCGACTTTGGGTTGGCAAGAGCAGGAAGAGAGGACTCAGGAGGAGAAGGCAAAGGGGCAAGCAGAGGAGCAGTAGACGGACGCAGAGACATTCGGCGCATGCCAGGGACAGGAGGAGGACGCTGACGTGAACCACGACCACTAGTGCGAGCAGCACGGACAGGCGACGCAGGGCGAGACGCAGGCTCACGACGCTCAGCAAGACCTCCAGTGAGACCAGTGTAGGGAGAAGGAGCAGGCAAAGGGGAGGTAGGCAGCAAATGTAACTGTGACGGGATAGGCTGTGGACACTCTAAGGAAGGAAGAGGACCAGTAGAAGGCGGAAGACCAAGAACCTGCTGCAAGAGTGGAACAAAGTACGGGCGAGGCCGCGCGGAGACGCCAGACACAGCAGGGACAGCAGCAGTACCCCCAGCAGGAGCACCCTCTCCAGCAGCACCTCCAGCACCTCTAGAACCTCCAGGAGCACCAGTAGTACCCCCAGGAGGACCGCCAGCAGTGGTCTCAGCTCCAACACCCTCAGTAGCACCAGCTCCAGTTGAGCCCGCAGGCCCGGCAGCTCCAGAGCTCCCAGGACGAGCACCTCCGAGACCCGTGACAGCAGCACCCTCAGTAGCCGAAGGACCTCCAGCTCCAGAAGCACGTCTCCAGCGCCGGGCAAACCACTCGCGCAGCTCCTCTGGAGAGAGTGGCTCCCGCAGAGACGAAGCACCCGGAGAACCTCCAGGCGGAGCACCTCCAAGCTCAGCACCCCCAGTCTTAGCACCCCCACGTGTAGCACTCCCACGCACAGCATCCCCAGGCGTAGCACCCCCAGGCACAGCACCCCCAGACTCAGCACCCCCGGGCTCAGCACCCACAAGCTCAGCACTCCCAGGCTCCGCACCCTCAGCCTCAGCACCCCCAGTCTCAGCACCCCCAGGCTCAGCACCCCCAGTCTCAGCACCCCCAGGCTCAGCACCCCCAGGCTCAGCACCCTCAACAGCACCAGAAACACCAGTAACCTTGACAGGCTCAACTGCGTCTACCTGGGACACACCTAAAGGGGCAGGACCCTGAGGGGGGAGGGGGTCTACCGGGGGGGGGGGGGGGCTGGTACAAGGAAGAGCAGGGGGGGGGGGGGGGAGGGACGGAGTGCGGTAGGGGAAGAGGCGGTAGTAGGGGACCGACTCGTCAAACGTGACGTCCTAGGAGGACAGAACACGGCGAGAGGTAGGGTGGTAGAACTGCCACCCAGGCGCGTTAGGGGGGAACCCCAGGAAGATGCAAGGAGCAGCACGAGGGGACAGCTTGTCCGCAGACAAGTCGCGGACAAACGCCCAAGATCCCCAGACTCAGAACGCCGACGCATCGCCAACCTTCCCCGTCCACAGCAAGGCTAGGGAGGTCATCGGCCTGGAGACCCTGGGGTGGAGGTTGATCAGATGCGCCGCGTACCTCACCGCAAACGGCCACAGAAAATGTGGGGCAGCCGCATGCATCATGGACGTACGAGCGACGTCCATGACCATGCCAATGTGGCGCTCAGCAATCCCATTTTGCTGCGGAGATTCCGGAAGCCTGAAGGTCTGACGGATGCCTCGTGCTCGACAGTAGGCTCTCAGAAGGCCAGAGGAAAACTCTCCGCCTCTGTCCGAGTGCAGACGCAGAACAGGAAAGTCCGAGCCAAAGCTCTGCCTGAGCTGGAGACAAGCTGCGCGGATCCAGTTGATCGGCACCTCAGTGACATCACCCTTGCTGCGCAAGGGGAAGACTGCGGTGTAACGCGAGTAGTCATCAACAACGAGCAGGAAGTAGCGATCGTGACCCTGTCCACGGACGCGGGCTGGGCCCCACACGTCCATGTGAAGCGTCTGCAACGGGGCCTCTATCGGAGGCAACTGGGAGGAGTGAGGGGCAGCACGCTGTCGCCTCCGACACAAAGGACACAGGTAGGGCCAGGCCCCTGAGGAAGGGGAGGGAAGGACCGGGGGGGACCAGAAATAAGAAGACGGGAGGCCATGCCTCTAAGACGAAGCAGAGTGGGGTGACCAAGGCGGTGGTGCCAGAGGAGAGTCTCGTGAGACAGGAGACTCAGGACCAGACCTGGACGCTGCAGCAAATACCTGACCCGACGCAGCTACCCGACCAAACTCAGCAACTGGAGGAGACGCGGTGGTCAGTGTGTACACGCTCGACCCCGGCTGACGTGTAAATGTAGCCAAGTGTCGGCCTATGCGAGCCTCTGTGCAGTGCGTCACTCGCTGACGGGCAGGAGTGAACTGGTGCACTCCCCCATCCGTTAGGTCAGCACCACTCACCAAGTTTGTAGAGAACGAGGGGAGGTAGAGACCAGACAGGGTGCCAGAGGGAGCCGCCGGACACGGGAGGACAGTGGAGAAGTGAGACAGGACAGGACCTCCAGAGGGGTCAGCCAAAGACACTGCAACCGGCCGACTAAGCGGCGTGAGTGTGGTGCGGTCTCGAAAGAAGGAGCGAGAAGCCCGAGAGTCAAGGGTGAAGGTGAGTGAGGCCGAAGCCGATGCAGTACCTGAGAGCGCAGACTCACCAGTACCTGAGGACACAGACGCACGAGCACCTAGAGCAGCAGCGTCGCAAGCACATAGGGTAGCAGCCTCACCAGTACCTAGAGCAGCAGTCTCAATGCCCGGATCAGGCGGGAAACACCGGTAACAGTCACCCTCATCACTAATAGTCACATCATACATGGCAGAAAGGATAGCATCAGAATCAAGATCATAGATGGCAACTCCCGCCCTAGACAGCTCTCCCAAGCGAGGGATCTCCGTAGCCTCAGGGAACTGGTGACGCCATGCGTCTGTAAGGCGGCCAAAGCAGCGCTGGGTGGGGTGCGCACCCCCACACTGCTCACCCGCACGGTCGCCGGTGCGCAGGACGTAGGTGCACGGACCAAAACCCCCACCCCGCTGGCGTGCAGTATACCACTTACAGAGCTGCTAAGGGGACAGGGTCTCACGACCGTGCTGCTGCTGCTGGCGCGGACCACCACCGGAGCCACTCCTCTGCGTAGACCCGCGACCAGCTCCACCGCCACCTCCACCGCCTCCGCCACCTCCGCCGCCTCCGCCACCACCGCCGCCTCCGCCACCACCGCCGCCTCCGCCACCACCGCCGCCTCCGCTACCA
This sequence comes from Closterium sp. NIES-65, assembly GCA_948144175.1. NCBI lineage: Eukaryota > Viridiplantae > Streptophyta > Zygnematophyceae > Desmidiales > Closteriaceae > Closterium > Closterium sp. NIES-65. Next base: position 93,232 of record CANXME010000927.1, read on the forward strand.
CCGCTGCCTCCGCTCCCTCCGCCACCGCCGCCGCCTCCGCCTCCACTGCTGCCAGCGGTACCCCCACCTCCACCACCACTCCCACCACCACCCCCACTCCCTCCGCCGCCTCCACCGCCACCTCCACTGCCCCCGCCAGCTCCTCCAGCGCCCTTGCCCCCCTTGCCCTTGCCTGTGCGGCGCTTCCCCGAAGGGGCAGACGCAGCACCGACCGACTCAAAACCAACGAGGTCGGCCGCAGCAGCAGAAGCAATAGAGGGCAAGAGGGGGGAGGGAGACCACCCCTCAAAGACAGGGGTGCGGGAGTCACCACGAGAGGCTACTACAGCAACTATGCTCTTCTCCGCCGCTAGGAGGGCCTTCTCGAGGAGGTCAACGGTGAGAGTGGTGGGGCACAGTGCGAGGACTTGGTCCCTGACTACGTGAAGGGAGTCAGGGAGTCGGGTGACTATGTAGTAGAGGGTGATATACATGGTTTGGGGGTTCTTGGCGCAGAAGTCAGCAGGAGGCGCAGCACGGTAGCAAGTGTCACTAGTGCGGAGGTGCGTAACGAGGTCAGCGACTGTGAGAAAGGCAGCAAGGTCAGGGAAGAGGTACGGTAGCATGAGACGGCTCAGTGCAGCAGTGGCAGGGGAGGAGTAGGGTGCAACTACAGCGTCGTACAAGGTCTGAGCACTCTTGTACTGACTAAAGTGCGCACGCTTGGAGGTAGGGAGGTGGCGACGCACAGTAAGACGTGCAGCAGCGTCGCGCGTGGCCCACTGGGAGCGAACAGTGGCGTCAGCATCAGCAGCAGGGGCAGGAGAGGCGCCAGAGGTGAGGTCAAAGAGAGAGAGACCGTCTGCCCTATCGCACTATAAGAACAGCTGCAGGTCATCTACCCAGACGTCAAAGTCAATGGCTCGACCCTCAGCGACAAAAGCGAGGACACTAGGGGTAGCCATGACCATAGTAGACTGGCAGTGCAACAGTAGGGTGAGGGCAGTGCAGTAAAAGAGGCACTGTGCTTACCGGACAGGGCGGCTCGGGCGGCTCGGCAGTAGGGCGGCTCGGCTACAGGGCGGCTGGGCGGCTCGGCTGCAGTGCGGCTTGGCGGCCCGGCGGCTCGACTGTACGGCGGCTCGGCTGCTAGGCAGCTCGGCTGCAGGGCAGCTCGGCTGCTGGGCGGCTCGGCTGCAGGGCGGCTCGGTTGCTCGGCTACTGGGCGGCTCGGCGGCTCGGCTGTCTGGCTGCTCGGTTGCCCGGGCGGCTCGGCGGTGCTGCTGCAGGGCGGCGCGGCGGTCGGCTGCTCGGGTGGCGGGCGGCGCTGCAGCAGGGGACGGGGCCGTAGATGAGAGCGGCGGGGCCGCAGGTGAGAGCGGCGGGGCCGCCAGTGAGAGCAGTGGGGCCGCAGGTGAGAGCGGCGGGGCCGCAAGTGAGAGCGGCGGGGCCGCCGATGAGAGCGGCGGGGCCGCAGGTGAGAGCGGTGGGGCCGCAGGTGAGAGCGGCGGAGCCACAGGTGAGAGCAGCGGGGCCGCAGGGAAGGGCGGCGGGGCCGCAGTGGAGGGCGGCGGGGCCGCAGTTGAGGGCGGCGGGGCCGCAGTTGAGGGTGGCAGGCCGCAGGTGAGGGCGGCGGGGCCGTGTAACGGGACGGCGGGGCCGTGAGAAGGGCGGCGACGGGCCGCTGCAAGGGCGGCGACGGGGCCGCTGGTGAAAGGGCGGCGGATCGGGGCCACAAGGGCGGGTGATCGGGGCCGCGGGAGGCCGCTAGGGTGGCGCGACGCGGCCGTTAGGGCGGCGCGACGTGACCGTAAGGGTGGCGTGACGGGCCGCTAAGGGCGACGCGACGGGTCGCTAAGGGTGACGCAACGGGGCCGCTAAGAAGGGCGCGACCCTAGGCGCGCTTCGGGCATGGGCAGGACGCGCCCCGGGCAGGAAAAAAAAAAAGAGGATCGGTGGGCCCTAGGAACAGTTCCCACGAGGGAACCTGCTCGATACCATGAGAAAGTGAGAACGAGAATGAATGAACTATGAATGAAGTGGGTACAAGTACTAACCCTAATTGGGTTGTACCCCCTATGGGATACCCCACTACAGCCTACACAAAAGCATAAGCTATAATAATCTGACAGCAGTCGACCGACCTGAATGCTAGCGTTGATGTAGTCTTGTCTTGCCAACCTGATTGTATCATTTTTTTGAACCTTTGTTAGTGAAACTCTTGCCGAATTGCCCCGTGGACTAGCAAGCAGTGTGTGCACAAGGAAAATGACTAAGGAACAACGAACGCAGAGATCACGCGAGCACCCGTGCCTAGCCCGTAGTCTAGCTCCCGTTGTAGTAGTTATCTCCGCAGAAATCACACCTTGTAGCCTGGGAAGTTAAAGGTTAACCTTTGATGCACATTCAGCTGAATGTGCACCCCCGTTTTAAGGCCATGCTCACAAGTACACAAGACAATTTCAGGGAACTCCCAAAGAGAGGAAGCGAAGACCAACTTAGAGGACATTGACGCATCAAGAATGCAAAACACGGGCTGCTCATGCTTGCAATTGAATGCCTTTCAGCACACATGGCCCTGATTTTCAGCAGTCAGCCCGGACTTGTAGCAAACTGCTTGAACCTGCCTGGACCGCACTGAGCAGGTATATGCCTGGCAAACCAGGCTGCTTCAAATCCGTGACCTGTGACAAACCCCATTGTTTGAAAGCATATCACCTTCACTGCACTGCCTCGTTTCTTAGATTGCTAGATAAGATACTCTAAGTGATGGATCTGTGCTGATTTGGTGTTGAAATGCAAGATCCACCCAAGTTCAACAGCAAAGTACCATAACCGTGCTGGGTCTGGCAGACGGTGATAAATTGCTTGTCTCGGCTTCACCAACTTACCAACATGATGGATGGGCCACGAGCCCATTCAGCTGCCCGCCAGCCTCGTCAGCCCGCCAGCTGATTGCAACTTGAAACAAGCCGGCTTGTCTTGGACCTATACTTGTGTTGTGCCTACTCTTCATTGTTAAGGAACCTTCCATGCCTCCTTGAGGACATTTTTTATGGTGGCAACTGCTGATCGGAACGAAATTGAACCACTCGTTATGGGGCTTCCGGGGATAGTGGCAGACCAAGCTTGGCCCAGCTTAATGGGACAGGCCACGGTTATCAAAGCAACTATATTACCAAGCCCAAACCCTCCAGATCCCGTCCCTGTAGTGATGTCTGGCCATGGAGGCATAAACCAAACCAGCCTAGTGTCTGATCTTACTTTCTCTAAGTTTGAAAACCAATCGGGTCCTCTCATACTTCCTACCAAGGGTAGCACAAGTACTGTTAGAGAGACCACATTCCGACCACGAGGGTGTGGGAATAAAACATAAGCTCAGCATCTAGCAAGGGCCAGCCCGGGTGCATTCTGACTGGGCACGAGCAAAAGGCCCGTTCGTTCGAGTCGGGGATTTCAACAATTTCAATGACTTGGCCGGGCCTGGTCGAGTCGGGATGGCCCGGGCAAAAAACCTGACCCAATGTTGAATTTCAGGTGGGTTCGGGTAGGGTTTCGGGCCGACTGTGACCCGACCCGAAATCGAGTCAAAAACATGGTAATCGGGTCGGCTAGTGACCCGACCCGATTTCGACTCTAGGGAAAACCCTAAAGTTGAAAGTCAAGGGGACATTTTCGTACTCGACATTAGACCTGCAACCTACCTAATTTCACTTCAACATCTTAGGGTTGGGCTGAGCTCAATGTCGTGAGATGTGAAATTGCATTGGGGGGTTGGGTTGTGTAGAACTAGTGCGGTGATGAGTGGTAAGTGGCGGAGAATTGGTTGGGAATTTTTATTCCAAATAATCGACGGGGAGGAGGGGGTTCCTGGCTTCCTCGCAGTGAAATCAGGTCGATGGGCGAAAGCACCGCTCTACGCAGATCGGGGGGCGAAATTGCCGATCTGAACAGGGGGCAGGCCGAAGCGAGTTTTCCATGACCCGACCCGACCTCGGGTCGGCCCGACCCGAGATCAGGTCAACGCTGACCCGACCCTGTACCCCCGGGTTGGGTCAAGGTCTTCGCCAGCTTGGCTTGGTCTGGCCCGACCCGACCCGACCCGGGAACCCGGCTGGCCTGGCCAAGTCGGGTCGGGTCAGGCCGACTGCTCGTGCCTAATTATGACCTTATTACTTGCATCTAGAAACAATTCAAGCATCGGACCACGGCTAGTTTGCCATGTCACGGCCCGAACGGAGAATGTCCACAGCTCAACATGCTCATTTGTCACGGATTTTGTGGGAAGATCCCAACTCCACAGAGATCACCTGCCTGTCACCATGTGATAGACCTTCAATAGGCTTGATGTGAAATTGACCCATTACCGCTGATGGGCTTTGATGGCGAGACTCCAGCCCGGCTCTCCTTGCTCAAACCAGAAACCAGGTCAAGCTGTAGTGGAAGGAATGATTGAGAAAGCTTGCTTTCTTATTCTTATCAATTGGCATCGTTCTCATTACAAATGGGTGGCGGTACTTGTGAACGTGGCTTGCGTGTTTTCCCCGACATGATTGCGATTGTGGAAAGGTTGTGGTTGGCTGTGGCTCCATGGCAACCAGTAACCCTTGGCAATGATGGAGAGGACGAGGTTGCTAGGGCACCATGAGCTCCACCACGCAAAGGTCGCGCGAAGACGACCACGCATCTGTGTAATAGTTTTGTCTGTAACGACAAATTCGTACGGATCATCGTAGCATGCCGCCTCGCACCGTCTTGCTCCTATTCATTGGAGGCCAAGTGGTATACGGGTTGAGTATTCCATGTTAAAGCATGCGTGTGCATGTACATGTACAGGCAACCATTGATCAAATGTGTGAAGAAAATAAAAAACCGACGGAATTGTCAACGAATGTGTCGGGCGCGAAACGGCGCTTCTTCTCCTCGTTTGCTCCTCTCTCTCTCTCTCTCTCTTTCTCTCTCTCTCTCTCTCTCTGTCTCTGTCTCTCTCTCTCTCTCTCTCTCTCTCTCTCTGTCTCTCTCTCTCTCTCTCTCTCTCTCTCTCTCTCTCTCTCTCTCTCTCTCTCTCTTTTGTTTTTTTGTTTTTTTTGTTTTCTCGCCCCGTCGTGCACTCGGTAGGATGTGGTTGTGCCTGCCTTTAGTGCATGGGAGCTGATGCCTATGGCCATGGTCACACTTGTCCGTTGTGTTTCTCTTTTTCTCTCTTGTTCTCTCTCTCTCTCTCTTTCTTTCTCTCTCTGTCCCCCACTCTCTCTCTCCCTCTCTCTCTTGCTTTCTCCCTCTCCCTCTCTCTTTCATGCTCTCTCTTACTCGTAGTTCTTGGGGGCTGGTGCTTAGAATCATGGACATGCGTGCCCACCATGTTGTATCTCGTTCTTTCTCTTTCTCTCTTTCTTTCTCTCTCTCCCTCTCTCGCTCTCTTTCGCTCTCTCTATCTCACACACACACTCTCTCTCAAGCAGTCCTTGTATTGATATAACCGCACGATCCATCGCCGCCATGTCCGCGACCGCCTGCTTGAAGGGTCGAGAAGTCAGCAGGCTCTTCTGCTGGTACAACTTGAAGCGCTTCGCCGTGCGGAAGTCGGAGGCGTACTCCACTTGAAGCACCTCGAAACGCCCCGAGATGAGGTTGAGAGCGTGCGAGATGAGTTTGAGTCCGCTCGCTGGGTCTCCGCGCTGCGCCTTGTATTCCGCGTGCCGCAGGTATGCGCGCAAGTCCTCCAGCAGCTCCGCTTGCTCTCGCACGGAGTCGTTGACGAATTTTGCCGCCGAAAAGGTGAGGTTAGAAGAAGGGAGGGGGAGAAGGTGTTCCGTGCCATTAAAATTCACATTGTTGACTGGAGCCTCACCAACTTCATCTTCAGAGTCGTCGGTGTCGTTGTCGACCACTGGAGCGGGGGGTGCTGCTGTTGCTTGTGAGAATCTGAGGAAGGAATGATTGCATTGAGCAGCATGAGGAGTACAAGTAGGAAACCCTAAAGTTTTGTACCCCATATTGACTACCCCACTAAAGCCTAAACAGACTATAGCATATAAGTTCGACACACCCCCATAGGCAAAGTGGGGGAGAACAAGGGGTCACAAGACCAGTCAAGAGAAGCAAGGCAAGCCCAGGGTGGATCACAACGTCACCACACAATCTGAGCACAAGCACAAGGCCACAAGGCCAGTTCACATGCAGAGTTATATATAAAGAAGAACAAGCAAGGCGGTGATCTCAACCTAGCAAAGGTAAGCATGCAAGTGCAGGTATATATAGATCACAGTACAAGCAAAGTTAAGAGGTGAGCAAGTGAGGCCAAGTAGGCACAAGACCTAGCAAAGTACAAAAGCGCTGATGATCACAAGGCGGAAGTGCCTTGGTAAAGATATCAGCAGTGTTGGCCTCAGAGGCCACGTAAGCAAGGCGCAGCTGACCGCGCTGCTGCAGCTCACGAGCAAGGAAGTAGCAGAGAGCAATGTGCTTTGTTCTGTGCTCCACTTTGTGCTCTGGTCGGTGTCTCCCAGGAGCAACATAGCGTGCGAGAATGCTAAAAGATTATGCAAGGTCAGGTCGTGTGCAGGTCATCAGGTACATGAGGCAGCCAACAAGCTCTGCATACGGGCCACTCGACTCTACGGACTCATCCGAAGGCAGAGCTGAGAGCAAGTGGCGAGTATGCAGAGGAGTGGCCTCAGGCGAGGAGTACGTGAAGCCGAAGCGCTGAAGGACCTGCTGCACCATGTGTGACTGAGTCAGGGTGATGGTGCACTGTGCTCTGTCCCAGGTGATCTGCAAGCCAAGGTAGCTGCGCAGTACACCCAGGTCTGTGCACGTGTGTCTCTTCTGCAGCTCGGATTTCACGTGGGCAAGTCCAGCAGTGTTTGCAGTGGCAAATACCAAGTCATCAACGTACACGAGGATGTAGAACGGCGGCAAAGAGGTGTCGGTGCGCAGAAACAGCGATGGGTCGGCAGTAGAAGGAGCAAACCCAAGAGCCGCAAGTGTAGTCCTCAGTGTGTCGTGCCACTCATGGGGCGCCTGGCGGAGACTGTAGACTGGCCGCCGGAGGCTCCACTGGGTACCAGGAGGGAACGACCCACTGAAGCCAGGTGGGCAGCGCAGCCAGATCTCCTCGTGCAGGCTGCCCTGCAAGAAAGCTGTGCTGAAGTCAAGAGAGTGAAGCTCGTAGTCGCGCTGAGCGGCTATGTGCAGCAGCACCCGAAGAGTGGTCATCTTCGGGGTAGGGGAGAAGGTCTGAAAGTAGTCAACTCCCTGCCGCTGACTAAAGCCTCGAGCCACGTAACGCGCCTTGAAGACAGGCAGAGAACCCGGCGGCCGCTTCACCCTGAAAATCCACATGCCACTGACGATGTTCGCCACAGGTGGGGGAACCTCGTCGACGTAGGTGCCTGTGGACTTCCAGGAAGCCATCTCTGCGTCCATGGCTGACTGTCACTGTGATGAGTAGGGACCCTCGATCGCCTCAGCGTACGATCGAGGAGTCGGGATGTCTGGTGCATCCAGGTCTCCCTCAGGGGCTATCAGCGTGGACACGAGATGAGGCAAAGCAGCAGCAAAGCACTGGAACTCCTCCTACCTGTCCTCAAGGACGTCCGTGCTAAGATCACACTCACCCCCGACGGACGGAGGACAGACAGACTCAGACTCTGCGACAAGACTAGCAGCGTAGTCTAGACGACAGCGAGCAGCAAAGTTGACAAGCTCAGCAACTAAGGCAGACGCAGCAGTAGACTCAAAAGATGGGTCAATGACAACAGTAGCCAGGAGACGCGTGACAGTAGGACTGGCAGCACGAAGAGAGTCAGACTAAGGGTGCGCAAGAGTAGGAAGAGAGGACTCTGGAGGAGACGGCAACGGGACACGCCGAGGAGCAGTGGAAGGACGCAGCGCCATCTGGTGTGTGCCGGGGACCGCAGGAGGACGCGGATGCGGAGCACGACCACTAGTGCGAGCAGCACGAACAGGCAACGCAGGACGAGACGCAGGCTCACGACGCTCAGCAAGACCTCAATTAGGACCAGTGTAGGGAGAAGGAGCAGGCAGGGGGGAGGCAAGCTGTAACTGTGACCGCGACTAGACAGGTTGTGGACACGCTAAGGGAGGAGCAGGACCAGTACTGGGCCGGAGACCAAGAACATGCTCAAGGAGCGGAACGAAGTATGGCTGCGGCCGCGCAGCGCCTCCAAAAGCAGCTGGGACAGCACCAGTACCCCGAGCGGCAGCACTAGCGCTAGCAGCACCTCCAGCTCCAACAGTGCCAACACCAGCACCCCCAGAAGCACCAGCGCCAGCAGAACCACCAGCGCCAGCACCCCCAGCAGCTTCAGCTCCAACAGCTCCAGTAGCACCAACTCCAGCACCCTTAGAAGCACCAACTCCAGCAGGACCGTCAGCTCCAGCACCGCTAGCAGCTCCAGCAGCACCTCCAGTAGGACTCTCAGTCCCAGCAGCTCCAGAACCGCCTGGACGAGCACCTGCAGGACCAGCAGCAACAGTAGGAACTCCAGCTCCAGCAGCATGGCTCCAGCGCCGGGCAAACCACTCGCGCAGCTCCTGCGGAGAGAGTAGCTCCCGCCTCGACGAAGCACCGCCAGAGGCCACACGAGCAGACCCAGCACCCCCAGGCTCCGCACCTCCAGGCTCCGAACCCCCAGGCTCAGCACCCCCAGGCTCCGTACCCCCAGGCACAGCAACCCCAGCGGGAGGGTAGGCTACGGGGCCGCTAGGGTTGGCAACGGGGCCGGCAAGGCGGCGACGGGGCCGCTAGGGTCGGCTGTGGGGCCGGTAAGGCGGCGACAAGGCCGGTAGGGTGGCGACGGGGCCGGTAGGGCGCCGACGGTGCCACTAAGGGCGGCGAGGTGGCCGCGAAAAAGGGCCGCTAGGGGCCTGAGGAGGGCGCGATGGGCCGCTAAGGGCTAGGGACGCGCCGGGAGGGAGGGCACACGGGGCGCGACTCGAGCCGGAGAGAAGCGCGCTCCGGGCAGAAAAACATTTAGTGGTGGGCCCTTAGGAAGCGTTCCCACTAAGGAACCTGCTCTATACCATGTCAGAATCTGAGGAAGGAATGATTGCATTGAGCAGCATGAGGAGTACAAGTAGGAAACCCTAAAGTGTTGTACCCCATAGTGACTACCCCACTACAGCCTAAACAGACTATAGCATATAAGTTCGACATTGCTGCGTCGTTGTCGTGCCGATGGGTCCTTGCTCTTCGCGCACCTTTTTCCTTTTTTGCATTTTCTTTTTTAGCCGACGCAGATGCAGCGGGTAGTGCGATTTCCGCGGCTGTAACGCTGACGGACTGCTGCTGTAAAAGGGACAGCAGCGCATTGACCTGGTCCGGGGTCAACGCCTGTGTCAACGCATGGGCGGTCGTCGCGTCAGACGGGGAGACCGCCGTCCGCCTCCTGTGGCGCTGACGCGACAGTCCAGCCGCGGGTGCTGGCGTGTGCTCGGCGCCAGTGGCGTGTTCCACGCCAGCGGCCGTCGCCACTTGCGCCGCAGGTCCCACTGGCGCCACAGGCACCTCAGGCGCCACTGGCGCCACTGGCGCCGAAAGGTGCTGCTGGGCGTTGGCCGAATTGTTGGCCTCGAGCCCGCCCAGCAGCACGTCCACTGCAGTTGGGGCGAGCGGTCCATCTTCTGCCCGTCGCTTGTTACGGCATTCACCCGCCAAATCGCGGGTGTTACGGTCGTTGTTGGAGGCGGGGCTGGACGAGTTGCCGTTGTTAAGTGTCGGTGTCGGTGCCATCGTTGAGCGAAAGAAGTTAAAAATGTCGTTGAGTAAAGTCGAAGGTGACTTGCCTCTAGGAAGCGATTTTGTTCTAGCCAGCTTGGACGGAGGGATAAACTACGTGAGCGGAAATGTTGAGTGAGCCGTTTGAAAATCGAGAAACGTGGGTGGAGGGAATGAACTCCAACCCACAGTTTTTGTAGTTGGAGAAGGGCGTTTAGCGCGCTTCGACGATGCCAATTGTGCAGTACAAGCAGCTTCGCTTTCACAATACACAATATTAAAAAACACAATGTGTGTGTTGAAATATATTTCTTATATGAACTGCTTGTAGCAGTAGTTAGTGTAGTGTTACATTGTTTGTTGGTGCACCTTGCTTGCTTTGACTATATCCTTGTAACTTCTCTCTTCATTGAACCCTCTTCTTCTTGCTTCAACTCTCTCGACACCTGCTTCAACCCTAAAACCTAAGTTCCTAAGCTACTAAAGCCATGGCTACTAAGCCTAGCTGTACTTAGCATCTTAACAGTGCGTTTAAAAATTTATAATATTCAAACAGACCCATCTAGCCCAAAATTAAAATTTCAATCAAATTTCTTTGATACTGATAGGTCTGTAAGGCTGCTCAGTCTGACGATGGTGGGTGGAATGGACCCAGTCAAACTATTGCTGTATATATACCTGAGGGCACATGCACGTGAAGGGTTCTATCCAAGGAAGAGAGAGATACAGGTAGTAGTTGGGGGAGAGAGAGTAGTAGAAACGTATTCTGAAAAGGATGTGACATATCAACATATAACTGCAATGCTCACACTCACTTGCCTTGAATCGGGCAGTTATGAGTGGCTGCAAAAGTGGAAGATGCAATGATGGGATGAGAATGTGACAGTGACACGAGGTACCTAACCTTGTAGTAGGTACCTATAAGTGCGGGCACAAACATGTTCTCTATTCTTCAACACTGAACCTGTAGAACATTGTTGTAAAGATCTCATATCACAAAAATGGAAAACAAGAGATATGGATATGCTTCTCTTGAAATAATGGGTCACTCCAGCATGTCTCCTTGCTGCAGATCCCTGTGTGGGTCAGTGACCTGACTTGGCCCAACGCTAGCCCTTGCTCATGCCTAGCATGTATGCTCATTTTCAAATCAAGTTGGGTTAATGTCACCGTGTGTACACCTCTTATTGATTACCTCTCCCAGGTCATGTAGGCTAGGCTTGAGCAAGACGCGAACACGAACGTGATAGTTAAAAATCAAGCCTAATGTAGGCTATCATGCTTCTTTCCTTGATCATGCCCACAATTCACTGAGGAAACCTTGTTAGTGTTAGCCAAAAATCTCAACTTTTGTACTTGCACTTTTTTTATCCTAGCTTAGTGTAGTTTGCACTTTGTGTTGGTTGGGTATACACCCACATCCCTACCCAACCCAAATGTGATCACACGTAATCTCCAACCCACCAATTGAAGATTCCAGGCGATTGCTTCAAGAAGATTACCCCCGACTTCATCCCCATCATTTCTTTGCTCATCTTTTGATGTACTTTAAAAGCCTTGAGCTAATTACTATTGTAAATTTTAAAGCTCAAGTTCGGACATTGTATAAGAGAAATTCAACTGCACACACGGATCGTGATTTTCCTACTTTTGCGGAATCCTCTCCCATGCTCTTCAACGGAGCCGCTCTCAACATTCGACGCTCGGCATTAAACATCGTTATTGTCCTACTGCCTCTGGCCGGAATTTCCCCCACCCTCTTTGTCGCCGCTAATTCGTGACACCAGTCGTTCAGGATGAGCAATATAACGAACTCCTGTTTAGTTCGCCTCAAACCTAATTTTTTTGGGGCGAACGTGTTCGATGTTCGCCCGTGCGGAGATAACTGCAGCAACGGGAGTTAGACTACGGGCTGGGCACGTGTGCTCGTGTGATCTCTGCGTTCTCTGTTCCTTAGTCGTTTTCCTTGTGCGCACACTACTTGCTAGTTCACGGGGAAAATTGGCAAGAGTTTCACTAGGAAAAGTTCAGAACAATAATGATATAATGAAGTTGGCAATGCAAGACTACATCAGAGCAAGCATTCAGGTCGGCCAACTGCCAGCGCAGCTTGGTCGACCGCGTTCCAGTACGAATTCGTCGACCGCGCTCCAGCAAGGCAAGGTTGACGGCGTGCCAACGTCGCAGGTTGACGGCGTGACAGCGTTGCTCACGCAGGACAGCAGTGCACCCTGCTTCGCAGTTGTGCGCAGATGATTGGCGTGCAGAGTCTCGTCACCTGCACAGCGCACACACCACGTCAACCTCGAGCTGACGACTGCCTCTGATCCGCCACGACGACCTCGGGATACCACCACCGAGGTCGGGCTTGCCAACTTCGCCTGGGCGACCGTCGCACTCCTCCGCAGCACTTCGTCACACAGGTAACCTGGTCGACCAGGCAACCACGTCGACCAGCAGCTCCCGTACGTGCCCGTCGACCTCCCAAGTCGATGACCACCTCCACGTCGACCTCACTAGGTCGACGACACCATCGGTCGACCTCCTCCAGGTCGACATCCCCTCTGGTCGACCAGCTCCACGTCGACCAGCACTCCTGGTCGACCTGCTCCTCGTCGACCAGCACAGTCGTCGGCCGACCACCCACGTCGGCCACCCGAAGCTGGCGTCACGAAGTTGACGCCCCGCTACTCGACGCCCAACTGCTCGGCGTCCTGAGTCGAGGTCGACGTCGGCCCCTCCTTCGTCGACCACCAGGTCCAGTCGACCACTAACAGGTCGACCAGCAGTCCGTTAGCCGACTGCCGAAGTCGGCTTCCCCAAGTTGACGTCACCAAGTTGACGTCCTCCGCAGGTCGACACCCAAGTCGACCTCCCTGAAGTTGGCTTCCGTGCAGTGGTCCCCCGTGTAGGTCGACCTCCTCGTCGACCAGCTCACCCACTGCTACAGGTCGGCTGCTCCCCTCACACCTGACCACGAAGTCGGCTCCGCCCAAGCGAGGACGGGGCCAATACACAACTCCCGTTGACACTCCCCTGCCGCGTTCACGCTTGGGCCCCCAAGTCCACTCGGCAGTACTCCTCAGAGAATAGCTCGTCGACGTGCACCCAACACACAGCACGTCGTCCACCGCACCAGCCATGCAAGAGGGCATGGCACCTACTGCTGCACGTCGTTGTCGCCGTCGCTCACGTCGGCCAAGCGCACCTAGCCGATTGCGACGGAGCACCGGTTGAAGGCCGGATAGTGCAGCGCCTTCGTCAAGAAGTCGGCCGGCTGCTCAGCGGTTGGGATGTACTGCAGCGAGAACTTCCCGCGCTTCACCATGTGCTGCAGCCAGGCCTGTCGCCGCTCCATGTGCTTGAGGTTGCCCGTCAACCCCATGCCCTCGACGACTTTGATGGCCGACTTGTTGTCCACCCGAAGGACGGTCGGATTCCCGGCATCCAGCTGCCGGAACTCTGCAAGGAGGAAGCGAAGTCGGTGTCCTTCCTTGCCGGCTTCGGTGGCTGCCACGTACTCCGACTCAGTCGATGACAACGTCGCACACTTGATGCGCTGGCTCGACCAGGAGACTGCAGCCCCTCCGTAGACGAACACGTAGCCACCCGTGCTCGTCCTGTTCTGTTTATCACCAGCGTCGTCGGCGTCCACGTAGCCGAGCAGCTCCAGTGACTCAGGTCCACCGCCGAACTCCAGGGCAGTGTCGCGCGTATTGGTGAGGTAGGCGAGGCAGCGGTCGACCTCGCGCCAGTGCTGGTCGCTCCTCACCGTGAGGCCGCTCCCCAGCTTGCTGCAGGCGAAGGCGATGTCCGGCCTCGTCGTCGTCGCCGCGAACTGCAGCGAGCTGACCTTATGCCGGTACTCCTCCTCCTGCCGTTCCTGCGCCTCCTCATCATCAAAGGTGAGCTCGGCGTAGGCACCGACCGAGACCGGCGTCTTCGGGGTGCGCCCGGTCTACTCCTCGTCGATGAAGCGCCTACGAAGCTTGTCGGCGTAGCCCTGCTGGTGCAGCCACAGCTTCCCCGCCGACCTGTCGCGGACGATCTCCAGCCCGAGGTACTTCTGCACCGGCGAGATCTCACGCAGCTCAAAGGCAGCTTCCAGCAGCTCCTTCAGCTCCTTCAGCATCGTGGTGCTGCTGCTGGCGGCAAGTAGGTCGTCGACGTAGACCAGCACCCAGCAGGCCACTCCATCCTCGCCAACCTTGAAGTAGAGAGCCTCGTCGACCTGGCTCTTCTTCCACCTGGCGCCGACCAGCGCGTCATTGAGCGCCAAGTACCATAGCAGCGGCGACTGCTTTAGCCCGTATAGGCTCTTCAGCAGCTTGCACACCCGGCCGGTCCCGTCGTTGAAGTAGTCCGGCTGGGACATGTAGAGCACCCTGTTGAGCTTCCTCTGCAAGAAGGCGTTCTTCATGTCGAGCTGCATAAGGTTGAGGTTGCGGACGGCGACGATGTTGAGGAAGATCCTCAGTGTGACGTAGCTGCCCACCGGCGCGAACGTCTCGTCGTAGTCGGCGCCGTACACCTGCGTGAAGCCCTTCACAACCAGCCTCGCCTTCTCGCGCTCGACGGTGTCGTCGACGTGGTACTTCGTCGTCAACACCCACCGGTTCTTCATGACGTTCACTCCCGGCGGACGTTCGACCAACTCCCACGTTCCCATGTTGAGGAGGCTGCGAATCTCCTCCTCTATGGCGGCCTTCACCGCCGGGCCCTTCCAGCTCGCCAACGCCTCCTTCACCGTCATCGTCGAGATGTCCCAACGGTGCTCGGGGTCGGCTAGCATGTAAGGGTCGAGCTCCGGAAACTCCTCATCATCCTCGGTGTCATCGTACAGCAGGTCGTCGTCATTGTCCACGTCATACACCGTGGTGAAGGCAGCGGGGACGAAGAAGTCGGGCGGCCTCCGAAGTCGGCCCGAACGCCGTGGTCCCGACTGGGCCTCCTCGGCATCCCCTCCATCGTCACTGTCATCGCTGCCCTCGGCGACCTGCTGCTCCGCAGCCGGCGTCCCAGCCGACTGCTCCACGGTCGGCTTCACTGCTGCCTGCTCCTTTGTCGGCCGCTGGTCCTCGACCTGCTTCTCGACCTGCTCCTCCCCTGTCGACGTCGACTGCAATCCCACGTCGACCTGCCGCTCATCACGTCGGCCACCGGCGATGCACTTGGCCGAAGGCGACGTCCCACTACTCCCCTCATCCCCGGAGGCCGACACCGAGGTCAGCCCACGCAGGTCGGCCACGAGGGGAGGGGCAGGGGTCGGAGGGGGAGGGGTAGGGGGGCGGACGTCCTCGACGTCCGTAATAGCAAGCTCACCGACCTCGACAAGCAGTGGCAGCGTCGCCGACGAGGTGTCAGAGGGCGGGGTGGACGGCGACCGGCCGGACACCGGCCCATGCTCCGTTTTCCACTCGGCCAGTGAAATTTCCTCGTAAAACACCACGTCCGACGTGGTGACCACACGGTCAGTGGCGACGTCAAGGAGCTCCCAGCCCTTGCTCGCCACCGACACGCCAAGGTGCAGGCCCCACTTGGCCTTCGGCGTCAGCTTCCCACCACGCTGCTGCTCAGGAACAAGGAACTGCGCCATGCAGCCCCACACCCGCGCCAGCGACAATTCGGGCTTCTTCCCGGTCAGCAGCTGGTACGGCGTCGTCCCCGGCGGCAGCGTCGACCTCTCAAGGCAGTTGTGGACCCAGACGGCCTGCCGGAGAGCGAGGTGTCACCAGTGGTGCTGCACGCCCATGTGCAGCAGCATTGTCCGCACCGACTCCACCACCGTCCTCATCTCCCGCTCCGCCATGCCGTTCTGCTGCGGGGTGTATGGGCAGGTCAGGTCGTGGACGATCCCCTTGCCGTTCACGAAGTCGGTGAACTGCTTCCCGAGGAACTCCCCTCCCCTGTCTGAGCGTAGCATCAACACCGACTTCGTCGTCTGCCGCTCAGCCACCGCCAGCCACTGTACGAACGCCGACAAAGCATCTGACTTCTTGGCGACCGGCTTCACCCACACGAAGCGGGTCTTGCGGTCCTTCAGCAGCAAGAAGTACAGGCTGCCATCCTTGGCAGTCACGCGGAACGGCCCGCACAGGTCGATGTGCACGACGGCCAGCACGTCGTCGGCGTCGGAGCCTTGGTCGGGGAAGGTGTGTCGCGCCAGCTTCCCGCCGACGCACGAGACACACGGGGAGTCGGCGTCCGTCGCCGAATTGAGGTCCAGCCCAATGGCGACCTCGTTCTTCGCCGAGCTCCGTATGGTGCCCATGCCGACATGCGCAAGCCTCGCATGCATCCGGTCCGGCGTCGACTTCGTCTTCGAGACGATCGCCCGCAGAGCCACCACCTCCGTCGTGGGCGGCGTCGACCTCGTCGCGCAGGGACGCAGGTCGGTGCAGAGGACTCGCCCGGAGTACGTCGCCCGCCCGAGCACCTCCCCTGCTGCCGAGACGAGCAGCATGCCGTCGTCGTCCTCCTGCAGCTTCACGCCGTGCTCCTTCAGCTGGCCGGCCGACAGCAGGTTGGCCCGCACACCCGGGACCTACAGCACGTCGGGGATGAGCACCTCCTTCCCGGCCTCTCCTTGCAGGGAGACGGTACCACGGCCCTGAACGTCCTGCAGCGCCCCATTAATGCCGCGCACGTGCTTGATGGAGCCACTCGGTTGCAGGTCGACGAAGGCTTCCTTCGTTCCCATCAGGTGGTGGGAGCAACCGCTGTCGAGCAGGACCACCGCCGGGTTTGCCTGCACAGCCGCCGCCACCGCCTGGAAGTCCTCTCCGGCCTCCGGCGCCAGAGAGATGGTCGGCTCCACGACGCCGACCAGCGAGCACGACGCCATCTTGTCGTCTCGCCCCTTGCCGCCTGCAACGGAGTCGGCGTCCTTCGCCGAAGTCGATGCCTTGGTCGACTGTTTCTCCTTGCGCGGATGATTTCCTCCACGACGAGGACGACTGCTGCCAGACCTCCCGCGGCCGCCCTTGTCGTCGTCGTCGGAGTCACTGCGGTCGGGACAATCGAAGGAGAGGTGATCGGGGCTGTGGCAGATCCAGCACTCCCGACGTCGACCTCCTCCTCCTCGACTGCCGTCCTTGGTCGTCTTCTTCTCGACCTCCTTGGTCGACTTCCTGCCACCGCTCCCGCCGCCACCAGGCTGTCCGCGCTGTCCTGGTTGGCCTCCTTGCTTCGCCGGGGCGACAAAGTTGGCCTGCGCCAAGAGCTCCTGCGATCGCTCAGCCTCCTGCATCGCCTCGTCTTGCAGGATGTACGAGGTCAGGTTGTCCTCGTTGAGCGTCGCCCTTGTGCTCGGCGCCATAGACAGCCGCTTCAGCAAGTTATAGCTGCTAGACAGTCCCTGCATGACATGGGTGATGTACGACGCCGTGGAGTACTGCGCGCCGGCCATCCTTATGGTGGCGAGAATTCGCCTGGCTCGGTTGCAGTAGTTGGTCGCACTCTCCTCGTCGCCCATACGCAGCTGCGTCAGCTGTCCCTCCAGCTGGGCGATGAACAGGTCGTCGGTGACCTGGTACGTCGACTCAATGAAGTGCCACGCCCGGTGGCCAGCGTCGATGTACTCCCGGCACCACTTCAAGGCGATCTGCACGCCCGGCGAGCAGCATCGCGAGATGACCGTGAAGGTCAACAGCTGCACGGCGTGAAACTCCGCACGCAGGTCGGGGTGGTGCTCCCCCGGCGTCGCCACGGTCCCTCGGGCGAAGCCGATCAGCCCGGCCATCTCCAGCTGGGGCTCGATGGCTTCCTTCCAGGTGAGAATGTCGGGTTGGCCGACCAGCGGAGGGGTGACCGAGATCCTGTCCGGCGTAAACTTGAAGTAGCCGTAGCTTGGCGCAATCCCACCTGCCGTCACCTGGGACGCCGACATCGGCGACACCCCACTCTGCGACCTCCGACGTCACCCCGCGAAGAGCCTGCAGTCGCCGACGACTGCATCCCTCGCGCCTGAACGCCGCCGACTTCACCGGCGTGTATCACACCTCTCCGCCTCGACGTGCCTCCAGCACTGCTGCCGACTTGACCACCACCGGCGTTGACGTCCACGTCGACGCCGCCATCGTTGTTCACCGGACGAGGAGAGGCAGGTCGAGACGGGTGCTCCGTTGCCCACGTGGAGCGCAGTCCAGCCTCAACGACCGCCCAGGGCAAGTCGCCATACTCGTTGGCCTCATGCTTCCTCCTCGCGTTCTCCAACCGTGCCTCCAGGGTGTCTACCACCCCCGCGTCACCTACGGCTCCTACCATAGTGACTACAGCACAGTTGCCGGCCTGCAACTACGAAATAGGTAAGTGGTGCCTACGTCGACCTGACTGAAAGGTAAGTCGTGTGCCGTCCACGCTCACCGCACCATGCGGAGATAACTGCAGCAACGGGAGTTAGACTACGGGCTGGGCACGTGTGCTCGTGTGATCTCTGCGTTCTCTGTTCCTTAGTCGTTTTCCTTGTGCGCACACTACTTGCTAGTTCACGGGGAAAATTGGCAAGAGTTTCACTAGGAAAAGTTCAAAACAATAATGATACAATGAAGTTGGCAATGCAAGACTACATCAAAGCAAGCATTCAGGTCGGCCAACTGCCAGCGCAGCTTGGTCGACCGCGTTCCAGCACGACTTCGTCGACCGCGCTCCAGCAAGGCAAGGTTGACGGCGTGCCAACGTCGCAGGTTGACGGCGTGACAGCGTTGCTCACGCAGGACAGCAGTGCACCCTGCTTCGCAGTTGTGCGCAGATGATTGGCGCGCAGAGTCTTGTCACCTGCACAGCACACACACCACGTCAACCTCGAGCTGACGACTGCCTCTGATCCGCCACGACGACCTCGGGATACCACCACCGAGGTCGGGCTTGCCAACTTCGCCTGGGCGACCGTCGCACTCCTCCGCAGCACTTCGTCACCCAGGTAACCTGGTCGACCAGGCAACCACGTCGACCAGCAGCTCCCGTACGTGCCCGTCGACCTCCCAAGTCGATGACCACCTCCACGTCGACCTCACCAGGTCGACGACACCATCGGTCGACCTCCTCCAGGTCGACATCCCCTCTGGTCGACCAGCTCCACGTCGACCAGCACTCCTGGTCGACCTGCTCCTCGTCGACCAGCACAGTCGTCGGCCGACCACCCACGTCGGCCACCCGAAGCTGGCGTCACGAAGTTGACGCCCCGCTACTCGACGCCCAACTGCTCGGCGTCCTGAGTCGAGGTCGACGTCGGCCCCTCCTTCGTCGACCACCAGGTCCAGTCGACCACTAACAGGTCGACCAGCAGTCCGTTAGCCGACTGCCGAAGTCGGCTTCCCCAAGTTGACGTCACCAAGTTGACGTCCTCCGCAGGTCAACACCCAAGTCGACCTCCCTGAAGTCGGCTTCCGTGCAGTGGTCCCCCGTGTAGGTCGACCTCCTCGTCGACCAGCTCACCCACTGCTACAGGTCGGCTGCTCCCCTCACACCCGACCACGAAGTCGGCTCCGCCCAAGCAAGGACGGGGCCAATACACAACTCCCGTTGACAGCCCGAACACGTTCGCTCAGCTGGCCGAGGCGCATCGAACACGAACGTGTTCGTGTTCGACACGGGCCTTCGACAAACACCAATGTGTTTGTAGACGAATAGGCCCGCGACCAATTTTTAGGTCGCAGGCCTTGGTGTTTGGGCTTAGATTTGGCATTTCGCCGTTACTTAAGTGCAGATAGAGCATTTCGCTATTGATCAATTGCAGATCGAGCATTTCGCTGTTGCTTAAGT
This sequence comes from Closterium sp. NIES-65, assembly GCA_948144175.1. Taxonomy (NCBI): domain Eukaryota; kingdom Viridiplantae; phylum Streptophyta; class Zygnematophyceae; order Desmidiales; family Closteriaceae; genus Closterium; species Closterium sp. NIES-65. Next base: position 112,715 of record CANXME010000927.1, read on the forward strand.
GCAGATCGAGCATTTTGCCTTTGCTTAAGTGCAGATCAAGCATTTCACCGTTGCTTAAGTGCACATCTAGCATTTAGCCGTTGCTTAAGTGCTGTGAGGATCTGGGATCGAGCTCGGAAAAGATGATTCAAATTGAATTGAATGATCACCTGGGTATAACACGAGGCTATATATAGGCTCGACACAAGGCAGGTAACCCAGGTGTTACGCGAATGTTCCGAGGGTCGCGAAGCGTCCCGAACAGAACCTTCCCGAACTCGGTAGAAAGCAATTCGGTGGCGACCGAATAGCTTGAGTTCGGTGCACGTAACCTGGTTCGGTGCCTATAACTATAATAACTATAGTATAGCAACGAGCCTAGGAAATCAAGCAATTCATGCATGCAAAAAATAATCCTAAGCTAGGAATAGCGTAAGGAAATAATAGCAAGCATGAATAACAAGCATAAGCCGACGTACTCTCACACGTCCCCCCCTCAAAGCTGGGTGGCGTGAGCTACACCCTGCTTGACAAGATAGTCCTTGAGAGCACGGCGTGCGTTGCCCATATCAGCTTCTGCAACCCAACTGTCCTCAGTGGGGTCGTATCCCTTCCAGCGTATCAGGAACTCGAGGGTCTTGCCGCCGCGGCGCCGATGAGTGAGAACGCGCTCCACTTCGTACTCGGGTTCATCCTGTATGAGAACAGGTGGTGGTGGCGGTAGCTGCCGTCCCTGGAACTGTTGGTTGGGGTCCTTGTAGGGCTTCAGTAGCTGGACATGGAAAGCGTTGTGAAGCTTCCATGTATCTGGTAAGCGCAAGCGGAATGTAACTGGTGTCACCTGTGCCTCAACGAGAAAAAGGACCACAGAAGCGAGGCCGGAGTTTGGATGGGAGGTGAGACAGGTTCAAGTTGCGCGTGTCAAGAAGCACCTGATCTCCGACTGCTACTGAGTGATCACGTCGCTGACGATCGGCATACTACTTCTGGGAGGTCTGTATCGTGGTGAGTCGTCGCTGAGTCTTCTCCCATAGCTGTTGCATGGTGGTGACGAAGTCATGTGCGGCTTGGACGTGTGCCGGTGTGGTTGGCTGCTGTGGTGTGAGTGGTTCCCGTCCGTAACACAGGAAGAAAGGAGTTTTCCCTGTGGCCGCATGTGATGCGTTGTTGTAAGCGAACTCTAGGGTCGGTAACTGTGTGTCCGAGTGGCTGACGTCGTCTTTGCAAGCTGTGCGCAGTAACAGTTCAACCACTTGATTGAGTCGCTCTGTCTGTCCGTCAGTCTGTGGGTGGTATGCTGAGGACATCGCCATTTTAGTCCCTAATAATCCCATGAGCTCCTTCCAAAACTTACTCGTGAATTCGGGGTCTCTGTCTGAGATGAGTGTAGCGGGGATGCCGTGGATGGTGATGATGAAGTCGAGGCTAACGACTTGCCATGGCTGCTCCGGTACGGGTAGAGACTGAAGTAACCCTGCTTTTTTCTGCTTGCTACTCTTCATCCGCTGGCACGTGTCGCAAGAGGTGACAAACTGCTGCACGTCTGCTGCCATCCCGGGCCAGTAGTAATACTTAGCTATCCCTGCTAACGTCTTGTTGCTCCCGAAATGTCCCGCGTAAGGTACGTCGTGAAACTCCTCCAATAGGATCTGCCGTAGCGGGGCGTAATTCGGTACCCAAATCTTTCCTGAACCCTTCCTTACAGCTAAGTCCTTCTTCCACTGTAATAGCTTCATACTGAGGTAGGCGATGGGCTGCAAACTGCGTTCGTGATGCTGCATCAGTACTGCTCCGACTGCTTGGTCACTAGCGTCTGCTTCCACCACGTAGTCTCTGTCTGGATCCAGTAGGATGAGTACTGGCGCTGTAGTCAGTGCTGTCTGTTTGTTCAGTGCGCGGTAATCGATGCACATCCGAAAACTACCGTCTGGCTTTGGAGTGAAGAGAACTGGTGAACCATAGGGAGAGGTGGAGGGTCGGATCAGTTGTCTGTCCAGTAGATACTCGATCTCTTTCTTCATATCTGTCAGTTCGGTCGGACTCAGTCGGTATGGTGCACGTGAGACAGGTTTCGCACCTGGTTCCTCCACGATCTCGTGTTCGTGGGTGCGTGCAGGGGGTACACCTGCAGGTAGGTCGTCGGGCATTATATCCTTGTACTGCTCCAAGACCTCCTTCACTGCTGCAGGTAGCTCCGAACTCGGCTTCTCCTCCTCTGCTGCTGCCATAACCAGTGCTAGGTAACCCGTGTTACTCTCGTTCACCGTCTGTTCGAACCGTGCCAGTGTCGTTTCAGGTACGTCCCCTGTATCCGTCCAGCTTCGCAGTGCTATCCATTTCCCGTTGTTGTAGATGCACACCTTGCTGTTGACCCAATCGATCTCGGGGTTGAACCGCTTCAGGAAATCTCGCCCCAAGATAAAATCTAACCCTTTGATGTTGGTGACTGGCAGCTTCGGTTTCCACCTCAACGCACCGATATGCAGCTGCAATGATGCTTCGCCGTGGATAGGAAGCTTCGTACCGTCCACCATGGTTGCTGTAAACTGGGTTTCTTCTTAGGATTCTCCAATTTTCTCCAACGTCCCGCGGTCGCACACCAAGTGGGACGCACCACTGTCCACCACGGTCTGGAGGCGACGCCCGTTGCAGATCACCTCGAGTACTAGTGGTTGCTGCTGCTCCGAGTATCCGTAGATGGTATCGCTTATAGGATCGTAGGGTACGTCGAATATGTTATCCCTAGGTCCTGCGCTCAAAGATGCAGCTTCAGTATCAGTTTTCAACTGAGAAAGGTTAGAAGGATTTATCCAAGGCTGATTTGGCTTCTCTTGGGCCTGGAACCTTCCACTAAGCCTTTGCAGCTGTGTAGGCTTCATCTGTGGGGAACAGGGAGCCTTTAAACAGTGCTGCTGGGAGAGAATATTAACTCCTCGGAACGCTCGACCCGTATGAGCGCTCTGGAGTAGGGTCCCCATAATACCCTGTACCGGTTTAATTTCTGACTCTCCCTTAATAAAGTCTTGAAACCCACGAGAAGTAATATTCTTGCTTGTCGGGGTATACGGCTGGAGTTTCCCGGTCGGTGCAGGGTCTTGTTTCGCGGATCCTCCATTAGTCTCGGCGATTTCCCCTGGTGCCGGCTGGTCGTGACGTTTTAAATTTGCGCCACCATATTCTCCCTTTTTTGCCCTCTCCGAAGTTGCCACGTTGTCCGTTTTCTGCTTCGGAGGTGCCGCACTGTTCTTGTCCTTCAGCTCTGCACACCTTCTCTCCATTTTCCAACACGCCAAGATACGATGTCCTATAGCACCGCAAAATTTGCACGTCTCATTATTTGCTAGCCGCTGCTCCACATCGCCCTCGTCGTTCTCCATCGTGGGTGGTGCCAATCGCCCCATGCCACTAGTTGGCTTGTTGCGTCGTGTTCCGTAGTAGCTACTGTTCAACGTGTCGAACTGTTCGATCAGTGCTGCCGGAACCTGCGCCCACGTCCCCTCGCCTTGGACTATTCTGTTGTTGATCCACTCTAGAGCTGGGCCTCGTAATAGTGTTGCTGCGAGCCGTATGCGCATTGCGTCTTTTGTCGGGGTCGTGCATCTAACGGCTTCGAAGTAAATTTCGAGTTCAGCTACAAATTGACGAACGTCGTTCCTTTTTACTGTAGGAATGAACACCTCCGGTAGCCTCAGCTTCACTGCTTCGAGGTCAACTGTAGCTGCTGCCGTTGTCGCATGTAGAATTGTCGGTGTAGCCGCTGCTGCTGCTGCTACTGTTGTCGCTGCTGCTGTGGCGGTTGCCGACTGGTTCGCAAGGAGTTTTTCGAGTTGTGGGAGCGCTGCACGTATTTGCTTATGCTCAGCACGTAACTCCGCGATTTTCTGTACTGAAATATCTCTTTTTCCCTCCATTTGGCGATTTACAGGAAGATGCGCGACGAAAATAATCGAATTCTAGGTGCTGGTCGACTTACTGCGAGTCAAATTGACTGTAGAATCGACGAGCGCGAATTTTGTAGGTTGCGTAAGTCTCCCTTAGGCGAAATTCGCGTCCGATCTTGGCCGTTGAGGAGAAAATCGATCCGACGCTCCAAATTCCAACTTTTTTGGGCGAAATTCTCTGGGCCGTTGAGATGAAACTCGATCGAACGGTCGAAACTCCAACCTTTCCACCAGTAAATCTGAGGGGTGTTCGAAAACCGAATCGAGGGGGACTTACAAAAATTGCGCGGAACTGGTTTTGCATACCCGTATCGGCGCTTTCGTTGTCACCCCCGCGGTTTTTAAAGGCCGGAACTAAGCGGTTGAAGACCTTGCGTGTAAACCCGCTCTGATTACCAAGTGTGAGGATCTGGGATCGAGCTCATAAAAGATGATTCAAATTGAATTGAATGATCACCTGGGTACAACACGAGGCTATCTATAGGCTCGACACAAGGCAGGTAACCCAGGTGTTACGCGAATGTTCTGAGGGTCGCGAAGCGTCCCGAACAGAACCTTCCCGAACTCGGTAGAAAGCAATTCTGTGGCGACTGAATAGCTTGAGTTCGGTGCACGTAACCTGGTTCGGTGCCTATAACTATAATAACTATAGTATAGCAACGAACCTAGGAAATCAAGCAATTCATGCATGCAGAAAATAATCCTAAGCTAGGAATAGCGTAAGGAAATAATAGCAAGCATGAATAACAAGCATAAGCCGACGTACTCTCACAAGTGCAGATCTAGCATTTCACCGTTGCTTAAGTGCTGATTTAGCATTTCGCCGTCACACGTTGGCACTAGCATGGATGAAGAAGGGCGGGACTGGCTTAGAGGGTGGGGGGAGGGAATGTGCAACGATTTTAGTTTTACTCTTTTTGGACCTTACAGCCACCTAACAAATGTCAACAATGCACAATCCACAGACGTGTGACTTTAGTGAATATAATCCCGGGGCGAACACGAACGTGCTTGCCACGAACACGTTCGTGTTCGCCTGCGTCAACAAGGTGTTTGCCTTCACTGGTGAACGGCGAACACCCTTGTTCGGTTCGCCAAACGGTGGTGTTCGTGCAAAGGCGAACACGAACACGTTCGTGTTCGCCTCTTTCTCATCCCTACTTGTCGTGGCCGGATTCTATCCCGCGCCACTCTCCTCATCGTTACGGTGCGACAATTTCAGCGTTTCATCAAAGCTACCCGTGCTTTAGTGTTCATCGGTGGTTCATCCCGTTCACGCTGAGACTCCCACCATTCCCACGTTCACGACATCCTACCACGTCGCTAACAGCAGAAGCTGAACAGGTGCAGCTGAACAGGTGCAGCCGTGAATTTGAGCAGCCGTGTAGCCGTGAAGTTGAGCAGTTGTGAAGCCGGTAGTTGTGGGGGGCCGTGTGCGGGGGGGGTGTGTGGGTGTAGGGTTATGACTAAGGCACTTTTACTAACATCGACGGGGTTATCTTATCTACGCCGCCTGGAAACTTTCTTTTAATGGACATTTTGAGGCGGCCGACATTGACCATCTCCGCTCCTCCTGCCGCTCGGTTTTTGAAATCGCCGAGTTGCGCGCCACTCGTGAATTAGGAGCAGCACTTCGTGGGAGACACAAGGGGTCTCCACCATGGCATTTGCTTCTTCCACCATCGCCAACCCCATCATTCTGCTTCGCCTTGAAGCCGACGACACTAGCTCCAGTTACAATGCATGGAGCTACGGGGTTGACAAGCACGTCTTGGGCCATGAGGTGCAAGGGATGGATCTCAAGGATGCTTTACTCAACCACAGCAAGGGAAAACAGCCCCCCGTCCCCACGGCGCCGTCCGACCCTCCAAATGCGGAGGCGATTAGCGAGAACGAGGAGGCCATCCCCGTTGGGAGAAGGCTGATGCGGCAATCATTAGCGTCTTCATCGGTACTACCCCTCCTGAGATCGTCAACACCTTCCACAACTACCCCACCTCCAACGCCATACGGAAGCATCTATAGGACCACTTTAAGAACAATATGGCAGTCAAAGTGGCCATCATCATCCCGAGCATTTTCCAAGTCCGCCTTGAGGACTTCCCGGGCATGGCCAAATATATCGCCAAGGCTCAAACCATTCATGGCGAGCTCAAGGAACTCGGCATAGTCTTCCTCGTGCAAGCTCCTGCAGCAGCTCTTCTTGACAGCCTCACTTCGGCATACAAAGTCACCAGAAAGATGCTCCCCACCCCACACTCTCGGCGGAAGACCTCACCTCCGCTAAGGTCTCTTCTGCACTCCTTTCCGCCGACAAAGACACCACGGCGCAAGCCAGGACCTGCGCCCTGCGGAGATAACTGCAGCAACGGGAGCTAGGCTACGGGCTAGGCACGTGTGCTCGTGTGATCTCTGCGTTCTCTGTTCCTTAGTCGTTTTCCTTGTGCACACACTACTTGCTAGTTTACGGGGAAAATTGGCAAGAGTTTCACTAGGAAAAGTTCAGAACAATGGTACAATGAAGTTGGCAATGCAAGACTACATCAGGGCTAGCATTCAGGTCGGCCAACTGCCAGCGCAGCTTGGTCGACCGCGTTCCAGCACGGCTTGGTCGACCGAACTCCAGCAAGGCAAGGTCGACGGCGTGCCAGCGTTGCTCACGCAGGACAGCAGTGCACCCGCTTCGCAGGTGTGCGTAGCCGATTGGCGTGCAGAGTCCCGTCACCTGCACAGCGCACACTCCACGTCAACCTTGAGCTGACGACTGCCTCTGGCCCGCCACGACGACCTCGGGATACCACCACTGAGGTCGTGCTCGCCAACTTCGCCTGGGCGACCGTCGCACTCCTTCGCAGCACTTCGTCACCCAGGTAACCTGGTCGACCAGGCTACCACGTCGACCAGCAGCTCCCGTACGTGCCCGTCGACCTCCCAAGTCGACGACCACCTCCACGTCGACCTCACTAGGTCGACGACACCATCGGTCGACCTCCTCCAGGTCGACATCCCCTCTGGTCGACCAGCTCCACGTCGACCAGCACAGTCGTCGGCCGACCACCCACGTCGGCCACCCGAAGCTGGCGTCACAAAGTTGACGCCCAGCTACTCGACACCCAACTGCTCAGCGTCCTGAGTCGAGGTCGATGTCGGCCCCTCCTTCGTCGACCACCAGGTCCAGTCGACCACTAACAGGTCAACTAGCAGTCCGTTAGCCGATTGCCGAAGTCGGCTTCAACGTCCTCTTCAGGTCGACTCCCAAGTCGACCTCCCTGAAGTCGGCGCCACCCTGAAGTCGGCGCCCGTGCAGTGGTCCCCCGTGCAGGTCGACCTCCTCGTCGACCAGCTCACCCACTGCTGCAGGTCGGCTGCTCCCCTCACACCCGACCACGAAGTCGGCTCCGCCCAAGCGAGGACGGGGCCAATACCCAACTCCCGTTGACACTCCCCTGCCGCGTTCACGCTTGGCCCCCCCAAGTCCACTCGGCAGTACTCCTCGGAGAATAGCTCGTCGACGTGCACCCAACACATAGCACGTCGTCCACCGCACCAGCCATGCAAAAGGGCATGGCACCTACTGCTGCACGTCATTGTCGCCGTCGCCCACATTGTCCAAGCGCACTTGGCCGATTGCAACGGAGCACCGGTTGAAGGCCGGATAGTGCAGCGCCTTCGTCAGGAAGTCGGTCGGCTGTTCAGCGGTCGGGATGTACTGCAGCGAGAACTTCCCGCGCCTCACCATGTGCTGCAGCCAGGCCTGTCGCCGCTCCATGTGCTTGAGGTTGCCCATCAACCCCATGCCCTCGGCAACCGTGATGGCCGACTTGTTGTCCACACGCAGGACAGTCGGCTTCCCGGCGTCCAGTTGCCGGAACTCGGCGAGGAGGAAGCGAAGGCGGCGTCCCTCCTTGCCAGCTTCAGTGGCCGCCACGTACTCCGACTCGGTCGACGACAGCGTCGCGCACTTGATGCGCTGGCTCGACCAGGAGACTGCAGCCCCTCCGTAGACGAACACGTAGCCACTCGTGCTCGTCCTGTTCTGCTTGTCACCGGCGTCGTCGGCGTCCACGTAGCCGACCAGCTCCAGCGACTGAGGTCCACCGCCGAACTCCAGGGCGGTGTCGCGTGTGTTGGCGAGGTAGGCGAGACAGCGATCGACCTCGCGCCAGTGCTGATCGCTCCTCACCGTGAGGTCGCTCCCCAGCTTGCTGCAGGCGAAGGCGACGTCCGGCCTCGTCGTCGTCGCCGCGAACTGCAGCGAGCCGACCTTCTGCCGGTACTCCTCCTCCTGCCGTTCCTGCGCCTCCTCGTCAACGAAGGTGAGCTCGGCGTAGGCACCGACCGAGACCGGCGTCTTCGGGGTGCGCCCGGTCTGCTCCCCGTCGAGGAAGCGCCAACGCAGCTTGTCGGCGTAGCCCTGCTGGTGCAGCCACAGCTTCCCCGCCGACCTATCGCGTACGATCTCGAGCCCGAGGTACTTCTGCACCGGCGAGATCTCGCGCAGCTCGAAGGCGGCTTCCAGCAGCTCCCTCAGCTCCTTCAGCATCATGGCGCTGCTGCTGGCGGCAAGCAGGTCGTCGACGTAGACCAGCACCCAGCAGACTACCTCACCCTCGCCGACTTTGAAGTAAAGAGCCTCGTCGACCTGGCTCTTCTTCCACCCGGTGCCGACCAGCACATCATTGAGCGCCAAGTACCACAACAGCGGCGACTGCTTCAGCCCGTACAGGCTCTTCAGTAGCTTACACACCCGGCCGGTTCCGTCGTTGAAGTAGTCCGGCTGAGACATGTACAGTACCCGATCGAGCTTGCTCTGCAGGAAGGCATTCTTCATGTCGAGCTGCATCAGGTTGAGGTCGAGGACAGCGACAATGCTGAGGAAAATCCTCAGCGTCACGTAGCTGCTCACCGGCGCGAACGTCTCGTCGTAGTCGGCGCCATACACCTGTGTGAAGCCCTTTACGACCAGCCTCGCCTTCTCTCGTTCGACGGTGTCGTCAATGTGGTACTTCGTCGTCAACACCCACCGGTTCTTCATGACGTTTACCCCCGGCGGGCGTTCGACCAGCTCCCAAGTGCCCATGTTGATGAGGCTGCGGATCTCCTCCTCCATGGCGGCCTTCACCGCCGGGCCCTTCCAGCTCGCCAACGCCTCCTTCACCGTCATCGTCGAGATGTCCCAACGGTGCTCGGGGTCGGCTAGCATGTCGGGGTCGAGCTCCGGAAACTCCTCATCCTCCTCGGCGTCGTCGTACAGCAGGTCGTCGTCATCGTCCACGTCATACACCGTGGTGAAGGCAGCGGGGACGAAGAAGTCAGGCGGCCTCCGAAGTCGGCCGGAACGCCGTGGTCCCTGCTGGACCGCCGCGGCGTCCCCTCCATCGTCACTGTCGTCGCTGCCCTCGGCGTCCTGCTGCTCCTCAGCCGGCGTCCCAGCCGACTGCTCCACTGTGGTCGGCTTCCCAGCCGACTTCTCCCCTGTGGTCGGCTCCCCTGCCGACGTCCCGGTCGCCGACTGCTCCGTGGTCGGCTTCACGGCAGCCTGCTCCCTTGTCGGCTGCTGCTCCCCTGTCGACTGCAATCCCACGTCGATTCGCCGCTCGTCAAGTTGGCCGCCGGCGATGCACTTGGCCGGCGCCGAAGTCGGCGTCCCACTACTCCCCTCATCGCCGAAGGCCGACACCGAGGTCAGCCCACGAAGGTCAGCCACGAGGGGAGGGGCAGGAGTCAGAGGGAGAGGGGTAGAGGAGCGGACGTCCTCGACGTCCTCAGTAGCAAGCTCACCGACCTCGGCAAGCAGCGGCAGCGTCGCCGACGAGGTGTCAGAGGGCAAGGTGGACGGCGAGCGGCCGGGTACCGGTCCATGCTCAGTCTTCCACTCGGCCAGCGACATCTCCTCGTAGAACACCACGTCCGACGTGGTGACCACTCGGTCGGTGTCGACGTCGAGGAGCTCCCAGCCCTTGCTTGCCGCCGACACGCCAAGGTGCAGGCCCCACCTGGCCTTCGGCTTCAGCTTCCCACCACGCTGCGGCTCAGGGACAAGGAACTGCGCCATGCAGCCCCACACCCGCGCCAGCGACAAGTCGGGCTTCTTCCCTGTCAGCAGCTGGTACGGCGTCGTCCCCGGCGGCAGCGTCGACCTCTCCAGGCAGTTGCGGACCCAGACGGCCTGCCGCAGAGCGAGGTGCCACCAGTGGTGCTGCACGCCCATGTGCAGCAGCATTGTCCGCACCGACTCTACCACCGTCCTCATCTCCCGCTCTGCCATGCCGTTTTGCTGCGGGGTATATGGGCAGGTCAGGTCGTGGACGATCCCCTTGTCGTTCACGAAGTCGGTGAACTGCTTCCCGAGGAACTCCCCTCCCCGGTCAGAGCGCAGCATCAACACCGACTTCTTCGTCTGCCGCTCAGCCACCGCCAGCCACTGTACGAACGCCTGCAACGCATCTGACTTCTTGGCGACCGGCTTCACCCACACGTAGCGGGTCTTGCGGTCCTTCATCAGCAAGAAGTACAGGCTGCCGTCCTTGGCAGCCACGCGAAACGGCCCGCACAGATCGATGTGCACGACAGTGAGCACGTCGTCGGCGTCGGAGCCATGGTCGGGGAAGGTGTGTCGCGCCAGTTTCCCGCCGACGCACGAGACACACGGAGAGTCGGCGTCCGTCGCCGTCTTGAGGTCCAGCCCAATGGCGACCTCGTTCTTCGCCGAGCTCCGTATGGTGTCCATGCCGACGTGCGCAAGCCTCGCATGCATCCGGTCCGGCGTCGACTTCGTCTTCGAGACGATCGTCCGCAGAGCCACCACCTCCGTCGTGGGCGGCGTCGACCTCGTCGCGCAGGGACGCAGGTCGGTGCAGAGGACTCGTCCAGAGTACGTCGCCCGCCCGAGCACCTCCCCTGCTGCCGAGACGAGCAGCATGCCGTCTCCGTCCTCCTGCAGCTTCACGCCATGCTCCTTCAGCTGACCGGCCGACAGCAGGCTGGCTCGCACACTCGGGACGTACAACACGTCGGGGATGAGCACCTCCTTCCCGGCCTCTCCTTGCAGGGCGATGGTGCCGCAGCCCTGGACATCCTGCAGCGCCCCATTGAAGCCGCGCACATGCCGGATGACGCCGCTCGGCTGCAAGTCGACGAAGGCTTCCTTCGTCCCCATCAGGTGGTGGGAGCAACCGCTGTCGAGCAGGACCACCGCCGGGTTTGCCTGCACAGCCGCCGCCACCGCCTGAAAGTCCTCTCCGGCCTCTGGCGCCAGAGAGATGGTCGGCTCCACGACGCCGACCAGCGAGCACGACGCTGTCTTGTCGTCTCGCCCCTTGCCGCCTGCAACGGAGTCGGCGTCCTTCGCCGAAGTCGATGTCTTGGTCGACTGCTTCTCCTTGCGCGGTTGGTTGCCTCCACGACGAGGACGACGGCTGCCAGACCTCCCACGGCCTCCCTTAGCATCGTCGTCGTCGGAGTCGCTGCGGTTGGGACACTCGAAGGAGAGATGATCGGGATCGCCGCACAGCCAGCACTCCCGACGTCGACCTCCTCCTCCACGACCGCTGTCCTTGGTCGACTTCCTCTTGTCGACCTCCTTGGCCGGCTTCCAGCCACAGCTACCCCCACCGCCGCCGAACTGTCCGCGCTGTCCCGGTCGGCCTCCTTGCTTCGCTGAGGTGACCAAGTTCGCCTGCGCCAAGAGCTCCTGCGACCGCTCAGCCTCCTGCATCGCCTCGTCCTGCAGGATATACGAGGTCAGGTTGTCCTCGTTGAGCGTCGCCCTCGTGCTCGGCGCCATGGACAGCCGTTTCAGCAGGTTGTAGCTGCTAGAGAGACCCTGCATGACATGGGTGATATACGACGCCGTGGAGTACTGCGCTCCGGCCATCCTGATGGTGGCGAGAATTCGCCTGGCTCGGTTGCAGGAGTCGGTCGCACTCTCCTCGTCACCCATACACAGGTGCGTCAGTTGTCCCTCCAGCTGGGCGATGAACAGGTCGTCGGTGACCTGGTACGTCGACTCGATGAAGTGCCACGCCCGGTGGCCAGCGTCGATGTATTCCCGGCACCACTTCAACGCGATCTGCACGCCCGGCGAGCAGCACCGCGAGATGACCGTGAAGGTCAACAGCTGCACGGCGCGAAACTCCGCACGCAGGTCGGGGTGGTGCTCCCCCGGCGTCGCCACGGTCCCTCGGGCGAAGCCGATCAGCCCGGCCATCTCCAGCTGGGGCTTGATGGCTTCCTTCCAGGTGAGAATGTCGGGTCGACCGACCAGCGGAGGGGTGACCGAGATCCTGTCCGGCGTAAACTTGAAGTAGCCGTAGCTCGGCGCAATTCCGCCCGCCGTCACCTGGGTCGCCGACATCGGTGACAGTCCACTTCGACGCCCACCAGCGTCGCCATGCAAGGAGCCTGCAGCCGCTGAAGATTGCATCCCTCGCGTCTGAACGCCGCCGACTTCACCGGCGTGTATCACACCTCTTTGCCTCGACGTGCCTCCAGCACTGCTGCCGACTTGACCGCCACCGGCGTTGACGCCCACGTCGACGCCGCCTTCGTTGTTCACAGGACGAGGAGAGGCGGGTCGAGACGGGTGCTCCGTCGCCCACGTTGAGCGGAGTCCAGCCTCGACGACCGCCCAAGGCAAGTCGCCATACTCGTTGGCCTCATGCTTCCTCCTCGCGTTCTCCAACCGTGCCTCCAGGGTGTCCACCACCCCCGCGTCAACTACGGCTCCTACCATAGTGACTACTGCACAGTTGCCGGCCTGTAACTACGCAATAGGTAAGTGGTATCTACGTCGACCTGACTGAAAGGTAAGTCGTGTGCCGTCCACGCTCACCGCACCATGCGGGGATAACTGCAGCAACGGGAGCTAGGCTACGGGCTAGGCACGTGTGCTCGTGTGATCTCTGCGTTCTCTGTTCCTTAGTCGTTTTCCTTGTGCACACACTACTTGCTAGTTTACGGGGAAAATTGGCAAGAGTTTCACTAGGAAAAGTTCAGAACAATGGTACAATGAAGTTGGCAATGCAAGACTACATCAGGGCTAGCATTCAGGTCGGCCAACTGCCAGCGCAGCTTGGTCGACCGCGTTCCAGCACGGCTTGGTCGACCGAACTCCAGCAAGGCAAGGTCGACGGCGTGCCAGCGTTGCTCACGCAGGACAGCAGTGCACCCGCTTCGCAGGTGTGCGTAGCCGATTGGCGTGCAGAGTCCCGTCACCTGCACAGCGCACACTCCACGTCAACCTTGAGCTGACGACTGCCTCTGGCCCGCCACGACGACCTCGGGATACCACCACTGAGGTCGTGCTCGCCAACTTCGCCTGGGCGACCGTCGCACTCCTTCGCAGCACTTCGTCACCCAGGTAACCTGGTCGACCAGGCTACCACGTCGACCAGCAGCTCCCGTACGTGCCCGTCGACCTCCCAAGTCGACGACCACCTCCACGTCGACCTCACTAGGTCGACGACACCATCGGTCGACCTCCTCCAGGTCGACATCCCCTCTGGTCGACCAGCTCCACGTCGACCAGCACAGTCGTCGGCCGACCACCCACGTCGGCCACCCGAAGCTGGCGTCACAAAGTTGACGCCCAGCTACTCGACACCCAACTGCTCAGCGTCCTGAGTCGAGGTCGATGTCGGCCCCTCCTTCGTCGACCACCAGGTCCAGTCGACCACTAACAGGTCGACTAGCAGTCCGTTAGCCGATTGCCGAAGTCGGCTTCAACGTCCTCTTCAGGTCGACTCCCAAGTCGACCTCCCTGAAGTCGGCGCCACCCTAAAGTCGGCGCCCGTGCAGTGGTCCCCCGTGCAGGTCGACCTCCTCGTCGACCAGCTCACCCACTGCTGCAGGTCGGCTGCTCCCCTCACACCCGACCACGAAGTCGGCTCCGCCCAAGCGAGGACGGGGCCAATACCCAACTCCCGTTGACACGCCCTCCGTGCTCCTGTGCCTCAAGCAAGTGTTATCTTGGCGCCCTTCCAGCGCAACTGCTTCCCTCCGTGCACCTACGTCGTCAAGTATGGCAACTGCAAAGCATAGGTGTGTGGTGGCACTACCCCCCCCTCACTACTTGCTTCAAAAAGAAGGACAACGGCTGGTATGCCGTCCATGGAGTCGACAAGAAGCCGCCGAACTGGATGTGCCCTTGTAAGATCAACCAAGTCAGTGCACAGAAACCCGCTCAGGGCAATGCTAGTGCTAGTGATCCTGCTGATGTGCGCCTCAACATATTGTTTCCTGGCACAGCTCGCGCGCGGACCTGCTGAGCCGCGCATCGCCTCTGCAGCCCGTCCGCGCGGCCTCTGCAGCCCGCGCGTCGCCCCTAGAGCCCGCGCACCGCCTCTGCGGCCCGTTCGCGCTGCCCCTACAGCTCGCGCGCGGACCTGCTGAGCCGCGCGGCCCCTGCAGCCCGTACGAGCTGCCCTTGCAGCCAGCGCGGCGCCCCTACAGCCCGCGCGTCGCCCTTGCAGCCCGCATATCTCCCCTGGAGCCCGTGCACCCTGCCCTGCGCCAGCGCCCTGCTATAACCTAAATATAATTAAATTGTTTATTTGAAAAAAAAAAGGCCTAGGTGCTTCTGCTCTAGGAGCTACTGCCTACTACTGCCCTGCTGTGGCCGCGCACCGCCCTGCTCTGGCCGCGCGCCGCCCTGCTACTGTTACTACTGCTGCTGCTGCTACTCGTGCTATGTGCTGCTGGGAGTGCAGGAGGTGCTGCTGGCGCTGTAGGAGCTGGAGGTGCTGGACCTACTCCTAACCGTCACTGTCTGTCATGACCACTTCCGCGGTAGTTGCTGCGGCTAGGGGTGGACAGCAGCGGGCACTACTTCTCCCGGACGACCCCACCCCTCGACAGCTTCGTGAGTGGGTTACTGAGCGAGGTCGTTCTAGTGGTGGAGGTTATCGTTCTGTTAGGACTGCTGCTCTAGGTGCTAGTGAGTCTGCTGCCGCTCCAGGTGCTAGTAAGTCTGCTGCAGCTCTAGGTGCCCGTGCGTCTACCGATGCTCTAGGTGCTAGTGCGTCTACTACCACAGGTCCTACCTCAGATGAGGTCTTGCACACTTTCACGCTTGACTCAGGCGCATCACGTTGCTTCTTTCGTGATTGCACCACAGTCACACCACTCACAGCACCTGTCCCAGTCTCACTGGCTGACCCCTCTGGGGGCCCAGTGGTTGCGAGAGCCTCCACGGTCCTCCCTTGTCCAGCAGTCTCCTCCGGCTCTTTGTTAGGTCTCCACCTCCCCACGTTCTCGACGAACTTGGTGAGCAACGCTGCCATTCAGGATGTCTAGGTTGATACCTTTATTCCTGGAGGGCAGCGTGTGGCGATCTGTACGTGCTCCCGGACTGGCCGTCACCTGGCTACGTTCACTTGACAGCCTGGGTCTAGTCTGTACACGTTGACCACTACGTCTGCACAGGTGGCTGAGTCAGGTCAGGTAGCTGCGTTGAGTCGAGCGTCCGCGTCAGGGCAGTTAGCTGCTTCTTGCTCGTGCAGATTACTCACGCACGAGACTCAGCGTTGGCACCACCGTCTTGGTCACCCCTCCCTGCAGCGTCTGCGCGGCATGCACTCCAGGCTCCTGGTCTCTGGCCTCCCTGAGACCCTGCCCCCCCTCCCGCGCTCACTTGTGCCGCCGTGCCTTCCTTGTGTCGAGGGGCGGCAGCGCGCCGCTCCTCACTCCTCTGAGTTTCCTCCGACCACTGCTCATCTGCAGACTCTCCACATGGACATGTGGGGCCCGACCCCCGTCGGTGGGACGGACCAGGAGCGCTACTTCCTGCTGGTTGTTGATGACTACACACGCTACACACAGTCTTCCCCTTGCGTCGTAAGGCGGTGTTTTGATCCCCCGTATCCGTGCTACTCGTCCCCAGCCACACGAACGCTTCCAGCAGGACTTCCTAGTCCTGCGTCTGCACTCTGACAGGGGTGGTGAGTTCTCTTTTGGCGTCCTTGAGACACTCTGCCAGGATGAGGGCATCGCCCAGTCGTTCACGCTTCCGGCCTCTCCGCAGCAAAATGAAATCGCTGAGCGTCGCATTGGCCTGATCATGGAGGTTGCTCGTACCTCCATGATCCATGCGGTTGCTCCCCATTTCCTGTGGCCGTTTGCGGTCCGATACGCTGCGCATCAGCTCAACCTCTGGCCCCGTGTCTCTGCTCTAGAGACCTCGCCCACACTCCGTTGGACGGGACAGCCTGGTGATGCGTCGTCGTTTCAGGTCTCGGGCGCGCTCTCCCTTGTTCGCGATACCAAAGCGAGCAAGCTCTCTCCTTGCTCTCTCCGCTGTGTCTTCCTGGGCTTCCCCATCGACGCTCCACCCTGCCTCGCGTCGTGTTTTGTCCTCTCAGGACGTCACCTTCGACGAGTGGGTCTGTTACTACCGACTTCACCCGCACGCGTCCCACTCGGTCCCCCTTGCACCCCTCTTCCTGGTACCAGTCCCCCCCCGGGTAGACCCCCTCCCCCCACAGGGTCCTGCTCCCTCAGGTGTGTCCCAGGTAGACCCACCCCCCTTGGATGAGCCAGTTGATATCTCTTCTGATTCCTCTGACTCACCTGAGAGGGGTGATGCTGTAGCCGATGACACGGCGACCACTCGCCGCACTCCTCGCTTGGCGACCCCCCCGGGTTTCCTGCCACGGCCGTCTTCGCCGCCTCCGCAGCCTGCTGCTGTGGACTCTAGAGCTGAGATTACTGGAGCTGGGACTGGGGGTGGTGAGTCTGGAGGTGCCCGCTCTCCTCGTCTGGCTACCCCCCCCCCCCGGGTTCCCACCTTTGCCGTTTTCGCCGCCTCTGCAGCCTACTGTTGTGGACACTGGAGCAGAGACTGAGGGTACTGAGCCCGAGGGTGCTGGGACTGAGGGTGCTGAGACTGAGGGTGCTGAGAGTGAGGGTGCTGGGACAGAGGGTGCTGAGCCTGAGGGTGCTGACTCTGGGGGTGCTAAGACTTCAGGTGCTGACTCTAGGGGTGCTGCGAGTCCTTTTGGAGGTCCTGGAGCTGGAGGTACTGGAGCTACTAGGTCTGGAGGTCTTACTGGAGGTACTAGAGGTACTACTGGTGCTGGAGGTACTGGAGCTGCTACTGGTGCTGGAGGTGCTGGAGCTGGAGGTACTAGAGGTGCTTCTGGTGCTGGAGGTGCTGGAGCTACCACTACTGAGGTACTGGAGCTGGACAGCCACCGCAGCCTGCTCTACTCGAGACACTCTCGCCGCAGGCGATTCGTGCGTGGGTCGTTCTGCGAGGCAATCCTGGTGGTGGAGGGTACGGTCCTGCTGGTGCTGGAGCTACTAGACCAGGAGGTGCTGCTGGTGCTGGAGGTGCTGGAAGTAATACTGGAGGTACTAGAGGTGCTGCTGGTGCAGGGGGTACTCAAGCTGCTGGTACTGGGGGTATTGGAGCTGCTGCTGGTGCTGGAGGTACTGGAGCTGCTAGTACTGGAGGTGCTGCCGGTGCTGGAGGTACTGGAGCTAGAGGTACTGGAGCTACTGGTGCTGGAGGTACTACTGTTACTAGAGGTGCTGGTGCTACTGGTGCTGGAGC
The DNA here is from genome assembly GCA_948144175.1 of Closterium sp. NIES-65. Lineage (NCBI taxonomy): Eukaryota > Viridiplantae > Streptophyta > Zygnematophyceae > Desmidiales > Closteriaceae > Closterium > Closterium sp. NIES-65. The sequence goes on from CANXME010000927.1 coordinate 130,187, forward strand.
TGCGGGAGATGCTGACCCTGGAGGTGCTGGTGCTGCTGGTGCTGGAGGCGTTGGCGCTGGAGGTCCTGGAGCTACTGGTCCCGGAGGTGCTCGTACTGGAGGTGCTGGAGCTGCCGGAGCAGGTGGTACTGCTGGTGCTGGAGGTGCAGGAGGTGCTACTGGAGCTGCTGGCATAGGAGGTACTACTGGTGCTAGAGGCGCTAGAGCTGGAGCTGGAGGCAGTGGAGGTGCTGTAGGTACTACTGGTGCTCGAGGTGCTGGCGCTGTCGGAGCTCGGGGTGCTGGAGGTGCTGGTGCTACTGGTGTTGGAGGTGTTGCTAGGGGTACTGGATGAGCTGCTCATGCTGGAGGTACGGGAGCTACTGGTGCTCTTCGCCACCTTCTCAGTCTTCCGCCAGGTGCTACTGACTTCCCTGTGGCAGGCACTACTCCTCAGTTACTATTTCCACCGGCGGACCAGTCACAGCCGCCACTGCTACCACACTCCCCACTGCCTGCTCTTGCTCCTTACACTTCGGTGTCAGAGTCCCTGACTGAGCGTCGAGAGCCTGAGACTCGTGCGTCCACCCCTGAGCGTCGAGAGCCTGAGTCTAGCTTTGACATTGAGCCTGAGCCTAGAGCTGCTGTCCGTGCTCGTGTTCCTCGTGTTCGTCGTCCGCGTGCTTCGGCTGTCCCCGGCACTCACGATATGACACTCTGTCCTTCTTTGTTCCACATCGTGTTGTCCTACCATTACCTCCAGCGTCCTCTCTTCCCGACGTTGCTGACCCTCCGTCTGACCTTGCTCGTGCGTCCAGTCTGACTGTTTCTTGCCTTCTTGCTACGGTTGTGACGGACCCTACGTTCACGTCTCCTGCTGCGTCTGCCCTCGTAGCTGAGCTCGTTGACTTTGCTGCTGTGTACAGCCTAGACTACCTTGCGAGTCTTGTCTCTGACCCTGTCCCTACCTGTCCTCCGTCCGTCGGGGGTGAGACTGCTCTTGGCTATACTGCCCTTGGCTGTGATGTTCTTGAGGACAGACACGAAGAGCTGGAGTGCCTTGCTGCCGCTTCACCCCATCACGCGACCATGCTGCTTGCCCCTGAGGGAAACCAGGATGCACTGTCAGAAACAAGAAGTGGTTGCACTAAGAAGATTGAGAGTACAAGTATGAAACCCTAGAGTATTGTACCCCCTAAAGGCTAACCCACTGTAGCCTACATATTAGCAACACATATAATGTTTGACACACCCCCATAGGCTAAATGGGGGAGAGCAAAGGGTCACAAGACCAGTCAGGAAAGACAAAGCAAGCTCAGGGTGGATCACAACGTCACCACACAATCTGAGCACAAGCGAGAGGCCACAAGGCCAGTTCACATGCAGAGACATATGTGTAACACAAGCATCACAGTGATCTATACCTAGCAAAGCAAGCATGCAGGTATATATATATATATATATAGATCACAGTACAAGTAAAATCTACAGCAAGTGAGGCAAAGTGGGCACAAGCCCCAGCACAGTGCAGACACGCTGATGATCACCAGGCTGAAGTGCCTTGGTGAATATATCAGCAATGTTGGGCCGAGTGGCCACGTAACGCAGACGAAGCTGACCACGCTGCTGCAACTCTCGAGCCAGGAAGTAACGCAGAGCGATGTGCGCTATTCTGTGCTCCAGTCTGTGCTCCTGACACAAGGCAACGGCAGCCTTGTTGTCGACGTACAGTACTGGAGGAGAACGAGGCTGCTCTCCCAGATCGGTCAGTAGGTAGGTGAGCCAGCGTAACTCCTGTGTAGCCATGGCTGTGGCGTAGATCTCAGCCTCACAACTGGAGCCGAGAATTGAAGACGAATGCGTAGAACGCTACGAAATTGAGCCAGAGCCAAGGCTGAAGGTGTAACCCTGTGACGACCACTAAGTAGCCTGGTCGTCAACCCAAGAAGCGTCGGAGTGCCTTGTGAGAACAACTGGGCTCCTCCCTCCAAGCACGAACCCCATGCCTGATCTATTGCACAAGTAGCGGAGTACCCTCTTAGCAACATCCCAGTGCACCTTTCGGTGTCGACCAGGAGCCACGTAGCGAGCCAGAAGGCCAAGAGGGTACGCAAGGTCAGGACGAGTGCAAGTCATCATGTACATGAGGCAACCAACTAGCTCTGGGTAAGGACCACTCGGCTCTACGGTCTCATCCGAAGGCAGAGCTGAGAGCAAGTGACCTATAGCCAGAGGAGTGGCCTGTGCGGAGGACCAGGTGAAGCCGAAGCGCTGAAGGACCTGCTGCACCATATGTGACTGAGTCAGTGTGATGGTGCGGCGTGCTCTGTCCCGAGTGATATGCAAGCCAAGGTACCTTCGCAGTTCACCCAGGTTTGTGCACTTGTGACTCTTCTGCAGCTCGGACTTCACGTGGGCGAGAGCCTCAGTGTCAGCAGGGGCAAAGACCAAGTCGTCGACGTACACGAGGATGTAGAACGGCGGCAACGAAGTGTCGGTGCGCAGAAACAGCGACGGGTCAGCAGTAGAAGGCGCGAACCCAAGTGCCGCAAGAGTAGTCCTCAGTGTGTCGTGCCACTCACGTGGCCCCTGGCGAAGAACGTAGACCAGCCGCCGGAGGCTCCACTGAGTACCAGGAGGGAACGACCCAGTGAAGCCAGGAGGGCGGCGCAGCCAGATCTCCTCGTGCAGGCTGCCCTGCAAGAAAGCTGTGCTGAAGTCAAGAGAGTGAAGCTCGTAGTCACACTGAGCAGCAACGTGCAGAGCACCCGAAGAGTGGTCATCTTCGGGGTGGGGGAGAAGGTCTGAAAGAAGTCTACTCCCTCTCGCTGAGTGAAGCCTCGAGCAACGTAACGAGCCTTGAAGACAGGCGGAGAACCTGGCGGCTGCTTCACCCTGAAAATCCACATGCCACTGACGATGTTCGCCCCACGAGGGGGAACCTCATCTACGCAAGTGCCAGTGGACTTCCAGGATGCCATCTCTGCGTCCATGGCTGACTGCCACTGAGAGGAGTACTCACGCGCGAACGCCTCAGCGTAAGAGCGCGGGGTCGGGATGTCTGAAGCATCCGGGTCTCCCTCGGGGGTAAGCAGCATGGACACGAGATGAGGTGCAGCGGCTGCAAGACACTCAAGGTCCTCCTGTCTGTCCTCAAGGACGTCCGTGCCTAGAGCACACTCACCCCCGACGGACTGAGGATGGACAGACTCAGACTCATCAACAAGATTCGCAGCGTAGTCTAGACGACAGCGAGCAGCAAAGTCCACAAGCTCAGCAACTAGGGCAGACGCAGCAGCAGACTCAAAGGAAGGGTCAGTGACAGCAGAGGCCAGAAGACGCGTGACAGTACGACTGGCAGCACGAAGGGAGTCAGACTCCGGGTCACCAAGAATAGGAAGAGAGGACGTAGGAGGAGACGGCAGAGGGACACGCTGTGGAGCAGTGGAAGGATGCAGGTTCATAAAGTGTGTGCCAGGGACAGGCGGAGGACGCTCATGAGGAACACGGCGACCAGTGCGAGCAGTACGAACAGGTGACAGAGGACGAGACTCAGGAAACACAGGACGAGACTGAGGGTCACGACGCTTTGTAAGACCGCCTGTCGGACCAGTGTAGGGAGAAGGACCAGGAAGTGGCGAGGCAGGAGGTAGCTGTGACTACGACTGGACAGGCTGTGGACACTCTAAGGAGGGAGAAGAACTAGGAGGAGGCGGCTGACCAAGAACCTGCTGAAGGAGCGGAACGAAGTACGGCCGCGGCCGTGAATTGACCCAGAAGCAGCAGAGACAGCACCAAAACCTCCTGCAGCACCAGCAGCACCAGCAGCAACTGTTGTAGCTCCAGAAACTCCAGGAGCACCAACAGCACCTCCAGCAGCTCCAGAACCTCCAGCAGCACCAGGAGCACCTCTAGCAGCACCAGCAGTAGCACCAGCAGCACCTCCAGCAGCTCCAGAACCTCCAGCAGCACCAGCTGCACCTCCAGCAGCTCCAGCACCCCCAGCAGCACTAGCACCAGCAGGACCTCCAGCAGCTCCAGGACCTCCAGTAGTAGCAGGGCCTCCAGCGGGCGGGACCTCAACACCAGGAGCTCCACTCCGGAGGCTGCAGCGCCGAGCGTACCACTCACGGAGCCGCTGAGGGGAAGGAGGCTCCGGCTGCGACACTGCACTCGCAGGGCAACCAGCCTCAACACCAGTAGCCCCACGACTAAGGCTATAACGCTGGGAGTACCACTCACGCAGCTGCTGTGAAGAGGGAGCGCCAACAGGCGCAGTACGCTTAGTCGCAGAACCCCCAGCCTCAACTTCCCTAGGTGCGGCACCCCCAGTCGTAGCACCCCCAGTCGTAGCACCCCCAAGCTCTGCACCCGCAGTCGCAGCACCCCCAGGCTCAGTACCCCCAGGCTCAGCACCCGCAGTCGCAGCACCCCCAGGCTCAGTACCCACAGGCGCAGCACCCCTAGGCTCAGCACCCGCAGTCACAATACCCCCAGACCCAGCACCACCAGGCTCAGCTCTCTCAGAACCTCGCGCAGGACTAGAGTCAACAGCTACCTCAACCGGCTCGACTGGGTCTACCTAGGAAACACCTGAGGGAGCAGCACCCTGGGGAGGGAGGGGGTCTACCGGCGGGACACCTGGAGTGAGGAAAAGCGGCCGGGGGGGGGGGGGGGGGGGGGGGGAGCGGGGCAGTGCGGTAGGGGAAGAGACGATAAAAGGGTACCGACTCGTCAAAGGTGACATCCTGAGAGGAGAAGACACGGCGCGAGGTGGGGTGGTAAAACTGCCAGCCAGGCGCGTCAGGGACAAAGCCAAGGAAGACACAGGGAATGGCACGGGAGGAGAGCTTGTCCGCGTACGTATTGCGGACAAAGGCTCGACATCCCCAGACTCGGAACGCCGACGCATCGCCAAACTTCCCCATCCAACGCAGGGTAGGCGATGTCTCGGGAACAGAGACACGTGGCCAGAGGTTGAGCTGATGCGCGGCGTAGTGCACTGCAAACGGCCACAGGAAATGGGGGGCAGCCGCATGGACCATGGAGGTACGAGTGACCTCCATGACGAGACCAATGCGGTGCTCAGCAACCCCATTCTGCTGCGGAGAGGCCGGGAGAGTGAACGTCTGGCGGATGCCGTGCTCCGCACAGTAGGCTCACAAGAGGTCAGAGGAGAACTCGCCACCTCTGTCAGAGTGCAGATGTAGGACAGGAAAGTCCAACTGGAACCGCTCTCGGAGCTGGAGACGAGCAACGCGGATCCAGGGGATCAATACATCAGGGACCTCACCCTTGGTACGCAAGGGGAAGACCGTGGTGTAGCGTGTGTAGTCGTCGACGACCAGCAGGAAGTACCGCTCGTGGCCCTGTCCCCGGACGTGGGCGGGGCCCCACACGTCCAGGTGGAGAGTCTGCAGGGGAGCCTCTGTGGGAGGGAGCGAGGAGGAGTGAGGAGCGGCGCGCTGCCGCCCCTCGATACAGGGAAGACAGGGAGGAGCAGGCAAGGGTGGGAGTGGAGGGAGAACCATGGGAAGTCCAGAGACAAGGTACCGGGAGTGCATGCCGTGAAGGCGTTGCACTGACGGGTGACCAAGGTGGTGGTGCCAGAGGACAGTCGTGTGCGACAGGGAGCGACACGAGCAGGGGGCCGACAGCTGACCTGACGCAGACGCAGACCACCTGAGGGGACTCAGTGGTCAGTGTGTACAAGTCCGACCCCGGCTGCCGAGTGAAGGTAGCCAGGTGACGACCCGTCCGGGCACACGTGCAGTGCGTCACACGCTTGTAGGCCGGGGTGAACTGGTGAACACCCGCGTCCTGGAGCGCGGAACCCGCCACCAAGTTCGTAGAGAACGAGGGGAGATAGAGGCCCGACAGCGTGCCAGACGAGACAGCATGACAAGGGAGGGCAGTGGTGGAAGTCGCAAGGACCGGAACCCCTGAGGGGTCAGCCAGGGAGACAACAACCGGTCTAGGAAGCTGCTATAGGGTAGTGCGGTCGCGAAAGAAACAGCGGGAAGCACCTGAGTCCAGTGGGAAGGTGTGCAGTGCCTCAGTAGGTGCGGTACCAACAGACGCAGACGTACTAGCACTTAGTGCAGCAGCCTCACCAGGACCTGGAGCAGCAGACGCGCTAGCACCTAGAGCTGCAGCCTCACTGGTCCCAATACCCGGGTCGGGCGGTACACTTAGGTAACAGTCACCCTCAACACTAATAGTCAATGCATACATAGCAGCAAGGATAGCATCATAGTCAAGACCAAAGATATCAATTCCCTTCTTCAGCAGATCAGCCCAGCGGGGCAGCTCAGAGGCGTCAGGAAACTGCTCGCGCCAGGTGTCGTCGAGGCGAAAGAAACAGCGCTGTGCCGTGTGAAACCTCCCACAAGTCTGGCCAGTGCGGTCACCTGTGCGGATGACGTACGGGCAGGTACCTCCACCCCCAGACCCCCCACACTGAGAGTACCACTCACGGAGCTGCTGGGGCGAGGGAGTCTTGCCGGGACACTGCTGCTGCTGCCTCTGGCCACCGCCGAACCCCCCACACTGTACCGCTCCACCGCGCCCGCCACCCGCTCCACCGCCGCCACCACTGCCACCACCGCCCCAACCACCCCCACCACCGCCGCCGCCACCACCCCCTGTGCCGCCACTGACCCCCCCACCTCCGCCACCACCCCCGCCCCCCCCCCCCACTCCCTCCACTGCCGCCGCCCCTGCCTCCACCTCCACCACCCCTGCCCCCCTTGCCCCTGCCGCCCTTGCGCCTCCCACTAGGAGCAGACGCGGCCCCGACCCCCTCAGCTCCGAGGTAGTCGACAGCAGCAGCAGATGCAATGGAGGGGAGGAGGGGGGAGGGGGAGCACCCCTCAAAGAAGGGGGTGCGGGGGTCACCACGAGAGGCACCTACAGCTACAATGCTCTTCTCAGCTGCGAGTAGTTCCTTCTCGAGGAGATCCACAGTGAGATCAGTGGGGGAGAGGGCGAGAAACTGGTCCCTGACAGTGCGAAGGGAGTCAGGGAGGCGGGTGACAAGGTGGTACATTGTGAGGTACATCGGGGGGGGGGGGGGGTGGGGTTCTTGGCGAGGAAATCGGGGGGGGGAGTGCGGCACGGTAGCGGAGATCACTAGTACGGAGGTGAGTGATGAGGTCAGCTACAGTGGCAAAGGCAGACAGATCGGGAAAGAGGTAGGGCAGTGAGAGACGGCCTATAGCAGCAGTGGCAGGAGAGGAGTAGCGGGCAACTACAGCGTCATACAGCTCCTTAGCGGTCTTATGCTGGCCGAAGTGCTCGCTTGTGGCAGGTGGCTGCGAACGGCTAGGCGAGCATGGGCGTCACGAGCCTGCCACTGTGAGCGAGTAGTACTCTCAGCAGTAGCAGCAGGTGCGGGAGCAGCGCCGGACGTGTGGTCATAGAGGGAAACATCGTCCTTGGCAGTGATCTTAAGGTACAGGTGAAGGTCATCAAGCCAGACATCGAACTTTATCGGGCGGCCCTCGGCGTCAAAGGTGAGAACAATGGGACTGGCCATAGTGGCAGTAGCAGTAGCAGTAGCAGTAGTAGCAGTAGCGGCAGTAGCAGTAGTAGCAGGAAGAGCAGTTGCAGCAGGTAGGGCGGCGCGGCTCGGTCAAGGCGGCTCGGCTCGGTTAGGGCGGCGCGGCTCGGTCAAGGCGGCTCGGCTCGGTTAGGGCAGCGCGACTCGGGCGGCGCGACTCGGGCGACGCGGCTTGGGCAGGTAAGGCGGCGCGACGGCGGGCCTAGGCTCAGTGTGCGGCGGCGCGTAGGGTGCAGCTGGCGCGGGCCGCGGCTGCGTTCTAGCGGCGGCTAAGCGTGGGCTGCAGCAGCCGACGCGCGATCGCCGCAGCGCGCTGGCTGCGACTTGCGGGCGGGCGGTTGTGGGTTGTGCGTCGGCCTAGGGGCGAGCGAGGCCTACGGGCGACGGCCTGCTGGGGCTTGCGAGAAAAAATCGGGCCGCCCTAGGCGGCAGTTTTCCTACGCGCGCTAAAACGGCAGGGCCGCGCTCGGGCCGCTAGCGGGCTGCACACTGGCAGCGTGAGAGGAGAGCGCACGAGGGTGCACTAGGGGGGAGGCGCACGAGGGCGCTAAAAAAAAAAAGGGGGTGCACGAGGGCACCTTTAGCGGAACGATGGGCCCTTAGGTCTTGAACCTAAGCTCTTAATACCATGTCAGAAAAAAGAAGTGGTTGCACTAGGAAGATTGAGAGTACAAGTATGAAACCCTAGAGTATTGTACCCCCTAAAGGCGAACCCACTGTAGCCTACACATTAGCAACACATATAATGTTTGACATGCACTTGACATCCCCACCCCGCGCTCCTATAGGGAGGCGATTTCGGGTGAGTACTCCTCTCAGTGGCAGACAGCCATGGATGCAGAGATGGCTTCCTGGAAGTCCACACGCACCTGCGTCGCTGGCAGTGGGAGCAGTTGACGGCAGAATCACCAGCCGAAGCAACAGTAGCAGCTGCGCGCCGTCTCGGCGCGAGGCGGGAGTTCGCAGCAGCATTTGCAGCAGCAGCGGCGGGAGCTGCGCGCCGAGCGCAAGGGAGAGCGACGATCAGGTCGGACGGACTCGAGACTGGCAACGCCGCAGCATAGCAGCGGCTGGTGACATGGGTACGACGATGACTCATTGCTGTGGCTGATAGTAGCTAGCAGGTACTGCGGCTTTTGTGGCTTACTAACTAATGGCTGCTGATAAAGCGAGTGCACCTGGTAGATTGGGTTTACGGAGACGGCGATGACGGCGACGAATCCGTCACTGCGGCGACGCTATGAATGGGAAAACCGGTACGGTTTCATGCTACTAGGAACCGCCATCGATGAATTTGGACTATGCCTGAGCATGTGGACTCGTGAAATTGAGCTAGCCAAATAGCGCTCTGAAAATTAGGGTTGGATTGGAAGTTACAGTATGATGATTATCAAATAGTGAACGTGATTCAGAAGCCTCGCTTCTCTACAACGAGCACATCCTGGCCAGCCGAAATCATCGGCTGACGAGATTGGGGAAAGGCGGAACCAAACGAAAGCTTCAGAGTCACCTTGGCTTCGTCAACTCGACCGAGCCTCCACCCGTTATGTTCGGGGCTTCGTACGACAGACGCCCTTGAATAACAGAACTGGAAACTGTATTCGAGCTCCGCCGGGCGACGACCTGAACGCGTTGAGATATATTCGGCGGACCTCCTGAACGGTCTCCCTCTTCTACCTCAATCACACCTCGAAAGTCAGATGTTCACCAATTTACAGTACCTAGTCGAGCCTCACGTGCCTGACCTACACACTTTGCTTCGGCGTGGGAAAGCTCGAGCAGCCGTGCCAGAAATTGACGGGGTCAAATTTTCGATGTCCGAAAAAATCTGTCTCCCAAGGGAAAAATTATTCGTGCACTTCTGCATAGAGGGTCGTCTGTCGAGAGTTGTTGCTCCTCTGCAGAAAACTTTTCTGCAGATGCGCCCTTCTCTTCGGGTGGGTCCTCTGCAGCCAAGCCCAACTTTCGCTTCTACAGCCTTCCGCTGTAGAGAACAACGAGCCTTTGCAGGGTGATAGCGTTTTCAACACCCTTCTACCTCCTCTTCTCTACGTGCATCTCTTCATGTTCACTCTGCCATTGCTAGTCGCTCCCGAGACCCGGCCATCATCACTATTCGGCATCTCGCCACTCCCTAGGCTGTTCACGCCATTCTTTGGCGTTCGCTTTCACTAGCGCACCGAAGCACTCTTGTGGTAGTGAGATTGTCGCGGTGCGTGCCTGTGCCGGTACATCCCAAAAATGGGGCCCCTCAGAAAGTAGGGTTTCGTGGGGTATGTCTGAAGTAACTTGTTCAACTGAGTGGGGAAAGATACTTTCGACGCGTCGCGTCGAAATGAAATCAGGGATTGCTGCTTCGGGACTCTCGAAACTGCTTGGGCAGGTATTTTTGCAGCTTCGGAAACCACACGATTCGTCGAAGAACTCGTTTGGCGGGGCCGAACTCATATTTGAGCCTCGGGACACCTAGGCCGAGGCCCGGAACTGGGCACCCGTGTCCCATTGGCTCTGGGCCTCGAACAAAACTGTTGTGCTGGCGAACAGAAAAATGTAATAATAGCACATTATCTGTACAGACTTAGACTGTAAAACATATACCTTTAAAAGCAATACTTGTGCTCTAAAGCATTACAAATGTGCGTAATGTAATAGATGCCTATTTACAGGTATAGCAAATACATTGTTGTACAACGATACTTGTTACGAATAAAAAATTTGGAAAACTGCTGTTCACTCCTGACGAAAGTGAATGAAGCAATTACAAAGGAGAACGAAGACGAAAGGGCAGAAATACGAGAAGAGTCGCGTGCAGCGTAGTTATGCAAACGAGTTCGTTCCAGTCCCTATGGCAATTAATAATGATGTATTACATGAATGAACGAAGAAATAACAAAGAAAAACATAACGAAACGTTGAAACGGTGACATGTTGCGTACATGCCTATCCTTGCACAGTGTCATGGATAAGCAGCCAACACACTATCAGCAGTTTAGAGCACCGTCACTTATTTTAACTCCCGTTTCTTTGTACCAATTGCCTTTAATATGTATCATGGAGAAGTTGTCCGGGTTTGAGATTATTCGCAACTGATTTGGATAGGTAGACAAGCGTCGGTGCGCAGAACGGACCAAATCTGTTCAAGGATAGGCGGGCAACATACTATCAGCAGTTTAGAGCTCCGTTACTTGTTTTGACTCCCGTTTCTTTGCACCAATAGCCTCTAATATGTTTGTAGGTGAGGCTCTCCGGGTTTGAGACCATTCGCAATTGATTTGGATAGGTAAACAAGGGTCGGTGCGCAGAACGGACCAAATCTGTTCAAGGATAGGCAGCCAACATACTATCAGCAGTTTAGAGCCCCGCCACTGGTTTTGACTCCCGTTTCTTTGCACCAATAGCCTCTACTATGTATGTAGGTGAGGCTCTCCGGATTTGAGACCATTCGTAACTGATTTGGATAGGTTGACAAGCGTCGGTGCGCAGAACAGACCAAATCTTTTCAAGGATAGGCAGCCAACATACTATCAGCAGTTTAGAGCCCCGTCACTTGTTTTGACTCCCGTTTCTTTGCACCAATAGCCTCTACTATGTATGTAGGTGAGGCTCTCCGGGTTTGAGACCATTCGCAATTGATTTGGATAGGTAGACAAGCGTCGGTGCGCAGAACGGACCAAATCTGTTCAAGGATAGGCAGCCAACATACTATCAGCAGTTTAGAGCCCCGTCACTTGTTTTGACTCCCGTTTCTTTGCACCAATATCCTCTAATATATATGTAGGTGAGGCTCTCCGGGTTTGAGACCTTTCACAACTTATTTGGATAGGTAGACAAGCGTCGGTGCGCAGAACGGACCAAATCTGTTCAAGGATAGGCAGCCAACATACTATCAGCAGTTTAGAGCCCCGTCACTTGTTTTGACTCCTATTTCTTTGCACCAATAGCCTCTACTATGTATCTAGGTGAGGCTGTCCGTGTTTGAGATCATTCGCAACTGATTTAATGAGGTAGACAAGCATCGGTGCGCAGAACGGACCAAATCTATTCAAGGATAGGTATGTGAGAATAGTAAGCATAAGCAGGAGCCATAGCTAGTTAAGCCCTAGCTACGCAAGAGAGAATAAGCAAAGGAGAGGGTTCACTAGAAAGCAGCAGGATACATGTAGGAAACCCTAAGGGGTTGTACTCACTATAGAGTAACCCACTGCAGGCTAGAGAACGATAACATTCTAACAAGGTAGCCAGAACATACATCTTCGATATAAAAGCTCAATATGTATATATATTTATATCAAAGAATATCAACTCATTGGATTATTGTTGAATTAACACAGGCTGTCATGTATTTGAAGACAACGTGGACAATATAGTGATAATCCTCACCATGCGTTCGCTTTTTGTCGGCCATGATCCGATATCGCCTGTATTTGTGACCATTTGTGAATTTTGATTGTTCTGTTTGTTGACTTCGGAAATGGGACATTAAATGCAAAAGGTGTTTAAAGTAGCCGTGTCTCTGGTATGATTATTGTGTACAGGGGCTTTAGAAACTGTCACGCTGTAACATTTCAGATATTGTCGAGCTGGCAGCAGCCAGCGATTGATGAGCTGAGCGTCGCTGTACGCCCAAGAAGCTTCCTTGACCAATCGTTGCTCAGGCTTGTGACAACGCTGCTGATTGGGATGACCAATCAGTCACGAAAACCTCCCCTTTCCCTCTGCTGAGGAACTAAGGGGCCGAATCAGCATCTTCTACTCCACGCTGGCGATTGCCTCGCTGGTACTCCAGTGGCAGGTTTTGTCGCCTTTTTTTTTTGCAGAGTTGACGTGCTTGCACCCAGCTACCCCCACCTGCTTGTCATCTCCCAGTCGTTCTTACGAGCAACTTGGGTTCACCTTCTCGTCATTTTAGATCCACGAGCTCTAAATTTGTGACTGCAGTCTCCTTGCTCTAAGTTTGTGACTGCAGTCTCCTTAGTTCTCAGTTGTGTGACTGCAGCTGCTGCCCTTCTTATTTGCCCTGCCCCGTCTCCCTCTTCCGCCCCCCCTTACATCTCCAGCATGTTGTAGAGGACTCTCCTCTACTTTGCAGGAACTGACAATTGTTCTTAACAGTAGAGTACTCTGCTAGCTTTCCAACGGGCCGTAGATCACCTCGTTCGCCTAAGTATCGAGCGAGATATCGCCGTTTATGTGCTAGGTAGTGCTCTTAGATTGAAGGATAGGAGCTCTCTGGAATTTGTGTTCGAATGTACCTTGTACAAAGAACTTGAGTTTCACTATGATGGCATGCAATACAAAGAAAACATATTTATAGCATGCAAACAAGATCGAATCGCACAAGTAACCTCGAACCGCTACACTCGCGAATGTTCGAGTAACATCGAAAGGGTGAAATTCGACTCTCGAATTTCACCGATCCGAATTCTCCTTGGGTCTCGAATGTTCTTGGTGCTGCCATGTGGCACCGAATCGAATGGGTCTTCCGAAGTCAATCCTCAACCCCACGCAAACCTGCAACTCACTCGAAGGTGAGAACCAAAAAGCAGCACCGTTCGGTGGTTGGGGGCAAAACCTAGCCCCACGCAACCTCCAACACTCCCCCTTGCACCCAAGCCACTAGGTGCTCAATCCAACACGCTCACAGCATGCACGGAATGAATCCTTAGGGAGTGGTTTAGTGAGGAAGTCCGCGGGTTGAGCTTTGGTGCTTATGTAAGTGAGTTTGACCTCACCCTTCTCAACCGCCTCACGAATGAAGTGATGCTTCACTTCGATATGCTTGGTTCGTCCATGAAGGACCGCGTTGTGAGAGAGGCTTATGGTGGCTTGGTTGTCACAAAAGAGAGGAGTTGGGTTCGTTTGAGGATGCCCAAGCTCCGCTAGAAGACGTCGTAGCCATATCGCCTCCATGGCACCTTGAGTGAGTGCCATATACTCCGCTTCCGTTGAGCTTAGAGCCACGGTTGGTTGCTTCTTGCTTTGCCAACTCACGGCCGCCCCAAGCAAGGTGAAGACATACCCGGAGGTACTCTTGCGCGTGCTCGGATCTCCAGTGTAGTCCGAGTCGGCATAGCCCTTGAGTTCAATCGGGCCGGCTTCATACACGAGCCCCAAGTTAGGTGTGCCTTGGAGGTAGCGTAGAACGCGTCCTCCCGCGTGCACATGCTCGGTATGAGGGTTGCTCACGACTCGTCCAAGCACCCCGGCGGCGTATGCGAGGTCGGGACGAGTAGAAACGGCGGCATACATGAGCGAGCCCACTAGCGAATGAAACCGCTTCCCTTCGGCTCCGTCGAGGGTGGATTCTTCCTCTCCCGTGAGGCAAGAAAACCCCGTAGCTAGTGGTGTTCCCACCGGTTTGCTATCGCCCATGCCGAAGCTCTCCACTACCCCCTTCACATACTTCTCTTGGTGGAGGTGGATGGTCCCGTTGGCTCGGTCACGGTCGACATGCATCCCAAGATAGTACGTGACCGGCCCCAAGTCCCTCATAGCAAACTCCGCTCCTAGTCGTTGCTTGACCTCCCGAATGAGGTCTTTGGAGTCGGAGAAGAGGAGTAAGTCATCGACGTAGAGTAAAAGCACCAATTTCCTCTCCCCCTCCTTCAACACGTACAAAGCGCTATCGCACTCGCTACGCGCGAAGCCGTGTTGAAGAAGAAAGTCGTCGATGCGCTTGTACCATCCGCGTGGACTTTGCTTCAAGCCGTAAAGGGTACGCTTGAGCTTCCACACCCTTCCGCTACCGTCATCGTACCCCGGGGGTTGCCGCATGTAGACTTCTTCCATAAGAAGCCCGTAGAGGAAGGCGGTGCAAACGTCCAATTGCTCCACCTCAAGGTTGAGGGATGCCGCTAACGCGAGCAACACCCGAAGAGTTGTAGCCTTAGCGATGGGAGCGAAAGTCTCGCTATAGTGCTCCCCCTCCCGTTGAGTGTATCCTTGAGCTACAAGCCTCGCCTTGTAGCGTTCGACACTCCCATCGGCTCCCAACTTCTTCTTAAGCACCCATTTGCACCCCACCAAGTAGGCACCCTTCGGCGGGTCGACGAGCTCGAACACATCGTTCTCCTTGATCGATGCTAGCTCCTTCTCCATCGCTTGCTTCCATAGAGGTGCATCCGGAGAAGCCAAAGCCTCCGCGTGGGTGCGAGGGTCATCTCCGATGGTTGCGAAGCAATATGCCGCACGCTCCTTATCCAACTCCCCAACGGCTACCGTAGCGTAGTCGGCTAACTTCGTGTTGGGGCGAGGTGTACGACGCCCACGGGTCAACGCCAATGGTAGGGAAGAAGGTGCGGAGGGAGTTGCCTCCTCGGTTGGTGGCACCTCCACGACATCGTCATCGCTCTCCTTGTTCTCTCCCCCTCCACTTTCGGCTTCATTGTCCACTTGTGATGAAACCTCCACCGCCTCATCCTCCTCTCGTGCGGGAAGTACGACGGTGTGTTGCGGCATTGGTTGTTCCTTCGACGGAAACTTGTCCTCGTCGAAGACCACGTCTCGAGATGTGACGACGCGCCTTTCACCCAAGTCCCACACTCGTCACGCACGCTCGTTTGCCGCAATTCCCAAGTAGATTGCCGCACGAGCCTTCGGTTGCAATTTGTGACGAAGGGGATCCGGGACATGGTAGTAGCAAAGGCACCCAAAGGTACGAAGGCGGGATAGGTTCGGCTTCGTTCCGGTCCATGCTTCGAACGGAGTCATTCCCGGGAGCACCTTCGTCGGCAAACGGTTGCGAATCCACGCCGCTAGCGAACTCGCCTCGCTCCACCACTCTTTCCCAAGCTTGGAGTGTTGAAGAAGAGAACGAACGGCTTCCACCAACGTGCGATTAAGCCGCTCCGCCACTCCATTTTGTTGGGGTGTGTAGGGTGTTGTGACGTCGTGCTTAATGCCCTCGCACTTCATCCATTTCTCGAGTTCCGCATTCACGAATTCGCCACCACCATCGGTGCGAATACACTTGATCCGCTTCTTGTCATCGTCGCAAACTTCGAGCGCCCACTCTTGAATCGCCTTGGCCACATCTCCCTTAGCCTTCAAAAGTCGGGTCCAACACATCCGCGTCGCGTCGTCGAGCATCACCAAGAGGAACCGCGCTCCTCCCTTTGATGCATGCCGCATCGGTCCACACACGTCCATGTGAACAAGTGCAAGCGGGTCCTTAGCGAGGGGTGACGTTCGGCTACCGAATGGCTTGCGAGCCATTTTTCCTTCAACACACGCCGCGCACACGCCCTTCTCGTCGTCGCCGGCGATCACGTCGACTCCCTTCGCGAGTCCTTTGTTTGCCAACTCCTTGACCGAGTCGTAATTGGCGTGCGCAAGCCGATTATGCCACGCCTTGAGAGTCGCCTTGGAGCCTTGCGCCACGTTGGATGAAGCCGCTCTCGAGTACGTCTTGAGTTCGTAGAGTTCTCCGTTGAGGACACCTTGTGCGAATTGCTTCCCCTTCCAAAAGAGGTTCATCGTCGCGCCATCGATGGTGAACTTCACATCTTTCTTCGCGAGTTGAGTGACGGAGAGTAGATTCACCTTCAACCCCGGGACGTGAAGCACGTTCGTGATGTCCACCGGTCCGCTATCGACGATGAGACGCGTACTCCCGACTCCGACCACGGGTAGCGACTTGTTGTTCCCGAAGACGACGCGCTTAACGTCTCGTGGTGCACCAACGTTGGTGAGGAACGATGCTGAGTGCGTCATGTGTTGCTTTGCGCCGGTGTCGAGGAACCACGCGTCGCTTGGTGTGTTGTTCCCGTCACCGGCCAATAACACGATCGACTCACTTGAATCATCCGCCTCGCCGGATGCCGTGTGCGCGTTGCCCTCGTGGTTCCGCGCCTTCGATGGAGTCCAATCGATCGGCCGCTTCCGACACTCTCGCCAAAAGTGTCCCGCTTTGCCACAATAGTGGCACTTGCTCGCGCCGTTCGATGCGTTTCCCTTGCCGCGATCGCTTCCACCGTACGACTTCTTCGTCGCACCCTTGCTCCACTTGGACTTTCCTCCGGAACTCCCTCCGGAGAACATGGCGGTCTCCACGCTCTCATTAGCGAATTGTCGGCGACGCGATTCTTCATGGAGAAGCCGACCGACCACCATTTCCTTCGTCCAAGTGTCTTGCACGCTATCGAGTGTCGTAATCACCGTCGACCACTCTTCCGGAAGGCCGCATAGCAAGGTCAAAATCCAATCCTCCTCCGTGACCGTTCCACCGAGGTCCATGAACGTTTCCCCGAGTTCCTCCACACGAGTCGCATACTCGTGCATCGATTCGCCCGCGCGCATCTTCACCGTGTAGAACGCATTCTGGGCTAGGATCTTGCCGTGGAGAGTCTTGTTCACGTGGATGGTCTCGAGCCGCTTCCACGCTTAATGCGCCGACGCTTCGAGCTTGATGCACATGCGCACCGAGCTCACGAGATTGATGCCGATGCGCGAAATCAACGTAGCGAACGCCTTTTGGTCCTTCTTCTTCCATGCCGCGATGCCGCTCTCATCGTCCGGCTTCTTCTCCGTTCCAACGAAGAAACCCCAAAGTCCCCGCTCCATCATGAGCACTTGGAACTTAAACTTCCACGCGGAGTAGTTTTCCCGTGAAAATCGGTACCGCCGACGTGTCGAACATCGTCGCGGTTGCCCAGGGTTCGCCGGAATTTACAACGACACCATCCAAGGAAGTGCGGGAGGCCTCGCTTGAAGTCATCATGCGTGCTCCTTGTCGCGCGCGTAGACTCCTCCGATCAGCTCTGATACCACTGTTGTAGAGGACTTTCCTCTACTTTGCAGGAACTGAGAATTGTTCTTAACAGTAGAGTACTCTGCTAGCTTTCCAACGGGCCGTAGATCACCTCGTTCGCCTAAGTATCGAGCGAGATATCGTCGTTTATGTGCTAGGTAGTGCTCTTAGATTGAAGGATAGGAGCTCTCTGGAATTTGTGTTCGAATGTACCTTGTACAAAGAACTTGAGTTTCACTAAGATGGCATGCAATACAAAGAAAACATATTTATAGCATGCAAACAAGATCGAATCGCACAAGTAACCTCGAACCGCTACACTCGCGAATGTTCGAGTAACATCGAAAGGGTGAAATTTCGACTCTCGAATTTCACCGATCCGAATTCTCCTTGGGTCTCGAATGTTCCTGGTGCTGCCATGTGGCACCGAATCGAATGGGTCTTCCGAAGTCAATCCTCAACCCCACGCAAACCTGCAACTCACTCGAAGGTGAGAACCAAAAAGCAGCACCGTTCGGTGGTTGGGGGCAAAACCTAGCCCCACGCAACCTCCAACACAGCAACCGTAGCTGCAGCAACACTGGGGCGGTTCGTCTAAGATACCAGAGCAGCACGGAAGGCAGCCGCCCAGGTTGGTCATGCACTCGCTCGCGTCCCTGCCTGCTACCGCCTTCTCGCTCCCCGCCGTGTCACTCTCCTTTGAGAAAAGTAGAACGAGAATGAAATGACTATGAACGAAGTGAGTACAAATAGGAAACCCTAACAGGGTTGTACCCCCTATGGGATACCCCACTATAGCCTACACAAATAAGTAAGCTAAAATGTTCTGACACACCCCCATAGGCAAAGTGGGGGAGAACAAGGGGTTACAAGACCAGTCAGGCAAAGCAAAGCAAAGCTCAGGGTGGATCACAAAGTCACCACACATTCCGAGCACAAGAGCAAAGGCCAAAAGGCCAGTTCACATGCAAGATCACATATAGAGATATACAAGAGGCAAGCAAGCAAGAGCAAGAGTATATATAGGTGAAGGTACAAGCAAGGTCAAGAAGTGAGCAAGTGAGGCAAGACAGGCACAAGACCCAGCTGAGTGCAGAAGCGCTGATGATCACAAGGCGCAAGTGCATTGGTGAAGACATCAGCAGTGTTGGCCTCAGAGGCCACGTACGCAAGTCGCAACTGTCCACGCTGCTGTAGCTCAC
Organism: Closterium sp. NIES-65; assembly: GCA_948144175.1. Taxonomy (NCBI): domain Eukaryota; kingdom Viridiplantae; phylum Streptophyta; class Zygnematophyceae; order Desmidiales; family Closteriaceae; genus Closterium; species Closterium sp. NIES-65. Next base: position 148,677 of record CANXME010000927.1, read on the forward strand.
GAGCAAGGAAGTAGCGGAGAGCAATGTGCTTTGTCCTGTGCTCCAGTCGCTGCTCTCGACACAAGGACAGCATGGCCTTGTTGTCTACGTACAGGACTGGAGGAGAACGAGGCGGCTCTCCAAGGTCGGTCAGCAGGTAGGTGAGCCAGCGAAGCTCCTGTGCAGCCATAGCCCCGGCGTAGATCTCAGCCTCACAACTGGAGCCGAGAACAGAAGACGAGCGGGTAGCCCGCCACGAAACAGAGCCGCAACCAAGGCTGAAGGTGTAACTTTGTGACGACCGCTGCGTAGCCTGGTCGTCAGCCCAAGAAGCGTCCGCGTGCCCAGTGAGGACCACTGGACTGCGCCCTCCAAGCACTAGCCCCATGCCCGACGTAGTGCACAAGTAGCGCAACACCCTCTTCGCTGCAGCCATGTGCTCTGGTCGGTGTCTCCCAAGAGCAACATAGCGTGCGAGAATGCTAAGAGGGTATGCAAGGTCAGGTCGAGTGCAGGTCATCAGGTACATGACGCAGCCAACAAGCTCAGCATACGGGCCACTCGACTCTACGGACTTATCCGAAGGCAGAGCTGAGAGCGAGTGGCGAGTAGGCAGAGGAGTGGCCTTAGGCGAGGAGTACGTGAAGCCGAAGCGCTGAAGGACCTGCTGCACCATGTGTGACTGAGTCAGGGTAATGGTGCGGCGTGCTCTGTCCCGGGTGATCTGCAAGCCAAGGTAGCTGCGCAGTTCACCCAGGTCGGTGCATGTGTGTCTCTTCTGCAGCTCGGACTTCACGTAGGCGAGTCCAGCAGTGTCAGCTGTGGCAAAGACCAAGTCGTCGACGTACACGAGGATGTAGAACGGCGGCAGAGAGGTGTCGGTGCTCAGAAACAGCGACGGGTTTGCAGTGGAAGGAGCAAACCCAAGTGCCGCCAGCTTAGTCCTCAGTGTGTCGTGCCACTCACGCGGCGCCTGGCGGAGACCGTAGACTGGACGCCGGAGACTCCACTGGGTACCAGGAGGGAAAGACCCAGTGAAGCCAGGTGGGCGACGCAGCCAGATCTCCTCGTGCAGGCTGCCCTGCAAGAAAGCAGTGCTGAAGTCGAGAGAGTGCAGCTCGTAGTCACGGTGAGCAGCAACATGCAGCAGTACCCAAAGAGTGGTCATCTTCGCGGTGGGGGAGAAGGTCTGAAAGTAGTCAACTCCCTGCCGCTGACTGAAGCCACGAGCCACGTAACGCGCCTTGAAAACAGGCGGAGAACCCGGCGGCCGCTTCACCCTGAAGATCCACATGCCACTGACGATGTTCGCCCCAGGAGGGGGAACAGAGTCAACGTAGGTGCCCGTGGACTTCCAGGAAGCCATCTCTGCATCCATAGCTGCCTGCCACTGGGAGGAGTAGGGACCCTCTATCGCCTCCGCGTAAGAGCGCGGAGTCGGGATGTCTAGTGCATCCGGGTCTCCCTCAAGGGTGAGCAGTACAGACGCGAGATGAGGTGAAGCGGCGGCCAGACACTGGAACTTCTCCTGCCTGTCCTCAAGGACGTCCGTGCCAAGGGCACACTCACCCCCGACGGACGGAGGACAGGTAGACTCAGACTCAGCGACAAGACTAGCAGCGTAGTCTAGACGACAGCGCGCAGCAAAGTCGACGAGCTCAGTAACAAGGGCAGACGCAGCAGAAGACTCGAAAGAAGGGTTAGTGACGGCAGTAGCGAGGAGACGCGTGACAGTAGGACTGGCAGCACGAATAGAGTCTGACTCCGGGTCGGCAAGAGCAGGAAGAGAAGAAGCAAGAGGAGAAGGCAAAGGGGCACGCAGAGGAGCAGTAGACGGATGCAGAGACATCCGGTGCGTGCAGGCTATAGCTGTGACTGTGACTGGGCAGGCTGTGGACCCTCTAAGGGAGGAGGAGAAGGTGTAAGACCAAGAACCTGCTGCAGGAGTGGAACGAAGTACGGTCGGGGCCGCGTGGCGACGCCAGAAACAGCAGGGACAGCACCAGTACCCCCAGCAGGAGTACCCGCTCCAGCAGCACCTCCAGCAGCACCTCCAGTAGTTCCAGAACCCCCAGCAGCACCTCCAGTAGCCCTAGAACCTCCAGCAGCACCAGGAGCACAGCCAGTCGAACCGCCAGTGGTAGTCTCAGCGCCAACACCCTCAGCAGCACCAGCTCCAGGCGAACCCGCAGGCCCAGCAGCTCCAGTACTCCCAGTACGAGCACCTCCGGGACCCGCGGCAGCAGCACCCTCAGCAGCAGAAGAACCTCCAGCACCAGCAGCACGTCTCCAGCGCCGGGCAAACCACTCACGCAGCTCCTGTGGGGAGAGTGGCTCTCGGCAAGACGAAGCACCCGGAGAACCTCCAGGCGAAGAACCTCCAGGCTCAGGACCCCCAGGCAAAGCACCTCCAGGCTTAGCACCTCCAGTCTCAGTACCCCCAGGCTCAGCACCCCCAGGCTCAGCACCCCCAGGCCCAGCACCCCCAGGCTCAGCACCCTCAGGCTCAGCACCCCCAGACTCCGCACCCCTAAGCTCCGCACCCCCAGGCTCAGCACCCCTAGGCACAGCACCCCCAGCAGCACCAGAGTCACCAGTGACCTCGACAGGCTCGACCGCGTCTACCTGGGACACACCTGAAGGGGCAGGACCCTGAGGGGGAAGGGGGTCTACCGGGGGGGGACCTCGTACCAAGAAGAGCGGGGGTGGGGGGAGGGACGGAGTGCGGTAGGGGAAGAGGCGGTAGTAGGGTACCGACTCGTCGAACGTGACGTCCTGGGAGGACAGAACACGGCAAGAGGTGGGGTGGTAGAACTGCCACCCAGGGGCGTCGGGGGGGAACCCCAGGAAGACGCAGGGAGCAGCGCGAGGGGACAGCTTGTCCGCACACAAGTCGCGGACAAACGCCCGAGATCCCCAGACCCGGAACGCCGACGCATCGCCAACCTTCCCCGTCCACAGCAGGGCTGGGGAGGTCTCCGGCCTGGAGACCCTGGGGTGGAGGTTGATCTGATGCGCCGCGTACCTGACCGCAAACGGCCACAGAAAATGGGGGGCAGCCGCATGCATCATAGACGTACGAGCGACGTCCATGACCATGCCAATGCGGCGCTCAGCAATCCCATTTTGCTGCGGTGAGTCCGAAAGCGTGAAGGTCTGACGGATGCCTCGCGCACGACAGTAGGCATGCAGAAGGCCAGAGGAGAACTCCCCGCCTCTGTCCGAGTGCAGATGCAACACAGGAAAGTCCAAGCCAAAGCTCTGCCTGAGCTGGAGACGAGCTGCGCGGATCCAGTCGATCAGCACCTCAGTGACATCACCCTTGCTGCGCAAGGGGAAGACTGTGGTGTAACGCGAGTAGTCGTCAACCACCAACAGGAAGTAGCGCTCGTGACCGAGTCCACGGACGCGGGCAGGGCCCCACACGTCCATGTGAAGCGTCTGCAACGGAGCCTCTGTCGGAGGAAACTGGGAGGAGTGAGGGGCAGCACGCTGGCGCCCTTCGACATAGGGGACACAGGCAGGGCCAGGGCCCTGAGGAAGGGGAGGGAGGGACCGGGGAAGACCAGACACAAGAAGACGAGAGGCCATGCCTCTGAGCCGAAGCAGAGAGGGATGACCCAGGCGGTGGTGCCAGAGGAGAGTCTCGTGAGACAGGCGACGACACGAACAGGGGGCAGACTCAGGACCAGACCTGGACGCTGCAGCAAACACCTGACCTGACGAAGGGACCCTACCAGACTCAGGAACTGGAGGAGAAGCAGTGGTCAGTGTGTACAGGCTCGACCTTGGCTGACGTGTAAACGTAGTCAGGTGACGACCTGTGCTAGCCTCTGTGCAGTGCGTCACTCGCTGACGAGCAGGGGTGAACTGGTGGACTCCCGCATCCTGTAGGTCAGCACCACTCACCAAGTTCGTAGAGAACGAGGGGAGGTAGAGACCAGACAGGGTGCCAGAGGGAGCCGCCGAACACGGGAGGACTGTGGAGAAGCGAGACAGGACAGGACCCCCAGAGGGGTCAGTCAGGGACACCGCAACCGGCCGACTAAGCGGCGTGAGTGTGGTGCGGTCCCGAAAGAAGGAGCGAGACGCTCCAGAGTCAAGTGTGAAGGTGTGGGAGGCCGAAGCCGACACAGTACCTGAGAGCGCAGACTCACTAGTACTTGAGAGAGCAGTCTCACCAGCACCTCAGAGCACAGACGCACTGGCACCTGGAGCAGTAGCCTCACAAGCACCTAGAGCAGTAGTACCAATGCCCGGGTCGGGCGGGAAACACCGGTAACAGTCACTCTCATCACTAATGGTCACAGCATACATGGCAGCAAGGATAGCATCAAAATCAAGATCAAAGATAGCGACACCAGCCCTAGACAGCTCTCCCCAGCGGGGGATCTCCGCGGCCTCCGGGAACTGCTGGCGCCAAGCGTCCGTCAGGCGGCCAAAGCAGCGCTGGGCGGTGTGGGTACCCCCACACTGCTCTCCAGCGCGGTCGCTAGTGCGGAGAACGTAGGTGCAGGGACCAAAACCCCCACCGCGCTGACGCTGCGTGTACCACTCACGGAGCTGCTGAGGGGTGGGGACGTCGCGAGAACGCTGCTGCTGCTGCTGCTGCTGCTGCTGGCGCTGACCACCCCCAGTGCTGCTCCGTTGCGAAGCGCCACTCCGACCACCTCCACCACCGCCACCCCCGCCTCCGCTTCCACCGCCGCCGCCTCCACCGCCGCCGCCTCCGCCACCTCCGCTCCCACCGCCACCGCCGCCGCCACCCCCGCCTCCACTGCCGCCACTAGCACCCCCACCCCCGCCACCACCTCCACCGCCACCCCCACTCCCTCCGCCGCCTCCACCTCCACCTCCACCGCCCCCGCTGGCCCCACCCGCTCCCTTGCCCCCCTTGCCCTTGCCAGAGCGGCGTCTCCCGCTAGGGGCAGACGCCGCACCGACCGACTCAAGACCAACGAGGTCGGCCGCAGCGGCAGAGGCGAAAGAGGGCAAGAGAGGGGAAGGAGAACACCCCTCAAAGATGGGGGCGCGGGGGTCACCTCGAGAGGCTCCTACAGCGACGATGCTCTTCTCCGCCGCTAAGAGGGCCTTCTCGAGGCTGTCGACTGTGAGAGTGGTGGGACAGACCGCGAGGAAGTGGTCCCGAACCACACGAAGGGAGTCAGGGAGGCGAGTGACTATAAAATAGAGAGTGATGTACATGGGGGGGGGGGTTCTTGGCACAGAAGTCAGCAGGGAGCGCAGCGCGGTAGCGGGTGTCACTAGTGCGGAGGTGCGTAATGAGATCAGCGACAGTGGGAAAGGCGGCGAGGTTAGGGAAGAGGAAGGGGAGCATGAGGCGGCTCAGTGCAGCAGAGGCAGGGGAGGAGTAGCGCGCAACTACAGCGTCGTACAAGGTCTGGGCACTCTTGTACTGACTAAAGTGTGCACGCTCAGCGGTAGGCAGGTGGGGACGCACAGCAAGACGTGCAGCAGCATCGCGTGTGGCCCACTTGGAGCGAACACTGGGGTCAGCATCAGCAGCAGGGGCAGGGACGGCGCCAGAGGTAAGGTCAAAGAGAGAAAGGCCGTCTACCCTATCGCACTGCAAGAACAGCTGCAGGTCGTCGACCCAGACCTCAAAGTTAATGGCACGACACTCAGCGTCAAAAGCTAGGACACTAGGGGTAGCCATGACTGCAGCCGGCGGTCTCACCAGACAGGACGGGTCGGGCAGCACAGCAGCACACCAAACACGGCAGCTCGGCCGGCCCAGCAGCAACAGCAGCACCTCGGCACCAGCGGCTCGGCTCCTCGGGCGGCTCGGGCGGCTCGGGCGGTCAGCGGCACAGGCGGCTCCGGCGGCTCGGCTCCACAGCTGCGCAGGCGGCTCGGGCCGGTGGCTCACGGCAGGGACGGGTGGTGCACGGGTGGCCGGGAGCTGGGCCGGGACGGGTAGCGCACGGGCGGCTGGGAGCGGGGCCGGGACGGGTGACGCACGGGCGGCTGGGAGCGGGGCCGGGACGGGCTACGCACGGGCGACGAGGGGCCGGGACGGGTGTGCGCGGCCGGGTGGCGTGGGGCCGGATCGGGCGGCGCACGGCGTCGAGGGGCCTGGCGGGCAGCGCACGGGCGTCTAGGGGGGGGCCGAGACGGGCGGCTCGCGGGCACTAAGGGCAGCGCGCGGGCAGCGTGGGGCCTGGACGGGCGGCGCGCGGGCTCGAAGTGCAGCGCGCGGGCGGCGTGGGGCCTGGATGGGCGGCGCGCGGGCTCGAAGGGCAGCGCGCGGGCGGCGTGGGGCCTGGACGGGCGGCGCGCGGGTGTCTAGGGGCCGGGACAGGCGGCGCGCGAGCGTCTCAGGGCGGCGCGCGGGCATCTAGGGGCCAGGACGGGCGGCGCGTGGGCGTCTAAGGGCGGCACGCGGGCGTCTAGGGGCCGTTAGGGCAGATCGAAAAAGTAAGAGAAAGGGCCCTAAGCACAGTTCCCACGGGGGAACCTGCTCGATACCATGAGAAAAGTAGAACGAGAATGAAATGACTATGAACGAAGTGAGTACAAATAGGAAACCCTAACTGGGTTGTACCCCCTATGGGATACCCCACTATAGCCTACACAAATAAGTAAGCTATAATGTTCTGACATCCTTCCCGTTTCCCCATCGCGCCACAACATTCGTTTATGATATTTCTGAATGTGATGATTACAACGGTTGTTTTTTTGTGTGATTTTTTTTAATTCCGTTCCTCATTGTGTTCGCTCTTCTTTCTTGTTGGCCTGTGTTTCTTGATTATCAGGTACCTTGTCGCCCAACGTGATGCATAATGCAGCGCAGATGGACTCACCCTGCGTGCCGTCGCTGCTGATACGTGAGACATGGTGCTCGAAGCAACTTTTAATGCGTTGTTGGCCTGTGTCGTTATCGCGCTGCTTCGCTTTTTCTCTCTGTTTGTCTCGTCCTGTTCGCCTGTTTCTTTTGTATCAGCCCCTTAGGCGCGCGACGAGATGCGTCAGCCAGCATGGTGTTTGCATGTCGTTGTAGCTAGTTCATGTAGTTTCTGCTTGTATATCTTGTTTTGTTATTGTATCTCTTCTGTTACTTGCAACTTGCATGTCGCCCGTTTCTTCTTGCAGGTCACATATTTTTCCTTGCATGTCGCCTGTTTTCCTTGCTGGCCTTTTGGCTGTTGCTCCTGGTTAGATATCATTCTGTTTCTGTCTCTGATTTTTTTTCATTGACATCCAGTCTCATTGTGCAGGTCCCACTGTTTAAACATTTGAGCAGTGGGTGGTGTTCCTTGTCAGAATATTATTCTTATGTTCTAGCCTGTAGTGGGGTGCTCTATAGCGAGTACAACCCTTCTAGGGTTTGCTATTTGTATCCCCATTTCTGCTAGTTCATTCCTCTTTCCTCTTTTCTTTCTTCAAACTTTGTCATGCTATCAGAGCAGGTCGATCCCCTTGGATCGATCCTGTGGGTGGGTTACCACCTCGCTTCCGCTGCTACTTTTTCCTCCCGCCGTGCGCCCCGAGGCGCGCGGCGGTTTTCTGCCCGCCGTGCGCCCCGAGGCGCGCGGCGGTTCTTTGCCCGCTGTGCGCCCCGAGGCGCGCGGCGGGCTTCTGCCCTACGTTGCGGCCCCGCCCTGCGTCGCGGCCCAGCCCCTCGAAGCGGCCCCGACCGTCGCGGCCCCGCCCCTCGACGCGGCCCCGCCCTACGTCGCGGCCCCGCCCTGCGTCGCGGCCCCGCCCCTCGAAGCGGCCCCGCCCTATGTCACGGCCCCGCCCCGACCGTCGCGGCCCCGCCCCTCGACGCGGCCCCGCCCTACGTCGCGGCCCCGCCCTGCGTCGCGGCCCCGCCCCTCGAAGCGGCCCCGCCCTACGTCGCGGCCCCGCCCCTCGTCGCGGCCCCGCCCCAACCGTCGCGGTCCCGCCCCTTGTCGCGGCTCCGCCCTCCAACCAGGCCCGTGGTGGGCCCCTTTCACCACACCGCCCCCCCCCCCCCCCCCCCCCCCCCCTTCCCCCTGCCATTTCCCGTCGTCCGTCGAGGCGACCTGAGGGGGCCGCTTGCTGTGGGGTGGCGGGTATGGGGGTGGCCGGTGTGCCTTCCTCCCTTGCTCCTCCTCCTCCTTCGTCTCCCACTGCTGCAGCTGTCGCTGAGGGGGGTGGTTGTGTGGGAGACTGGGGTTTAGGGTTTAAGGGGGGGTGCGTGGGAGTAGAGCTAGCGGTGTAGCAGTGGGTGTGTATCAGGGGGGTGGGACTGTTTGCGGGAGGTTTAGCGGAGGCTGCCGGCTTGTCGTCCGCAGCACCTGTAGTCCGGGGCGCTGTCCCGGTAGCCCAGTCGTAGCCAGCTGTGCCAGCCGCCCGTGGGTCCGTTGCCCGTCCGCCGCTATTTGAGCCGCGGGGCCTGTTACTCCTGTAGTCCGGGCGCTGTCCGGTAGCCGCTGTGCCAGTCTGCCTCCTGTTGCCCGTGTGTCTGCAGCTTCAGCCGTCGCCTCCTGTCTCCTCTCCCCTCACTCTCCCTCCTCCTCCTCACTTGCCCGTTGTGACTACCACTAGCTTTGCTTATAATTGTGAACTCTAAACTATTTCTTCTTGAACTTGTGCTCAGAATGTGTGGTGACATTGTGATCCACCCTGAGCTTGTTTTGCTTTGCCTGCTCTGCTGATTACACCCCACTTTGGCTATGGGGGTGTGTCAGAATATTATTCTTATGTTCTAGCCTGTAGTGGGGTGCTCTATAGCGAGTACAACCCTTCTAGGGCTTGCTATTTGTATCCCCATTTCTGCTAGTTCATTCCTCTTTCCTCTTTTCTTTCTTCAAACTTTGTCATTCCTTGCCAGTGTGTGTTCTAGAGCAGCCGAAGTAATTAATTGTTTTTATAATGTTTACAAAAGTGTTGCTTTTGGAGAATGGCGTTTGTTAATTTGTCTTTATTACTATTGAACCCATTGATGCTGATACACTTGAGAAATGAAAGAGAATAAGCGTCAAATATTAAGATGACGCAGCTGTGCAATGAATGTTGTAACGTCCGTAGTTGGAATGCTGTAACGTCATTATAAATCCTCAGTATAACGAATTTTCTCTTTTAATTAATTATTTCATTAAATTCGAATTATAGAATTTATACTGATTTCTCTACATAGAGACAGCGCTAATTCAGTGTATTTGCGTATTATACAGATTATTGTCTGACGCGTCTCGAACATCGGCCAATGGGATCATTTCCAACAGACTCGAAAATCAAATGAACGAAATTGCCAAACGAAATGAACCAAGCCATCGGCCAATCGCGCAAGTTTCCAAACCAAACAGTCGGACCCTTACGATTGGTTCCAGGGCTCCTGGAAGCGAAGTGCACGCGATCCGCTCGAAAAGCATAATGACCGGCAACTTCACACATACATTCGGAAACCTTCCCCCAGAGCAACTTCCTGAGTAACATCGAAGTAGGAATCCCAACCCACGTTTTTTCGGATGTAGCATAATGTCGCGGCATCGTGAGGCTGTGGTCGTCGATCGACCAATCCTATCGCAAATTTGGCAATCTAGAAGAACCACACAACGACGACCATTTTATATGATGTGCGGGATAAGATGCGAGAGGGGTCAGCGGCAGCGGTGCGTGCGTGCAGAGAGTATGGCGACAGCTGCAACTATGAGCGGAGGCTGGAGAATGATGTGCTTGCTCGCAGTGTACACAGCAGTGCCGTAGCTCTGGTCTCCACGGCCTGAGAGGAGATGGGTGTGAGTCACAAAATGAAGAGAGGCCGCGTGAAGGGAATGGAGGTGGGTCGGATCTGGATGCGCGAACTTCATTCAAACGCGCTGCTTTCGCCAAACATGTATAACCTGAAGCAACGTTCCATATTCTCTCCTTGAGAGAATATGAAAGGCACTTCTCATTTCTTTCGCTAAGCTTATTCCAGGTTGCCTTTGGTGGAAACCACCAAAGCTAAATTGTGACTGTCGCAAATCCTTCTCGACCATTTCGTCCTGCTCGCAAAACCATCCTGCTCGCTTCTGGTTTCTAAAACCAGCAAAACCTTTAGATTAGTACGATGCATGAATGTCCTCCCATGGCAACAGCTTTGGTCAAACGACGAATTCGCTCAGCTTGCTACAGATTAGCATGGGGGGGGGGGGGGGGGGGGGGGGGGGGTACGCATGGCGTGATGAACTTTCAGATCGCCGTTATTAAAGCGGCCACTATGGACCTTTATACCTTCGTTACCACGGTAGCTTAGTAGCGCAGGCAAACCGACTCTGAAGTTCGCGACACATGAATTCCCTTAAGGCGCTGACTGCTTTGGCATTTTATGCTGTTGGGAGAAACGTTATTATCTGTGAAAGCGCTTTCGTTCGTTCCCCCGAAGTCGTCACCCGCATAGCAAACCCTAAGTCAAAACAACGTGATCCGCTGGAACATAGTTCTCCCATGGCTTTTAATATCCGATTCAGGGTCCCAGCGGGTCTAAATGGACGCGTATCAGGCAAGTCTGGGAGCGAAGATCCGTGCGCCTGCAGTGTGAACATTGCCAGCAGCCATTCCGAGGACAAGCCACCAGTCGCGTTATCATCATGCAGCCATATGGACATTCACCTAGCCGTTTCTCCAAATGAGCCTCTCGAATCGGTCTTCAACGGTCAACCGGCTCTTTCAGACCTATCTTTCCAACTGCTGCCTACCGTCCGAAACAAGTCAGCAGGGAGGACGAGAGAGGGGGAACACGGCAGGTTTTGATTCAGAGGTTCGAAAGCAGCAGGTTCGGTACATGGTGCTCGGCCAGGTGGTGTACCTTTCTCCTGAAACCACTGTGGAGCAAGCGAAGCTGAAATCCGGTTCCACCATTAGAGTGCTTCCCGTGAATAACGCCGTTGCTGTGCATGGGGGTGGAGAGGGAAAGGGCAAGGGAGGTGAAGGTGGTGTGAGTTCTCCTGCTGCTGTGCCCGCTGAAAATGAGCATTTCGCTGTTGCTGTTGCTTCTTCATCTGCTGCTCCCGCTGCCGTTTCTGCTGCTCCCGGTCCTCTTTCTGCTGCCGCTGTTTCTGCTACTCCTGCTGCTGCCCCTGCTGCTCCTGCGGCTGCTCCTATTGCTCCTGCTGCTGCTCCCACTTCGGTCGCCAGGCCTCATGGGGTTGACTACAGCAAGTGGGACCACATGGGATCCAGCAGTGATGAAGACGAGGAGGGGGAGGAGGGGGAGGAGGGGGAGAACGAGAATCACAGGAAGCTCAACAGACGCGCATCAGCAAGCGGCGGTGGAAGAAGGGAGAAGGTCCTGATTTCTGCAACAACATGTGGGGCCGGTCTTTCGGAACTTAAGCAGTCCATTTGGAGTCATCGCCACGAGTTGATGAGGCAGTGGGAGTTCCCGAAGCAGACAAATGCAGTCCACAAGGCATCTGCACGGGAAGCCGGGAGTTCACGTAAAGCGGGAGGTCAGGAAACACCCGGGAAGCTTCAGCTGCTTGGTCGGACCGAAATGGTTCATTATCTTGACGTGAGGGGCGGGTGGGATCTGAAGGAGTGCGAGTGCTGCTTCGACCGCGCGGTCAGCCTTGGAGCAGAGCGTGTTGTGACCATGGAGAGCCTTGACTTTGTGCAATCCCTCCTCACCAAACAGGTGCGTGACGCGACCCCTCTTGCACCACGCCGCGACAGGGGCAACGGATCCGGCCCGACAGAGAGCATGCTGGAGTATGCGCTAAGAGTGCAGGCGTTTGGAGAGCAAGGGGAGATGGCGCCTCGTGCGCAGTTCTCCTGCAAGTATGCTCTTGCACCATTTGTTTGCGCGGAGGCGATGCTGCTCGAGTGGATGGCTGAGCCTCGTGTGGGCGTGCTCATGGACCTGGGGAGGATCAGATTTCATGGCCAATGAAGGCTCTCTTGGAGATTCCTCTGCTGTATCTGCTGCTTCTGCGTCTGCATCTGTCGCTGCTGCTTCTAGTGTTGCTGCAGCAGCATGGTCCGGCTGCTACTGCTGCAGCAGCTGCTGGGGTGCATACCGCTGTGCTGTGAGCTTCGCTGCCTTCCTTGTGCTTGTGGCAAGGTGGCCTCGAATGGACACCATATGGAAAGCGCACGTGGATGTGTATGACGCCGTCTACCCAGCTCTAGCAAGCCAGCTGGGGGCGGGCTGCCAAGAGGAGGAGGGCAATGCTGCCTCCGTGCTGGTGCAGGTGCTGGGGTTGAAGGAGAGTGCTGATCTGAAGGAAGGGTTTGGGTTCTTTGTGCAGCATGTACTGTCAGGCGGGCTGGAGAAGGCGCATGCACATTGGAGGGGGAAGGGTGGTGGGGGAGCTGGGAAGAAAGGTCCGATGAGTGCGGGGCTGATGGGGCAGATGGGGCAGCCGGGGCAAATGGGGAAGGTGGGGGAAGCAATGGCTGCTGTGATGCAGAGCATGCAGAGTGGAGCTTGCATGGAGCCGGACGAGTGGCTGCAAATCATGCATGAGTACGGAGTAGACATGGCAGACATGGTGGCGATTCTAGGGGGTGATAGTGCAGGGGGCATGGGGATGGGTCTGCCTGTTGGGATTGGTGGTGGTGGGCGGAGTGGAAAGGACAGGGTGGGTGGTGGTGATGTGAAGGGTGAGAAGTGGAGGGGGCATCTGAAGGGGCGTGTGTGGGAGAGGTATGTGGATGGCATGGCTTGGATTCTAAAGCATGGAGGTGGGGAAGGGAGGGAGTTCCGGTGCAGCCACTGCATTGAAGGAAGTAGCAGCAGCACCAGCAGCAGCGACAGTGGCGGCGGCGGCAGCGGCTGCAGCAGCAGCGGTGGCAATGGTGGCAGCAGCAGCGGCTGCGGCGGTGGCGGCAGCAGCAGCCTCAATATGGAAGGCAGGGATATTCCCAAGGGCATGTATGTGAGTGGCGTGGGCGCCACTGACTTCGCCCTGGCAGTCGCCTCTGTGTTCTCCCGGCGAGAGCACCGCAAGCTGAGAGCCATGTTCTTCGCATCATCTCAGAGTGCATCCAGCAGCAACGTGCAGGATGCAGCCATTGACGAGGCCCGGGAGAGGCTGAGGAAGGGGATGCTGACAAGTGGGAAGCTAGGGAAAGAGGGGAACGAGAGAGGGGCAACAGGAGGAGCAGTGGATGCAGCAGCAGCAGCTGCACTGGCAAAAGGGAAACCAGCTCCCAGTGTTGGTATCAGTGGAACCAGCAGCAGTGGGATGCTCAGTCCTGGCCTCGTTCCTGTCAACACAGACCCAACCATTGGGCTGCTTACCAAGTGGGATGCTTGTATCTTGCAGTGGCTTCGGATCTACGGCTCAGATTCGATTTCCGCCAAGAACTGCTTCAAGGACAGCCGACATGGAAAGGTCCTGCCCATACGCCACCCGCTTCGGGATCTTCCGAGCCGGCTGGTCCGGTTCGGCCCTGTTCTCCCGCCATTGGACGGAAGCACCCGCCTCCTGGAGTGGGAGGAGTGGCCAGAGGGGGACGAAGCTGCTATGAAGTTTCCTGAGGACTCCAGTGCGAGATGTTTCGGGCTGGGCAGGGCTGATGGCAGTCGCGCGAACAGTGGGAATGGGGAAGCGCAGCAGGGAAGCTTCCCGGAAGCTCTGCTGCGACATCAGAATGGAGAGTCCCCTCCAATTGTCCGTTGCAGGGCAGATGCGGACTTGATAGTGGATTTTGCCGGTTTGTTCCTGGAGGCACCAGCATGCGCCCACTGCAGCCAGTGCATCACCCTGTACATCTCCCACGCCCCCTTTGTCGCTTTCATTGCCAACTTCGCCTATCGCCCCGCCTTCGTCCTCCTCGACCGCTTCCTCTCTGTCTTCAAGCCGCGGTCTGAAGTGTTTCAGAGCCTTCTCTCCCGCCTGGGGCTGGACTCTTCTTTAAACGCCCCTCATAACTCTCAATCTGACAGGCGCAGCAGCAACAGTAGCAGCAGTGTGCGTGCATTACGGGAACGGGCAGAGCTGGTGCCGGTTGCATTTCTGCTCAGCCTGGCGCTGCTCTGCGCCTCTCCTCTCCTGCAACAGAGCGGCACGGAAGGCGGACAGAATCCCAGGGCTGGCATGGGTACCTCTGTTGCCAAGGAGAAGGCAGGCGGGAGGAGGTCAGAGAGTGGGGCTAGTGGGGAGGGCATGAGGGGAGGAAAGGGTGGGGATGGTGAAGAAGATAGTGGGGTTGTGTGGGAGGAGGTGCAGTCGTGGTTCACGGTGGCAATGCTGCCCGCCTCCGGCATGGGGGAAGGCGTGCTGGCGTGTAGTGGCAGGATGGCAGGGGAGGAGGATGAGTTTGCTCAGGTTGAAGGGGCCAGTGAGGTTTACCAGTGCTTTCTACTGCCCAGGTTCTCTGAAGACATGAAACAGGGGGATGGGCTTGGTGGTTTCAGCAAGCGGAAGGCCAAGAAAGGGGAGGTCCTGGCTTATCTGAAGGCATGGCCGGGGGGAGTCAATATGGTGGCATGTCTGCGAGAGATGCTGCTGGGGGAGCCGTGCTACCGCCCTGCCTCCGCTGCTGTCTCTTCCACCCCTGGTGCTCCAACCACTGGTGTAGCTGCACGAACCAATGCAGCCGCGTCTGTTTCAGTTACTGAAGCCTCGGGTGCTGCTGCTTGTAGGCAGCGTGTGTGCGGTGCTGCGGAGTGCGGGAAGGTGGAGGTTGGCGGTGTGAAGCTGAGGAACTGCTCTGGGTGTGGCAAGGTGGTCTATTGTGGCAGAGAGTGCCAAAAGGCGTACTGGCCCTCCCACAAGCTCACATGCCCTGGCAGGAGGAACAGCAAGAAGAGTGGGACGAACATTGGCAAGGTGAGTGGTGAGGTGGGTAGGAAGGTGGGTAGCAAGGTGAGTGGCAATATGTGTGGCAATTGAGTGGCAAGGTGGGTAGCGAGGTGGGTAGCAAGGTGGGTAGCAAGGTGGGTAGCAAGGTGGGTAGCAAGGGGAGTGGCTAGGCGAGTGGTGAGAGGGAGGTATAGGATGCAGCAAAAAGGTTTGTGTTGTGCCTCTGAAGCTGTGATGTACATTTGGTCCCCAGTTCCGCAGAGTCATGCACAGAGTCTCATTGGCAAGTGTGACAAGAGCGAGCCCGGACAGCGGTGCCATATTCACACATGACTGGTAGGGTGGCCGGATTGCAAGTTGGGAAGCCTAAGGTAGGGTGGCCGGATTGCAAGTTGGGAAGCCTAAGGTAGGGTGGCCGGATTGCAAGTTGGGAAGCCTAAGGTAGGGTGGACGGATTGCAAGTTGGGAAGCCAATGGTAGGGTGGACGGATTGCAAGTTGGGAAGCCTAAGGTAGGGTGGACGGATTGCAAGTTGGGAAGCCTAAGGTAGGGTGGACGGATTGCAAGTTGGGAAGCCTAAGGTAGGGTGGACGGATTGCAACTGGGGGCCATTGGCATGCGAGGGAGGGGAGAGAGGGGCGATCGAGTTTGCTGTGGAGCAAAATTCCTCCCAAAGGAAGTGAAATTGAACTTCGCAGAGGTGGGATAGCTTTACGTGCAAGCATGCGAATATTGTGCCAGGTGCTCCGAGCTTTTGAAAACGAACAAATCCTCAATCTTTTGGCATGGTGGTTCTGATGTGATGGAAGCAAAAGCCAAAGCCCAGAAGAAGATTGTGCCTCACATAAAAACACGTGCTTTCAGCTTACTACAGCTAACTACAGATAATGCTAAGAAATTTGTGCTGGTGTGTATGTGACTTATCAATGATGTGTGTGGCAGGTGATACAACCACCCCTCTAGCTTTCATCGTGAAAGTCTAATAACGTTCGTCCATCACCCTCCCCAGTCGCCTCTGTCCCTGCACTGCCCCTCCTGTTTTCTTCCATTCCCTGCCTTTTTAACCAATAAACCCTTTTCGCCACTATCACTTCACCCCTCCCCCCCAACCCCCCCTTGCTTTGGACAGGCCTGAAACGCTGAGTGCTTGCAAACAAGTACTCATAGTGGGCCTTTGATCATTCGTTGCATCTTCTTCTAGGAGTGCCTATGAGATTCCTTCCTAGACACAAGCAACTCACAAGTCGAGTTTTACTCCTCTCAGAACCTCCACTCTTTATATGGTATCATTCATTCGCCTCCTACTTGCTGCTCTTATGACTTCACTTCGCCCCAACCTGCCAACACTCCCACTCAGGCCTAGGTCATGTGTTGTCAGGGCAGCAAGTGTCAGGACAGCATTTGTTGTCATGGAGCTTGTGTCAAATGTTGTAGCCTGTAGTGAGGTTTGTCTTAGGGGGTACAGAAGTTAGGGTTTGTTATATGTACCCCAACCAACATCAATGGAACCATTCATTCCTCATTTTGACATGGTATCAGCTAGGTTAGGATCCTGTGGGATCCCGTTCCTCCGTTCTCCGTTCGTACCTCCCGAGCCTGATCCTACCTCTCGTTCGTACCAGTTCCGTTGTTACCGCGCCTAGTACCGAGCCTAGCGCCCTTTCCCCCGTCGCTTAGCGCCCTTTCTCCCCGTCGCCTCGCGCCCTTTCCCCTCCCCCCCGTCGCGTCGCGCCCTTTCCCCCCGTCGCGTCACGCCCTTTCCCCCCCGTCGCGTCGCGCCCGTTCCCCCCGTCGCGTCGTGCCCGCCTGTTCCCCCCCCCGTGCACTGATCTTGGTGAGCTGCGCCACTACCTTGGCCTGCAGATCACCAGGGACAGAGCCGCTCGCACCATTACACTCTCACAGTCACACATGGTGCAGCAGGTCCTTCAGCGGTTCGGGCTTCAGCACTCCACCGTACAGCGCACACCTCTCGCTGTTGACCACAGACTCACTGGTCCCTTTCCTGACGAGCCGTTTGAGCCTAGTGGTCCCTACGCAGAGCTTGTGGGTTGCCTCATGTACCTGATGACTTGTACTCGCCCGGACCTCGCCTTCCCTCTCAGCATCCTTGCGCGCTTTGTTGCGCCAGGGAGACACCGTCCTGTTCACTGGACGGCAGCTGTGAGGGTGGCGAAGTACCTAGCGACTACATCAGGCGTGGGGCTAGTTCTTGGAGGGCAGCAGTCTGTCGTACTCACTGGTCACTATGACTCCTCTTACGCTGACGACGCTGAGACTCACAGGTCTACTCAGGGGTACTGTTTCAGTCTGGGTTCTGGAGCTGTTTCCTGGCGTTCCATGCGCTCCTCTTCTGTCTCGACCTCTACAGCTGAGGCTGAGATTTACGCTGGTGCCATGGCGGCACAGGAGTTGCGGTGGTTGACCTTCTTGCTCGCTGACCTTGGTGAGCGGCCGAGCTCTGCACCGACCTTGTTTACTAACAACAAGGCGTCGATCCTCCTCTGTCGTGAGCCGCGACTGGAGAGCAGAGTGAAGCACATTCACGTCAGGTACTTTCTTCTGCGAGAGTTGCAGAGACGTGGACAGGCTCGCTTCGAGTTCGTGGAGTCCGAGGCCAACACTGCCGACATCTTCACCAAGGCGCTTCCGCCTTGTGACCACCAGAGGTGTTGTGTGCAGTTAGGCCTTGTTGACTCAGGTTCTAGTCATGTGTAGACTTGAGTTTATTGCCTGCTTCGTCTGTACACTTGCTATATATACTTGTGATCTCTTGGACTGGCCTTGTGGCCACTGTTGCTTGTGCTGAGAGTGTGTGGTGACGTTGTGATCCACCCTGAGCTTTGTTTTCTTTTGTACTGGTCTTGTGACCGTACTCTTTTTGATTTTGCTAGACACCCCTCACTTAGGCTATGGGGGTGTGTCAAACGTTGTAGCCTGTAGTGAGGTTTGTCTTAGGGGGTACAGAAGCTAGGGTTTATTATATGTACCCCAGCCAACATCAATGGAACCATTCATTCCTCATTTTGACAGCTTGTGCTCTACTCTCTATGGACTTCTGCAATTACAATGGTTGTGTAGTTTCATGTCAGAATTGTTACATGCATTGTCACAGTTGCCTGTGAGATGCATGCACTATCAAGTTGGTGACATGCCCAGTGCAGATGAATAATGGGTTGCTTCTAGATGAGTGTGTGAACCACTCTGAACTTAAACCAGAGGCACCAAAGAAAATTGCATACATGTTCAGAAGCTGCAATCTGAAAGAAAGGCTCTTTGGCCTATTGCCATTTGTTGATATTTCTGAAAACTAGTGGGTAATAACAACGGGAACATGCCGTGCCGTCACTTATAGGGCAACAGAACCAGCAGACTGCAGTTCAGCAGAAGAAGCCGAATGACATTCGGAATCTAATGGGCGGGAAAAGGACGAGGTGGTCCTGCGGTCACACTTGGGGAGCAGCAGCAGCATGTACCCCACCCACCTGCACTATGTGCCCAACCCACCTGCACCATGTGTGCCCCACCCACCTGCACCATGTGTGCCCCACCCACCGGAAGTGAGTGGCAGTGCCGTGGCAGCCCAGGGGTGCGGGGAGAGGTGCCGTGCATGTAATGATGCGTGGGGAGCGGTTCACTCCATGTTGTCCAAGCTCCCTGCGATGATGCGTTGGGGGTTGGACATGGAAAGTTGTGTGGTTTTGGGTGGGAGAATGGAGGGTAGGATAGAGGCGGAAGAGTGGAGAAGGCTGCATGTCATGGTGCACCACCATGATGCGGTGGAGTGGGAGCAATATAAATATTCGTACTTTTTCTTAAAATGGTGGCGAGTGGGTTTCTGAGTATGGGGAGAAAGGGAGGAACGCGAAAGTGCAAGATGAAGGCGAGGGAAGGAAATCTAAGGTGCAAGAGCATGGATCTCCCGGCCTCTGTTTCGTAGCTTGTTACTTGTGCAAGCATGGGAGTGGCGCACAAACAAATGCAGTGAGGGCCAACAGCAAAGCAAGCGCATGCCGCGATTATGGGACGATGGCCGAAGGGGTGATGGTATGATGGGATGATGGGAAGATGGGTAAATGGTTAATGGGGTGACGGGATGATCGTGTGATGATGTGATGTGGTGATGAGATCAAGGTACTGAGTCCCTTATATGGAAAGGGCGGATCCAAGAGATGATGGGGTGGCAATGGTAGTGGTGGCTAGCCAGTTGACAAATGAGAGCAGACACCTGATTCGGTAGAGGCGGGTTCGAAAAAATGCACTACTGACCTTAGCCCAGAGGTGAGTGATCATTGATCGGTGCATAAGCAGCATGGGATGGAATTTACTGGCTGGACTATGCGCACCGTGATTGTGGGGAAGGGAGGCCAGAGGAATAACGAGGGAGGGAGCAGGGAGGTTGGTGCAGGAGAGGCGGATTGGACCAGTGATGGACAATGCTGGCCAGGAGGGGCGGAAAACGATGGGGATGGGGATGGACAGGGAGAAGGGGTTTTGATGAGAAATGCCATCGTGGGAGTGTGATGGGACAATGGGGCGATTGGGTATGGGTTGATGGGGTAAAGGGGTGATGAGAAAATTTGATGATTGTGTGACGGGGTGATGGAATCTGAGGTGATGGAGGATGGAATTATGGGGTAATGAGATCATGGGGTGATGAGATCACGGGGTAATGAGATCATGGCGTAATGAGATCATGGGGTAATGAGATCATCGGGTAACGAGATCAAGGGGTGAGAAGTTCACGGGGTGATGAGATCATGCGGTGATGAAATCACGGGGTGATGAGATCATGAGATGAGGTCAAGGGGTTAGGTCATGGGGTTGCGTAATCATGGGTTATGAGATCATGGGGTTATGATATCAGATACGTAACTACCTAGGGTTGTGTGATCATGGGGCTATTGAAATAAATATAGTTAGCTAGGGAAGAACATAGGAGAACAAGTTACATTATCTCAAATGAGTTGCAGGATATTTATTCACGAAAGAGATGAAGCAGAAAAGGTGAGTTGGACCAAGGACCCAACTGGCCTAGTGGGCCGAGTTGGACCAAGGACCCAACCGGCCTTGTGAATTGAGTTGGACCAAGGACCCGACTGGCCTAGTGGGGTGAGTTGGACGGAGGACCCAACTGGCCTAGTGGGGTGGGTTGGACCAAGGACCCAACTGGCCTAGTGGGGTGAGTTGGACCAAGGACCCAACTGGCCTAGTGGGGTGAGTTGGACTGCACCCTACTCTGGGAATTTGATACCATCCACCTGAGGTGTTTGGCTATCTCTGTAGATTTGGCTGTTCAAGGGTAAACCAACACATCAAAGTTGGTCATGTGTTCTACATCCAGACTTGGATTTACCTCAATCGGGGTGTTTACCCAGTCTACACCAAACACCAGAACTTGCAAGTATGCTTATATCACGTAAAAAAAGGTGCAGTGGTTGGGCTGGCATAGGACCAACCACCCCAAGCTGACCAGGCTTGCATGCCGAGTCCTCACACAGGGTGTGTCTGACGCTGGGTGTGAGAGCAACTGGGCAGTGAGGGACTCTGTTCACCCATGCCCGGGTTGAGGTCAGTCAGCGCATGGATCATTCTGTCAGCCATGTGTCAATCAGTCAGCCATGGGTCAGTCAGTCAGCCATGGGTCCGTCAGTCAGCCATGGGTCAGTCAGTCAGCCATGGGTCATTCAGTCAGCCTTGGGTCAGTCAATGAGCCATGCGTTGGTCAGTGAGTCAGCCAATGGTGAGACACTCAGTCAGCCCATGGTGTCAAAACACTAGGCAGAAATCAAGAAACAGGAAAGAGGGGTTTTCACTAGCAGCAATTGAGATACATATAGCAAACCCTGATTCGGGCTGTACTCGCTTTTGAGTACCCCACTGCAGGCTACACAAACATCACATTATGACACACCCCCATAGGCAAAGTGGGTTACAATCAGCACAACAAGTAGGCAAAGCAGCTGTTCACAAGTATAAGCAAAGATAGAGGCAGTCACAGAGGGCAAGTGAGGAGGAGGAGAAACTGTGAGGGCGAGAAGATGGGAGGCGACGGCTGAAGCTGCAAACACACAGGCAGCAGGAGTGTGCAGCACTGTCGCTACCAGGCTAAACCCGGACTACACGGCGACAGGTGCAGCTGGCTCACTGTGCTCCCATGAGTGCACACACCGTGGCTACCGGGCGCAGAGTCCCGGACTACTCAGGCCACAGGGAGTCGTGGCTCTCTAGACTACCAGGAGTGCTCACACTGTGGCTACCGGGCGCAGAGCCCCGGACTACTCAAGCTACAAGGGGTCGTGGCTCTCTGGACTTCAGGCGCTGCGGACGACAAGTCGGCTACCTCCGGTCAACCTCCCCCAACTGTCCCACACCCCTTTCACACACTCCCTGCTGCACCTCTAGCACTGCTCACACGCCACCCCCCTCGAACCACTCCGACGGCTTCAACACATCCATCCCCCTCAGCGGCAGCTGCAGCAGTGGGAGACGGAGGAGGAGGAGGAGGAGAAAGGGATGGCTTACACACACGGCACCCCCATACTCTCCAGCCCCAAACCCTAACACAGGAACGCAGGCAGCAGCGGGGGTGGGGCGCAGTCAGGAGCTTGGGGGACGGCGTGCGGCAAGGGGGGAGACAGTACGGGCCGCTCACGGGCCTGGTGCAGCCCGTACGAACCGCGCGCGGGCTGCCTGAGCCGCGCGAGGGCCTGGCGCAGCCCGTACGGGCCGCGCGCTGGGCTGGCGCAGGCCTTACGGGCCGCGTGTAGGCTTGGCGCAGCCCGTACGGGTCGCGCGCGAGCCTGGCGCAGCCCATACGGGCCGCGCGCGGGCCTGGCGCAGGTCGCGCGGGCCGCGTTGGGCGACGGGGGGCGACACGACGGTCGACAGGGGGCGACGCGCGGTTCGACGGGGCAGAAAACAGCCGCGCGCTCGCTGTGCGCTCGGAGCGCGCGGCAGGCAGGAAACAACACGTGCCCGGGGCGCGCTACAAGCAGTAGAGCAGCGGAAGCATCGGTTGGGGCCCATCCACAGGATCGACCCAGGAGGGTCGAGCTGCTCTGATAGCATGTCAAAACACTAGGCAGAAATCAAGAAACAGGAAAGTGGGGTTTTCACTAGCAGCAGTTGAGATACATATAGCAAACCCTAATTCGGGCTGTACTTGCTATAGAGTACCCCACTGCAGGCTACACAAACATCACATTCTGACACATGGGTCACTGAGTCAACATTGGACCAGTCGGCCCGCCATAGGCCAGTCAGTCGGCCTTGGTTCAGTCAGTCAGTCAGACACGGGTCAGTCAGTCAGTCATGGGTCTGTCAGTCAGCCATGGGTCGGTCACTCAGCCAATGGTCAGTCATTCAGTCATCCATGGGCCAGTCAGTCAACATTGATTCAGTCAGTCTACCATAGGTAAGTCTGTCAGCCTGTCAGCCATGGTTGTTCAGTCAGTCAGCCATGGGTCAGTCAGTCGGCCTGGGATCAGTCGGTGAACCATGGGTTGGTCAGTCAGCCATGTGTCAGTCAGTCAGCCATTCAGCCCGTGGGTCAGTTAGTCAACGTTGGGTCAGTTAGTGATCCACAGGTCAGTCAGTCAGCCATGGGTCAGTCAGTCATTCACAGGTTAGTCAGCCCGCCTTGGTTCAGTCAGTCAGCATTTGCTCAGTTAGTCAGTGTTTGACCAGTCAGTCAGTCATGGTTCAGTCAGTCAGCCATGGGTCAGTCAGTTAGTCAGCCAATGGTCTATCATTCAGTCAGCCATGGTTGGTCAGTCAGGCATGGGTCAATGAGTCAGCCTTGGGGTTCATAATGTATCTGTGCTCGGCACATTGCTCATCATTGTCATCAGCATACGCCAATGTGAGCATCCACTTCCCCACCCTCCCCCCACCCGGTGGCCCCCCTCCTCCTACTGCCTTCTTCCACCTTTCAATTTCTCCTGCCCTCTTTTTGTTGCAATATTTTTACCTGTAGTGCACGTATCCATCAATATGGTCTCATTCGTGAGGTTGACACTGAAGTCCATTTCTTGCTACCCCATTCTTTGAACCCGGGTCTTCTTGCCATGAGATTATGGTATCACTATCCCATTGCGTGATCATCTCAACGTGAGCCTCCACTTCCCTCTCCCCCTTTCCCTCCTCCCTCCCCCCTCCCCGACTTCACAACCCTAGGCAATTGTATGATGCTCATGAGTATAGATCAATACCTGTATGCCCTGCTCTGTTGTTCACCCAAGTCCATATTGCCGGGAGATTATCCTCCCAGCTCTCTCTCAAAACCCGCTCCTAATAACACTTCTTTCGCCAGGTTTCATTCCTCCCAAAAGGCTCATCCTCTTCCGCATTTCATATGACATTGGAAATGAAAGAGCTGTGAAAGGGTCGAACCCTTTCTTCCCCACATGTAACAGCTGACGAGGCATCCAACAAAGTAGAAAATGTCCGGACGCGCAGAATAGAGGGACAATGTGATGTTTTGCGGGTTAGCTATCTAGGATGGAAAAAGAGTTGCTATATCGTAGTGTAGAACTTCACTTGCCTCACATTTGTTGATGCCATCTCGATATCCCATACTGATTGTGAATGATGCTATTCTACAATGTAGCAAGTATAATGCATGCAATATCTACGAACTTCAGAAAACATGATGAGCACAAAATAAGTGCCTATGGACAAGCCAAAAATACAGTTGTTGTTTTCTATGAACCTAGCCAAATTTCGTTGTTCCATCAATCTGCTCACAAAGATCTTACAACTACCCCTTCTGAAACATCTATCAACAGGCCTTATTTCCCCATG
Organism: Closterium sp. NIES-65; assembly: GCA_948144175.1. NCBI lineage: Eukaryota > Viridiplantae > Streptophyta > Zygnematophyceae > Desmidiales > Closteriaceae > Closterium > Closterium sp. NIES-65. Next base: position 172,184 of record CANXME010000927.1, read on the forward strand.
TATGTTTTCGTATGACACAAACCATTGGTACTGGAAGCTCTAGGTAAACAAGTAAGGTGCATGTGAAAACAGACTTTATTACGAGGAAGAACCACTTGGCATGCCCCCCTCACGCTCCGCACGGGCCATTTCTGCAGTGAAGCTGGAGGAGCCACCGAAACTCCCAAACTCCATGTCGATGCGAGATTTTGTCTCGCCCACATGGCTCTCATGTGCTCCGGACGCCTCCTGCTTCAACTTCACCAGCTCCCCCAGCACTTGACTCATGGAGGGGCGAGAGGCCGCAGGCATGGCGGTGCAGGAGAGGGCAAGGCGAGCCCAGCGCAGCACCAAGTTATCTGGTGCGTCCAAGTGGGGGTCCTTGAAGACTGCCACAGCATCTGACTCCACGAATGGGGCGATCTGTACAAATGAAAGGGAACACATGCACGCGGACATACGGCTGATGGTTTATTGCACTTCATGCCAATGAGTGGAGGAATGGGCATTGGTCGTGCAATTATTGCACGAAGCATTCAGGCAGTATGTACCAAGCAACTGTGCCTCATCCATTGCTTGAGGCTGATCTGGCTGGTCTCGCTCACATGCACGGCCTTGCGTGCCGAGATGACCACCAACATCACCACACCATAGCTGTCAACACCAAACCACCAAAAGGGACAGGGACCAGAATGGAGATAAATGTGAGGCATGCTGACAAAAAAAAAAATATTCCCTACCTGCATCACAAACGGAGAACGAAAAATACATCTCCACATATATTGCTGGAGTGGCCTTGTGACTTGTAGATAGCAAAACTGACATAGTTCGGTGTTCCCAACACTTAAGTGGCAGCAGTAGATGGTTTCCTAGACAACTCAAAAGAGCCGTCTTTGCCCTCTCACCTGTACATGTCTGCTGCTGGAGTGGCCTTTTGGGACTTGTAGAAGGCAGGGTCCACATAGCCTGGTGTTCCCATCACTCGAGTGGCAGCTACAGAAGTGCCCATAGCGGTGCCTCCAGTGAGTTTCATTAGCCCAAAGTCTGCGATCTTGGCCTGAACAATAGTCACATGTGCATGTAGTAAAAATTCAGATGTTGGGCGGCACCAATTGTTTTCGTTCAGTCAAAGCATGCAAAGAACAGAAAGTATATGTAGGTCAAAGAGAATGCATGCAGAAAACGGCGCTATACATACTTGCATTTTTGCATCAAGAAGAATGTTGGCTGGCTTGATGTCGCAGTGCACAATGCCAAAATCATGAAGATAATGCAACCCCTTGGCAACCCCAATCAGAATTTCAAGTCGTTGCAAGAATGAAAGGGGGCTTGGAGCACCTGAAAACCGAAAGAGTGAAAACCAATTTTCCATGCCAAAGGATTTTATTTGAGTTGATGATTAAGCGTAAAAATGGTTACAGTAGTGTTAAAATCTGAAAATGCTGACATGTGATCAGAATTCGCGAATGACGAAATGAATGGTTGTGGTGAAAAGTGCGAACTCTGAAACCTAATTCGAAGGTGCAGCTTCCAGGTGAAAGGGAGTCTGCTGGTGCAAAAAAAAAAAAAAGATGTCAGGTGTAGAGAGAAGCTTATGTACCTGGTCCAATCCAGCTCTCGAGGTCCCGATTGACCATGAACTCGTACACAAGTACTTGCTCCACGAGACTCGTAGCCGGGTCAAAGTTCACACAGAATCCCAACAGGCGCACCAAGTTGGGGTGGTGCTTGCTAGCCATCTCCTTCACCTGCAAGGTGAGAGTAGGAAAACAATCACTCGGGAGAGAAGAAGCGTGAACATATGTGAATGTGCATGTGTGTGTGTGTGTATATGTGTGTATATCTGTCCATGCATGTTTGTGCATGAATGTGCGCGCGCGCGTGCGTGCACACACACATCTGAATATAAAGGTCATTCAATAACAGCATGACGATATAATTCATGGTGTGAAACCAGAAGCATCATTAGCACCGTCTGGTACCTCAGTCAGAAAGTCATTGGAGAGGACCCTAGATCGCTTCACAGCCCACATCTCATTGGGGTCATGCAGTGACACGCTCTTGTACACATCTCCAAAGCTGCCGCTACCAATCCTGTTCCCCTCTGCCCAGTCTCCCGTTGTGCTTGGGAGCTCTTCCAGAGTGAACTTCTGGCACACATGTGGCTTCACTGCCTCCATCTCCACCACCACGTCTCTCTGCTTCTCCCGTGCTGCTGCTCCTGCCGCCACAGCCGCTGCTGCAGCTGCTGCTTCTGGTTTGCTCTCTTTTGCATTGGATGCTGCCTTTGGAAAATCGTGTTCCGAGCCTGTGGTTGTGAAGGAGGAGATAAGATTAAGATGAGGAGTCAAGAGTGGATGGTAACTGCAGAGGGAGGCTGGGAATGATGATGGCTTTTGAACATCATGCGTTGGAGATATCTTACCTTGGTGCGCACTCTCTTTATCCGAACCCTTGCCATTCACATCCTTGCCGGTATCGCGTCCTGCTGCTGCCCCGTTGGTGTAGCATCGCTTCCACAGCAGCCAGCTGAGCAGCAGCAGCACGGGGATAGCCACAGCACCAGCAACTGCGATGCCAGCAGTGGCTCCATTGGATGAACCGCCTCCAGACTGGGAGGAAGAGGCTGTAGGCTCACTGGGAGTTGACGTGGGAGGAGGTGGGGAGGGGTTTGGCACTGGCGATGGGGAGGGTGTTGGCACTGGTGATGGGGAGGGTTTTGGCACTGGCGATGGGGAGGGTGTTGGCACTGGTGATGGGGAGGGTTTTGGCACTGGTGATGGGGAGGGTGTTGGCACACGCGATGGGGAGGGTGTTGGCACTGGCGATGGGGAGGGTTTTGGCACTGTCGATGGGGAGGGTTTTGGCACTGGCAATGGGGAGGGTGTTGGCACTGGCGATGGGGAGGGTTTTGGCACTGGCGATGGGGAGGGTGTTGGTACTGGCGATGGGGAAGGTGTTGGCACTGGCGATGGGGAGGTGTAAGGGGATGTAAGAAAAGGTACAGTTTGCACAGGGAGAGAAAGTGAAGGAAGGCATCGAAATGCTGGAGCAGATAATCTTCAGTACCCATCAGAAGGCATACATCCGAAGCACAACATGTATGGGATTCCGTATGAGAAGTTGCCAAGTTGCGAATGCCTAACATTGGAAAAAACTTGTTATATAAAAGGCAAAGCAGTGTTTATGCACTCATCAATAACAAGAGCAATGCAGAAACGACAGTAGAAGTTGGAGCTACATTCATAAGGAGATTGCTTATCACCTGGTGGTGTCTTGTCACACGTGGAGCAGAAGGAACCACACTGCTTGCAGAAAGCACTTGAAGTGGTCTGTGGGACCACGCAGCTGCTGTAGTCAGGAGGGCATGTTATTGCAGTCCAAGAAAAGTCCCTGTGTACACACGGAGTGTTATCAAGCTATGAGAGTACTCGCAAAGCATACATTGGTCTGTTTTGCCTGACATTGAGCAGCCCGGTTCAATAGATGGCAGCAAGGTAGAAAAAAACGATTGTCGAAAAATACGATTGTTTTTTTCGATGGTATTTTACGGTACCTTTTAGACAAAAAGAACTCTTCAACTTCAAAGAAGCCGTTCTGATCACAAAAGCACTTCTAACAATCTTTCGCTGCATCATCAGCACTTCTAACGGCCCCCTTGTTCTTCTCACCAATCAATCCCCTTGTTTCAGCAGCATTTTTGGTGTTTTTACTGAAAAAATCGAAGGTTTTTTTGCACCAAAAGTATTTATTTTCAAAATCCGTTTTTATCGCTTTTTTACGATCGTTTCTTACGATACGGTGTTTTACGATCAAATCTTGAAAAAAACATCGTTTTTTTGCACCTTGGATGGCAGGCATATCAGGATTCGGCCAATCTAGCCCAAGTCGTGACCTTGGTACGTTGAATGGTTGAATATATCTTACCTGTGGGTGCAATGTACCAGTGGAACACCTCACCAGTGGAACACCTACGTAGGTACCTTGTACACCACTTTGTGAGATGCTTCAAAGCTAGAAAGGTAGAAAATGCATTTTCATATGTGAAGATGCCTTACAAGTAATCAAGAAGAGTGAGATTGGCAACTGTTGGAGGGAGCTCGCCAGTGAGGCTGTTCCAACTGACATTGCTGTACATAAAATAACAGATAATAAACGGTTTAGCCCCAGATAGGGCATTGCCATCATGATTCCTGATGGTGCATACATGCACCAGGTTTCACATGTACTAAGATGAAGACACAAAACATTGAACCAAAACATTATAAAACGTAGAAGAACATTGGAGAGCGAGATAGAAAAAACACATGGCCTCCTTGGTCAATGGCCTGGCTCAACCCAGCGCCCTGGCCCTGTGCTCATGCTTAGGGTATAGGGCCCACCATTGCAGGTCCTCTGGTTTCCGAACCTGTGCGATTAGATGCTGGCTCTCTGTCTTATTCCCATGATGATACTCACAGCCAAACTAGGTTGGTCAGGCTACCGATGGTGGATGGAATAGACCCATTCAAAGAGTTTTTGTAAAGATACCCGATAGTACAACATGCAAAGGGTGTAATGAATGAAACAAAGTACAGAATACAGGAAGAGAACCTTAGTAATATTCATGGACACATTATTTGGGCTGCATATGTGGAAGGAACGGATACGGTGAAACCATTGGTACCAAACACATACAAAGGGTGTCCTGATACAAAAGAAAAAGAAGAAGGAAATATATGGTAGTAGAGGGACGTGTGATATCATGTAACGAGAATGACTGAAGAGAACATGACATGCAACCTATTGTGATACAAGCTACCAAGTCGAACATGTGCCTGATTGTGAGCACAAACACAAACATGTGCCTGGTTGTGAGCACAAACACAAACAAGCTACTACACTTTAACGCTGACATGATAGCACAATGCTGCAAGTAACAGCCATTACACAAAATCAAAGCGATAAAAAAAATCAAAAAATCAGGCGCTTTTTTTAGTGTTTCATGAGCATGCAAACATGTACACATGCAGAAGCAAAAGTTAAGGTCACAGAGTGCACAACGTAAGTGGTGGTGGATGGAAATACATGTAAACAAGATGAGATAGCAATGCCAGCAGAGTGTCTAGCATGGGGTAGTCCAGACTAAAATGTCTTTGTTTCACCGGAAAAAAGTTTTATTACGAGAAGGAAAGTTGTAAGCCAGCAGCTTTGAAAGGAAGAGTTTCAATTTGATGAAAAGGAGAGCTCAGGGCTTGCCTAGTCTTTACGAATTAATTTGGGGTTGATAGAACTAGTGGCAGCTAAGTCTCATGGCCCTGGCATGATATTAGAGAACCTCACGTTACTTCTCCTGCCCATGGATGGAAGTTTTTGAATCTTCTTTGCCCGTGTATTTTGTCTCTTGAACATTGCAAGACCTTGTCATGAGGCTAATACGTGGAGATCGATGGCAGACCCTGGCACCGAGACGCCTGGCTCAGCCCATCGGCCCGGCCCCTTGCTCATGTCTAGCGTATATGGTCATTCCTAAATCAAGTTTACCTGCTCAAGCCCTCTTCTAAATCTTGACGAGGTCATGTAGGCTCTGTTTCATATTTCTTGATGATACCAACAATCTAACAAGGTCGCGCATGCTTCCGATGGTGGATGGAATAGACCCACTCAGATTGTTGTTGTCAAGAAACCTGATGGTACATCATGCAAAAGGGTAGGGCGTTAAGGGTGGAAAGAAACACCGGATACAAAAATATATTTTTACTGTTATTCCTGCACACATAATCAGAGCTGTATGTGGATAGTGACCGAGATGGTGAAACCGTTGATACCAAGCACATGCAAAGGGTGCCATGAAATTGATACATCCTTAGAAATGAATGAACCAAATGGCAGGATAGAAGAGTAAATGACTGAACAAATGATGTCATCCTAAAATCTGACCGTGATACAAGCTGCTAAACTTACCATTGACTTTATAACAAATTGTTGCAAGAAACAGCCATTTCAAGAATTGAACGCAAATAAAGAAGACAACAGGAGTTATTACGAGCCTTACACAAACATGCAAATACGTACACATTTAGAAGCAACGGGAGAGGATACAAAGTGTAGTGCATGTTACTTCAGAATCACTTAGTTCCTACTGCTGATGGTTCTACAATTACTGAAACAAGTCTTCTCGGGGTCACCTCCGAGGGTCCTTGGGTGCCGGACTAAAGTCAGCCCCTATCCAAGGGTCCGAGTTTGTTGAAAGAGCAATTCAGTAGACTAGAGTTTCAACACTGGAAGCCCTTATCACGGCGTGGGCAGAGAGTCCGTTGGACGTCAAATCTGATAGTAGCGTGTGAGATTAAATGTGTGGCAGAGTGTTTCATTAATATTCAGGCCATACATTTATATATTCTCTAGGCTGTTTCTACTGCTAGCTACCTAACATGGCTGAGCAATTCCTATCCTTAGCGAGGCGCGAGCAATTTTCGCGTTTCCCTCATTTTATTTTTGTGACTCAGCTAGGTTGCGATTCGCCGGCGAATGTTTTAGCTGTTCGCGCGGAATTTATTAACGGCGTTGATCCGTTGTGATTTTCGCGCCATTCTGATAACGGCTCCGATCGATCCGTTTTGTTTATTTGAGTCAGCTTCGCTGTTTTGAACATGCGTGCTGATTCGGGCCAGTCCCCTCGCTTGAATTCTTGTGGCGTGAGCAGTTTCGCCATGTGCTTTGATCGCTCGAGCTGTGAGCACTTTCTTGGGCTGACGTGTTCCAGATGGCGAAAGTGTAGCTCTTGAAATGTCGGCGCGCATGTAGCTGCCCTCTGCTTCAGCCGCGTCAGCTTCTTCAAAGCCTGTTTCGAACTTGTTCGAACACTGTTCTGAACATGTTCGAACCTGTTCTGAACATGTTCGAAACTAGTTCTGGCTGCGTGCTCAGAACGACGAACTTTGCTGCGCGAGCATTTGTCCAATCAGCGCAGTCGAAACCTGTCGCTTTGAGCACCAACGAACTCGCAGCGCGAACGAGAATTCCGTGCTGTCCTTTGCTCGAACCGAACCGAACTGATGCCTCCCATTTGTCGAAGCTAAATCCCCTTGAACACTCGACTCGATCATGAACGATTCGCCCCTGCGCTTTTCGCCTCAAATGACTTGTGCACTCCCAGGAGATAAACTGGCTGATTGATATATAGAAAATTGATTCTGTATTAACACACTCCTCCTCAATCTGTCGGTTTTCTCCCCGTCTCCCTTAGTTCATGCTCATACCGCTCATCCGCGCACACCTCCAGTGTGGTTCATCGGCTACTCGCTTGGTCAGAACATCTGCCGGCTGCTGCTGTGTCTTGATGTAGATCGGATTGACTGTTCCACGGTTAACTTCCTTGCGCAGCCAGTGCCACTTCAGGTGCATGTGCTTGCCTGTTATAACTGTTAAATGCTTGCCTTGTGTTTGCTTTGCTCGTGCATTAGTAGTTCTATAAATGTGTGCTTGTGTTTCATTGTAAACAACTTTTTGGAGTGAATATTTTCCTCTATCAGCGTATTGACGTGAAGCGGAATTTTTGCATACGAGCCAATCAGTCGTTATTGCTTCCGCACATGAGTTTGGGAATGTTCTAAGGACACACGACTTTCATACTTAGGGAAACCCTCTACAAACACGGACCCTTGGATAGGGGCTGGTTTAACCAGGCACCCAAGGACCCTTGGAGGTGACCCCTGTGGGGACTATCTAGCGTTGATTTAAAGGTGTGCTAAGGGCTTCTAGGTCCCATATATCAGTCAACACTCAAATGGTAAATGCTCGGATAGCCAGACCTTAGCATTTAGACAGTAAATGTTCAATGAGACCAATCCATGAAGCTAATGTCCATGCATATAAAGATATTCTTTGGAAGCTCCATTCATTAGGAGGGGCTCAAAACCTTGCATCTTTTCAACTACCACGAAGCCACAGGCAGGGTTGATAAAAAATAAAAAATAAAAAAAAGAACATGATTAGGTCAAATGCATCATAAAAATGCTCCGTGGACAAATGACGAGTCGAGTTTTACTTGACTCAAATTAACAAGGTTTTTTTGGGCCACTAACTCAAATCAAGTAAAGCTACATCACAAAAATGTGTGCGTCTGGAAATCATCTGACCATTTTTTTTTAAGCAAGCTTCTGAAAATCGTTTGACAATCATCCAGGAATCATTTACGAATCGTTTGTATAGCATTCTTGTCAGACCAAACGTTTTGGTGATGTTTTAGTAATGGTTTCGCGGTGTTACAATGGAATGTTTGTTAGATGTTAATTGTTGAGACAATAATAAGGTGGCTTAAAAGCTTGTTTCACAATCAAAGAAGGTTATGGTAAATTGACATAGTTGCTACTTTATTTGCATCACCAGATGAACCTATTGAGCAGCTTCACAGCAGGGTCTTTGCAGCACAGGACAACATGCACGATGCTAAGAATGCAATCTGCATCTACAACTGCATAGTTGAAGGTGCCCTTCGTGGGCAACAGTCGTTTGCAGCCAGTGTACCGGCAGACTCGCCGATCCTCCGTGTAGTACTCGATGTAGGCGGCTTTTTTTGCCACGCCATCTTTCACGTAATGGAACAGCATCAAGCAGCGGCCGTACCAGTTGGCCCCTTTGCCAGCTGGATTTATGGCTACATCTGAAAAGTGCCTGTCAGAAGGGCTTGCTTTGACAAACTGGCCCTTCTCGGTCCACTCCATCCTGTCGTGCGGTGGGATTGCCATGGCAGTGTGCACCTGCGAATAGGCAAGCAGGGGTTGCAGCACAACAATGGAAGTTTGTGTTAGGGTTGAGACAATGGGGTGCTGACGGGTGCGTGGATACAACAGGGTGCCATGCCTGGGTTCGGCCCATTAAGGAGGTTGATGGTCCGCGTTTAACAGGTCTACGTGGCAGTGGCAGCTGATTCTCACATTGATTCTCCCGCATTGAGCACCATATTGATTCTCACATTGAGCACTTGGTCGTGAATTCCCTCCCTGGCCAGCCGCTTCTTCAAGTAGCCCATCGCTTCATCTCCGTGAACAAGGACATAGCTCCTGAACACATCATGCGTGATCTGCCCCACGGTCATCTTCTTGTGTGTCTTAGTCAGCACCCGACGCCCAAGCGTGCAAGCCTGGGTAGGAGGGTGATGGGTGCATGGTGTACATGGGGGGCAGCAGGAGAGGGGCAGCACTTGAGTACAACAGGGGCAGCAGTGAGAGGGAGCAAAGATTAGGGACTAGTCGGTTAGTATAGCGGGGCAGTTCCAGAGGTCAAAGGGTGCAGCAAGAGGAGGGAGCATAGGTGGACAAGTGTAGATCAAGGGAGAGCAAAGGAAAGACAAACGGCAGGAGGGAATGGGAAGTGCCGGGGATGGACATGGAGGAGGATGGGGGGGGGGGGGGGGGGGGGGGGGAACCGAGGGGGCGACGTGTTTAGCAGCACGAAGGTATATGGTGGATTAGTAGGGGAGCATTGGGGGCTGAACGGCGGATAGTCCCACGGGGGCCGGGGGAGGGGCATGGGTGGTTAAGTGGGAAAGCATGTGGGGCAAGACGGAATGTGAAGGGTGGCAGCTAGTGGAAGGAGCGATGGGTGGACAAGAATGCGAGCATGTAGATGCAAAACGGGATGTCAAGGGGGGCAGCGGTAGAGGCATTTCATGGGTGGACATGATGGAGAGCACGTGGATGCTAGAAGGGATGTCTAGGGGGGCAGCGGGAGGAAGGGAAGTGGTGATGAGGGTTTCATGCGGCAGGAGCAGGCGGGGAACATTGGTGGGCAAGATTGGCATTAGGTCGTACACATGCTCACCTCCTTCATGGCTGTCTCGTATGTTTTGTCCCCGCCGGAGGCTCGAGACAGCTGTCGAACAACGGCTTGCTCGATATGCTTCTTCACAATGCGATCCTCCACACCCTTCCAGTTGGTGCCGCGAGAAGGGCGCTTCACTGTTGTCTTGTGGGACTGCTCGTACCGGTTCGACGAGTACTCCTGTGGCAATCCCCGTGCACGGATCGTCGGCGGGAGGTGCGATACAAGATGCACCTTGATAATAAGCCACTTCGACTTCTGGTTGTCGAATGCTAGAACAAGCGCATCGACCATCCTGGATAGGACGCGTTTGGGTGGATTGAAAGGTTCGGAATTGGGGCATTGGGTGTTGGGGATCGGTTTAGCGTGCGTAAGCATATAAACAACAATTCAGCCACAAACAACATACAATGCCCCATACCCGGGTTCATGTACTACTACCCTCTCTCAAACCCTCCCCCCTCCTCTCATCTCCCCCCCCCCCCCCCCCCCACCCACTCACAACTCAGCTTCCATGTTTCTGCCACTCCATTCCCCCACTCTAAGCCCCTCCTGTCGTCATTATGCCCCTCCTTCCCTTTTTCAGCGCATGCGGAACAGTCCACAGCCCATCGTTCCCTCCCCCCCCTCCCCTCTTTCCCTCCTTCGTCCCCTCTTTCCCTCCCTCGTCCCCTCTTTCCCCCCCTCGTCCCCTCTTTCCCTCCCTCGTCCCCTCTTTCCCTCGCTTTTACCCCCTTTCCTTATCTTTTCCCTTTTTCCCCCGTTCTCTGCACCCTATTTCCCACACACTGCCTCTTAATCCCTCCCTCGACCCCTTCAGCCATCTCACTGTCCCTCGTTCCCTATGCGCATGGCACCCACACCCATTCACGCTATACTTACTCGTAGGAGACCTCCTCCATGCGCTCAAGCGTGGCATCGGTGTGATACTCAGCCCGGATAAACTCCTTGTACCAGTCCGACATGAGCGTGATGGCATGTCGAATATCGGCGCGCTTGGGGAGGTCGATGATGAGGGGCAGCACTTGCATCATGGCACGATGCTCCGACGCTGAGAAGCAGGCCGTCGTGGTGAAGTACGCCCATGCGGATGGGAGTCTCAGCAAAGACGCAGGAGTCACTGCCTTGAGAATCTTGTAGCGTCTGCACGTACGGGATGCAGTAAGGGTATCGGTTTAGGGTTTGTGTGGGGCCGGTGGGGTGGGTTAGGGAGGGGGGCGGGAGAGGGGTGGGGCTGGCGGGGTGGTCTAGTAGTTAGGTGCATCAAATTGCACATCATCTCCCCGCTGCCTCCCTCTCAGTGAATCCCTTTCCGTCCTCTGCCCCACTCCCCCAGCCTCTATGCCTCATCATTCCTCTCTCTGCCCCTTGTTCCCTCGCTCTGCCCCATGGTCACCTCTCTCCGCCCCTCGTTCTCTCCCCCTGCCCCAATTTCCCCTTGCTCGGTCCCAATTTCTTTCTCCAGGCCCCCATTTTCCTCACTCTGCCCCACTTGCCCTCTCCCAGCCGCAATCTCCCTTACTCTCTGCCCAATTTTACTCCTACATTACCCCCATGCGGTCCCTATGCCCCGAGACACTATTCTGAATCCCGCGTTCACCTCACACGACCACCCCCCCCCCCCCCCCTCCCCCTTCTATGCCCCTCCTTCCCGCTAGCAGCCCCACCTTCCTGCTCGCAGCGCCTCCTTCCCCCATGGTGCCCCTCCCTCAACGTCTCTGTCCCAAATTCCCTCTTTCTGCACCACTTCCCCCTCTCTCCACCCCGCATTCCTCCAACGCTGCTACAAATTCCCTCACTCTTCCTCCTTCTCTGTGCCCTGCATTCACTCATCCCTGCCCCTCCTTCCACACCACCGCCCTACCCTCCCTCCGGCTGCCCCTCCTTCCATCTCTCTGCCCCGAATTCCCCCTCTCTGCCCAACTTCTTGCAACACTCTGCCCCACTCTCCGTCTCTCTAAGTGCAACCTTCCCCCTCGCTGCCCCTCTTCCCCTCTCAATCCCTCTGGTTCCCCCTCGATGCCTCTTTCTCTTGCACGTATGACTCTCGCCCCACCGGGGGAAAAGGGAAACTTACTCGAGAAGTATTTTTCGCTCTGACGGTTTCAACTTCTTCACGAGGCACCTCATTGCATGAAGCCAAAGCCCTGCCTCGATGATGTGCATGATGTCAGGTGTCTGGGCGAGGTACGTGTTGCCCCACTTGGTTTTGGAGAACTCCCAATCCCACAGCAATGACTGGCCGCAAGGGGAGGCACGCGGAATGGGAAAATTGGCCCCTTTGGGGATTTGAATGAAGAATAGGGAAAAAAAACGACCAGGGTGGGATTGTGTGCCAAGAACCAGGATGGGCGGGGTAGGGGGAGGGTATGTGTGTGGACTGTACGGACAGCAAGGATAGGGTGGGGGTTTAGGGATTTGCTGAACGAGGGCGGGATCATGTGAGGTTTGGGTGCGTGCTTGTCCAAGGGTGGAACATGGCGAGGTGTCCACCTCCAACACGACGAGGAGGTGGCGACGTGAGTTGATGTGGAGGCATGGGCGTTTTGAGCGTGGGGTTGACAAATGGGCAGTGGGGGCGGGATAGTTCATTTTAGACCCAAGTGCGGTGGGAGGATATAGGGGTGGGACTACGGGACCACGGCGTCAAACCAACGAAAACGGACAAGAAGTGATACCTTCACGAAGTGGGTAGAATACTTCTTCTTCAGACGGGTCAATTCCTTCTTGGTGTCCGCTTCCTCCATTAGCTTGTACACGGCTTTCTGATCTTTCACGGTTCGAGGAACGATCTTGTCATCCACGTCTCGAAGATTTTCTCGCGTAACCATGCAGATGGAGCAAGGTCGGTAGGAGCTACATGACATGGTGCATGAGACCTTGCTAGACTCGGGATGGTCGTTCACGACTGAGTACAGCAGCGGGATGGCCAAGTACTCAACCCCGTTGCTGTCCTCGACCTTCAAACCCCCGCTGCACAACCAAACATGGAACCATGCCAATATGGTGGTTTTAGGGTGAGGAAACCAGACTGACAGCATGGCAGCAATGTGCAATGGGGTTGTTCGTTACCGAACCGATAGGGGCAGCAATTCAAATATGCACTCCAATTAACCCCACACGCAATACATGGCATGGTGGTTTCACACACGTATGATGCACAAAACTATGACATGGGCGCAGGATTGTAGCATATGAGATTAAGGGCAGCGTACCCGCGGAGCTTGGAGAGGTGTTTCAGCGGCTGTAGCATGTATTCAGCCGCTAGCTGGAACACCCTAATCTTCTCCTCTGGCTTCAGGTCGGAGGGAATGTTAGGGAAGAGGCCCACCAGCTCTGTGCCGCCCTCCAACCAACGCGCCCATTCCGGTGTGTTACCGAATGACAGGACGAACAGGTGTGCTGATTGTCTGCCATTGTGAGACAAGTTAGTTTGATCCGAATAGAGAATGATCGCCAACACGATCGCACCGACGGCACAAACGCGGTCCTGTCATGTGTGAGAGCATAGAGTATGGTTAGGTGAACAAATGAGTAAGGGGATAGAGCACGGGGACAAGAAAGGGATCACGGGGCAGGAATCAAAGTGAATGTCTGGAGTTACAAAATGATCAAAAGGTTGGGGAGCGAAAGCGATGGCCAGAACTCACGAGATTAGTGACATATCGCAACAGTCATGGGCTCTAGATTGCAAGACGCGAAGATTAGGGAGCTTCACGCTAAGAAGAGAGATGAAAGAGCAGGAGATAAGAGAGTGAAGAGCGGGTGATCAGAGAGCACCAGAGAGGGGAGAGCAGATAGCAAAGGGCGGGAGAGCAAATGAGCAAAGTGTGGGTGATCGGGGAGTTAAAGGAAGGGAGTGAGAGAGCAAAGGGCGGAAGATCGGACACAAACGGGCGGAGATTTGATAGCAAATAATGGAGCTCGTGGAGCATATGGTCGTAGTCAGTGAGCAAAGGGCGGGAGATTGGCGAGCACAAGGGTCTTAATCAGCCACCAAACGTCAGGGGATCAGCGAGCAGAGGGCGGGGATTATAAAGAAAAGAGACAAGATCAGCCAGCACAGGGCGGAGATTAGGGAGCAAAATGACAAAATCAGCGAGCAAACAGCGGCACATCAGCGAGCAAAAGGTCGGATTCAGAGAACAAATGCGGGTCATCTCCCCTTTCAAGAGAGGAAAATACCGTGGTGGGTGACGAACAACGAGCTAGTGCGACAGAGATTCCATGACAAAGGACATCGCGCTTTGGATGCCAACTAACCCAAGCCTTCAGCATCCAGTCCGTGTTGCCGGGAGTGCTGTAGCGCCTTTCCCCCTCCACCTTCCACTCCTTCGGCTCGATGATGAATCCGCGTACTGCGGACATCTTCTTGAACATTGCCTGCGCCAACTGCAGAGAGGGATGGGAATTGGGTTTATTGGTGCGTACTAGTGGAAGCAGTGAAGATATGAGTTGTCGACTACGAATTGAGACTGGTAAGGGGCGCAGCAGAAACAGCTTGGGCCGTGTTACAGAGGTAGTAACACATACAAGGTGCACATTATGTTGCGACGGACGCACCACGATAATATCGCGACATCTGAAGGTGAGGAATCCCACTTCATGATCCACTTTAATCTCCAAAACTCGCCACGACTGCTCCGGTCCCAACTCAAAGCTGCTCTCGTACTTTTCAAGGTCTCTGTAGGTCGTCCAGCCTTGTAGCTGTTCGATATCAAGGTCTGGAATTCGGAACAGGTCTATAAGGTCCGTTATAGCCCCGTTCGTAAGGCCGTGCTTCCGTGATAAAATGCAAATTTCGGCCTTCAAGTCTATCGGATCGTCTTCACCATCAGGTTCCACGACAACCGTGCCTTCGCAAGGCGCCTCCGCGATCTGCCTCACTTGTTCGCTCGGTTCTGATGGTGTGACATTTGGGTACGCGTTTCCTATCAGTGGGAGCTGCGGATACGGACGAGGAAGTGGTGCTAGGTTTAAAATGGCGCCAGGATTTGAAGCCCCGCCCAGCCTCCAGTGTTTCGGAATCGGCTGCTTGAAACCCAGCTTACGTTTCTGCTTGAGCTTGCAGACTTCCCCGCCATTTACTTGGTGGCTCCTAAGGGTCTGATAGCAGAAGGCAACGTATCCACAGCCACACTTCTGGCCTTTCATTGTTACTACTCAGTAGCACATAACACTGGGCAGCAAAGCCACCCCTGAAGTATAACCCATGGCATCTTGGAGCTCTAAGATTGCCCATCGTTGAGTTCGGGATCTGATGGCTTGGCGGGAAAGGCGTTTCAATGTCACGCACAACTCAGCTTGTCTAGGAGTGCATAAAGGCGTCTCATCACCAGTGACCTAAAAGTGGCGGAATAGAACGCCTGAACTAGTTACCGATATATTCGCTCTTTTATTGCTAGCAGACCATTCTTCACACCTAGAATCTCAAGAATATCTTTTGTTTGCAAGTGTTGGCGCCCGATGAATGGTTTGCCAAACTTCCGCCAACTCAACCGACAAATCGGTTCTGACAGCGCTCTGTGTTTCGACCAATCACGCTGCGTCGCGCAACCTTCGTGGCATTCGTGTGGCGCGGAACCCTAACCAAGCAGCGAAGATCGTTATGCCTTGGCTAACTGACCGTAGATTTTCAGCACTGTTCATCACATTATACCGGTCAACCACGGGAACGCCCAGAACATGGGAGCGTGAACGTGTGAACACTGAGGAGAGGACCTATGCCAGCCATAACCGAAGTAAACGTGCCCCTTTACCAGTGCGTGTAGAAGTGCAAATAAATCATAGCCTGACGCGTGGAGTTGCTAGCTGCGAACAGCACAGTTCCACCTCGTCTGCGAGGTGTTAGATTGGCCGAAAGGCCGTTAAAGGGGGCTGTATCTGCCTAGTCAGCAGGTTAAAACACACTGACCATTGCTATGGCCCCGACAAGTGGGGGCGCTTTGGCGAATCTCGATCGCTCATGCGATTGCGAAACTAGTTTGGACCAGGCTGGCTCGAAACCCTTTAGTGAATTTTGACGACTAGTGTAACAACCTTCGCGACTGCTCTTGACTCATAGTGTCGTGACTGCAGAAGCCCAAATTCCAGTTCGGTGCTCGTCCTCCAAATTATCCCTATTGCCACACGCATCTTGAGGTCGTCAAAGTTCTAGCCATGGCTCTACCGTGTTTAGATGGTAAGCTGTCCTTTCAGCCAATTTCTATGCCCTTTCCCTACGGCGGAGGCTGGCTCGACATAAACGTGGAACACGCCGACAGGCTACGACCCGGTGAATGGGTCAGCGGGATCGTAATTGATTGGCTCGGTGTGTGAGTATCACGGTTAGGAAATCAAAAGGCCAGATTCGTCACGGTTATCTCATGCGTTTCCTTTGTCGCAAATACGCGCGTGCGCAGGATGCTGCAGTACGAACACGGTCGCGACAGCAAGAAATGGCTTTACAGTGGATCATATTTCTGGGAATATGCTAAGAAGGACATTTCGCGGCGTGAAAACGCCTATACTTTCGGCCTGGGTATTTTCGATTTCACATATGTACTCGTTCCGATAAATACCGAGTGAGTAGTCGTCGCGTCTAGCCGTAGCCGGGTTATCTTTTATTTCTGTAGTCATTGGCGTTACTGATGTTAGACCTCATGTGTGCCTTAGGAGTCACTGGAGCCTGATCGTGATCGAGCGCATCCCGAGGCCCGACGACCCGATACCCATGAACTGTGTGCTCTGGCACGCTGACTCGTACGGCACGCATGCCGGTGTCGATGCCCCGTTGCGAAGGTACTCTCTTTTTAATGGCAGTCTGCTATTGTCACGTACAGAAGTTCGGGGTTACGATAGCATTGAATCTATGTCTCCCGGTGTGTAGGTACTTGCGAAACGAGGTGTTAAGATACTGTGCATGGATCAGTGAGTCGGACGCAGATGCATGGGCGGCAAGCATCCCACTAAGGCAGGTCACGGTGAGTGCTGTTGCCTTGTGTGCACGAGCTTTGAAACAATTGCATCTCCCTTTCCCTGCACGCAATTTCCACACCGAAACCCCACTCCCGTCCCGGCCCTCACCACGCGCTCACGCACCCTGTTATTGTCCAGATACCCGTGCAGGCAAATGAGAACGACTGTGGTGTGTTCACGATGCGTGTGATGCACACGTTGGTCGAGGATGGTTTCCATAAACTACCGGCATGTGAGCTTGTAGGGACGCCACTCCATTGGCGCCGTCAGTACCGTCACGATTTGAGGAAGTGGTCTGTGTATTTTCGGGCAAAAACAATGTTGGAGGTTGGAAGTGGGGCAGGCGGCGGTGAAAAGCTGGTAAAGGGGCGGGTATCAAGCGAGAATGAGGCGGGAAGCATGGGGGAATGAGGCCCGAAGCAAGGGGGAATGGGGCCTGAAGCAAGGGAGAATGAGGAGGGTAGCAGTGAAGAATGGGGTGGGAAGCAAGGGGGAATGGGGTGGGTAGCAGGGGGGGAATGAGGCCAGAAGCGAGGGGACTAGAGGCGAGAAGCAGAGGGAATGAGGGGGGTAGCAAGGGAGAATGAGGAGGGTAGAAGTGAAGAATGGGGTGGGAAGCAAGGGGGAGTGGGGTGGCTAGCAAGGGGGGATGAGGCCGGAAGCGAGGGGACATGAGGCGGGAAGCAAAGGGGAATGAGGGGGGTAGCAAGGGAGAATGAGGCGGGAAGCAAAGGGGGATTGGGGCCTGAAGCAAGGGGGAATGAGGGAGGTAGCAAGGGAGTATGAGGCCCGAAGCAAGGGGGAAGGAGGCCTGAAGCAAGGGAGAATGAGGCCTGAAGCAAGGGGGAATGGGGAGGGTATCAAGGGAGAATGAGGAGGGTAGCAGTGAAGAATGGGGTGGGAAGCAAGGGGGAATGGGGTGGGTAGCAAGGGGGGATGAGGCCGGAAGCGAGGGGACATGAGGCAGGAAGCAGAGGTAATGAGGCGGGAAGCAGGAGGGGGTGAGGCGGGTACGTGGGAGGAATAAGTGTGTGAGTGAAGAACATGGAAGCGGGTATCATGGGGGAATGTGGACAAGATCAATACGGAATTGTTTGTTCATCCGTCCTGCCAGCTTGATAAGCCAACAAACATGACACAAAGCGCAATGGAGAGGCCTTGAATCAGTCTTGCATGACTTGACAACAAGTGTGGCCAAATGAGAGTGTTGGCCACAACCAGTCCTCCATGTCTAGAGAACACTACCCGTAGGGAATTGTTTGTCACTGGCGTTCCTGCTTGACATGTATACAAACAATACACAATGGGTCTGTGTGATGCTGCAAAACATACCTGCATGTCGCCACAACTCTAGTGGGTAGAACAGCAGGGGTTTCTCAACTCCGTTCCAGCATGAACCTAGAACATACAACACAGCATGGTCTTGGGTCCCTGCATAAAGGTTGCCCTGTATGGCATGATAGCAGCCATGCCCCATACGGGGAGTTTGTGTCTGGCTCTATTACCGTATTATTGCACCTCAATTGGCATGAGAGGAGACATGCCCATACGCGTTGCATAACGACCAGGCAGCAATCAAATAATGCGTACTTACTAATCATTCGATGTATCAGAATGACTGCTCCACCGCAGATCATTATGTGCATGTTCTGTGAAGGTGGTGTTTGGTTTTACACTGTTATGTTGCATACTTGACACTATGCTAATGGGTTAGGGGGACACCTATTACGAGTGCAATTGAGTGAGCGAACGAGGATTGCACTATCGGGAAAAAGGTACAACTTAGCGAAGGATTGCTATTAACAATGCACTATTTTCCTAAATAAGACAAGTGCATGCAGTTTCCTACTCTATCTAGTCTAGTGCACGGGCTTGTCTATGCAGTACACCTCCTCCACATCCTCATCGTCCGACAGGAATGGACTGTCCTCCACTTCCTCCTCCCCCACAATCTCTTGATCGTCGTCAAAGGCCTGTTCCACTTCATCGTCCTCCTCCTCCTCCTCCTCATCCTCATTCTCCCAGGCATTTCGAGCAGCCACATCTTCACCCTCCTTCTGCTTCCCTTTCCTCTCCCTCTCTGCTACAGCCAGCTTCAAGCTCTTCGCAGGGCGCCTAGTACGCAGGGACCTCCACACCTCCAGTGCCTCCGGCCAGTCGATCTCATACTTGAGGAGCGATATCTGCATCAGCTCCCCCAGAGGCGCGTTACACAGCGCTCCTCGCGCCCAGGACTTGATGACGTTCTGCCTGGAGAACCCCCTCTCGCACTCCACGGTGGAGAGAGGGAGCACAGCCAGCGCCTGCCACAGCATGATGAGGTTGGGCCATCTCCTGCCAGGCACATGCGACACAATGGAATTAGTTAGCAATCTACAAGATTGTAAAACCCATGGACGCAGAGTAAAGGCTACCTCTTGGATTCTGCGCTCCCAAGGAAGTTGGACAGGCCCTGGGTGAAGCTCTCCATCTCATGGTGTGCCTCCATGATCGCGCTGAAGGTTGGAAGCTCCCTCTCTGCTGCTTTGATGTCAAATCCCGGCAGCTTGTTGCGGAACAACTTGCTGCACCCGTTCAGCCACTCCTTACACTTCTTCTCTTGCTGGGCCTTGATCTTCGGCCACTTGCCCGCCCGGAACAGCTTCGTCGGCCCCAGCTTCCCAAGTTCATCCAGTCCGTTGGTGAGGTTGTCCACGCAGTCACGGGCAAATATGCGGCACAGCTTCACGCAGTCTGCGTAGGTGCTTCCGTGTTTGTGCCCCTTCAGCTTCCGCTCATGCATGGTGTACAGGTGGTTGATAGGGCGCCCAGCACCGTCCACGCCGCGCACCCGGACCTGCTTGCCTCCACCCTCCTTGTGGACTTTGTGGAAGTTCACCAGCCAGCTCTTCCCTCCGAGCTCGTAAGCTTTCTCTGGCGTCAAGTAGCGCTCCACCAGGTCACTCGTTGTGGACTCGATCATCTTCGCAATCTCTGTCACGTCCAGCTGTGGCAGAGCAGAGGTAGACAAAAGGGAGAAGGATGAGCAACAGTGCAGTTACGAACCTCACGTAGCAACATCATACAAACATGCGACCTCACCTCTCGTCTCTGGAAGCAGCGGTTGAGGTCGTTCATGTCCGCCAAGATGTCGGCCAAGAAAAACAAGCAGAACTGAAACTTGTAGCAGGTAACAGTCTCGTACGCCTTGTGATTGTGCTCCCAGAGCAGAACGATGCAAGCGCCGAGGACCTTGCACAGCCTGGCCACCGCATCTCCTCGAGACAGCCACCACACCGTGTGTATGCCTTGGACTTCCAGGTTGGTCTTGTAAAGCACACGCTGCAGGTACTTGAACCGCTGACTCCACACGCTGGAGTTTCCGAGCAGAGTTGCCACAGTGCGCACCACCTTGTCGACCATGTCGAGATCCGGGTTTGACTCAGCGGCGTCCTTCACAGCCAACGCCTCACTGTGTAAAGCAGAGAACAAATATTATGGTTTGTTAGTAAACCCTTTGAACGAGAGAAAAATGGGACAATGAAGGCACGTAATGGAAATAACACACTAGTGAACAAAGGAACGTTGGCTGCTGGTATGGGGAGGGAAGGGGAGGTTGGAGATGGCGGGAGCACGAAACCACCGCGCCGCGATTCCACGAACTTGATGGCAACATTCCTAGATGAATTCGTCCTTGCATTCAAGGCCGAATTCATTCAAGGACTCCTTGGCTGCCACCGCATGCTGTCTACAGGCCATTCTGGCCAATGGCAGATTCATGCTGTGCACTGTGCGGTGCGCGTGGCTGCACCGTCTCATTGAGTTGGCTGCGTTGGCGTGGTTGCCAGCTGTGATGTACAGCACGTAAGTGGTGTCCTTTGTCATTATTACGCATACTCTGCATGGACAGAGTCGGCATGTACACTACCCTGAGCCTAGTTACAAGAATTCAGAGTCCGTTAAGTATCTACTCTGATAGCACCAGAGTTCACAAAATACACAACCTGTGTTTGCAGGGACCACCAAGTCGTAAGCCAGTAATCACCCTGAAATCAGGGTAATTACCCTGATATCGTCAGCCCTGGCCGTGAGGTCGGGGTGCGACGTGCGAAAGTGGCGGGCGGATTGTCGATGCGAGTGGTAACGGTGATGACTGAGGTGCTACAGTGATGGACGCGTTTAGCAGGGATGCGAAGTAAGGAAAACGAGATTTTGCTTACAACTGCATAACCCCCTAATTCCACTCTTAACATGTAGGTACACCACACTATTGAGGCTTTGCAAACTAATGTGCCATTACGTGCCCCGCCCTGCGCCATTCCACTCGACTCCACGCTATGCCACGTACGCGAACCTCCCTGATTTGCGAACCAGTCGCAACCACACACAAGGAACTTTTGAGTCTGCGTTTTTATCGCAGACGTGCCGCAACGGCTTCGTGTCGACCTGTCGCATCGCTGTACGACTTGCTGCGATCGAGCGTCGCCGTTTCTCCGCAGACCCTATGTGACTCTTGACGTGCCAGCTTGTGTAGGTTTGTGTGGCACGCGAGGCACTTATTTGTAAATAGTACGACAACCCGGGCAGAATAATTATGACCCTCGCGAACCCAGATACAGTAGCGCATTTGACTGTCGGGTTTAACAAAAAAAAGCCCACCCTGCCGCTTGTGGACTGATACTCAATTAAGCACGTTAGGTCCCACGGAATCTTAACACGGCAGTGCTGCATTTTTTTCCTTTATACCCCTCAACCCTCAGGCGATTGGTTGAGGGCGGAAATGGGGGACCTGGCAGTCGCAACGTGCACCATAGCAGGAAACACTCAAACCCTCATCACCTCCGTGCTCCCCTTGCATGCCTCCAGATGTGACGATCGCCTGCTCTAGGCCCCAGACTTTGCCTCGTCCCTCACCCTCCTCAACCAATTTCTTATGCTCGTAGACTGCTGTCAGGTTCTAGGCGTTAGCACAACCCGCAACCTCATAGTACTGCGTGAATGGAAAGCTAGACATGGTAACAAGGAAATCAGACAATGAAGGGGCCCGAGGGGGCGATCGTACTGGCTGAATCGACTAAAACCCCCGACGAAACAAACTTTGGCGAGTTAGTAACAGCAGATAAGACGGCCGAGCTCGTAATCGAGTATCGCAAAAATAATGCGTCGACGTCGCGAGATGTTGTTGGGGCCAGACGTGTCTCGTCATCCGGTGACGAATCGAATAGCGACTGCGAGGTGGAGCCATACGCAAACAAGGGCATATCATCCCCTTCGAAACCAAGGGATAAGCGCGTGAAGCGCTTAGATGATCTCGTTCCCAAAGGCGGCCAGAAAGGTATGTGTTTATGGTCGCAGATGCGGAATATTCTACTTGTATGCATGAATTGATGCTTGTAGTCGTGTCTGACCTGTTGGAGGTTATCGTCTCTCCAATTGTGTTTCCACATCAGCGATAGCGGACAAGCGAGACAACCGGGGGGGCCGTAAGCACCGTCCAAGAAAAAGAGGCACTCGTTCACATCGTGAGGAAACGCCTGCGTGTGAAGGCGACGAGGAGGGCAAAGACGGGGGACCTGACAGCTTAGGTACGCTGTGGGTGTGATATCGACGCTTTATATTTTGCACGTTACTCATAACAATGACGCCACATGTCATGCTGCAACTTCCTATATATTGTTTATATCTTATGTACCTGTCATGTCCGCCTTCGCAGATGGGACGGCAGGCCAACGCGCTCGTGGTGGCGGAAAGCGCAACAGCGGCAGGGCTGCCGCGGCCAAGGGCGGTCCCTCGGGCAGGCAGTCGCAGGATGCGGATGGAGGCGACGAGGGGGATCATGCCGAGCCGGAAGCTCGTGGTGGCGGAAAGCGCACCGGCGGCAGGGCTGCCGCGACCAAGGGCGGTCCCTCGGACTCGCAGGATGCGGATGGTGGCGACGAGAAGGATCATGCTGAGCCGGAAGCTACTGGTGGCGGCATACGCAACGGCGGCAGGGCTGCCGCGGCTAAGGGCGGTCCCACGGGCAGGCAGTCGGAGGATGCAGATGGTGGCGACGAGGGGGATCATGCCAAGCAGGAAGCTCGTGGTGGCGGCATGCGCAACGGCGGTAGGGCTGCCGCGGCCAAGGCCGGTCCCTCGGGCTCACAGGATGCGGATGGTGGCGACGATAAGGATCATGCCGAGCCGGAAGCTCGTGGTGGCAGCATGCGCAACGGCGGCAGGGCTGCCGCGGCTAAGGGCGGTCCCTCGGGCAGGCAGACGCAGGATGCGGATGGTGGCGACGAGAAGGATCATGCCGTGCCTGCATGCCGTGGCGTTAACGATCATGATGAGGACGAGCCAGCAGCTGTGACTGATGGGAAAGGTGGACGTGAAGCTGTGATTCCCTACCAACGGCGCAAGGCTGTGGATCCGGGCAGTTGCGACCATAAGGCGAGACAAGCTCGGCGCGGCCCCAATGTGCACGTTTTGAGCTCGTCTGGTTTCGAGGAAGATTCGAGCGACAGTGAGTCGGGCAGCTCATCCGGGAGTGAGGAGGTATACGAGGATGAGGTTGAGGAGGAGGAGGACGAGGATGATGAGGAGTTGGAGCCGGAGAGCGAGGATGGGGAGGAGGCTCGGCCTTTGCAGAGGAGGAGTGTGAGGAAGCTCAAAAAGGGCAACGCTAAGCAAAAGTCGGAGAGGGGACGGGTAAAGATCTGTAAACAGAGTGTGCGTCGTGCCAAACCACAAGGCAAGCGCCAGAGACCTCGATTCGAAGCTAAAATAGTGGGTGTGCGTAGCAAGGTGAAGCGGGGGTTGAATTTTTACGAATCAATGGGGAGACGATGTCCATCAAGCTCTCATGAACGGCAAGCCGCGGACCCGTACGCTGCGTTACGCGATCCGAGGGGTTCGGCTGGGAAGGGAGATCAGATGGCTTGGGGGTCAGCGCGGTTTGGCAAAGAAGCGACGGACCCGCCCCCCAACCATATGGGGGGTCGCGCGGTTCATGTGAAGAACGAGGGGGCAACGAAGCGGCACGAACCCTCGGTAGCTGCAGCAGCGAATGACAGTCTGGGAGGTGTGTGGGCGAATGCCTTGGGTGAATGTGGCGGCGGTGTGGAAGGCTCCATGTGGGATATACGGGAGAGCAGGGGAGAAGGGGGGGACGAGAAAATGGATCCAGCGACTAAGGAGGGGAGGGGAGAGAGCATGGGCACACCTGGCGCATCCAGTCGGCCGGATGTGGCTGGCGGCAGGACTGTGGAGCAACTCATGCGAGAGCTTGCCCAGCGGGATCGCGAAATCGCTGCACTCAAGGCAAGGCCAGGATCAAAAGGAGCTGTCAAGCCCTGCACCCCTCCATCTAGGCCTCCTCCTCTAGCATCTCTGTCGAGCGGCCCATCTATAGGGGGCCTCGATCCAGACGTGGCGCCAGAAAGCCCAGCGACGGTAGACGTAGCGGTCCGTCGAACGCGTGGGATGCCCACACCCAAGCTGCTGAAGGTGAGATTGTTTTAGTGTTAAACAATGTGTGGCATGGGGCTCAGTGATAGCTGCAGCTCTCTCTCTCAACCCCTCTTGCTGCTGGTAAGCGTGTTTGTGGCATTATGCGCAGTGATAGTGGCATGTCTGCAGTGGGATAGGCATTCCCAGTACGCCTCGCTTCAGGGACGTGGCGCTGGGCATACGATGCTCTCACATTCTGCCCCCGACCCAGAGCTCACCATAGCAGTTATCCATCCTCCATTGGCCCCTCTCTCCCATCCCTTCCCACCCTAAACCAGAGCCCCTGTTCATGGTGCTGGTGCTGGTGTGGGTGGCACGCGGCGCAAGGATAGCTCATTGTGTCAGTAATCCTTCCTATCCCTCCCCCCTCTCTCCCATCCCTCGCCTAGCTCTTCCAGAGCCCCTGTTCCTGGTGCTGGGTGTGGTGTGGAATACATGTCGTGTGGCGGAGGATAGCTAAGCATAGCAGTCATCCTTCATCTCACTCCCCTCTCTCTCCCATCCCTCCCCGCCCTCTGCGAGAGCCCCTGTTCATGGTGCTGGGGGTGGTGTGGGTGTCATGCGGCGGAGGGAATAGAGGAAGCCGTATCCGTCAATCCCACGCGGCCCCCTTTCTGTCCGCCGCTCCTCCCTCCCCTCTCTATCCCGTCCCTCTCCCTCGTCGTCCAGAGCCACTGTAAAAGGTGCTGCTGGTCACGCGTGTGGCATGCAACGTAGCATGCAGGGGGGTGGCTGCAGTGGAAGTTGAGACTCCTCGTACGAGGAGAACATGGACCCTCGCGCTGGGCGTACGGTGCCCTCTCAATGTGCTTACTCTCCCGTCTTTCGCTCTGACTATTGTATCCCCCCTCTCTCCCCTCTCACTCGTGCATCGCTCCCCTACCTCAACCAGAGCTCCTGTTCATGGTGCTGGTGGTGGGGTGGGTGTCATGTGGCGGAGTGATCGTAAAGCGCAGCAGTTATCCTTCCCATCCCTCCCCCCTCTCTCCCATCCCTCCCCTCCCTCTGCGAGAGCCCATGTTCATGGTGCTGGGGGTGGTGTGGGTGTCATGCGGCGGAGGGATAGCTAAGCATATCAGTCATCCTTTATCTCACTCCCCGCTCTCTCCCATCCCTCCCCTCCCTCTGCGAGAGCCCATGTTCATGGTGCTGGGTGTGGTGTGGAATACATGTCGTGTGGCGGAGGATAGCTAAGCATAGCAGTCATCCTTCATCTCACTCCCCTCTCTCTCCCATCCCTCCCCGCCCTCTGCGAGAGCCCCTGTTCATGGTGCTGGGGGTGGTGTGGGTGTCATGCGGCGGAGGGAATAGAGGAAGCCGTATCCGTCAATCCCACGCAGCCCCCTTTCTGTCCGCCGCTCCTCCCTCCCCTCTCTATCCCGTCCCTCTCCCTCGTCGTCCAGAGCCACTGTAAAAGGTGCTGCTGGTCACGCGTGTGGCATGCGGCGTAGCGTGCAGGGGGGTGGCTGCAGTGGAAGTTGAGACTCCTCGTACGAGGAGAACATGGACCCTCGCGCTGGGCGAACGGTGCCCTCTCAATGTGCCTACTCTCCCGTCTTTCGCTCTGACTATTGTATCCCCCCTCTCTCCCCTCTCACTCGTGCATCGCTCCCCTACCTCAACCAGAGCTCCTGTGCATGGTGCTGGTGGTGGGGTGGGTGTCATGTGGCGGAGTGATCGTAAATCGCAGCAGTTATCCTTCCCATCCCTCCCCCCTCTCTCCCATCCCTCCCCTCCCTCTGCGAGAGCCCATGTTCATGGTGTTGGGGGTGGTGTGGGTGTCATGCGGCGGAGGGATAGCTAAGCATAGCAGTCATCCTTTATCTCACTCCCCGCTCTCTCCCATCCCTCCCCTCCCTCTGCGAGAGCCCATGTTCATGGTGCTGGGTGTGGTGTGGAATACATGTCGTGTGGCGGAGGATAGCTAAGCATAGCAGTCATCCTTCATCTCACTCCCCTCTCTCTCCCATCCCTCCCCGCCCTCTGCGAGAGCCCCTGTTCATGGTGCTGGGGGTGGTGTGGGTGTCATGCGGCGGAGGGAATAGAGGAAGCCGTATCCGTCAATCCCACGCGGCCCCCTTTCTGTCCGCCGCTCCTCCCTCCCCTCTCTATCCCGTCCCTCTCCCTCCTCGTCCAGAGCCACTGTAAAAGGTGCTGCTGGTCACGCGAGTGGCATGCGGCGTAGCGTGCAGGGGGGTGGCTGCAGTGGAAGTTGAGACTCCTCGTACGAGGAGAAGATGGACCCTCGCGCTGGGCGTACGGTGCCCTCTCACTCTGCCTACTCTCCCGTCTTTCGCTCTGACTATTTTATCCCCTCTCTCTCCCCTCTCACTCGACCATCGCTCCCCTACCTCAACCAGAGCTCCTGTTCATGGTGCTGGTGGTGGGGTGGGTGTCATGCGGCGGAGTGATAGCTCACCATAGCAGCTATCCTTCCTCTCCCTGCACCCTCTCTCCCATCCCTCCCCCACCTCTTCCAGAGCCCATGTTCATGGTGCTGTTGTTGGTATGGGAGCCATGCGGCGCAGTGATGGCAACAGCCCTCTCTCTCAACCTCTGAATTCCGCCCTTCATTCGGAGGCATCACTCAATTTTACGTTTCCAATCCACCCGTCCGTCATAGGTTCATTTCGCCGTGGGGCGGGACCGGATGTGCCTAGAATAGCCAGATGATGCCATAGACTTCTACCCAACGCTCGAACAGCGCCTTCAGGTTTTGTATCAGGTTATCAGCGAGACGCACATAATTAAGCTGATGCAGCTGCGAGAGGCTATGGAAGACAAAAACATCGTCGACGGCTTCAAACGCGCTTGGACATCATGGAAGAACGATCGTGGCTTCCACCTCAAGCGCAGAGTGCTTGTAACTTTCGGCAAGAATGTGCAAGGCCTGCGTGCAGCCGATCTCTGGATGGGCACCAAGAAGAAGAAGAAGATGTGGAGAAAATACCAACCGAGTGAGAACGCGCGTTTCTGTTTTACTTCACCATTGATTTCATCTGCTCGTGCACCCCTCGTGACGATGATGAACAACTTACCCTAATGCATCCCCACTGTGGCACGCAACTACATACCTGCTCTCCTTGCCCAGGCTTGTAGCGCATGTGCAGTCACATCCGCATGACAGCTTAACGTTGGTTCTTCTCCCACTCTCCCCTTCTCCCGCCCCCCCTTTAATCTACAGCTCTCCCCTTCCCTCCCGCCATCCCGTTCTCTCCCTCCCTCCATTTCTCTTCAGCCCTCCCCTTCTCTCCCGCCCTCCATGTCTCTCCTGCCCTCCCCCTCTCCCCTGCCCTCCCCTTCTCTCCCGCCCTTCCCTGCTCTACTGCCCTCCAGCCAACCCTCCATTCATTCTATACCGCCCTCCACTTCGTCCATACCCTTTGGACAACCCCTAACCATGTCGTGCATGATCTTCGTCCCCGCCTTGTCCTGCGTGCGCGCAGGAGGGAATCAGCGGGTCAGCTCGTGGGGAAACAGCAGAGACGGGCTCCCGTTTGCCAACGGCCGGTTTGTAGATGCGGTCCGGGAAGCATTTCGGAATCTCTGTGTCGGGCGCCGGGTGTGCGTCAAAGCCTACCACATTGCCTGGTCAATCATGGTGGTAAGGCATTATTGCTCTCCCGTCAGTTCGCTCTAGCTTTGCTTGCAATTCTTGCCCGCCAGACTGGAATGTGGGGCTATTTGCGCAGCCCGTGAACTCTACTCCGTCAGTGTCCACATATGTCTCTATTTCCCCTCTTTCCCATACTTTGCTACGCTTTTTCAGATTGACCACGGCTTGGCAAAGGTTAAGAAGACCGACTGGAACGTCTCAAACTCCCACCGCAAGAACACCGAGTGGATGACGGGTTTGCACCAAAATGTGCGGTGGATTATCAAGGACCACTTCACACGCCACACCCCCGTGTACAACACAGTCGTGCAGGGCTTCAAGTGGGGCGACCGTGGCCTGTATGTTCACGAGTCAGGATTTGAGGCGTTCAAGGGGAAGGCCGTGCCTGACGAGGAGAAGAAGGACTTGAAGGAGGAAGAGCAGGAGGTGTACGACGCGGAGGACTTGAAGACGGATGACGAGGAGGATGACGAGGATCAGGAGGAGGAGGAGGAGGAGGAGGAGGAGGAGGAGGAGGAGGAGGAGGAGGAGGAGGAGGAGGAGGAGGAGGATGAGGAGGAGGAGGAGGAGGAACAGTGGGGGCAGGAGCGGAGGAAGAGCAAAAGGCACAAGAGATGCAAAAGCAGGGGAGGCAAGAGGGATGAGCAAGAGGATGAGGATGAGGAAGAGGAGGAGGAGGATGTGGAACGGGGGGGGCGGGAGCTTAGGAAGGGCAGAAGGCAGAAGAGAGGGAAAATCAAAGGAAGCAAGGGGGAAGAGGAAGAGGATGAGGAGGAGGAGGAGGGGGAGCAGGCGGATGAAAATCATAGGGGGCAGGAGAGGAGGAAGGGCAGAAAGCACAAAAGAGGCGGAGGCAAGGGAAGCAGGAGGGAAGAGGTAGAGGAGGAAGAAGTGGAAGAGGAGGAAGAGGATGAGGATGAGGATGAGAAGGGGGGGGGCCAGGAGCGAAGGAGGGGCAAAAGACACAAGAGTGGCAAACGCCGGGGAGGCAAGAGGGTCAAGCGATGGGGCGACTAAACAAGGGGGGCAGCAGATGAGGCATGAGTGGAGTTTACAAGGGGGGGCAGCAGGATAGGCATCACACACTTGCGAGGAGACATCAAAACGGAGGTAGAGGCATTGGTGGAGACAGCTAGGGGGGCAGCACGCCAGGCAAGAAAGTAGAGTCAGCATGGGGAGTAGCACGGGCGGCAAAAGCGTGGAGTCAGCAAGGGGGGCAGCAGTAGAGACAATGTGAGGAGTGTCCAAGGGTGGGCAACCAGCAAGGCAACCAGATAGTGCAAGAGGGTGCAGCAGAAAAGGCATGAGTTGAGAGAGTTGGGGGGGCAGCAGAAAAGGCACGAGCAGATAGAGGGGAGAGCACAGGGGGGGCAGCAGGTTAGGCATGACTGGAGCAAGCAGCAGTAAAGGCATGACTGGGGAGCGCCAGGGGCGGAGCAGCAGACGCATGAGAGGGCAGAGCATGCAATGAAGCAGTGGACGCAGGGGCAAGGTCAACCTAGAGCACCAGAGATGGGGTTCGGTGGAAGACATAGTGTACTGGAGCATGCTAAGCAGGTCGTAGGATGATGCAGCTCAACCTAACTGACTAGGCACAGAGGGTTTAGGATGCTGTTTTATGTGCGTTTTTAGGGTGGAATTATCAGCTTTTACCAAAGCTTCTGTATTGTTCATTTGGAATGCAAGATTGAGGCAACTTAACATAGTTTTAAATTACATATAAGGTCGTGCAAGTCTCCTACATAAACTTATTTTAATGAACCCGAAATCCCATAAAGAGTACATTGCAATGAGATCCGATCTTCGAAATTGCTCTGCGGAAACTTGTACCAAACTTCTTCCGAAGGTGTTCACCTGGCAGGTTTGAACAGAAAAGCATTGGAGAAGCATTTGAAAAGCGTTCGAGAAAGCATTTGGAAAGCAACCTATACTTTCTCATAAAAGCGTTCGAAAAACGTCGTTCATGAATCATTCGACAAAACTCCAAAGCAACTTTTTTCATCGGTTTTCCGGATGCAGGATTTTTGTGATGAAGCAAACAGCAGTAAAGGCTTGAGTGGAGGATGTCTAAGGCGGAGCAGCAGACGCATGACAGGGCTGGACATGCGAGGAAGCAGTGGACGCACGGGCAGGGCAATAGTACCACAATTAGTGAAGGAGGGATGGGAGATGCAGGAAGAGAGGCAGGAAGTGGGGTCGCAGCCAAGGCATGGATCATGGGGGCTAGGTGTAGGGGCGAGCATGCTCGGCCTAGAGTACGAGACATGGGGTGTAGTGGGAGGCATAGTGTACGGGAGCATGAGAAGCAGGTTGATGCAGATCACCCTAAGAGGCGGGGGTCTTTGACTAGAGAGGGTGGGGTGTAGGATGCTCTTGTATGTGCCTTTTTTGTTGAGAATAAAACCCATTTACCAACGCTTCAGTAATGGTCATTTTGGATGCTAGGATGAGGCAACTAAACATCTTGTTAAACAACATGTTAACCATTGCAAGTCTCCAATCCAACTTCATTATAACTAAACCGGATGTCCTTGAAGAGTACAATGCAATGAGATCCAATCTCCGAAATTGCTCTGCGGAAACTCCAACCAAACTTCTGCCGAAGGTTTTCACCTGAGAGGTTTGAACACACAAGCATCGCAGAAGCATGCGAACAGCGTTCGACAAAGCATCCAGAAGAAGGTATATACTTTCTCAAAATATCGTACCAAACAAGACGTTTATAAATCATACAACAAAGCTTTAAAGCAACTCTTTCCAAAGGTTTTCTGGACGCAGGATTTTTGTGATGTGCACCGCGCCACTGCGGCCTGCTGCCACCGCTTTGCTGATGCAAGCGTGCCTGCTGCTGCGAACTCATGCTGCTGCTACTGCCGCCGCTGCGCACTTGCTGCAGCTGCCAATGCTGCGAAAGCACCTGATGCTGTCAACCCTGCAAACGAACCTGTTCCTGCTGTTCATGCAACGTGCTCTGATCCTTCACGCCCAAATGCCGAACGCACATGCTGCTAATGTGCACCTGATGCAACACGCGTACATGCCAAAGCTGCTGCTGCTGCTATGCGCTGCTGATGGCTGTGCATCGAACACATCTGCTGCTGCTATGCGCTGCTGATGTTGATGCATCGAACACATCTGCTGCTGCTATGCGTTGCTGATCTTGATGCACCGAACACATCTGCTGCTGCTATGTGTTGCTGATGCCGATGCAACGAACACATCTGCTGCTGCTATACGCAGCTGCTAACGCTAGGCCCGAAGACTTCGGAAGCACCTGCTACTGCCGCGGCTCCTATCGCCTCTGCTGCTGCCCGTTGCTGCTACTGCTGATGCTGCGAATGCACCTGCTGGTGCGATCCCACCTGCTGCGAGCCGCTGCTTCTAGCGCGCTCCGGTGTTTTTCGCGCACATGCCGCTGCCGCTGCTCCAAACGCCCCTGCAGATGCGCGTTGCTGCTACTGCTGATGCTGCGAATGCACCTGCTGATGCGATCCCACCTGCTGCACGCCGCTGCTGCTAGCGCGCTCCGGTGCTTTACGCGCACATCCCGCTGCCGCTGCTCCTAACGCCCCTGCAGATGCGCGTTGCTGCTACTGCTGATGCTGCGAATGCACCTGCTGATGCGATCCCACCTGCTGCGCGCCGCTGCTGCTAGCGCGCTCCGGTGCCTTACGCGCACATCCCGCTGCCGCTGCTCCTAACGCCCTTGCAGATGCGCGTTGTTGCTACTGCTGATGCTGCGAATGCACCTGCTGATGCGATCCCACCTGCTGCGCGCCGCTGCTGCTAGCGCGCTCCGGTGCTTTACGCGCACATATCGCTGCCGCTGCTCCTATTGCTCCTGTAGATGTGCGTTGCTGCTACTGCGAATGCTGCGAAAGCACGTGTTGATGCGATCTCAGCTGCTGCTCGCCGCTGCCTGCTCTACGCGCACGTCCTGCTGCCGCTTCTCTTAACGCCCCTGCTGCAGCGCCCTGCTGCTGCTGCAGACGATGCTGCGAATGCACCTGCTAATGTAAACAGGTTGCTGCGCGCTGCTGCTTCAAGCACGCTGCGGTGTCTCACGCACACATGCCGCTGCCTCTGCTCCTGCTGCTGCGATGTGCTGCTGCCCACCCGCTCATAAGCTTCTAGCGCGCACCGATACTACCTGCGGATGCTGCAAGCACACCTACGCGCTCATGTGCTCCAAGCGCGCGCGTGCTTATCTAAACATCTATTTGTGCTAAAACACACTGCCGTTTGTCCTATTGGTGGTCGGCTCCTCGTAGCGGGCAAGTGCAAATGATAAGATGAAGGGCACAACTATAGAACCAACGTTTTTAAATCTAGGAAAGCGGTTGTTAAGTAAGCTAAATTCCGAGCCGCGTATTTCTCACAGCAGCATGATAAACTAGTCGGGAGGGAGTGAATTGAGCTAATGCTCCTATGTGATTGCCAAATTGAGTTTCCAATTTTCGCGCCAAACCACGCCCAGCATCCAAACTGACATGGTCCTGGCCTGACGAATGGCATCCATACACCATTGAGAGTTGAGTGCCTTAACGAATCCGAAATGCATTTCGTTACATTGTGCGGAATGCGCAGAAGGTTGAACAGCCCTAAGCGAGGAACGCAATCCATACACAGTATCGAGGTTCACATTAAACTGTACATAGTCGATTTTGTAATCAGCTCAAGAACATAACATTTACTGTATCAACAATGTCGAGGTGTTTCTTAACCTGAGCCGCCACCAGAGCAACTTTCCCAACCTACGGAAGTTGCCTGTGTCACTCGTCCAATCCTCTCGCAACTGGCGTTGGGAAGGAAACTTGAAAACCTAAACCTGTTGAGACTGAAAAGCGAGTGATGCGCGACATGCAAAGCTCGGAAGTTGCAAGTAGCACATTTTCAACATCTATTCCGCGAGGCCAACAATTGTGATGTAGGCGACCTCCAGAAACTCCCAACGGAGGAGCTGCACCGCGGCTGCCACAACGGCCACTATGCTGAGACGCCCAACGCTGAGCAAACCACTCACGAAGCTCCTGAGGTGTAAGGGGCTCACGCGGACGCCATTGCAGCTGCACTAGGCCACCTCCAGAGACTCCCAACGGAGGAGCTGCACCGTGACTGCGACGACGGCCGCCACCACTCACACCGCTGTCTCCACTACTGCCACCACCCCGACTGCTGCCTCCACCGCCGCCACCACTCCCACCGCCGGTATCGCGAAGAGAAGTCATACCAGGTACTAGGGTATGCAGGGGCGGCGCACGGGCAGGAAAAGGCGACGGTCCGCCAGAGGAAGGCGGCATGCTGCGGGAAGTAGGGCGCGCGGGTAGGGTAGGGTGCACGGTGGCGCGCAGGCCGGGCGACGCGGCAGCGAGCCGCGCGTAGGCAGGGCAGGGCACAGGGGCAGGGCAGCCGCGAGGCGCGCGCAGGGTGCAGTAGCGGCGCGCGGGCGGCTGAGGCTCCGCGCGTGGCAGCGCTGGGCTGCGCGAAGGCGGCGGACGCGGCGCGCGGGGCCGCTGCAGGCCGCGCGGGCGGCAGACGCGGCGCGCGGGGCAGCCGCAGGCTGCGCGGGCGGCGGACGCGGCGTGCAAGGCAGCCGCGGGCTGCGCGAGGGCGGCAGCCGCGGCGCGCGGGGCTGCTGCGGGATGCGCGGGCGGCAGACGCGGCGCGCGAGGCAGCTGCGGGCTGCGTGAGGGCAGCAGCCGCGGCGCGCGGGGCTGCTACGGGCTGCACGAGCTGCTGACGTGGCGCGCGGGGCAGCAGCGGGCTGCGCAAGGGTGGCGGACCCGACGCGCGGGGCAGCAGCGAGCTGCGCACAGAATTAGAGTTTGCGCGTGCGTGCAGCGCAGCGCAAGCAAGGCAAGGCGCGCGCGGGCAGCGCAGCGCAGGCAAGGCAAGGCGCGCGCGGGCAGCGCAGCGCAGGCAAGGCAAGGCGCGCGCGGGCAGCGCAGCGCAGGCAAGGCAAGGCAAGGCGCAGGCAAGGCAAGGCGCGCGCGGGCAGCGCAGCGCATGCTACACAAGGCAAGGCGTAGGTAAGGCAAGGCGCGTGCGGGCAGCGCAGCGCAGGCTACACGTGGGGCAGCTCAGTAACCACAACGGTAAGTGGGCCCGAAAAATAAAACGGTCCTACGGACCTACTGCTCTGAAACCATGTCAGAAACTACAGGCAAGAATGAGATGGACTAGAACAGAGTTGGGTACAAATGTGAAACCTTAGAGGGGCTATACCCCATATTGGCTACCCCACTACAGCCTAGACATATGTAGCATACATATTATTTGACAATAAGGTGATGCGGGCTACCTTATGCAATGCTGTCAACGAGACTCAAGCTAGTTCCAAAGCGTAGGCCGACTCAGTTCAGTACAGCAATGCAAGGTTTCGTAAAAATAGCGGACAAAGTAGTGGCAAACAGTAATGGGCGAAGAGTGGTCTACTGTTGTACATAGGCAGGTGCATAACAAGGTCATAAAATTTCCTTACAATATGCCTTGTTCAAACCTCAGGAAAGAGGTTCCTTTTGTATACCCACACAAATACTTCTAGTCATATCCAAGACAACCATGAAAGTAGGTAATACAGTACAATCTGATAATGTAAGTGTAAAACATGTTTATCAAATACTCTCCTATGTTCTTAAAGCTAGCAGCAAAAATAGTGACCCCCCCCCCTTCTAGTTGGGTCCAACTTGAAAACGGAAGTTTTGGGAAAGTTGGAAGTTACGTGTGAGATTTTCTTTCAACACCAGAGTTTGCCTAAAAGTGAAGGGGGAACGATTGGATCATATTTATGAACTCTGATTGGTGACAAACTTTCGCGCACATACATGTGCGATTTTGGCGCAAGGCTGCACGACGTGCAAAGCTTCTGGTACATTCACTAGAAAAGAGAGTAGTAGTTCCTTCACCAACTTCGCGTGACGCAACGACACAAGCAGTCCCGACCACCCACACACGTGCAACGAGAACGTTTAGGTGATCCAGGGCTAGTCGACCTGTGAGACCAGTGCAGCGAAGGACCTGCGGCCTGCTCTTTTAGAATAATATTTGTCAGAATGTTATCTTATGCTCTAGCCTGTAGTGGGGTGCTCTATAGCGAGTACAACCTTTCTAGGGTTTCCTATTTGTATCCCCATTCTTGCTAGTGCAGTCCTCTTCTTTCTTCTAGATTCTGACATGCTATCAGAGCAGGTCGATCCCCTTGGATCGATCCTGTGGGTGGATTTACCACCTCGTTGCTTCCGCTGCAACTCCTACCGCTACTGCTATCACTACTCTCTGTGCCGCACGCCCCGTGGCGTGCGGCAGTTTTTCATCCCGCCGTGCGCCCCGAGGCGCGCGGCGGGTTACTGCCCCGTCACGCCGCGCGCCGCTCCTGGGAGGCGCTGCGACGGGCGACGGGGACCTCCGCGTCGCCCCCCGTCGCCCGTCGTGGCCTGCGCGCGGCCCGTACAACCTGCGCGCGGCACGTACGGGCCGCGTCAGACCCGTCCGGGCCGCGCCAGGCCTACGCGCGACCCGTACGGGCGGCACCAGGCCCGCGCGCGGCTCGGGCCGCCTGCGCGCGGCTCGGGCGACCCTACGTGCGGCCCTGGCCCGGGCCCCGCCGCCCTACCTGCGGCCCCGCCGTCCCGTCGCCCTACCTACGGCCCGGCTCCGTCGCCCTACCTACGGCACCGCCCTCCCCCCCCCCCCCCCCCTTTTTTCCCGTAGCCTGTCGAGGCGACCTGAGGGGGCCGCGGGAGGTGGCGGGTGTGTAGTCTCCCCTGCTCCTCCTCCTCCTCTGTCTCCCACTGCTGCAGCTGCCGCTGAGGGGGGTGGGTGTGTGGGATTCGACGGAGTGGTGCTAGGGGGTGGGGTGGGAGTGGAGCTAGGGGTGTAGCAGCGGGTGTGTGTCAGGGGGAGTGGGATAGTTTGGGGAAGCTGAATGGAGGTTGCCGTCGTGTCGCCAGCAGCACCTGTATTCAGGGGGACTTCGTCCAGTAGCCCAGTCGTAGCCAGCTGTGCCAGCCGCCCGTGGGTCCGTTGCTCGTCTGCCGCTACTTTAGCCGCTGGGCCAGTTACTCCAGTATTCCGGAGCGTTGTTCCGGTAGCCGCTGTGCCAGTGTGCCTCTTGTTGCCCGTGTGTCTGCAGCTTCATCCGTCGCCTCCTATCTCCTCTCCTCTCACTCTCTCTCCTCCTCCTCACTTGCCCGTTGTAACTACCACTAGCTTTGCTCATAATTGTTAACTTTAAACTATTGCTTCTTGAACTTGTGCTCAGAATGTGTGGTGACATTGTGATCCACCCTGAGCTTGTAATGTTTTGCTTGCTCTGGTGATTACACCCCACTTTGGCTATGGGGGTGTGTCAGAATGTTATCTTATGCTGTAGCCTGTAGTGGGGTGCTCTATAACGAGTACAACCCTTCTAGGGTTTCCTATTTGTATCCCGATTCTTGCTAGTGCAGTCCTCTTCTTTCTTCTAGATTCTGACAATATTAACAAGGGGAGGGGAGGGGACGGTAGTGGGGAATAACGACGGGAAAGATCAAGGGCGAGAGGAACAACGACGGGAATGGAAGTGGAGATGGGAAGAGCGACGTTAGGGGAGCGGAGAGAGGAAGAAAGACGGGAGGGGAGCGGAGACACAGAGGGCGAAGAAAGGGGATGGGAGAACAACAAGAAGACGAGAAGGTAGGGGAGATCATGAGGGCCAAATTGTGACGTGAGAGAGCGAGGGCGACGTAAGAGAGCGAGGACGACATGAGAGAGCGAGGGTGACATGAGAGAGAGGGTGCGACGGGAGAGAGGGCGACGGGAAAGAGCAAAGAAGAGAGTGAGGGTGATGGGAGAGAGGGCGACGGGACAGAGCGAAGAAGAGAGCGAGGGCGATGGGAGAGAGGGCGACGGGACAGAGCGACGAAGAGAGCGAGAGCATCATTTCGAACTGCTGGTCTTCTTTCTCCACAAGTCTATACATAGCTATGACACTTGAAGGATAC
This sequence comes from Closterium sp. NIES-65, assembly GCA_948144175.1. Taxonomy (NCBI): domain Eukaryota; kingdom Viridiplantae; phylum Streptophyta; class Zygnematophyceae; order Desmidiales; family Closteriaceae; genus Closterium; species Closterium sp. NIES-65. The sequence goes on from CANXME010000927.1 coordinate 208,991, forward strand.
ATATTTAGCTGTTGTGGATAGGTTCGGTGGAACACAAAGAAGCAGGAAGATGCATGGAAATGGAAATAAACTTGAGAACTGGGTTTGCACGGGATAAAGTAAGCTCGACTTTGAAACAGGGCAACAATACACAGTTATATGTATGTATATATATATACATTAGCTTGCGGGCATTACTTACCCGACACCCAGTGCCTCGATGCTGTTCAAGGGCAGGTCATAGAGCACAGTCATAAGTCCAATGCAGTCATGAAGAGTATACGTGGAGATTTTCAAGCAATCACCAGCTCCTCCGGGTGCATGGTCCACGCGCCAGTATGAACTGTACTTCAGGGGCACGTTCGTGCATGCGTTGTAGTCCATGTGTGTGGTGTAGGTGTTGGGTGATAAGCCGTAAAAGGGTTTGTCATAGAAGGTGAAACTTGAGGAGGAGACTGTTGGCAAGGCTCCTGAACAAACACAGAATGTGGGAGATTGGAAAATTGGGGCATGGGGTTTGTTATGGAATTTGTGGTTTGACAACGATGTAAGCAGCATTCACTGACCTATGATGCAAGCACAACTGGTCAGGACTCCAGCTTCAATATCATCAACTAACATCAGTACCACTGGTCATCATTGAATGCAAATATCGTGGTCTCACCCTGGACGCAACTAGTGCTGGTCATGCCATAGCCGGGAGGGCAGTAGGGAGCCTTGATGGTAGCCGAGACACGAGTGCAAGTGGCCAAGGTCGGACAGCTCCCGTATGTGGCAGGTCCTGGTGAGGACAGATTAGAAAACAGAGGGGATATGTTAGTGTGACAGGAGAGCAGATGGATTAGAAGGGGAGAACAGATGACACGACAGCAGGGAAGCACATCTAGGACAGCACAATTCAGCACAATGCAACGTGTGCTAGAGAAGGACAATGGGCACAGGAATAGTTGGGCAGGAATAGAACAAACAGGCAATTATAGCATTGCATGGGGACAAAATAGTGCAGAGGGAGAGAGGAAGGAGTGAGAGGGGAAGAGGCGGGAGAGGGGGGGGGGGGGGGGGGGAGGGGGGGAGGAGAGGTGGGGGGAAGGGGAGTGGGGTGGGTGTGAGGAGGGGGGTTGGGAGGAAGGTGAGGTTATAATCCAACGGTATCAAGATTAGGAGATAACGTTACATACCAACGCATTCGCCGTAGAGCAGTGTGTAGCCCGGCTTGCATTGACAGTATGCAGAGCCATTGTCATACTTCCTACAATCCGACGTAAGCACCTCACACGTCTAGAGAATACAAGTATCTGGGGGGAAGGGAAGAGTTGAGGGAAAAGAAAAAATAAAAAAACAAATGGAGCAGCAAGCGCAGAGCACACTATCAGTACAGCACGCAATTGTGGTAGCACACAATAGCCCTGCCTGCTTACATTATGCCACCATTCTACATCACATAAAAAGCATCCTCTCAGCAGATATGGCATTCAACTATCTGGCATCCTCTCATTATGTCACTCATTGCAGCACTGACCAACGTAGCTGTTTTCGATCATGGTGTAGCCCCAATTGCAGTGACAGACAGCGAGCTCCTGCTCCTTCTCACAGTACGCATTCTCCCCACAGTCCATTATGGAGCACGAGTCTGTCGGGTTCACAGCACGAAAGAACACAGATGTGGAACGGGGAGCAACAATGCTGGAGTGAGGATAGGAGAGTGCCCTGCCTGCACAGCATGCCCGAGAAGACTTTGGTTGTGACTGGGAAGGTCATAATAGGAAGGAAGCAGCAATGGCAGATGTGTTATGCCTTGGACAGGAGGTGTCATGCTCAAGACGCATCATGCAGCAGTGGATATCCCTTGAGGAAGGGAAGCAATAAGGATGGATGACGGGGGCACAGTCTAACTCATGCGTGCAGGACGGATTGGGCAGCAGCGGGTATGGGAAGCAACAAGGGTGGGCACAGTTAACTCACGCGTGGAGGACGCATTGGGCAGCAGCTTGAGACCCCTTTCGCACACACAGTTTGCCCAGCCTCCCTCACTCTTTAGGCACTTCGCATTGGGGCCGCAGTTGCATACCACGCACGAGTTTGCACTCAAGCACGTGGGGGCAGAAACAGGCACGTGGGGGCAGACACAGGCACGTGGGGGCAGACACAGGCACGTGGGGGCGGACACAGGCACGTGGAGGCAGACACAGGCACCTGGGGGTCAGAATTAGGCACAGTTTGGGGCAGAGAGCACGTGGGGGGCTGAAGCATATAGTGCATTTGGGAAGCAGGAGTGCATCCGGGCAGCATAGAGCACACCTTCAATTGTGCAGCACTATTGGCCAGAAACCATAACGGTGAATGTAGTAGCTGTAATGCGGATTGGAGCTGGCCACAAGGCTACAGTGGAGCAATGCTGCAGTCTTTCTTTCCGACAGCACCCACCAACGCAATTGCCGCCTGCGTCCTTCTCTTGGCCCGCAGGGCAGTTGCGGTTGCTAGAAGCAGGTGGCAGATGAACATCAGCAGTTGGCCCGTTGGGCGGAGTGTCTAAAAAAACGATGATGGGGGGCAGGAATACTTGAAATACTTGCAATGTGGTAAACATGAAAGCGTGCCAGATAGTTGCTCTCTATGTCCTTCTCTTGGCCCACTGGGCAGTGGCAGTTGCTAGCAGCAGGTGGCAGGTATACATCCATAAATTTGGGCCCTGAGAGAAATGACTGGACGCAGGGAGAGAGAGCGGGAGAGAGAAGGGAGAGATGCAGCCATAAATGTTGATCCAGCAGCACCTGCCATCGGCGCAAGCCACACTAAAATCAGCACAAAATTTAACATAGTTCTCATAGCAGCAAATAACAGAAGCGTAGCCGCAAACAGCCGCCTTACCCGCGCACGACTTGCAATCATCCCGCACCGTGAAGTGAGGGTCACAAACACAGGAGGCCACTGTCAGAGGTCCACTAGTGATCCCCGATTGATCCTAGGGAAGGGTTACAGGCTCGTTGTCCTGAGGGGTTATAGGCGCACTGATCCGCTACTTAACAAGCCCTTTTATCCCAATGGTCTAGTGGTTGGGATTCTGACATGGTATCAGAGCGAAGGTCTCGGGTTTGAATCCTGGTGTGTGCACTTCGGGCATCCCAGTGCGGGGGGGTGTCAGAGGTCCACTGGTGATCCCCGATTGATCCTAGGGAAGGGTTACAGGCTCGTTGTCCTGGGGCGTTATGGGCGCACTGACCCGCTACTTAACAAGCCCTTTTATCCCAATGGTCTAGTGGTTGGGATTCTGACAGCCACCCCATCCCCGGCCATGATGCACTGGCCATTTTCACCACACTCTAGGAGCACACATGTGTCTGCCAGGGGAGGGAGGCACGAAAGGAACAGAAAAACAGCAGAAACAACAGTAAATGCAAAGGGCATCTTGCATGACAAGCTGTACCACATTCGAAGCACACATAGCAGCAGTAACACACAGCACATCAGCAGCAGCACACAGCACATCAGCAGCAGCACACAGCAGCACACAGCACATCAGCAACAGCACATAGCACATCAGCAGCAGCACACAGCAGCACACAGCACATCAGCAGCAGCACACAGCACATCAGCAGCAGCACACAGCACATTAGCAGCAGCACACAGCACATCAGCAGCAGCACACAGCAGCACACAGCACATTAGCAGCAGCACACACCACATCAGCAGCAGCACACAGCAGCACACAGCACATCAGCAGCAGCACACAGCAGCACACAGCTACCTGTGCATGTCCTGCCATCTTTATCCAGCCCGAAGCCAGGGTCACAAACACACAATGCCATCCCCTCCGCGACCTTAACACACATGGCATTTTCACCACACGCCTGGAGCACACACCTATCTAGTAAGGAAAGAGTCAAAGGGGACACCAAACATTAGAATCCAGCAACACCATAAGGAACAAATTACAGCGCAACTTATCAGTACAACACGAATAAGCAGCACTGACCAACACAGCCGTCCGCAGTCTTGTCAAATTCAATGTTGCAATGACAGGAGGAGAGTCCTTGGTCCTCTTCACAGTAGCCATTCTCCCCCCAATCCTCGACGGTACACAGCTCTACCAAGTTTAGCACGAGAGGGCGGACAGCAGAGTAAGCAGACGGAGAGTGATAAAAGGACTCTTGGAGTGCCCAGCATGCTGACAGGCCCGGGATTTACCAAGAAGGCTTGAGCGAGAGGCAGCAATAGCAACGACGACACCACTGTATCATGACAACACCGGGTTTGAGCAGCAGCGGATATGGGAAGCAAACAGGATGGGTGGAGTCACTCACGAGCGCATGATGCATCGGGCAGCAGCTTAAAGCCCCTGTTGCACACGCAGTTTGCCCAGCCTGCCTGGCTTGTCAGGCACCTCGCGTTGGTGCCGCAGTTGCGTACCATGCACGCCTCTGCATTCAGGCACGTAGGGTTGGTAAGCACATGTGGTGAGACCCTGTTCCCTCAGCAGCTTCGTGAGTGGTACGCTGCGCGTCAACGCGGCGGAGGTACAGGTCCCTGCACCTACGTCCTCCGTACCGGCGACCGCACTGGTGAGCAGTGTGGGGGCCCACACTCCACCCAGCGCTGCTTCGGCCGCCTGACAGACGCGTAGCGTCACCAGTTCCCTGAGGCGTCAGAGATCCCTCGCTGGGGAGATCTATCAAGGGCGGGGGTTGCCATCTTTGATCCTGACTATGATGCTATTCTTGCTGCCATGTATGCTGTGACTGTTAGTGTTGAGGGTGACTGTTACCTGTGTGTTCCGCCTGACCCGGGCATTGAGGCTGCTGCTCTAGGTGCTGGAGAGGCTTCTGCTCTAGGTGCTAGTGCGTCTGCTGCCTCAGGTGCTAGTGCGTCTGCTGCCCCAAGTGCTGGTGAGTCTGCTCTCTCAGGTACTACGTCGGCTCAGGCCTTACACACCTTCACCCTTGACTCGGGTGCTTCCCGCTCCTTCTTTCGCGACCGCACCACGCTTACGCTGCTTAGTCGGCCGGTTGCGGTCTCCCTTGCGGACCCCTCTGGGGGTCCTGTCCTTGCTAGCTTCTCCACTGTCTTACCGTGCCCGGCAGCCCCCTCTAGCACCCTGTCAGGTCTCTACCTCCCCTCGTTCTCTACGAACTTGGTGAGTGGAGCGGACCTACAAGATAGGGGGGTTGACCAGTTCACTCCTGCGAGTCAGCAGGTGACCCACTGCATGTGTGCTCGGACAGGCCGGCACTTGGCCACGTTCACCCGTCAGCCAGGGTCGAGCCTGTACGCACTTACTACTGAGTCTCCTCCGGCTGCTGCGTCTGGTAAAGTAGCTACGTCAAGTCAGGTGTTTGCTGCAGCGTCCAGGTCTTGTCCTGAGTCTGCTCCCTGCTCGTGCCGTCTCCTGTCCCACCAGACTCTCCTTTGGCACCACCGCCTTGGTCACCCCTCCCTGCCTCGGCTCCAAGGCATGGCCTCCTGTGTCCTTGTCTCTGGTCTCCCCCGGTCTCTCCCTCCCCTACCTCCGGGGCCCGCCCCTACTTGCGTCCCCTGCGTCGAGGGGCGACAGCGCGCCGCCCCTCACTCCTTCGAGTTTCCTCCGACAGAGGCTCCGCTGCAGACTCTTCACATGGACGTGTGGGGCCCCGCCCGCGTCCGTGGACAGGGGCACAAGCGTTACTTCCTGTAGGTGGTTGACGACTACTCGCGTTACACCACACTCTTCCCTTTGTGCAGCAAGGGCAACGTCACTGAGGTGTTGATCGACTGGATCCGCGCAGCTCGTCTCCAGCTCAGAGAGAGTTTCGGCTCGGACTTTCCTGTTCTGCGTCTGCACTCTAACAGAGGCGGGGAGTTTTCCTCTGCCAGTCTGGGAGCCTTCTGTCAAGCACAGGGCATTCGCCAGACCTTCACGCTTCCGGCCTCTCCGCAGCAAAATGGGATTGCTGAGCGCCGCATTGACATGGTTATGGACGTCGCTCGTACGTCCATGATCCATGCGGCTGCCCCCCATTTTCAGTGGCCGTTTGCAGTTCAGTACGCAGCGCATCAGCTCAACCTCCAGCCCCGGGTCTCCTTGCCAGAGACCTCCCACACCTTGCGGTGGACGGCGAAGGTTGGCGATGCGTCTGCGTTTCAGGTCTGGGGATCTCAGGCGTTTATTCGCGACTTGTTTGCGGACAAGCTGCCCCCCCGTGCTGTTCCCTGCGTCTTCCTTGGCTTCCCCTGTGACGCACCTGGTTGGCAGTTTCACCACCCCACCTCGCGCCGAGTTCTGTCCTCCCAATACGTCACCTTTGACGAGTCTGTGCCTTACTACCGTCTCTTCCCCTACCGCACTGCGCCCCTCCCCCCGCCGCCGCTCTTCCTTGCGCCAGGTCCTCGCTCGGTAGACCCCCTCCCCCCTGAGGGTCCTGCCCCGTCAGGTGCGTCCCAGGTAAATGCAGTCGAGCCTGTCGAGGTAGCTGTTGACTCTGGTGCTGCTAGAGGTGCTGAGCCTGCGGGTGCCGGGTCTAGAGGTGCTGAGCCTGGGGGTGCTGAGTCTGGGGGTGCTGAGCTTGGGGGTGCTGGGTCTGCTCGTGTGCCCTCGCGCGGTGATTCTTCAAGGCAGGAGCAACTCTCTCCGCAAGAGCTGCGCGAGTGGTTTGCCCGGCGCTGGAGCCGTGCTGCCGGAGCTGGAGGTACTACTGTTGCTGCTGGTCCCGAAGGGGCTCGTTCTGGCGGTTCAGGAGCTGCTGGGACTGGGGGTGCTGCTGGTGCTGCTGGCGGTACTGGAGCTACCGGTCCTGCTGGAGTTGGTGCTGCTGGAGCTGCAGCTGCTGGTGGTATTGGTGCTGGTGGTGCCGCTGGCGCTGGTACATCTGAGGGTGCTGGAATTGGCGCTGTTGGAGCTGGAGGTGCTGCTGGCGCTGGTGCTGCCGCTAGAGGTACAGGTGCTGTCCCTGCTGGGTCTGGAGGCGCTGCGTGGCCGAGGCCGTACTTTGTTCCGCTCCTTGAGCCGGTTCTTGGTCTTCCGCCTTCTATTGGTCCTGCCCCTCCCTTAGCGTGTCCACCGCCTGTCCTCTCGCAGTCAGAGTAACAGCCCGGCTCGCCCCTACCTGCTCCTTCTCCCTATACTAGTCCTACTGGAGGTTTTGTTGAGCGTCGTGAGCCTGCGCCTCGTCCTGCGTTGCCTCTTCGTGCTGCTCGCACTCGTGGTCGTACTGCGCGTCCGCGTCTTCCTGCGGTCCCAAGCACACACCAGATGGCACTGCGTCCTTCCACTGCTCCTCTGCGTGTTCCGATGCCGTCTCCTCCAGAGTCCTCTCTTCCCACTCTTGCTGACCCAGAGTCTGACTCTCTTCGTGCTGCCAGTCCTTCTGTCACGCGTCTCCTTGCTACGGTTGTCACTGACCCTTCTTTTGAGTCCACTGCTGCGTCTGCCCTAGTTGCTGAGCTTGTCAACTTTGCTGCTCGCTGTCGTCTAGACTACGCTGCTAGTCTTGTTGCTGAGTCTAAGTCTGTCTGTCCTACGTCCGTCGGGGGTGAGTGTGCTCTTAGTACGGACGTCCTTGAGGACAGGCAGGAGGAGTTCCAGTTTTTTGCTGCTGCTTTGCCTCATCTCGTGTCCAAGCTGATTGCCCCTGAGGGAGACCCGGATGCACCAGACATCCTGACTCCCGAAGTCCTGGTCCTCAATATCATCCAACTCAAGGTCAGCCATTGCCTCATCTTGATTGAAGTCAATATCAGCAGCATTGTTCACCACCTCATTAGGTGCAGTGGGCCCTTCCTCCCTTGTTATGTCTTTCTGTTGGCCAGATGCCATAAGGATTAAGTGACCTTTAGAGATCTGGCCAACAGATGGACACGACAAGGGAGGAAGGGCCCACTACACCTAATGAGGTGGTGAACAATGCTGCTGATATTGACTTCAATCAAGATGAGGCAATGGCTGACCTTGAGTTGGATGATATTGAGGACCTGGACTTCGGGAGTCGGGATGTCTGGTGCATCCGGGTCTCCCTCAGGGGCAATCAGCGTGTACACGAGATGAGGCAAAGCAACAGCAAAACACTGGAACTCCTCCTGCTTGTCCTCAATGACGTCCGTGCTAAGAGCACACTCACCCCCGACGGACGGAGGACAGACAGACTCAGACTCAGCAACAAGACTAGCGGCGTAGTCTAGACGACAGCGAGCTGCAAAGTTGACAAGCTCAGCAACCAAGGCAGACGCAGCAGTGGACTCAAAGGAAGTGTCAGTGACAACAGTAGCCAGGAGACGTGTGATAGTGGGACTGGCAGCACGAAGAGAGTCAGACTCCCGGTTAGCAAGAACAGGAAGAGAGGACTCTGGAGGAGACGGCAACGGGACACGCAGAGGAGCAGTGGAAGGACGCAGTGCCATCTGGTGTGTGCTTGGGACTGCAGGAGGACACGGATGCGCAGCACGACCACTAGTGCGAGCAGCACGAATAGGCCACGCAGGACGAGACGTAGGATTACGACGCTCAGCAAGACCTCCAGTAGTCCCAGTGTAGGGAGAAGGAGCAGGTAGGGGGGAGGCGGGCTGTAACTGTGACTGCGACTGGACAGGCTGTGGACACTCTAAGGGAGGAGCAGGACCAGTAGAGGGCAGGAGAACAAAAACCTGCTCAAGGAGCGGAACGAAGTACGGCCGCGGCCGTGCAGCGCCTCCAGACCCAGCAGGGACAGCACCAGTACTCCCAGCGGCAGCACCAGCGCCAGTAGCACCTCCAGCTCCAACAGCGCCAACTCCAGCACCCTCAGACGCACCTGCGCCAGCAGAACCACCAGCGCCAACACCCCCAGCAGCTCCAGCTCCAGCAGCTCCAGCAGATCTAGCAGCACCAACAGCTCCAGCAGATCCAGCAGCAGATCCAGCAGTAGATCCAGTCGGACCGGTAGCTCCAGCACCGCCAGCAGCTCCAGTAGTACCTCCAGCAGGACCAACTCCAGCAGCCCCAGCAGCACACCCAGTCCTAGCAGCTCCGATACCGCCAGTACGAGTACCACCGGTATCAGCAGCAACAATAGTACCTCCAGCTCCAGCAGCACGGCTCTAGCGCCGGGCAAACCACTCGCGCAGCTCCTGCGGAGAGAGCGGCTCTCGCCTCGACGAAGCACCGCCAGAGGCCACACGAGCAGACCCAGCACCCCCAGGCTCCGCACCCCCAGGCTCAATACCCCCAGGCTCAACACCCCGAGACTCTGCACCTCCAGGCTCAGCACCCCTAGACTCAGCACCCCCAGGCTCCGCACGCACAGGCTCAGCACCTCCAGACCCGGCGCCCGCAGGCTCAGTACCTCTAGCAGCAGCACCAGAGTCAACAGCTACCTCGACAGGCTCGACTGCATCTACCTGGGACGCACCTGACGGGGCAGGACCCTCAGGGGGGAGGGGGTCTATCGGGCGAGGACCTGGCGCAAGGAAGAGCGGCGGCGGGGGGAGGGGCGCAGTGCGGTAGGGGAAGAGACGGTAGTAAGGCACAGACTTGTCGAAGGTGACGTCCTGGGAGGACAGAACACGGCGCGAGGTGGGGTGGTAAAACTGCCAACCAGGCGCGTCAGGGGGGAAGCCAAGGAAGACGCAGGGAACTGCACGGGGGGACAGCTTGTCCGCAGACAAGTCGCGGACAAACGCCCGAGATCCCCAGACCCGAAACGCAGATGCGTCGCCAACCTTCCCCGTCCACCGCAGGGTGGGGGAGGTCTCTGGTAAGGAGACCCGGGGCTGAAGGTTGAGCTAATGCACTGCGTACTGAACCGCAAACGGCCACTGAAAATGGGGGGCAGCCGCATGGATCATGGACGTACGAGCGACGTCCATGACCATGTCAATGCGGCGCTCAGCAATCCCATTTTGCTGTAGCGAGGCCAGAAGCGTGAAGGTCTCAGAGTAGACCAGAGAGAGCAGACTCACCAGCACCTGGGGCAGCAGACGCACCAGCACCTAGAGCAGCAGCCTCACCAGCACCTAGAGCAGCAGCCTCAATGCCCGGGTCAGGCGGAACACACAGGTAACAGTCACCCTCAGCACTAGTAGGGAATGCATACATGGCAGTGAGGATAGCATCATAGTCAAGAGTATAGATATCTACCCTAAGCCAAAGAAGCTCCACCCAGTCGGGAAGCTCAGCCGCGTCGCCAAACTCCGTACGCCAGGCGTCGCTCAGACGGGCGAAGCAGCGGGACTCTGCGCGAACAAACGTCCCGCAAGGCTGACCAGTTCGAGCACCAGTGCGAATGACGTACGGACAGTGAGCAGTACCGCGTGACCCGTCACCCTGAGCGTACCACTCACGAAGCTGCTGGGGCGAAAGGACCGCTCGCGGACGACGCTGAAGCTGCACCCGGCCACTACAAGTAGCTGCCAAACTACTCACTGCAGGACGACTCCCACTACGGCCACCCCGAGAACCCCAACTAGCGTACCAATCACGAAGCTGTTTGGGGGTGAGGGACTCACGCGGGCGACGTTGCGGGTGCACCTGGCCACTACAAGCAGCTGTGGAACTTCTCACTCCAGGACGACTCCCACTACGGCCACCCCGACAACCCCAACTAGCGTACCACGCACGAAGCTGTTGGGGGGTGAGGGACTCACGCGAGCGACGCTGGAGCTGCATCTGGACACGCCAGGAGCAGCAGTAGCAGTAGAAAGAGCAGCAGCAGTAAGAGCAGCAGTAACAGCAGGACGGGCAGGGTAGTGCTCACCAGTGGCGAGAAGGGCAGGCGTACGACGGCAGCAACGGCGAGGCCGCTACCACTGTAGAGCGAGATCTCCGCGGCAGCTGCAAGGGTGGCTGCTCCAGGGGCGGGAGTTGTAGGGGCGGTTGCTGCAGGGGCGGCTACTCCAGGGGCGGCTGCTGCACTGGCGGTTGCTCCGGGGGCGGCTGCTGCAGTGGCGGCTGCTCCTGGGGCGACTGCTGCAGTGGCGGCTGCTCCAGGGGCGGCTGCTGCAGTGGCATCTGCTCCAGGGGTGGTTGCTGGAGTGGGGGCTGCTCCTGGGGCGGCTGCTGCAGTTGTGGCTGCTCCGGAGGCGGCTGCTGTAGTGGCGGCTACTCCAGGGGCGACTGCTGCAGTGGTGGCTGCTCCAGGGGCGGCTGCTGCAGTGGCGGCTGCTCCAGGGGCGGCTGCTGCAGTGGCGGCTGCTCCAGGGGTGGCTCGGCTGCTGGGCGACTCGGCAACTCAGTTGCTGGGCGGCTCGGCGGCTCGGCTGCTCGCTAGGGGCGGCGACGGGGCCGGGTAGGGGCGGCGACGGGGCCGCTAGGGGCAGGGAGCGGCGACGGGGCCGCTGTCAGAATGTTATCTTATGCTCTAGCCTGTAGTGGGGTGCTCTATAGCGAGTACAACCCTTCTAGGGTTTGCTATTTGTATCCCCATTCTTGCTAGTGCAATCCTCCTCTTCTTTGCCTAAACTTTCACTTGCCTAGCTAGGGCTTACCTAGCTATGGCTCCTCGTTCTACTTTCCTCATGCTATCAGAGCAGGTCGATCCCCTTGGATCGATCCTGTGGGTTGGCTTACCACCTCGTTGCTTCCGCTGCAACCACTTTCCACTACTCTCTGAGCCGCACGCCCCGTGGCGTGCGGCACTTTTTCTTCCCGCCGTGCGCCCCGAGGCGCGCGGCGGTTTTCTGCCCGTCGTGCGCCCCGAGGCGCGCGGCGGTTCTCTGCCCGCTGTGCGCCCCGAGGCACGCGGCGGGCTTCTACCCCGTCACCCGCCGCGTCGCCCTCAGGAGGCGCTGCGACGGGCGACGGGGACCCGCGCGTCGCCCCCCGTCACCCGTCGCGGCCTGCGCGCGGCTCGTACAGGCAGCGCGTGGCCCGTACGGGCTGCGCCAGGCCCGTACGGGCTGCGCCAGACCCGCGCGCGGCCCGTACGGGCGGCGCCAGGCCCGCGCGCGACCCGTACGGGCGGCGCCAGGCCCGCGCGCGGCCCGTACGGACGGCGCCAGGCCCGCGCGCGGCTCGGGCCGCCTACGCGCGGCTCGGGCGTCTGTACCAGGCCCATGGTGGGCCCCTTCCTCGTTGCCCCTGCCCTCCCGCTGTTCCCCTGCGCTTCTACTGGCGCCCCACCCCTCCTACTCCCCATTCTCCTGAATTAGGGTTTGGGGGTGAGGGGTATGGGGGTGATCTTACAGTGTGCCGTTCCCTGCTCCTCCTCCTCCTCCGTCTCCCTGTGCTGCAGCTGCCGCTGAGGGGGGGTGGACGTGTTGGAGCTGGTGGAGTGGTACTAAGGGGGGGTGAAGGGGGAGTGGAGCTAGCGGTGTAGCAGCGGGTGTGTACCAGGGGGAGTGGGATAGTTTGGGGAAGCTGCATGGAGGTTGCCGTCGTGTCGCCAGCAGCACCTGTATTCCGGGGAGTTGCTCCGGTAGCCCAGTCGTAGCCAGCTGTGCCAGCCGCCCGTGTGTCCGTTGCTCGTCTGCCGCTACTTTAGCCACGGGGCCAGTTACTCCAGTATTCCGGAGCGTTGTTCCGGTAGCCGCTGTGCCAGTGTGCCTCCTGTTGCTCGTGTGTCTGCAGCTTCAGCCGTCGCCTCCTATCTCCTCTCCTCTCACTCTCTCTCCTCCTCCTCACTTGCCCGTTGTGACTACCACTAGCTTTGCTCATAATTGTGAACCTTAAACTATTGCTTCTTGAACTTGTGCTTAGAATGTGTGGTGACATTGTGATCCACCCTGAGCTTGTAATGTTTTGCTTGCTCTGCTGATTACACCCCACTTTGGCTATGGGGGTGTGTCAGAATGTTATCTTATGCTCTAGCCTGTAGTGGGGTGCTCTATAGCGAGTACAACCCTTCTAGGGTTTGCTATTTGTATCCTCATTCTTGCTAGTGCAATCCTCTTCTTCTTTCAAAATTTCACAGCCGCTAGGGGCGGCGACGGGGCCGCGTAGGGGTGGCTACGAGGCGGCGTAGGGGCGGCGACGGGGCCGCGTAGGGAGGGAGGCAGCGACGGGGCCGCTAGAGGCGGCGACAGGGCCGCTAGGGGCGGCGACGGGGCCGCGTAGGGGCGGCAACGGGGCTGCTAGGGGCTGCGAGGGGCCTGGAAGTGCGGCAAAGGGGCCGCTAGGGGCGGCAACGGGGCCGCTAAGGGTGGCGCGAGGGGCCGTGAGAGGGGCCTCCAAGAGAGCTCGACAGAAGGGCGGCCCACAAGGCGCGCCTTAAACAAAAGCGATTGTCGCTCCGGTCAGAAAAAAATGGTTTCAGTGGTGGGCCCAAGGAAGCGTTCCCACTAGGGAACCTGCTCTATACCATGTGAAGAAATGAGGAATTGATGAACTAGAAAGCAGGTGGGTACAAGTAGGAAAACCTATAAGTGTTGTACCCCATATTGTCTACCCCACTATAGCCTAGACAGACTACAGCATAAGAGTTTGACAAAACGATGTATGCGAGGTTGTGAGCGGTGCAGATGTTCTGAGATTGTTATTATAAACAACTCGCCTTTGTCTTGTCTGTGCAGCCGATGCTCAATTTCCCACCCACTCTCACATCTTGCGCATCTGGCTTTTGTCTTGTCAATGCAGCAGATGCTCACCTTCCGTTCCGAGCCACTCACATTTTTTCCGAGCTGGCCTTCGTCCTGTCTGTGCGGCAGATGCTGGCCTCCCAAGCCTCGCTCATTCGTCACGATATGCTAGTTCACACAGTTGTTTTTTGTCTTGTTTATGCAGCTGATTCTGTCCTGGCCTTCCGAGCTACTCTCATTGGTTGCTCTAGTGCACATGAGCGATTGTGACGAGGCATGGACTTTCTCTGTGTCAGAACATTATACAGCTTATACATTTGTGTAGGCTATAGTGGGGTATCCTATAGGGGGTACAACCCAATAAGGGTTGGTACTTGTACTCACTTCATTCATAGTTCATTCATTCTCGTTTCTTCTCATGGTATCGAGCAGGTTCCCTCGTGGGAACTGTTCCTAGGGCCCACCAAAATCGATTTTTTTTTTTTTCCTGCCCGGAGCGCGCCTCGCTTAGGCCTCCTTCGGCCCCATCGCGTGGCCCCTAGCGACCTTCCTCGCCGCCCTTAGCGGCCCGTCGCCACCCTGCGCGGCCCGGCGCCGCCCTTTAGCCACCCGTCCCGGCCCGTCAACGCCCGTGCGCCGCCCGTCCCGGCCCCACGCCGCTGTCCCGGCCCCGCGCCGCTGTCCCGGCCCGTCGCCGCCCGTGCGGTGCACGCCCCGGCCCCGCGCCGCTGTCCCGGCCCGTCGCCGCCCGTGCGGTGCCCGCCCCGGCCCGTCGCCGCCTGTCCCGGCTCTTCGCCGCCCGTGCGCCGCCTGTCCCGGCCCGTCGCCGCCCATACCGGCCCGTGCGCCGCCTGTCCAGGCCCGTAGCCGCCCGGCCCGTCGTCGCCCGTACCGGCCCGTCGCCGCCCGTACCGGCCCGTCGCCGCCCGTACCGGCCCGTCGCCGCCCTTTGCGGCGTCACGTGCCGCCCCTACCCGCGGCTCTGCCGCCTTACCTGCGGCCCCGCCACCAAACCCGTGGCACCGCCGCCTCTGCCCTACCTGCGGCCCCGCCGCCCTACCTACGGCCCGGCCACCCTATCAGCGGCCCCGCCACCCTACCCGCGGCCCCGCCGCCTCACTCGCGGCCCAGCCGCCTCACTCTCGGCCCAGCCGCCTCACTTAGCGGCCCCGCCACCCTACCTGCGGCCCCGCCGCCCCGCTCTCGGCCCCGTCACCTGCTGCACCGCCGAGCCGCCCAACAGCAGCGCAGCCGAGCCGCCCAGCAGCCGAGCCGCCCAGCAGCCGAGCCGCCCTGCAGCCGAGCCGCCCAGCAGCCGAGCCGCCCAGCAACAGAGCCGCCGAGCCGCCGAGCCGCCCAGCAGCCGAGCCGCCGAGCAGCCGAGCCGCCCTCCTTACGGGCCGCCCGACCTGCCCACTCTGGTGAGCACAGCCCCTTTGTCACTACACTGCCCTCACCCCACTGGTTGCACTGCTAGTCGTCTAGGGTCATGGCTACCCTTAGTGTCCTCGCCTTTGACGCTGAGGGTAGGGCCATTGACTTTGAGGTCTGGGTAGATGACCTGCAGCTGTTCTTACAGTGCGATAGGGAAGACGGCCTCTCTCTCTTTGACCTCACCTCTGGCGCTTCCCCTGCCCCTGCTGCTGATGCTGACGCCACTGTTCGCTCCCAGTGGGCCACGCGCGACGCTGCTGCACGTCTTGCTGTGCGTCGCCACCTCCCTACCTCCGAGCGTGCGCACTTTAGTCAGTACAAGAGTGCTCAGACCTTGTACGACGCTGTAGTTGCGCGCTACTCCTCCCCTGCCACTGCTGCACTGAGCCGTCTCATGCTACCGTACCTCTTTCTTGACCTTGTTGCCTTTCCCACTGTAGCTGACCTCATTACGCACCTCCGCACTAGTGACACTCGCTACCGCGCTGCACTTCTTGCTGACTTTTGCGCCAAGAACCCCCCCCCCCATGTACATCACTCTTTTCTACATAGTCACTCGCCTCCCTGACTCCCTTCATGTAGTCAGGGACCACTTCCTCTCAGTCTGTCCCACCACTCTCACTTTCGACCTCCTCGAGAAGGCCCTCCTAGCGATAGAGAAGAGAATAGTCGCTGTAGGAGCCTCTCGAGGTGACCCGCGCACCCCCATCTTTGAGGGGTGTTCCCCCTCCCCCCTTCTGCCCTTTGTTGCCTCTGCTGCTGCGGCCGACATCCTTCGTCTTGAGTCGGTCGGTGCGGCGTCTGCCCCTAGCGGGAGACGCCGCCCTGGCAAGGGCAAGGGGGGCAAGGGCGCTGGAGGAGCGAGCGGGGGCGGTGGAGGTGGAGGTGGCGGCGGTGGGGGGAGTGGGGGTGGCGGTGGGAGTGGAGGTGGGGGTGGAGGAGTCGGTGGCGGCAGTGGAGGCAGAGGTGGCGGCGGCGGTGGCGGTGAGAGCGGAGGTGGCGGAGGTGGCGGCGGTGGAGGCGGAGGCGGAGGCGGCGGCAGTAGCGGAGGCGGTGGAGGCGGCGGGGGTGGCGGTGGAGCTGGTCGCGGGTCTTCGCAGAGGAGTGGCTCAGGTAGTGGCTCGCGCCAGCAGCAGCAGCGCGGTCGTGAGACCCTGTCCTCTCAGCTCCTCCGTGAGTGGTACACTGCATGCCAGCGGGGTGGGGGTTTTGGTCCGTGCTCCTACGTTTTGCGCACCGGCGACCGTGCGGGTGAGCAGTGTGGGGGAGCCCACCCCACCCAGCGCTGCTTTGGCCGCCTGACGGACGCGTGGCGTCACCAGTTCCTGGAGGCCTCAGAGATCCCTCGCTGGGGCTAGCTGTCTAGGGCGGGTGTCGCCATCTATGATCTTGACTTTGATGCTATTCTCTCTGCCATGTATGCTGTGTCTATTAGTGATGAGGGTGACTGTTACCGGTGTTTCCCGCCCGATCCGGGCATTGAGACTGCTGCTCTAGGTACTGGTGAGGAGGCTGCCCTAGGTGCTTGCGACGCTGCAGCTCTAGGTGCTAGTGTGTCTGCGTCCTCAGGTACTGGTGAGTCTGCGCTCTCAGGTACTACGTCGGCTTCGGCCTCCCTCACCTTCACCCTTGACTCTGGGGCGTCTCGCTCCTTCTTTCGGGACCGCACCTCGCTCACGCCGCTTAGTCGGCCTGTTGCGGTGTCTCTGGCTGACCCCTCTGGGGGTCCTGTTCCGTCTCGCTTCTCCACAGTCCTCCCGTGTCCGGCGGCTCCCTCTGGCACCCTGTCTGGTCTCTACCTCCCCTCGTTCTCTACGAACCTGGTGAGTGGTGCTGACCTACAGGATGCGGGTGTAAACCAGTTCACTCTTGCGCGTCAGCGGGTGACGCACTGTACAGAGGCTAGCACAGGCCGACACCTGGCTACGTTTACCCGTCAGCCAAGGTCGAGCCTGTACACACTGACCACTGCGTCTCCTCCCATTGCTGAGTCTGGTAGGGTCGCTGCGTCAGGTCAGGTGTTTGCTGCAGCGTCGAGGTCTGGTCCTGAGTCTGCCCCCTGTTCGTGTCGTCTCCTGTCTCACGAGACTCTCCTCTGGCACCGCCGTCTTGGTCACCCCTCTCTGCTTCGGCTCAGAGGCATGGCCTCCCGTCTTCTAGTGTCTGGTCTCCCCCGGTCCCTCCCTCCCCTTCCTCAGGGCCCTGGCCCTACCTGTGTCCCCTGTGTCGAGGGGCGCCAGCGTGCTGCCCCTCACTCCTCCCAGTTTCCTCCGACAGAGGCCCCGCTGCAGACGCTTCACATGGACGTGTGGGGCCCAGCCCGCTTCCGTGGGCAGGGTCACGAGCGCTACTTCCTGCTCGTTGTTGACGACTACTCGCGTTACACCGCAGTCTTCCCCTTGCGCAGCAAGGGTGATGTCACTGAGGTGCTGATCGACTGGATCCGCGCAGCTCGTCTCCAGCTCAGGCAGAGCTTTGGCTCGGACTTTCCTGTTCTGCGTCTGCACTCGGACAGAGGCGGAGAGTTCTCCTCTGGCCATCTGCGAGCCTACTGTCGTGCACGAGGCATCCGTCAGACCTTCACGCTTCCGGACTCTCCGCAGCAAAATGGGATTGCTGAGCGCCGCATTGGCATGGTCATGGACGTCGCTCGTACGTCTATGATGCATGCGGCTGCCCCCCATTTTCTGTGGCCGTTTGCGGTCAGGTACGCGGCGCATCAGATCAACCTCCACCCTAGGGTCTCTAGGCCGGAGACCTCCCCAGCCCTGCTGTGGACGGGGAAGGTTGGCGATCCGTCGGCGTTCCAAGTCTGGGGATCTCGGGCGTTTGTCCGCGACTTGTCTGCGGACAAGCTGTCCCCTCGTGCTGCTCCTTGCGTCTTCCTGGGGTTCCCCCCTTACGCGCCTGGGTGGCAGATCTACCACCCCACCTCTCGCCGTGTTCTGTCCTCCCAGGACGTCACGTTCGACGAGTCGGTCCCCTACTACCGCCTCTTCCCCTACCGCACTCCGTCCCTCCCCCCGCCCCCGCTCTTCCTTGTACCAGGTCCCCCCCTGGTAGACCCCCTCCCCCCTCAGGGTCGTGCCCCTTCAGGTGTGTCCCAGGTAGACGCAGTCCAGCCTGTCGAGGTCACTGGTGACTCTGGTGCTGCTGGGGGTGCTGGGCCTGGGGGTGCGGAGCCTAGGGGTGCTGAGCCTTGGGGTGATGAGCCTGGGGGTGCTACGCCTGGGGGTGCTGAGCCTGGGGGTGCTGAGCCTGGGGGTGCTGAGCCTGGGAGTGCTGAGCCTGGGGGTGCTACGCCTGGGGGTGCTTTGCCTGGGGGTGCTGGGCCTGGGGGTGCGGAGCCTGGAGGTGCTTCGCCTGAAGGTTCTCCGGGTGCTTCGTCTCACCGGGAGCCTCTCTCTCCACAGGAGCTTCGCGAGTGGTTTGCCCGGCGCTGGAGCCGTGCTGGTGGTGCAGGAGGTTCTTCGGCTACTGAGGGTGGTGCTGTCGCTGGTCCCGGAGGTGCTCGTACTGGGAGTACTCGAGCTGCTGGGCCTGCAGGTTCGACTGGAGTTGGTGCTGCTGAGGGTGTTGGCGCTGAGACTACCACTAGCGGTCCTGCTGGGGCAGGGTTTTGGTGCTGCTGGAGGTTCTGGAGCTGCTGGAGGTGCTGCTGGAGCGGGTGCTCCTGCTGGGTGTACTGGTGCTGTCCCTGCTGTTTCTGGCGTCGCCACGCGGCCTCGACCGTACTTCGTTCCACTCCTGCAGCAGGTTCTTGGTCTTCCACCTTCTAGTGGTCCTCCTCCTCCCTTAGAGTGTCCACAGCCTGTCCCGTCACAGTCACAGCTACAGCCTGCCTCCCCTTTGCCTGCTCCTTCTCCCTACGCTGGTCCTACTGGAGGTCTTACTGAGCGTCGTGAGCCTGCGTCTCGCCCTGCGTAGCCTGTCCGTCCTACTCGCGCTAATGGTCGTGGTTTGCGTCCGCGTCCTCCTCCTGTCCCTGGCACACATAGGATGTCTCTGCGTCCGTCTACTGCTCCTCTGCGTGCCCCTTTGCCTTCTCCTCCTGAGTCCTCTCTTCTTGCTCTTGCCGACTCGGAGTCGGACTCTCTTCGTGCTGCCAGTCCTACTGTCACGCGTCTCCTTGCTACGGTCGTCACTGACCCTTCTTTCGAGTCTGCTGCTGCGTCTGCCCTCGTTGCTGAGCTCGTCGACTTTGCTGCTCACTGTCGCTTAGACTACGCTGCTAGCCTTGTCGCTGAGTCTGAGTCTGTGTGTCCTCTGTCCGTCGGGGGTGACTGTGCCCTTGGCACGGACGTCCTTGAGGACAGGCAGGAGGAGTTCCAGTGTCTGGCAGCTGCTTCACCTCATCTCGTGTCCGTACTGCTTGCCCCTGAGGGAGACCCGGATGCGCTTGTCATCCCGACTCCGCGCTCTTACGCGGAGGCGGTAGAGGGTCCCTACTCCTCTCAGTGGCAGGCAGCTATGGATGCAGAGATGGCTTCCTGGAAGTCCACAGGCACCTACGTTGACGCTGTCCCCCCTCCTGGGGCGAACATCGTCAGTGGCATGTGGATCTTCAGGGTGAAGCGGCCGCCGGGTTCTCCGCCTGTCTTCAAGGCGCGTTACGTGGCTCGTGGCTTCAGTCAGCGGCAGGGAGTTGACTACTTTCAGACCTTCTCCCCTACCCCAAAGATGACCACTCTTCGGGTACTGCTGCACGTTGCTGCTCACCGTGACTACGAGCTGCACTCTCTCGACTTCAGCACAGCTTTCTTGCAGGGCAGCCTGCACGAGGAGATCTGGCTGCGTCGCCCACCTGGCTTCACTGGGTCTTTCCCTCCTGGTACCTAGTGGAGTCTCCGGCGTCCAGTCTACGGTCTCCGCCAGGCACCACGTGAGTGGCACGACACACTGAGGACTACACTTGCGGCTCTTGGGTTTGCTCCTTCTACTGCCGACCCGTCGCTGTTTCTGCGCACCGACACCTCTCGGCCGCCGTTCTACATCCTCGTGTACGTCAACGACTTGGTCCTTGCCAGAGCTGACACTGCTGGACTCGCCTACGTGAAGTCCGAGCTGCAGAAGAGACACACGTGCACTGACCTGGGTGAACTACGCTGCTACCTTGGCTTGCAGATCACCCGGGACAGAGCACGCCGCACCATTACCCTTACTCAGTCACACATGGTGCAGCAGGTCTTTCAGCGCTTTGGCTTCACGTACTCCTCGCCTCAGGCCACTCCTCTGCCTACTCGCCACTCACTCTCAGCTCTGCCTTCGGATGAGTCCGTAGAGTCGAGTGGCCCATATCCAGAGCTTATTGGCTGCCTCATGTACCTGATGACCTGCACACGACCTGACCTTGCATACCCTCTTAGCATTCTTGCACGCTATGTTGCTCCTGGGAGACACCGACCAGAGCACATGGATGCAGCGAAGAGGGTGTTGCGCTACTTGTGCAGAACGTCGGGCATGGGGCTAGTGCTTGGAGGGCGCAGTCCAGTGGTCCTCACTGGGCACGCAGACGCTTCTTGGGCTGACGACCAGGCTACGCAGCGGTCGTCACAGGGTTACACCTTCAGCCTCGGTTCCGGCTCTGTTTCGTGGCGGGCTACTCGCTCGTCTTCTGTTCTCGGCTCCAGTTGTGAGGCTGAGATCTACGCCGGGGCCATGGCTGCACAGGAGCTTCGCTGGCTCACCTACCTGCTGACCGACCTTGGAGAGCCGCCTCGTTCTCCTCCAGTCCTTTACGTAGACAACAAGGCCATGCTGGCCTTGTGTCGAGAGCAGCGACTGGAGCACAGAACAAAGCACATTGCTCTCTGCTACTTCGTTGCTCGTGAGCTACAGCAGCGTGGACAGTTACGGCTTGCGTACGTGGCCTCTGAGGCCAACGCTGCTGATGTCTTCACCAAGGCACTTGCGCCTTGTGATCATCAGCGCTTCTGCACTCAGCTGGGTCTTGTGCCTGTCTTGCCTCACTTGCTCTCCTCTTCACCTTGCTTGTACTGTGACATATATATATACCTGCTCTTGCTTGTCTAGCTTTATATATATGTGTGTACTCTTGCATGTGAACTGGCCTTGTGCCCTTGACCTTATGCTCGGACTGTGTGGTGACTTTGAGATCCACCCTGAGCTTGCCTTGCTTTGCTTTGCTTGACTGGTCCTGTGACCCCTTGTTCTCCCCCACTTTGCCTATGGGGGTGTGTCAGAACATTATATAGCTTATACATTTGTGTAGGCTATAGTGGGGTATCCCATAGGGGGTACAACCCAATTAGGGTTGGTACTTGTACTCACTTCATTCATAGTTAATTCATTCTCGTTTCTTCTGACTCTGTGTGGTGGTTGACCCGTGACCTCGCTGCTGGCCAACTTGGCCAATCGTATTGGTTGGTCACATCGTGTGCAAGAACGTCTCTGTTTTCTTTACCTGGGGCAAAGTCGATTGGTTAGAATCCAACCTCCTCCCCCCTCCCCACGCTGCAGCTTGCTTTTAGCACGCACTTTCATTCCACCTCTATCCTCTTCGAGCTATTCTTCTTTCTCGTCAACCAACACCTAGTCGAGCATGGTGTAACTTCACGAGGGTAACGTAGGCGTTTTTTTTTTCTTCCTCTTCTTCCCGTTCTTCCTACATGGCGCGATGTTCGTTGAAGCTTTCTTTGGCAAAGCCGTTCCTGGTTATGAGGTATGCTTGTTGCGCCCTACCGTTTTATGTGACTTGGGATATTTTTCAGTAGGACGTAGTTTTCTAACCTACGATCTACGTTTCTTTTTTGTGCAGGTTCATGTCACTACCAGCCAATGTCGGTTGACTTCACTTCATTCTAGTGTGGAGATGTGTCTGTCTTTTGGCCAGTGTTTCGTTTTGATGCTTGTTTTTTTCGAGCATCGACACTCCCCTGCCTTGGATGTGGACAGGTTAACTTCAATCACTTAGTATGTTCCAGCGTGAGTAAGGCTTGCTGTGTCAACTTCTGTGCCTGTGTTCTGCAGTTTCACATGTCTCTGTTTTATCACAGTTTTCTTTGGTGCTGCAGGAGTCGACTCTGTTTGTCAGAATATTATCTTATTGTTCTAGCCTGTAGTGGGGTGCTCTATAGCGAGTACAACCCTTCTAGGGTTTGCTATTTGTATCCTCATTCTTGCTAGTTCAATCCTCTTTCTTCTTTCTAATTTTGTCACTGTTAGCACAGTAGTGCAATGTAGTTATATTATATGGGTACAGGATAGTGGCTATTGCACGTGGGTGATTACTGTTTGCAACCGTTTTCAAGCTAGTATTTGGTGCAGATCATGAACGTAGCTAAAGCAATGTAACATGTTGCCTGTTTAGAATGATTGTTATTGAGCATCATTCACGGATCATACTGGAATGCAAAATCCGGCTTACAGTTGAAAGTATCAAATGTATTTCTGCTCTGCTGGAAAGGCCAAATTGAATTAATTTGGAACCACGGTAGGCGCGCTTCACAAATTTATTATATCAGGCGACATTTTAATAAGCACAATTGAACAGTACAGTATATTAAGCGTTACGCAGTGTAACCGGGTGTTAGAAGCTACTGGTTACAATTACGAAACGGGTTACGGCAATATCGACGCCCAGTCGCGACACCTGGGTGCAAGGTCGTCAACGACTGTACGCGGCATTGATCTACCATTTACAGATGGAAACCGGGGTCCCTGTAAATCGCGAGTAGCCCACCCCAGTTTACGTGGCACACAATTATCCAACGCGAATTGCCGTACATAGCTATGCACGACCATGCTTGTCAGTTGGGCAAGTGCTACAGTGGTACCCCCAATTGGTCGTTTACGAAGCTCTACGTGGGGCCCGGTAAGTGAACCACAATTGGCTGAACGCCAATCCATTTACGGGGCACTTGGCAAACAGCCATCAGCGCAGGTAAACAACGCCTAGATCACCCTAAACAGCCGAAAGCAGAGCCTGATTTTTTGCGATGCCCCTCCCTCTCCTAATCCCCTCTTCCCCTCCTCCCCGCCCCCCAATCGCTTACCCGTATCATCCCTGCAATTCCCATTGCTCATCCGTAGCCGCGGCCACTCGCGCCAGCTTGCACAGCCCCATGCGGTCTGCGCAAGCTGGCATGCGGTCGCATGGTGCTGCGCATGCAGTCCTCACACACCTGGCG
This sequence comes from Closterium sp. NIES-65, assembly GCA_948144175.1. Taxonomy (NCBI): domain Eukaryota; kingdom Viridiplantae; phylum Streptophyta; class Zygnematophyceae; order Desmidiales; family Closteriaceae; genus Closterium; species Closterium sp. NIES-65. The sequence goes on from CANXME010000927.1 coordinate 232,009, forward strand.
GGCGGAGGAGAGGTGCGCAAGGGATAGGGGAGAGGGACAAAGGGGGATGCTTCGAGATGTCTCAAACAACTGCACCATGCGACCTGCTGGCAGACAGTTGGTGCAAACCTGGTGGGCGGAGGACAGGGACACGGGGGGGGAGGAACGGGTGTGGAGGGGAGAGAAAGGGCGAGGGTGTTTCAAGATATTGCAGCACATGCTTCTGCAGAACCATTCAGTGTGCTACCATGTGGTGCTCACACCTGCAGCACACCAAGCAGATGGGGGTCATAGATGGGAAGGGCAGGGATGTTTTGAGACGTTTCAGCACCGGCTTGTACCATGCGGTACGCAGGCACGCATCCTCGCACACCTGCAGGGGGAACAAGAAGAGGTGGGGGAATGGGGAGAAGGGGAGGGGGGAAGAGGGGGAAATGGCGGGGCTAGAGTGGAGGGGAACAGTGGGGGAAGCTAAGAGTGGGGAATGTCGCATAGTGTGTGCACACCTGATCGATCAATTCCGCACGGTTGGCGGGGGGTGAAGAAGTGAGAGGGGTCGGGAATTGAGCAAAACACGGCTGTTTGCAATCACCATCGTCACTCATTTCTCCTCGCTGCGCAACCCTCACACTTTCATCACCAATCAACCCCCTTCCCCCTCCCCCCTCCCTCCCCTTCACCACTTCTCCCCTCTTCCCTGGTGCAACGCACCTGCTTTTGTTCTCCATGCCTTCCACCACCTCCCCCCCTCTTTCCACCACCTCCCCCCCTCTTTCCACCACCTCCCCCCCTCTCTCCCATCTCCCAGCCCTTTCCCAGCCCTCTCCCAGCCTCCCCCACATCTCCCCTCCCCCGCGCCAGACTCTACTCTACTCTACATGGGAGAGAAAGGGCGAGGGTGTTTCAAGATATTGCAGCACATGCTTCTGCAGAACCATTCAGTGTGCTACCATGTGGTGCTCACACCTGCAGCACACCAAGCAGATGGGGGTCATAGATGGGAAGGGCAGGGATGTTTTGAGACGTTTCAGCACCGGCTTGTACCATGCGGTACGCAGGCACGCATCCTCGCACACCTGCAGGGGGAACAAGAAGAGGTGGGGGAATGGGGAGAAGGGGAGGGGGAAGAGGGGGAAATGGCGGGGCTAGAGTGGAGGGGAACAGTGGGGGAAGCTAAGAGTGGGGAATGTCGCATAGTGTGTGCACACCTGATCGATCAATTCCGCACGGTTGGCGGGGGGTGAAGAAGTGAGAGGGGTCGGGAATTGAGCAAAACACGGCTGTTTGCAATCACCATCGTCACTCATTTCTCCTCGCTGCGCAACCCTCACACTTTCATCACCAATCAACCCCCTTCCCCCTCCCCCCTCCCTCCCCTTCACCACTTCTCCCCTCTTCCCTGGTGCAACGCACCTGCTTTTGTTCTCCATGCCTTCCACCACCTCCCCCCCTCTTTCCACCACCTCCCCCCCTCTTTCCACCACCTCCCCCCCTCTCTCCCATCTCCCAGCCCTTTCCCAGCCCTCTCCCAGCCTCCCCCACATCTCCCCTCCCCCGCGCCAGACTCTACTCTACCCCCCACCCCCCCCCCCCCCCCCCCCCCCCCCCCCGCCCGGAAATTTTCTATCGCGCACAACAAGCACAGAATGAGGATGAGGAGAAAAAGCTGGGAGGAACGGGGGCGAAGGCATGGGGAGAGGAGCAGGGAGGGAGAAGACAACCCTCCAGCCAGCATCGAAGGAGGTGACAATGGCACCAGAATTCTCAAAAGCGGCAAGTTGACGGCCCTCTTGATCGTCTTTTGATGCCATTCGATTCGCTGCGACGCATGCGATGAATTTCTCGCAATAAACGCGGCGCTACGAATTTTTCTCGGTACTCAAGGAGCAGCTAGCGACGCACGCCGATCCTCGCTCCACTTGCCATCGCTCATAGGAGGCATGAGGGATGATGGTGAGCAAAGTTAGTGCAATTGCTGAGTCAGCTCATACGGTGTCCAAATGACGCAACAGTGGCGCTCCTTTTGACACTATTCCTCGAGATTATGACAGAGCAGTTACAGAAGGGAAGAAGAAGCAATTATGGCCATCAGAGGACCATTAGGTCAAGTAACTCCCTCATACCCATCTGGCAGCATGTGGATGAGAGCATGTGCGCAGACAGTGGGATGAAAGCTAACAGACTTACTTAACCGTAACAGACTGATATTAACAGACTTAGGAAAACCAAAAGATTCACTTGTGCTCGTCTGACAGCATGTGGATGAGTCGGTGATTTTCTCCTTGGGCAGCTTCACAGATCGGGACATGTCTTGCTGCCTGGTAAAGGTCAGGGAGAGATCTGACAGCTTGACAGCAGCGTGGGTGTAGACCATCGCTGTTGCTCCAATCACCTGTGGACACGTGTGCAGATGATGGGATGAGGGGGAAGAGAAAGAGGAGGGGGGAGGTGAAAGGAATGAGGTTTGGAAAGAACACGATTGGAAAAGTGAGGTTTGGAGAGGAGTGCAACACGCGAGGTTGTTGAGACACCCTCCACTCATACAACCATTAGCAGCGTTCGAGACTAGTAGCCGCATCAGAAACCAGTAGGCACGCCAGATCTCTGTCGCACATCCCACAAATCATGCTACCAGGCTTTTGGCAGGCATGCAGTGCATGAGCCCTGGAAACAGCACGAGGTGCTGGTGCTTCTCTCAGACAGAGGGAGAGGGCGTGACCAAGTGTGCAGAGACTGTGCTTGGCTCATGGATCGGATCAAGTGCATGCTCTCGACCCATGAGCCTGTCCGATCCAGAGACTGCAGAGACTGTGCTTCTCACCTCATCCATGTCAGCGGGTGGCAGCATGTGCTTGATCCGATCCATGAGCCCCTCAAACAGCACACGCTTCTGCTTCTTCTCTGCCAGCGAGGCTGCCACGCTGGCGTGGATCTGCACGGCTGGCAGGTGCAGTGCAGGAAGTTGTTCACCTCCAGACCCAGATCGAACTCGCTCCCCAGCACCCTCTCCCAGCAACCCTCTCCCCCAGCAACCCTCTCCCCCAGCAACCCTCTCCCCCAGCAACCCTCTCCCCCAGCAACCCTCTCCCCCAGCAACCCTCTCCCCCAGCAACCCTCTCCCCCAGCAACCCTCGCCCCCAGCAACCCTCGCCCCCAGCAACCCTCTCCCCCAGCAACCCTCTCCCCCAGCAACCCTCTCCCCCAGCAACCCTCGCCCCCAGCAACCCTCTCCCCCAGCAACCCTCTCCCCAAGCAACCCTCTCCGCCAGCAACTCTGTCACTTCAACGCGCCGCCTGTCAGTGGGGAAGAAGGGTGGCCAAGTGGGGAAAGGAATGTTGCACATCAGCTGGATGTTTGCACGGCTGGCAGGGATAGTTGACCACCTCCAGCGCCGGGGCAATCTCGCACTCCACCAGGAATTCTGTCACTCCACTCGATCCGCTGTCTCTCTAATCTCACACTCCACCTCTCATAACACCCTCCAAACAGCCACACAGGTTGCTCGCTTCCAGCGCCTATGTTGGAAAAAACGCGTTTCGCGTTTTGTACGCTTTCTGTATAAACGCTAGAGTTTATACGCAGTACGCTGGCCGGAGGGGGTCTGGTACGCACAGAAAAACGCTTGCCCGGGCAGCTAAATTCTTCTCCCGGGCAGGTTAAGATGCTAGGTCAAGAGACGGGAACGGGAGCTGCTGTAGTAGGTTATCGTCGCAAGTGAAATTAGAAGGGGATCGAAGGGAAAAAACGACCTGACATTGAGCGGGGAGGATGAGTCTGGTTGAAGTTGGCAACAAAATTGGAAGGCATTGGTAATCGATGTGGTTGGAATGGGTTGTTGAGCGGTTGATAGGAGGGGACGATTCACCAAACGGTTTCGAAATTCAGATCTGAGGTTGCATTTGCAATTCGCGATCTCAAATCTGAATTCCGATACTCGCGAACACAACTGATTTTTTTTCCCGGTCAGCCTGAGAGAAATTTGGCGAATTTTAGAAAAATACGCAGCGTACGAATTTTAGATGCGTATAAACTCAATACGCAACGTCAAACTTGCGTTTTTTCCAACTTAGTCCAGCGCTTCAGGTTGCCTGGAGCTTGTTGGAAATCGTTCACGCTCCACCAGGAACTGGTCACCCCAACCAACGCCACGGCTGTCGGTGGGGAGAGCGGCAGGGCCAGCCCAAGCAAGAGCGAAGGCATTACACATAATCTCTCCTTTTCCCACACAAACTATCTTCCAAAGAACCACTCACTTGCTGGTCCGGCCGTCACTGGGAGCACCGAACAGCGCCACACTCCACGATGACTTCCTGGCAGCCTCCAACAGAAAGGGGGCGGGGGGGAGGAAAGTGGCCAAGGGGGGAGGAGAAGGGCGGGGATAAGAAGAGGGGGCGAGGGGAAGGAGACCGGGGGGGGGGGGGGGGGGGGGGGGGGAGAGTGGGGAGGAGGGAGAAGGCGGGGAGGAGGGGAGGAGAGTAGGCAGAGGAAACGTAGAGAGAGAGAGGGTGGCAGGAAGGAGAGTGGGCAAGGGAAAAGAAAGGGGGCCAGGGGAAGAAAGGGCTGGATGAAGCATGAGTTTGCACATGAATGATTGGGAGTGGGCGAGCTGAGAAAGGAGAAAGGCGAACAGAAAAGGGTGAAAACTGAAGGATCATGAGGGATCGGAATGGTCACAGAAAAAGTGGAAGAGCGACGGAGAGGGAAAGGAGAGCAGAAAAAGAGAGGAGGGGGAGAAGAGGTAAGGGGAGGGCGAGCGATGAAGACAAGAGGGCGGAATGAGGTCATAGGAGGAAAAGCCGCCAGAAAGGAGGGAGCGGAAACCAACCAGGTAGGTAAAGCATGGCAGGCAGGCAGGCAGGCAAAGCAGTCAGAGCATGGCAGAACAGGGCATGAAAAATTTGAGCCTCCAGCAGGGAAAACACCTGAAAGATGTGCCACTACTAGCACATCACCCCCGCCTCAACGCCTCACCCCCGCCTCAACGCCTCACCCCCACCTCAACGCCTCACCTCGAGCACGGTGGGGGAGGCTAGTCCAGTGCCTTGCACGCTCCTTGGGGAGAACAGGAGGATGCAATTGGGAGGCGAGAGAGAAGGCACAGGTTGAATGAGGGAGGGAGAGGGAGGGAGGAAGGGATGGAGGGAGGGAGGGAGGGAGATAGGGAGGGAGGGAGGGGGGAATGGAGGGAAGGAGGGATGGTGGGATGGAGGGAGGGAGGGAGGGAGGGAGGGAGGGAGGGAGGGAGGGAGGGAGGGAGGGAGGGAGGGAGGGAGAGAGGGAGGGAGGAAGGGAGGGATGGAAAGAGGAAGAGAGGAGCATGGGATTTGTTTTTTTGGCCATGAGCGAAAGTCAAAAGCTTGTGTTATTGTGATTTGAACTGAGCAAAAGACAAACTAAAGCGGGAGAGAGAGGAGAGGAGGGAGGAATGGAAGGAGGGAGGGAGGGAGGGAGGGAGGGAGGGAGGGAGGGAGGAAGGGAGGGAGGGATGGAAAGAGGAAGAGAGGAGAATGGGATTAGTTTTTTTGGCCATGAGCGAAACTCAAAAGCTTGTGTTATTGTGATTTGAACTGAGCAAAAGACAAACTAAAGCGGGAGAGAGAGGAGAGGAGGGAGGAACGGAAGGAGGAACGGAGGGAGGGAGGGAGGGAGGGAGGGAGCGAGGGAGGGAGGGAGGGAGGGAGGGAGGGAGGGAGGGAGGGAGGGAGGGAGGGAGGGAGGGAGGGAGGGAGGGAGGGAGGGAGGGAGGGAGGGAGGCAGGGAGAGAGAGAGGGAAGGAGGGAGGGAGGGAGGGAGGGAGGGAGGGAGGGAGGGAGGGAGGGAGGGAGGGAGGGAGGGGGGGAGGGAGGGAGGGAGGGAGGGAGGGAGGGAGGGAGGGAGGGAGGGAGGGAGGGAGGGAGGGAGGGAGCGAGGGAGGGAGGGAGGGGGGAAGGGAGGGAGGGAGGGAGGCGGGAGGGAGGAACGAGAAGAGGGAGTAAAGAAGGGAGGAAAGAAGGGAGGAAAGGAGGGATAGGGAGAGGGAGGGAAAGAAACTAGCTCTCAGCTTCTGCAGAAAAAAAAAGGCATGTGGTTGCTTAGGACGCGTCACAATTGAAACACCGATCTTGCGCAGGATCGGTGTTTCGCGGCTACAGCTCATTCGCGACGTCGTTAATTTCTGGTTATCTGTTTTTGTCTTTTGTCGCCAATGTATAGTAGTCCCCTCGGAGTCGGGCGATCGATGTGCCCTTGCCACACATCGATCGTGCAATTTCCTCCACATCGGGCAATTTTGCCCCATGATTTTTTGATCGTGTCACTTGGAACTTGCGGCGGGCCCGCGATTGCAAAAATTCAGTCGTGGCACACCGATGTGGCGATCGATTTGGCAGGATCGGTGAACAAGCCCGATCCTTCCTCGGTATTTTAATTGTGACGCGTCCTTATGTAACGCCGGAAGAGTGTCGAGGAGACAGGCAAGAATAATGCATACATATAGCGAATAAGCTGGCTGGGATGGATTGTAATGCAGGGTAGGAGTGAGTGCCTGAGTGGATGTAAGCAGCAAGAGTGAGAAGCATCTCCTCTGTGACCTCATAGTGCACCCTTGCTGCCATGTGTGTCTGACCGACCAGATTTAAGCAGCGAGGGGCGAGCACGGCAAGGCAAGGGAGGGGATGCTATGGCAAAACAAGGGGATCCTTGGGGGGACCGGGAGGGGCAAGGCAAGAGGGTCCTTGGGAGGGACGGGGAGGGGCAAGCCTGCAAGCCAGGGGAGGGGAAATGCAAGGGAGGATGAAATTGGCAGTCGGGAGACCTGGAATGGGTGGAACAGAGGAGATCAAGGGAGGGAGGTATGAGCATATCTTCTGCAGCTTACGGCAAAAAAAAGAGACGTTTGGTTGTTCTTATGCAAGGCGAAACCCCAACTGCCATGCAGGGGACCCTTCACTGCCCTCCCACTTTCACTGCCTCTTTTGCTCATTCTGCTGGCATCCCATGACATCCAATGACATCCCATCTCATCCCATCTCATCCCATCCCATATCATTCCATACCATCCCATCCCATCCGATCTCATCCCATCCCATCCCATACCACCCCATACCATCCGATATCATCCCATCCCATCCCATACGATATCATCCCATCCCATCCCATCCCATACGATATCATCCCATCCCATCCCATCCCATCCCATACCATCCCATATCATCCCATCCCATCCCATCCCATCCCATCCCATCCCATCCCATCCCATCCCATCCCATCCCATCCCATCCCATCCCATCCCATCCCATACCATCCCATCCCATCCCATCCAATCCCATCCATTCCCATCCAATCCATTCCCATCCCATCCCATCCCATCCCATCCCATCCCATCCCATCCCATCCCATCCCATCCCATCCCATCCCATCCCATCCATTCCCATCCCATCCCATCCCATCCCATCCAATCCCATCCGTTCACATCCCATCCATTCCCATCCCATCCATTCCCATCCCATCCATTCCCATCCCATCCATTCCCATCCCGTATCCCATCACCGTCCAACTCTCCCGTCCCATTCCACCCCTCCCATTTGCTCCCCTCCCTTCCCACCCAACTCTGTACACCACGCACCTGACTGTCAGACCCGCTGCGTCCAGCTGGGCTGACCGGAAACACATCCCCCAAGCCAAGAGGCATGTCCACCACCAGCACGTAGCCACCCCCACTCTGTCCGCCACGTCAGCAGGCACGAGGAAGCCCACGGACATGCAGAGAATGCATGCAGCGGCAGCATGCGCGCATGGGTTGAGGAAGAGGGAAAGCAGGGGGCGGCTGGAAGTCTCTAGGTCCAGTCCAGTGAGCAGGGGCCGGCCGGCGATGTGCAGGGCGAGCAGGTGGGGCAGTGAGGGGCCGAACACGCCGCCGTCCAGCAGCGTTACTTGCCAGGCGCATGTGGCGAGGGCCACTGCAGGTTCACTGTGACGGAAGAGGGCTGGCGGGGAGGGGAGGGGAAGATGGGAATGGGGGGAGGAAGGATGGAGGGAATGTGGGATGGGGGGATGGGGGGAATGCGGGGATGAGGGAACATTGGCATGCGACTAGAGGCATGCAGGGAGAGGTGGGGGGTGAGGGGCACAGGAGAAGAGGCATCCAGGGGGAGGAACGGAGTGATAGGGATGGGGGTGAGTGGCATATATGTAAATGGAAAGAGGCAAGGGTGATTAGAGCGGCGTATGAGAACCGTTGGACATGCAGTGAACGGGAGGGGGATGGGGAAGTGGAAGGGAAGGGGGGACGGGGAGGGTGACGGGTTAGAGGAAGGGAAGGTGAGTGGGGAGGGGGAACGGGAGGGGTGTGGGGAAGGGGATAGGCAGGTGACGAAGGTGGATGGGGAGGGAGGTCCAGATTGGGACCAGCGTGCGCGTGCCATTCGCGGGAAGGTGACTGCCAGGCCACCCAGCCATGCGTGTAACGCCACCCAGCCATGCGTGTAACGCCACCCAGCCATGCGTGTAACGCCACCCAGCCATGCGTGTAACGCCACCCAGCCATGCGTGTAACGCCACCCAGCCATATGTCACCTCAGCAGGACACCTCTCGCAGATCGCACCTGCTCGGCTACCTGCTGGTGGCGAAGGCTAGGGGCCGTCTGGTCGGCAGGAAAGATGATGAAATGGCCGCCCGGACCCACTGCCTGCGCGTGTAGTGCCCAACTTTCAGCAACTCTCCGTAGCCTGTGAGAGGGTGACATGTAGCATGAGGGGGGATGGAGGGGGGAGAAATGACAAAGGGGGTTAAGGGGGGGCTGGGGGGGGAAGAAAGGGGGTAAAGGGGGAGGAAAAGAGGGGGGCTGGAGGAGAGAAGGGAGTATACATTTCTTGCAAGGGGTACACAATGAATGGATATCTGAAACAAGCATAGGAGGATAAGGAGCAAACATTGGCGAGGATCCGGGGGAACATGCACGGGAGAAGAGCAGGTAGGGAGAAGACGATTCTCCCACCCGCGCTGAAGGCGACGATGAGGAAGGCAATGTTTGATCGCCGTTTGCCCCACCATCGCCATCGCCAAATGCTCGTGCAGTCCGACGCCTGCGATGCTCGCGACGTTGCCTCGTGACTTGCTACGACTTTCTCGGCACTCGCTGAGCAGCTACTGAGCCCGTGACGCCGCTCGCTCGACTTGCCGCCGCCAATCCGTAGCATTAAGGATGTCGGCCAGCAGTATTAGCGCTATTACTGATTCAACTCATACGGAATCCAGATGACTGGGCAAAAAACGACGTTTTGAGATCGTTATTTGAGAATACTACATCATAGGGCCAGTTACGGAAGAAAGGCCGATAAAGGAATCATGGCCATAGAGGCCCATTTTGCTCGGGGCAGAGAGAAATTGGCTGGAAGCTGCGGGAGGGAGGGCGGGAAATAAGAGTATCCGCCGTTTCTTTCTATGATGCGCCGTGCCAATTGCGCACTTGTGCTTCTTGCGACAGCGGCGGCGTCGTCGCACAAAGGAGATTGTGCGATGGTGAGGAGGAGGAAAATGATGGGGCGGGGGAGGACATGCGAAAGCGGAGTTTAGACCACGTTCTGACATCACGCGCTATTGCCATATTGCCGATTTTCAAGTAAACTCAGAATTCGCACGACTGTGCACTGTCAACTCTCATATCGCTAGACCACTTGACAGTTCTAGATCGCGATAAGGTAGGATTGGGTCTGAGAGGCTATACGGGCTCAGCAGCTAGTTTCCTATGTCATCAGGTCGCGAGGTTGCGAACGGGCTGGTCGCATTTTCAAATATGTTAGTAGCTCTTCGCATGCTGAAACCGTTAGGGCGCGTGCCTTTTGAATTTCGGGCAGAAGTTCACGTTTTTTAGTCTCAGTTTGGCAATGAACACTGGTCGACCTGTAGTCGACTATCTCATAATTTAATTGTCGAGTCGCGTGTTCACCTTTGACGTGGAGCACATGGCCAAGAAATGCTCGACTTCCAAAGTTCGACTTTGTACAGCAAAATCCGAATCGCGCCTAACTTTCGTAGGTTACCGGGTCTGCACAGTGAGGTTCGTTGGCGGTTCAAACTTCGGTAACCGCGCGCGAGGTGGCTCTTTACCATCGCGAAGCTCGCAGCTTCTTCGTGCGTGGGCAGCAGAAGACACGATTGGAGAAACGTGCTTGGGGAAAATAATATGCGAGGCTGACCCGAGTTCAGTGTCCTGCAGTTTTCTTCAACTCTGAGCTTGGGCACACGATCGTCGTCAACAGCTCTAAACGAATTTGGCGAAGCTGGTTATCAGCAAAACGTTGCCCTTAAAAAAAAAAATTCCACACCAGAAGATCCACGCCCTTATGTATCATGCGCTGTTGTGCTCGTTAGGGTTTCGTCGAGTTCTGTTATTGCGAGAGCCAATGAGGAGGTCGGTGTTCGTCAAACAGGGTCAGCCACTGCCCTGCTTTGTCTGACTTGCAGACAATGCGGGATTTTTGGGTTCGACATGCACTGCTGGCATGCCACGCCACCACAGAAACTCGTCATGTTAGAGTTCGCAAGTGCAGGGTAACTTGACGGTTAGTTCGCATTTGTCGAGATCCACACTCCACTGGTGAATGGGACGTCGCAACTCGCGAATTCGACGCCGTTAGCGATGTTGGCCTGTCGCAGCCAGTAAAAAATTGAGAAGCAATTTGGCAAGAAACTGGACCTCCATTTCACTCGCTCAACTCCCACCCACCTCCCTGCTCCCTTGTACTACCTCATTTTGCTAAGTAACCTACTTCAAGCTAGGAAGTTCCTCTTAAATTCCTCAAGTTTGTCGAAGTCTCTTGGCTTAACCGACTGCAGATATTCACTCGTTTCTATTGACGCTTAAAGTCACTGCTACTCGTTGCTCGCAGCTTCACAAGTGATAAAATCTACAAATTTAGAGTTTCCCAGAAGCTCGCCGCACCTCGATGGCAACGGACGGCGCGGGACGAATCATTCGGCTCGGACTACTCATTTTTCTGACGTGTATCGCCGTGGTTTCTCCAGTCCAATGTGTCCCGCTCGCCGACTCCCAAGGTTCGTCGTAGAAAGAACTTGGCCCCGTTCAGTTGACCGCCGCCGCTCTCAACCTCCACGCCTCCAATCTTCATGTATTTGTTGCCCTTAAAAATTTCATGTGTTATGGAGCCCTGGTAACGGTAGTAGACTGCACCAGCAAGGGTTCCATGGAGGCTCTCACACCACGATGGCACCACGCGGGACGCATTCAACTTTGCTCTGTGATCGTGCCTACGCGCCTCGTCACAGTTTCCCGACTCCGCTCTGTCTTCCGCTACAAAAGTTCTTCTTCGGTTCAATCTCATGCACAATGTTGGTTTCAGCAATGGCGCGAATCGTGCCACGGTGGCGGATTGTCAAGTCAAGTGGCGCTATCGCACGTATCCATCAGATCCATGCTTCTCATCCATAGAATGATGCTTAACAGCTTTATCCGCCAACTTCGAGTTCGGAATTGCAGCAGTGTGCATTTTCCCAACATTTTCCCAACATTTTCTCACCATGAACAATTTTCTCGTGCTTGCCCATCACACCTGTCTGCTCTATTGATGTCTTGTGAAGGGTTTGAAAGAGGGAGGGAAGGCTGTATGAAGTTGATGAGCTGATTAATCTCTTCTTCCCTCCCACCCCCTCCAAAGCAGGGTGTTGTTTCTCCCCATATTTTCTCTCCTGCTCCATTGGGGGAGTTTGATGTGTGGGTAACTTGCTGCCATGGGTGGATGCAGGAATCGCAAGGCGTTGTGGCTCACATACGACCACGAGTACTAGTAGTCGTAGTCTAATCACTTGCTGTGCCCTATGGAGCTGAGGACTGCTCATTCCCCAATTGTAGGAAAGAGCTTATGATAGCTGGTTTTTCCTTCCTCCGTTACCTGCCCCACCCCCTCCTTCTGTCCTTCTCTTGCACTCCTGCTTCCCTCTCCCCCACCATCTGCCGCCAGTGCAAGTCCTGCAGGACTTGCAGCAAGCGTGGGGGCGCACATTCCCTGGGTGGGTGGCTGGGGGGGACTGTAGCTGGGCCTCCAATGTGATGTGCGATGCCCAAGGCATGGTGACCCGCATGTGAGAGCACCAACTCTAGCTGGTCTTGCATCCCCCATGTGTGCATCAACTCTTGCTCGTCTTGAATTGGGTGCCTCTGTTTTATTTATCGCGTCACCATTCTGTGTGCTCTGTATTTGCAATTACTTGGTGCATTTTATTGATTGAACCCTTGCTGACCATACAATCTCCAGATGCCTCTGTGTGTTTCTTTGTATTTCTCTTGCACTCCCTTTCCTCATGAACCGGTCTTTCCATTGTCCCTCCCTCTTCCAATTTAACTGTCTTCTTTGGTGAGAAAGCCTTTGAAAGTCTTCCCGATGGGTTCACCAAAGAAAGATAGTTAAATTGGAAGAACCGGTCTTGGAAGAGGGAGGGACAATGGACCTCCCTCTTCCAATGTTAAGCCTCATGACCGGTCTTTCCATTGTCCTCCCAATTGGAAGAACCGGTCTTAGACCTCCCAATTGGAAGAGGGAGGGACAATGGAAAGACCGGTTCTTAACAACCCATTGAGAAAGCCTTCCCAATGGGTTCACCAAAGACTGGTTCTTAACAACCCATTGGGAAGGCTTTCAAATACTGGGATGGGTTTCTCTGTGGCAGCGTTCCTGTGCAGGACTACCTGTCTGGACAAGAGTTAATTTGCTCATGCTATTGGTTCAGGATAGGCATGAGCAAAAGGCGGGCCGGGCCGACTCCTTCGGACTGTCAGCCCGAGTCGGGCCGCCATTTTTGTGGTCTTGCTAGGCCAGTTTCTGGCCCGGGCACGACTCAGGTCACGCATAGCACATCCAACTTTCCTTACAAACACTTTGCTGAGACAGATCCAAAATATTATGGAGGGAGGAGAGAATGCGATGGAGAGAAGAAATCTAGGTATCGGTAGCATTCACGTCCAGCGCCTGGACGAAAGGTGAAAAAAACGACGTTTTCTTTCAAAAATTGGCCCTAAAGTACCGTATAAAAAAAGCACCGAAAAAATTGATAAAGAAATATTATAAAGAAGAATAAATTTATTAAAAATGGTGGAAAAACCATCGTTTTTTTCAGTAAAAACTTGAATTTGTCGTTGTAACATGGGTATAATTTCATAGGTAGAATGAGGGGGCTGTTAGGAGTGTTGCTTATGCACCAAGAGATTAGTCATGAGCATCTGGCCCGACCCGTCCCGACTTGGTCGGGCCAAAAGCGGGTTTCCGGGTCGGGTCGGGTCGGGAAGCCCGGGCCAGGATGTTAAATACCTTGACCCGACTTTGAGCTCTAGTTTGTCCCATAAAGCACGCAGCACCCGTCTCGACAGGGCCGGGGGTACAGGGCCGGGTCAGGCCTGACTCGACTTCGGGTCGGGCCTGGGTGGAGAAAGACGCTGGGGGCGTCCAGCGTCCTGCGTCTGGACGCTGCATCCTGACGCAAAGACGCAGGACGCAGGGCGATTTGTTTTTCGGGCGGACCGGATTTTTTTTTTCCTCACCATGATGATGAAAATTTGCAACTCACCATGATGCTCTAGTGTTTTGGGGGAAAGTTTGTCCTTTGGGAGAAATTTTGCAAAGAAAGTGTGCTAAGCCCCCCCCCACTTCCCTCTGCCCTATAGCTTTTTTATGGGCTTCCGGGTGGTTTTTTTTGGCCTGCCCAGACCTGCGTCTTTTGCTATGTCTAAAGGGCCAGAAACTAGCGTCCTGCGTCCTGGACGCTGGACACGTCTTTCTCCACCCAGGGTCGGGCCAACCCGAGGTTGGTTCAGTTTAGGGAAACCGCTCTCGCCCGCGCGCTGCACAGATCGGCAATTTCGCCCGCTGAAAGCAAGAAATCGACGGTCTCGTTGCGATATCTGTGGATATCGAGTTTTTGCCTGTAAATTTCTCAGCCAAGGCGCTCGTTTCCAACAAACGTGTTGGAACAAACATTTCCAACCAATTCGCCACTGCTTTGCTTACCACCCTTTAGTGCACTGAATCTACAATTCCCCCCCCCCCTCCCCCCCCCCCCCCCCCTCTCACTCTTTACAGAGCTCGCGACATTAATCCTTTGCACTTAGTCGACTAGTACTTGCCTAGAAACTAGGATTTCTTGGCTGACGGTTAGTTACGTAGCGGGACTGATGTTGAGGGGAAAAATATCCCCTTGATATCGACCTTAGGGTTACCTTGTTTTTGACCCGATTTTTGGTTGTGCCAAAGTCGGCCCAAGGCCCGATCCATCCCGACCTGACTTTCGTTGTCGGGTCGGGTTCTTTGCTCGGGTCGGCCTGAAAGGCCCATTGAAAGGCGTGACCCGACTGGCCTAAATTCTCGGGTCGGGTCGGGCTAACCTGAACCAACCGAGTCTTTTGCTCAAGCCTACAAGAGATTCTGTGCAAGTGTTTTTTTTTTTTTTTTTTACAATATCATCTTTGACATTAAAGCTTGAGTATACATTTGTCAGCGGGGTTTAGGGTTTGTATATTGCGCCTCATAGTCTTGGGCCAAACTTGCAAGTTCCTCAGGATTTTGAACCCCTCCTTTCAAATGTATACCGGAGCTTTAAGACGCTCGTTCTTGTCTAACAAAAAAGCGACATTTTTTTTCCCCAAAATGTACCGTTATTTACCATAAAAAAAAAAACAATCATATAATTCCGCAATCATTTTTTTCCACTTGGCCCCCCCCTTGCCAAAATAGCCATTGAAAGTGTGGAAGGTCACCCCCCCCCCCCTCCCCTCTTAGCTCAAATGCAGTATTTCGTCACCCTTTGAGATAACCGTTACTTTAAAACGGTCAACTAACACTAAAACCTAAGTTTGAAAACGAGCTAGGTGAGGTATAAATATATGGCGAGAAGCTAGGGGTGAGCTGAGCTTGCGCTAGAGCTTGCACAAAATGTCGCACAGCTCAAATTTGACTCCCATGACATGTGTCGCGAGGGTCTAGTCCCCGCAAGAACGAGATCTGACGAAATTGACTCAAATTAGAACAAAAACCGTATTTCACCGCACTGAATACAGAATTTCCAACCAATCTATCTATTCCCAACCCAGGTCGACCAAATCAGGCCGCATTTGTTGGCCTGAGATATAGTCGACAGCGTAATAAACTCGACAAGCTTGTAAGTAAAGTTGACGAAGCAAATTGTCGCAGGGGAAATAGGCGGGCCAGAACAGCCCGACCCGCCCCCGTGCTCATCCAGGGCCTACAACATTTTATCTGCCTGCCCGAGGGGTTTTTTTGCCCTGCCCGGGCTTGCGTCTTTTGGCGCGTCTTTCTGGTCCTGGTGCTGCGTCCTGCGCCTGGACGCATGCGTCCAGACGCAGGACGCGTCTTTCTCAACATAGGTCCGCGGATAGTTTTTACTTTTCTCACACTTTTACGGCAAGGGTGGGGTCGCGGCAAGGCGGGCGGCAGACAAGGCGATGGTTCTCTATTTCGCAGGGACGCGCACATCGGAGTCTCAGTGCGAGCACACCGCTCTTCCTCAACATGCTGCGAGCCATCAATGCCGCCGGCCCGAACTACGTCTCCCCCAAGCGGCACAACGTCGGAGGTGCTAGCCTGTTGGAGTGCAAGCAGCGGATTGAGAAGTCGTTGTCGCCCGCTTCAAAGTCGTGCAAGGAGACGGGCGTTACGATCGCCAGCGACATGATGCAAGATAAAGGCGGCCGCGCGCAGATGAACATCATCTGCATCAACGACACTGGAGTTGTCTTCATCGAGGCGGTCGACTGCTAGGCGGTGACAAATAGTAGCGTGTTCATCGCCGGCGTCCTGCGGCCGATCATCGAGTGCATCGGGGCAGAGCACGTGGCATGCCCCTCCATGTGGCAGGCCGGATCTTGAACCCGGCTAACCAGGAGGAAGGGATCTTTCTGGAAAAAGCGGAGTGCACCAAGGTCATGCAGGAGTGGCTGGAGCGCCAGAAGGCATTCGTCGACACGTACTGGTAGAAGTTTCGTGGCAAGAAGGGACCTGTACGGCTTCTGTATGAGGGGGTGACAGTCTACAGCAATGGCGAAGGAGGATTCGACACGTAGACCGCGATCGAGGGGCGCGAGCAGATTTAGTTGGGGAAGGGAAACGTGATGTTATGGTGGCTAAACAATGGATGGGAGTACGCCGACCTGGCGTGCCTTGCGCGGCAAACGCTGTCCCAGCTTGCTTCAGCTTCCCTGTGCGAGCGGAACTGGTTTACGTGGGATGGCGTGCACAAGGCGTGCAGGAATCGGCTCGGGTCGGAGGTGCGCGACCTTGCGTACGTTGCGCGTTGTGCACAACTTCCACAAGGGTGCGGCTGACGCGGGGCCTAGTGTGGTGGGAAGGAGGGGTATGGTGGTGGAGGGGAACATTCCCCCCCTTCCCCTCCCCGAGGGGTCCAAGTTGGAGGAGGATGGGGAGGTAGAGGCAGACGAGGACGATGTGTGCCTTAATGAGAGGGAGGGGCAAGAGGAGGAGGAGGAGGAGGAAGGGGAGGAGGAGGAAGGGGAGGACGGGGAGGGGGAGGAGGAGGAGGAGGAGGAGGAGGAGGAGCAGGAGGAGGAAGAGGAGGAGAGCTAGGAGGCATAGTGATTGCGGAGATGTAATAGTAGTAATTTCCTTCAAGTTTACTAGTACTTGAGAGACATGGAAACCTAACTACGTATGATGAGATGTGAAGATTTTTGTGAAATACAAGAATGGGGAAAAAGTTATGGAACAGGGAAATAGTGACCCCATTGTGACATACGTGTAAGTCCCCCACCCTCCCCATGCCCTATAGATTTTTTTGGTCTGCCCGATTTTTTTAGAGCCTGCCCGGGCTTTCGTCTAATACTGCATCTAATCTGGACTCATCTAGCATCTAGTGTCTTAGATGCTGCGTATAGACGGACGCGTCTAAGACGCTAGACGCGTCTTCCGCAACTAAGTTTGGTCGGCCTGGCCTGGGCTGGCCCAGTGCAGGCGCACCAGCATGTCCGGCCCGCCCTGGCCGGGCGTGGGGCGACCTGTGCTCATCCCCAGTCCGAAAGCCCAATATTGTAACTTCCTTTTAATGCCATCACATAACCTATTTGTTTATGTTCGTAGGCTAAACCCATGTGTTAGTGTTGCCTGATCCATCTTATCATCCCCTTCCCTCCATCTCCTCCCATTTTCTTTGCATGGCTCATAGTGGAAGAAGTTAATGCAACAGAACACCAAACTAATGCTCCTCTCAGGTTTCTACCATCTCCATGCATGTAGGCACAGACCTTATCGTCTCAAACCACCTTGATGGATTCAACAATCTCTCCTTTTATTTCCTCCTCAAACTTATAATGTTCCCCACCCGTTCCATTCCACCGCCCATCAGCAATCTATATAACGCACTCTTAACCGGATCTATTGCGGATTCCATCAGTGCCTTGGACAGGCTCACCTATCTGTGAGTATGAGTTGTTGGAGCATGCACATATGAGTATGAGCAAGTAGAGATGGGCATGTGCAAAGATGAGCATGAGCAATGGCCTACATTGTGATGAGCCGGGGGTCACCAGCATCTTACGGTGGCTAGCCAGTGGCTTTCTTGTCACGGGCCAAGGAATGGCCTTTCTGTAGACAAACAAACCTATGTGCACAATGTGCACAAGGAGAAGCTGGCTCAGAAGTGTTGAAAATGTTCTACAAACAGAAAGTTAAGTGAAGTGATGAATACAAGCAAATCAAAAGCTAAAACAGGCAGAAAATGAAGAGAGCTAGCTTGGAGGCGACTTGGGCTATTCCTGGTGAGGAATTTGGTACATAAGAGACTTGAGGTGGCCAAATAGGTGCTCAAGTCGCCCACAGTCAAGATGGGGACGAGAGCGACCCTCAAAGTGGGTCTGGAAGCGCCCTTTTAAGTGGAACCGCAATTCTACGAATCGGAAATGTGAATTCCAAGCTGGAGCTGCGTTCCAATGTTGGAATTTGTGGGTCCAGACTGGAGCCGCGTCCCCAAGGTTGAGAAACGTGTTGAGGTGCCCCAAAGCCGAATTTGGGGTGCTTAGTACTTGATAAAGTCACTCAGGTGGCACCCTATAACTAATATAAACCAACCCCTATTTTTTACACTTTTGTGATGTAAACAAACAATTACAAACCATAAATAGACCAATGAACAAATCCTCCAGCAAATTTAAAGTAAAATAATACCCAACAACACCCCCCCTTAGGGTGACACCAAGGGAGAGGTCAAAAGAGAAGTACCAAGGCGCAGGCCGATGCATGACTGGAGACACTGAAGCGTGTCAGGAGGGAGAGGCTTGGTCCCCATATGAGCAAGGTTATCACGGGTAGGGATGGAATGTATGTTGGTGCAACCCTACGGTTTGCACTCGGCTTGTTGTCTGTGTGCGTGCATACGTGTGTGCATGGAGTGGTATGAGGGCATGAGATAATATATATTTCATGCTTACAATAGTGTGTGAATGTTGAGTCATGATGTCTATTATGTGCGTCGAGTGAATAGCGAGTCATCGCTAGTCGTGTGTCTACATTGTCGTTTTTGTGTCCCGCGCGGTTTCTATTTTGTCGTTTGTGTGTGTCGCGCGATTTCTATTTTATCAGTGGGGGGAAGAGTGAGAGAGCAGAGGAAAGTGCGGAGCCAAAGGGCTTCGTGGGTTACCGCACCAAGCGCATAGTATTCAGCTTCACAAGAGGACGTCGCAACGACACATTGCCGCTTGGATTGCAACAAAATCAAAGAAGGGCCGAGAAAGAACAGGTAAGTTGTGAGGGTATGACAATCCTCACTTTCGGAAGCCCATGAGGCATCACAATACTTGATTGCGAGTTTGGGAAAATTTCTTGTTGAGAAGGGCCCACAACCTGGCAATAGTTGAAGGCTAATCGTTGTGGGAAAATTTCTTTAGTCTTTCAGACTTATACCATTTTCTTGCTAAGGATATTTCTTCTTTCTATCGTGCCCTAAGTTCACCGATCCATTTTCTTCATAGTATCAGAGCTAGGCTTCTAGCTTTGTGAACGTCGCACACTTGGTGGCTCAAGTTGAGACGCCTCTTGGTCGGCACACCCTTCCTCCTTGGAGATCTCATCACTACACGGATGGACCCATCCATGAGTCTTCGCTCCTACTTCGATCAAGTTGGAAATCTCACGCACCAACTCAAATCTGCCGGCTACGAGCTACCATCTTGGGTGGTGGTAATCTCCATCATTGTGAATCTGCCGGACTCTTTCAAGACTCACACAGAAACTAATTGCACCGTGAAAGACATCAAGTCTATGGCGGTTGAATTTCTGCAGTCACGTCTACTCGATGCCGATTGGGAGCGGTCAGAATCTGGTACAAGCCGCAACATGGAAGCTGCATACAACCTCCATTCCCAGCCCTCCCACCCTATTTGCTCCGCTTCCCGCCAGTCCCCTACTTGCCATTACTGCAAGAAAACCGGCCACACCATTGGCGAATGCTTCAAGTTGAAGAAGAAGAAAGAGTTCGAAGAAAGCTCTCGACGGGAGAAATCTGTCATCCAGCCTTCGGTGCATGTGTCAACAAGCTCCTCCGTTGACATTGCTTTCAGCACCGATGGTGCCTTGGAGTTCAATTCCGACCCCTTCACTTCATTCCTTAAAGCTCATGGCATCGCTCGACACCACTCTACGCCGTAGACACCCGAGCAAAATGGAGTTGCTGAACGCGCCAATCGGACTATACTTGAGATGGTCCGTTCCATGCTTCATGACGCACACATGGACATAGGATGGTGGGGTGGAGCCGCTCTCACTGATGCCTATCTACGTAATCATGCCATTAGTCGGGGTGGTTCAACTTCTAAGACTCCCATAGAACTATGGACCGGTGCACGTCCGGACGTATCACACCTCCGCATCTTCGATTCACCTGTTTCAGTCCTCATTCCTCCGGAACGGCGCTTTAATCTTGACGACCGAAGTACGGCCGGCATCATGGTTGGGTATGGTCATCTTGACGGCACCAAAGCTTATCGCATCTATATCCCATCTCAGCATCGTGTCATACTTTCTTGTGATGTCATCTTCATGGAGCCCTCTTCGCCACCTTCCGATGACCCTCGAGAACCTCCATCGTCATCTCCACCACCCATATCATCCTCTCGCCTCCTCCTCCACCCCCTTCCCTCTTAGCCCCAACCCCCCCTCCCTCTCCTTCATCTCCCATGCCCTCTTCCACCACCCTCCTCCCGCTAGGGATGGGCATTTGGCCCGGACGGGTCGGGTTACCCGACCCGACCCGCCTAAAATGGCGGGTCGGGTCAGGAATGCTGAGAATGTCGTCCCGTCCGGGTCGGGTCGGGTTTACCCGGGCGGGTCGGGTCGACCCGTGACCCGTCAATGTGATTTATAGACGGGTATCAGCGACCCGCCGGGTCGGGTTGACCCGTCCCGTCCGGGTCGCATACCCAGTCAAATGACAGGGTTACTCGACCCGTTCTCTGCTTAGGGTACAATTTGGAGAGGGGGAGAACATCAGTTGGTTTTTATGTTTTGTTTCCCTCGACATTCAGATCCAGTCTCTAATCAAGTTAGTAAATCTCCACTGCACCTACCAAAACTCTTACAGTCTTGACTTCAATGTTAGCACTATTTTAATATTTATATTCATTATAGGCATAGGCGCTCCTGCCTTTCCCAGTGTCGCACGACCAGGGGCGCAGCAGCGCACTCGCGGCCACGCATTGGCGGGATCGCGGCCACGCATTGGCGGGATCGCGACCACGCATTGGCGGGATCGCGGCCACGCATTGGCGGGATCGTGTCCCCGCAATAGCGCGATCGCGGCCCCGCATATGCGCGATCGCGGCACCACATTAGGGCAGCGCGATCGCGGCCACGCATTGGCGGGATCGCATCCCCGCAATAGCGCGATAGCGGCCTTGCAGTAGCGCGAACGCCACCAGCCAGAATCGCGGTCCCCACCTCCAGCATCGCGAACGCCACCTGGAGCAGTGCCAAGGCGCCACCATACCCTGCTGCTATGTAGCATGTTTTGATCCGACCCGACCCGACCCGTGGTGTAACCGACCCGGTTACGGGTCACAAATACCCGTTCCAACGGGGCGGGTCGGGTCACCAAAACAGAGTCAAACCCGACCCGCTAACCCGACCCGACCCGACCCGTTAAGCTAACGGGTCGCCCTAAACGGGACGGGTCGGGCCGGGTCGGGCCAGATGCCCATGCCTACCTCCCGCCATCTCCAAATCTTCCCGCACCAGCTACCTCTTCTCCTCCTTTGTTTTCCAACCTTCCTCTGCCCTCGACGCCGCAAGTATTCCGTCTTCCATCCCTCTCCTCTCCTTCAGCTCGTCCTCCCCCTTGCACCTCTAGTTCCTCACCACCATCCCCTTCAGCTCCTCCCAATCCTTCATTTTTCTCACTGCTTGAGGTCTTACCCTCTCCTTCTGAACCCATTGACTTCACCCTTCCTCCTCTTTCCAAGACCTCCGCTAATGCCGCTCTTCATCACCATTACGAATCTCAAAACATTCAAGAGGCAACAGAAAGTGCAGATGCGGCAGCGGCATCTGCAGTCGTGAAAGTGAGACGAGATGAGATGCCATATGTGTGGTGGGGTGGTATGGCGTGAGTGAAACTGGAAGAGGAAGTGGAGGAGGTGTGGGAGGTGGAGGGAAAGTGAAGGTGAAGGGCGGTTGCAAGCGGTGGGGAATCTTGTGGAGGGTGTCTGGGAGGAGAGCGAGGAAAGAGATGAAGAGTGCTGTCCATGAGTTGACCACCTCCTGCATGCATCCATTTCATTGGAGGAGGCATAGGGGAGGAAAGAAGGCAAGGCAAAGGTAAGGGATAGTACATGCAGGCAGGCACGAAGTGATGAAGAGTGCTGTCCATGAGTTCACAACCTCCTGCATTTCATTCATTTCATTGGAGGAGGCACAAGGAAAGAAAGAGAGGGAGGGCAAATGTAAGGGACATGCCTAATAGGCATGAAGTGAAAGCACGTGCCAAGCAAGGCAGTGACGCAACTTGTGGCAGAAAGTGCTACTGTAGTGGTGTGAATCAGGAACCATGCACCAGGTCAAGTAGACTTCTGAGTCGACTCAAAAGTCACCTCTGTAGTGGTGTGAATCGGGAAACATGCACTGTGTCAAGTCCTTTCAAAAAGAGCATGGTAACTACTCTATGGGTACCTGAAACTTATCAGTTGTGATCGGGTTGAAGAGGGGGAAGCAGTCGGAGGTGGGAAAAATCTCATCTCCAAATGTCTGGTGATTAACCGAGGAAATGGAGGCGGCGATGGGAGGCCCGCACTGGCCCTCATGCTGCTAAATGGATCAAGGCTGCTGATGCGGAACTCGCTACCCTGCATGCTAATGACACTTACATCGCTGTTCCTCGACCACCAAAGTGCAAGCTAATGGTTCTATTGAACGCCGCAAAGCCCGTCTTCTTGTCAAAGGTTTCAAACAGCACGACGGTGTTGATTTCCATGACACCTTTGCTCCTATCGTCCGCTTCGCCACCTTCCGCCTCTTCCTCACCATTGCTGCCGCTTTCGACTTGGAAGTAGAGTTGAGCAAATGGCCCGCTCGGGTCGGGCTGACCCAACCCGACCCGTGGTTTTGCCCGGGTCGGGTCAAGGTTTCCGAAGTCCTGCCCCGTACGAGCCGAGCCGACCCGACCCGAGCAGAAACCCGACCTGAGAGCGCATTTCGGGCCGGGTCGAGCGGGGTCTCGAGCCGGGTCAAGTGGGGTCTCGAGCCGAGCCTGACCTGACCCGAATTTGGGCCATAAATGTCGAAATCGGGTCGGGCCAGGAGCGCGACCCGATTTCGACATGGTGGGAGCCGAAACCCTAACACAAATGTTAATCGAGGGGGTTTCCTCCCCGTCGACTTTATTTCGCCGCGCCAGCACATAGTAGACTTAGAGCAATAGAAAACGTGCCTACTAGTTCCTCGTAACTTAGGATTCCGCACAAGAAATCTAAGAGATTAAGTTACCTGCCAAAATGTACGAGTCTAGCTGCAAATCGGCGTATTCTCGCTTCACAGTAGAGTAGTTTTTTTGCCACCGTGAAATAAGTGCGACCTCTACTTTCCTTCCACCAGGCCACAGCCTTGGCAAGCGTGCTATAATAGACGCACTTAGTGGCAACCGTAGCGACATTTCGCTTAGAATCGGGCTGGCCGCTTGCAGTGTGACGAGGAGGCCGCAAGCATACGTCGAGGCGCGTTCCGTGTGGGAGCGGTTTTCAAGAACGAACTATGTCAGGCACTGACGGAGATGAACACCCAACCCGATAGCCCGTGTGGCCCGGCCAAGTCGGGTCGGGTCGGACCGGGTCGGGCCGGCTGCTCAACTCTACGCGGAAGTCCATCAGCTGAACATTTCCAACGCCTTCCTCAACGACACTCTTGATGAAGTTCTCTACATGATGCAGCCTCCCGGTTATGAACTTCCAGCGGTCCATTGTGTTGAGCAAGTTTGTCTCTTGCACAAACCGTTGTACGGGTTGAAGCAAGCGCCGCGGTGCTGGTACCGCAAACTTCGTGAAGAGCTTGCTGCCTTTCACCTTTTTCCTGCTTGTGCGGACCCCAGCCTCTTCATTTCTCCTCCTCAATCTCCTTATCGGCCTACAGCTGCATCCTTCTTCATGCTTCTCGTCTATGTTGACGACTTCATCATTCTTTCCTCCTCTTCTCTTCCTTCCTCATAGCCCTTTCATCTCCCTTCAAGCTTCGTGACCTCGGTCCTCTTTCCTACTACCTTGGCTTTCACATCACTCGTGATCGGACCTCCCGCACTCTCCACCTTCATCAATCCGAATTCATCACCTCCATCTTGGACACCTACGGTATTCACTCCACTTAACCCTGCTACCACCCCCATGGACACCAAGTTTCAGCCGCCCGTGATTCCTCCCCACAGTCCTCCTTTCTTTACACCTCGTTTGTTGAAACCATCATGTATGCCATGGTGGGTTCCCGTCCCGACCTCGCATATAGCGCTGGAGTTCTTGCTCGTCACCTTCATGATTGGTCTACTCCTAACGCGTTGCTCGCTACTTGAAAAGGACTACCTCACTCGGGCTTCTCCTTGGCGGCATTCCCAACGCCCTTGAACTTCATGGGTGGTGTGACGCCTCTTGGGACCGAAGGGAGAGCTGCGACGCTCTGTTGCGTGCTACTTGTTCTTCCTCGGTCCGTCACTCATCTCTTGGCAGTCCAAACGTCAAGGTGTCGTCGCTACCTTTCATGTGAAGCTGAATACTATTCTCTGGGCGTCGCGGTGCAGGAGGCATTATGGCTTCGATCCCTCCTTACTGCACTTGGACTTCACCCAACCGGCCCCACCCGCATCTCGTGTGACAACAGCAGCGCCATCATTCTGGCCAAGGACGACGGCGTCTTTTATTCCAAGGCCAAGTACATCGACATCAAGCACCACTTCATTCGTGATCATGTTGCCGACCACTCCGTTACCCTTCAGCATGTTCATACTCAAGAAAACCTCGCTGACATTGGCACCAAGCCTTTGCCCCGTGACCCTTTTCTTCGCATCCGTGGTCTTCTCGGTCTCACCTATGTTTCCGCTTGAAGGACCCTACCTCGGGGGCATCCTTGAGGGGGGGTGTTGTGCAGCAAGTATATCCCAGAGGGTAGATTCTCACATTCGGTCTTAGAGGCCGTGGGTTCAATTCTTAGGAGCTGCACTTTCTCTCCTCCTTATGCTCCATATTACATGTCCACACTCCACCACACTACACCACAGTGAAGTGTGGTCACAATTGGCATTGCCACCTGTCCATTCATCCCACACTCACCTTGCTGGCCTCTATGGTGTACCATATGCTGTTATTAGGATTGTTGTTCCTGCGAGGATTTAGGATCAAGCTCAGAAAAGAGAATTCTAATTGATTGATTCACCTAAGTACAACACGAAGCTATATATAGGCTCGACACAAGGTAGGTCACTTATGTGTTACGGGAATGTTCTGAAGGGCGCGAAGCATCCTGAAAAGAACCTTCCCGAACTCAGTAGAAAGCATTTCGGTGGAAACCGAATAGGCTTGAGTTCGGTACACGTAACCTGGTTCGGTGCGATAACTAAAATAATATAGAAGTATGCACCTAATCTAGGAAATAAAGCATATCTATGCATGATAAATAAAACCCAAGCTAAATATAAAATAATATAGTTTAGGCAAGCTGGCAAAACAAGCATTAGCCGTCGTACTCTCACACGTCCCCCCCTCAAAGCTGGGTGGCGTGAGATACACACTGGTTGACAAGATAGTCCTTGAGAGCACGGCGTGCGCTGCCCATATCAGCTTGTGCAACCCAACTGTCCTCAGTCGGGTCGTATCCCTTCCAGCGGATCAGAAACTCGAGAGTCTTGCCACCGCGATGTCGAGGCGTGAGAACGCGCTCTATTTCGTACTCGGGTTCATCCTGTTTGAGAACAGGTGGTGGTGGCGGTAGTTACCGTCCCTAGAACTGTTGGTTGGGGTCCTTGTAGGGTTTCAGTAGCTGGATATGGAAAGCGTTGTGAAGCTTCTACGCATCTTGTAATTTCAAACGGAATGTTACTGGTGGTAAGTGTGTCTCAACGAGAAAAGGACATCAGAAGCGAGGCCGGAGCTTGGAAGGTAGGTGAGACAGGTTCAAGTTGCGCATGTCAAGCAGCACCTGATCTCTGACTGCTACTGAGTGATCACGTCGCTGACGATCGGCATACTGCTTCTGGGAGGTCAGCATCGTGGTGAGTCGTCATTGAGTCTTCTCCGATAGCTGTTGCATGGTGGCGACGAAGTCATGTTCGGCTTGGACGTGTGTCGGTGTGGTTGGCTGCTGTGGTGTAAATGGTTCCCTTCCATAACATAGGAAGAAATTAGTTTTCCCTGTGGCCGCATGTGATGCGTTGTTGTAAAAAAACTCTAAGGTTGGTAACTGTGTGTCCCAGTGGCTGACATCGTCCTTGCAAGCTATGCGCAGAAACTGTTCAACCACCTGATTGAGTCGCTCTGTCTGTCCGTCAGTCTGGGGGTGGTATGCTGAACACATTGCAAATTTTGTCCCCAACAGTCCCATGAGCTCCTTCCAGAACTTACTGGTGAATTTGGGGTCTCTATCTGAGATGAGTGTAGTGAGGATGCCGTGGATGGTGATGATGCGGTCAAAGAAAGGGCGAGCACTTGCTTCAGCTGTAGCAGTAGCATTGGTGTGGATGAAGTGACACATTTTGGAGAATTTGTCGATCACCACGAGTATAACGTCATGCCCTCGCGAGGTCGAAAGAAGTCCCGTGATGAAGTCGAGGCTAATGACTTGCCATGGCTGCTTCGGTTCGGGTAGAGGCTGAAGTAACCCTGCTTTTTTCTGCTTGCTGCTCTTTATCCGCTGACACGTGTTGCAAAAGGTGACGTACTGCTGCACGTCTGCTGCCATCTCGGGCCAGTAGTAATACTTTGCTATTCCTGCTAACGTCTTGTTGCTCCCGAAATATCTTGCGTAGGGTACGTCGTGAAACTCCTCCAATAGGATCTGCTGTAGCGGGGCGCAATTCGGTACCCAAATCCTTTTTGTGCCCTTCCTTACAACTAAGTTAGGGATGAGCAAAGGGCGAACACGAACATGTTCGTCTTCGCCCCTTGTCGAACACCCTCTTTTGCCGAACCGAACAGTGTTCGGTTCGATGAACAGTTTAGGAAAAAACAGGTGTTCGCTGTTCGCCTGTGGAGGCGTGTTCGGGCGAACCTCGAACACTGTTCGTGTTCGTCGCGGGCAAATTTCAGCAGCGGCCCGAACACGAACGTGTTCGGGCGAACATCGAACACTGTTCGGCGAACGATTTGAGCTAAAAAACAAAACCTGTTCGGTTCGCCTCGAACACGTTCGAGGCGAATCGAACAGGTGTTCGCCACCTTGCTCATCCCTAAACTAAGTCACTCTACCACTGTAACAACTTATTTTGTGCTGTATCGATCTTTGCGTCGACGTTGTACCCATGTTGGAATAGATCATGGAGGAGAGAGTTCATCTCGCCGAGCCGGATATCTCCTACATGACCGGGGCGGCTCGATGTGTCTGGTTTGTTGGTAGCCCGGGCTTGTAGACGATGTCGTAGTGGAAGTCAGCTTCCAAGAAGTCTATTGACCGCACCTGTCGCCGTGAAATTGTCGGCTGTGACTTCATGTATTTGAGACTGCAACGGTTAGTATAGAGTGTAGTGTTGGCTCCCTCTAGGTAATACCTCCACGTCTTAAAAGCTACGACTATGGCTAAGACTTCCTTGACGTGTATGGGGTAGTTTAGTTCAGCTCCGGGTGGCTTCTTACAGAAGTAAGCGATAGGCGGAAAACCGTTCTCGTGATCTTGCATCAGTACTGCTCCGATTGCTTGGTCACTAGCGTCTGCTTCAATTACGTAGTCCTTGTTTGGATCTGGTAGGATGAGTACTGGCGCTTTAGTTAGTGCTGTTTGTAGCTGTTCCATGGCTTGTTGATGATGAGTATCCCATTTGTTGGGCGTATCCTTTTTCAGTAAATCGGTCAGTGGCGCTGCTATCTTTGCGTACTGCGGCACGAACTTGTTGTAGTAGTCGTGGAAGCCGAGGAACTGCTGTAACTCCGTCACGTTCTCCGGTTCCTTTCCACTTCTTGACGGCCTCGAATTGCGGCGGGTCCATGTATACGCCCTCGGCACTTACTATGTGCCCGAGAAACTGCACCTTCATGGCGAAATCGCTCTTCGACAGCTTCACGTAGAACTTGTTTTTCCGCAAGATCTCGAACACCTTTCGTATATGCTCCACATGCAAGAATGTCGTCGAGGTACACTACGACGCACTCGTCCAGCAGGGGTCGTAAGATGTGATTCAAGTTCGCCTGAA
The DNA here is from genome assembly GCA_948144175.1 of Closterium sp. NIES-65. Lineage (NCBI taxonomy): Eukaryota > Viridiplantae > Streptophyta > Zygnematophyceae > Desmidiales > Closteriaceae > Closterium > Closterium sp. NIES-65. Next base: position 259,866 of record CANXME010000927.1, read on the forward strand.
ACGTTGCTGGTGCGTTGCAGATTCCGAACGGCATCAACAAGTATTCGTAGGAGCCGTATCTGGTATTAGGGATGAGCATGGAAACGAACACCAGTTTGGTTCGCCTCGAACACGCTCAAGGCGAACCGAACAGGATTTTTTTTTGGCTAAAAATGTTCGGGGCGAATGTGTTCAGTGTTCGCCCTGCTTCTGCTCCCGAGCCGCGTCGAACACGAACACATTCGTGTTCGTTTCGGGGCAAAAACGAGCACGAATGTGTTTGACGCGACTGTCCTGGCGGGCTACAATTTACGTTGCGGGAAATTCTGTTTGAGCTCCAATTTGAGCTCAAACTTAGTCGCGCAATTCAGCAGCAGCCATTACTACCACGCCCCCCACACATCACGCCGTTATCACCTCATTAAGACTTAGCGTACTTAAGTAGTTACCTTAGGTTAGTCTGTCTAGACTTGGGTATGCGAGATTTAGATTTTCGGGAAAAGATTAGACAGGGATACCGCAGAATCTCGTAAGTTGAGGGTTGGGGGTAAGCATTCACAAATTTCGTATGCATGGGATTGAGAGGAATATCGTTCGCATATTTCGTGAGTTAGGGGGTTTTGGGGGGGTTGGCGAGCAATCGCAAATTTCGAAGATATAGAACTGGGAGAGCAATTTGCCTCACGTGGGGGGAAATCCAAGTGGGGGGAAATCCGTAACTAGATATCGCAAAATGCTGATCCAGCCTCGATATTTTCCACAGTTTCTCGGAATTCCCTTGCCCGCGGTTGCGTATTTCGAGCGTAACAAAGGATGCCCAAGGGCGAACACGTTCGTGCTCGCTTTAGCATGCAAGATGTTCGCCCTCACAAGCGAACATCGAACACCCTTTTTTGGAAAAGGTGTTCGGCGAACCGAACAATGTTCGGTTCGCCGAACGGTAGTGTCCGAGTTGGAGCGAACGCGAACACGTTCGTGTTCGCCCCTTGCTCATCCCTATCTGGTACTAAACGCCGTCTTGTGGACTGTCTCGTCTGCCATCTTGACTTGCTAGTAACCCGACTGTAGGTCCAGCTTCAAAAAGACTGTTGCACCACGCAGTTGGTCCAGTTGGTCGTTTATGCACGATATGGGGTATTTGTTCTTGATTGTCTGTTTGTTCAGTGCGCGGTAGTCGATGCATATCCGTAAACTGCCGTCTGGTTTTGGAGTGAAGAGAACTGGTGCACCGTAGGGAGAGGTGGATGGGCGGATTAGCTGTCTGTCCAATAGATATTCAATCTGTTTCCTCGTGTCTATCAGTTCGGTCGGACTCAGTCGGTATGTTGCACGTGAGACGGGTTTCGCACCTGGTTCCTCCACAATCTCGTGCTCGTGGGTGCATGCCGGAGGTACGCCTGCAGGTAGCTCGTCGTGCATTATATCCTTGTACTGCTCCAAGACCTCTTTTACTACTGCAGATAGCTCTGTCTTTGGGTTCTCCTCCTCTGCTGCTGCCATAACCAGTGCTAAGTAACCCGAGTTACTCTCGTTCACCGTCTGTTCAAATCGTGCGAGTGTCGTTTTTAGGAATGCTCTCTGTATCCATCCAGCTTCGTAGCTCCACTCGTTTCCCGTTGTTGTAGATGCACACGTTCTTGTTGACTCAATCGATATCGGGGTTGAACCTGCTTCAAGAAATCCCGCCCAAAGATCCTCTCGAAATTGCTGCCACGTTTTCTCCCCGCGGGCCACGTCGGTGTAATATATCCACTCGGTTGCTGGTCCCCGTAGCAGTGTCGCTGTGAGCCGAATTCGTGCTGCGTCGTGTGTCGGGGTGGAACAGCCAATGGGCTCGAAATAAATTTCGAGGGTCGCCACAAAACGTCGAACGTCAGATTCTTTCGCGCTTGGATCGAACGCTTCGGGGAGCCTCAGGCGAGCTGCTTCGAGGTTTGGCGTCGATGGTGCCATCGGTCCGTGAAAAGTCGGCGTCGCTGCCGCTGCTGCTGCTGTCGCTGCTACGTTCGTTGCCGCTTTGACTGCTGCGATGGCGGCTGCGGATTGGTTTGTCAGAAGGGCCTTGAGTTGCCGAATCGCCGCCTGCGTCTGTTCCTTGTCGGTGCGAAGGCTGGCGATGTCGCTCGTCGTCGCGTAGTTGTCGCCTTGACCCTCCATGCCTGACATTGCGCGTTCAAAAAAACCGAAACGAAGAGGAGCAAAAAATACGGAACCGGTTTTACGTACCCGAAATTGGTATTCATCAGCGTCGTCCCCGCGGCTTTTGAAGACTCGATTTTAGCGGCCGAAAAATGGTCGCGTGTAAACAGGCTCGTATTTCCAAGTGTGAGGAGATAGGATCGAGCTCAAAAAAGAGAATTGTAATTGATTGATTCACCTGGGTACAGCACGAGGCAATGTATAGGTTCGACACAAGGCAGGTAACCCAGGTGTTACGCCAATGTTCTGAGGGTCGCGAAACGTCATGAATGGAACCTTCACGAACTCAGTAGAAAGCAATTCGGTGGAAACCGAATAGGCTTGAGTTCGATACACGTAACCAGGTTCGGTGCTATAACTATAACAAAATATAAGAATGCACCTAACCTAGGAGTCAAGCATATATATGCATGATAAATAAAACCCAAGCTAGGTATAGCATAATAAAGTTTAGGCAAACTAGCAAAGCTCTCACAGTTCCATCCTGGCCCACATGTGCAACATGTGGCCTCACTTGCTAGCTTGGCAAGGTTGGCTAGCCTTGGCCCCAGTATTGAGGTGTTGCAGCTAGCCTGAAGAGTTCAGCCACATATATGTGGCTTCCCACTTCACTTGGAGTTATCCTTGGACCAGGACCTTGCTTTAGTCTTTAAGATTTATACCATTTTCTTGCTAAGGATATTTCTTTTTCGTATCGTGCCCTAAGTTCATTGATCCATTTTCTTCAGGAACCATGATTCCACGAATTGGGATCACGAATTCCATGCTGGAGTCGCGTTTTCAATGTTGGAATTTGTGGGTCCAGGCTGGAGCCACGTCCCCAAGGTTGGGAAACGTGCTGAGGTGCCCCAAAGCCGAATTTGGGGTGCCTAGCACTCGATAAAGTCATGCAGGGGGCACCCTATAACTAACATAACCCAACCCTTATGGTCTACACTAATATAATGTAAACAAACACATACAAACCATAAGTAAACTAGTGAACAAAACCTCCAGCAAATTTAAAGGAGAAGAAGTACCCAACAACACTTGCCTATCTACGTGGTGAACCTGTTACTTACTATGGGGATCTAGAAGCTCCGAAGCACACCTTTAACAGTCCCCACGGAGTAACCTCCAAGGGTCTGTGTTATGCGGAGGGACACGCCAAGTATGAGACCAATTGTGTGCAATTGAGCACTCCCAAACCCTTTGCGCAGGGTTGAAGACGAATTGGCTCGTGCACAGAAAGTTCGTTGATGTCAATATGGTGAAGGAGAAGAACTTAAAGGATTGAATTACTACTGAATAGAAACACGCATTTATATTTTGCCTAACACACAAGCATAGGAAAGCACAAAGCAACTGTTTAGCTAGTCTTCGGAACTACGCCTTGGTGTTCTTGAAAACGGTTACGTAACTGTTCTTGAATTTGGCTTCATTTGCCTTGATAAAATAAATGTCTTCGAAATGCACTCCTGCCAAATTTTCGTGCTGACTCCTTTTGCGAACATTCATGATTTCCCGTGTGCTATTTTGAACGGTCATGTTGAAATACTATTATCACAAACGTTCACAGTTACAAAACGGTTTCCTACCGTTTGTCACGAAGCCTTGAAGCCACTTCACAAGTTTCCACCGTTTCTCCCTTGTATCTTAATTGTCCTGCTACGCGCGCTGCTTTCTCGCGAAATTTCTGTGTTGCCAAGTACAATGTATGACGTGGCTCGAGATTCAGTTACGAAATTGAAATCTCGAGTCAAACCCGAGCACCCCTGGGGATCTCGCGGCACCCCTTGAAACACACGCGCACCCCTCAGGTGCGTAATCTTGCACGACCGATATTTTCTGTCGTGCTCAACAGCGCACAGACGTGCGTTGTTTGTTGCGATCATTGGCCTTGTGCCCATCGCGCAACAGTAATGTGCAACACGCTCGCACTACTTGCGCAACACACGCTCGGGCCTTGAGGGCTCACACGCGAAATCAAGACCACACGCGTCGTCAAGATTCATGCGCGCTTGACCATTGACCAACGCGAAAATGTCCAAGGGTCAAAGTTGACCCTTCGTGAACACTCACGGCATTTCTTGATCACACATGAAAAGGGAAAAACAGAAACCAACATGAGCTTTTACATACATTGATGAATAACGCACAGACTTTACGGAATTTCACGAACGCCGAAAATTCACGAACATAAAAAAACCCGCACACTCATGTCAGCTCACGAAGCATCGCAAATGCACACGAAGTCTCGCAATCACCCACTGACATTTACGGACACCCAAGAACGCAACCTTTCATTAAAACACACATAACTCATGAACCATCGAGGCGATTCATGAGCCGTAAACACGGAAATCGAAAGCACAAAGATGCGCAACTCATACATAACACCAGACATTCACTCAATGTCGGCGAATAGGTGGTAGATTGTCGTGCAAACCTTGTATTGCACCCAACGGAACCTACCTACGAGGGGTTAGTGAAAATTCCGTGAAATCAGTCAGAAGCAAGAACAATCTCCATAACTTCCTCCTAATTTGGCTAAACCTTCATTCAAGTCCAACTCAATGTAGCAAACAACAAAGATCGAGTTTGACAACTAGCGACCCTATCTTTTTATTTTACGCATGGATCAACACTCTCAAAAGGTTGCAAGGTTGTTAATTGAGTATTGTTTGTCTTCATGTTAACATTTTGCTATCCCAGCACAATGTTTTGAGCACATTTGTATTTGCGTACCTCGTGCCACATTTAAATGTTAGTGTAACATGTTCCACATCTATAAATGCTTATGGGAGTGGATGTGTGAGCTATCATGACTACTTGTTCAACTTTGAAGGCCTTTTCAAACTCTTCCACTTCTCTCTCAACCCATCCACTTACTCTATCCTTTTTTCTTGGATGGAACCTGTTGCGTGTATGTGTCATCAGGGATCTAGCGGATAATGGATTGATTGGGTCCATTCTATCTATCATCGGCATTAGGGGACTAAATTTCTTGTCAGTATCAATGAGATTTTATTATAACTTCACCTTTAGCTTGGATGGCACTGATTCATTCCTTCAATTACTACTTAAATCTCGTTATTGGTTTGGTTTTAGCATGAGCAAGTGTTGATTACTATTGGGACTAGAAATCTCTAAGCACACATTTAATCACCACTCAATTATCCTCAAGGGGTCACCTCGAAGGGTCTTCGGGTGTTGGGTAGAATCAGCCCCTAACCAAGGGTCCGTGTTTGTTGAGGGATTTCCCAAGTGTGAATACGATCGTGTGCAGTAGAATGCTCCCAAACTCCATCACGCAGTTTTAGATGGCTGATTGGCTCGTGTGCTGATAATTCTCCTCACGTCAATATGTTGATAGAGAACAATTCATTCATCAACGAGTTGATGACAAACAGACACAAACGCAAATTTATACTAACCCACATAATTCGAAAGCAAATGACTCGATTCGTATAAGTTCTTGCGTATATAGATACATATATATATAATATAGCAATGTTTTGATGGACTTTATTACTATTCACGATGCTAGTGCAGCCCCTAATCCCGTATCCATAAATGCAGGTAAGGTTTTATTCTACCCAGAACACCCTTTGCATGCTATACCATTAGTTTCATACAGAAGGGGAGACGTGGAGCAATTGGCGAACTCGAATGTTATGTCTTATGTTTTATTCAATATCATTTTCCACACATAATACCTTTTGCATGCCATTCCACCAGATATCTTGAAAAGAACGCTATAAGTGGGTCAATCCCATCCAGCATCAGCAACATGAGCAACCTCATTGTATTGTGAGTTTCAGCAAGGGATAAAAAAAGAGTCAACATTACCTAGCACTGTTTCATACATAAGGGTGGAGATGGAGAAAATGGCAAACTCGGACGTGTTTGCCACGGAACCCTAATGAACACCTACAATAGGCGAACTCCTCAACCTATTTAGTTTGGCACAAAGCATTTTTCCAAACAGGTGTTTGTGTGTTCATGGTCGCAGACTAACCACTGGTGTTTGACACAAATTCCAACTAATTCAAGTTTGAGGGACCAATCAAGTGCTTGATTTGTAACAGTGTAGTGGGGGCAAGTTTGAGGCATTTCGTTTTGCCAGTTGTTATTTCGATTGACACGGATTCTTTAGTCGTGGCACTGAATTCGCCAATTTTGCCCAACGAGTCCTCCTCGACCTAAACCCACCGTATTACAATGCACCTCCAATCCGTGCTCTTACTTCTGAAATACTGACGCATCTACGCTAGATAGTCTTTCCGCGCTAGATATAACCCACACTCTAGCTTAAGTACTTAGCGGAAGAACTAACTAACTTAAAAAAACGTCCAACACAGAAGTATATAACTTGGGTTTGAGTATGGTGGCTAAATGTATTGTGAATGTCAACATTTGACCTCAAAGGTAGCTCAAATCTACTTGTTTTCTGCAACGCAGAAAACCAGCACGTCTCAATTGACCCGCGGGTTTTGATGCAAACTCGTCGGGTTCGCATCAAACTTGATCACAAGGCGAACGAGTTCACGAATGCGGTGAACTTCACAAACACGTTTGCCATAAACAGAGCTTTGTGGTTAACGTTTGTTGCCAAAAACATTGCTCAATTCGTCACGAACATATTTGTGACGAACCAAACGGAGGTTCGCTATATTGCTCATGTTTACATTAGGGGGCTTATGAAGATGACACAAAATTAATATGTTTTGAAAATGAGCATACATGGTACGCATGCGCACGGGCTGGCATTGGGCTGAGCCAGGACGCTGCCTCAGGGGCCTTTGATGGGTTGGATTCACATTAAGCCTACCAGAGGTCCGCAGCAGGGATACAGGCTGGGTTGGCCCACTAATCTGCACAGGATTGGCAATTCATCTAATTGGACCATGTGGACCTGGCAAAGAACACATCTATCTCCGTCGACAATAGGACTGGTCATATTATGTGACCTTTCCGCAGAGAGCTGACCGCACTTTAGCCGCTACTAAATGCCAGATTAAGGCCGACAGGCCTGACATGCAAACAGGCTGCCCCTACTGTGTCGGACCCAGTTCAACTATATTGTCATGCTGCAGTCATGGCGCCCTGGCTTGGGAGTGTGCTTATGTTTCATTCGCCCTCAGTCATGGGGCTGGGTTATTTTAGGTGGGTTGTTTTATTCCACGATGACCTGAATGGCAGACCAGCCAAGTGGGAAGCTGATTGAATTATAGGTCGTCTGTGATACGTGGACCAGTCGAGTCGGGACGAGCAGGTATGGTTCGTTCCAGTCTGTCCGATGCGAGGGAGATCTCTTTTGCCCGCCCACAGTAACACACAAGAGAGAGAGAGAGAGAGAGAGAGAGAGAGAGAGAGAGAGAGAGAGAGAGAGAGAGAGAGAGAGAGAGACAGAGAGAGAGGCACGGGAGGGTCCGAGCACGGCGCAGACGGAGGTTGAGAAGGAGGCAACGACGGAGGCTGCACGACTGGGGTCGGCGGAGGCAGAGGTATCGCCACTCCCGCGGCAGTCGGCGGCAGGGGAGCCGCCGGGGACGGCGTGGACGGGGGCGGCGGTGGCTGGGGTGCCAGAAGAGACGCCCATGTCGGCGACAGTGGTGGCGCGCAGCTCAGGCCGGACGACACTGACGGCGCCATCGACGGGGAGAGCAACTGGGGCGCCGACACAGATGAGGGCTGCTGCTGCGACGAGGAGGTTGGGGACGGTGACGGATGAAGCTGCGGAGGCGGCGGAGGCTGCATGGGTGGTTGCGTTGCAAGTGAAGCGCCAGCGGCGCCTGAGGCCGCTGAGCCTGGACCACATATCGCACCGTCTGCAGGGCAAGAGATGGTGACGGCCGGGGAGGGCGCCGGCGGCAGCAGGACTGGCCTCGGGCCCTTAGATGAGGATGGGTCCGCCTGCGGGGAGACCGATAAATCGGCGCCCGAGGCGCAGACGAACCAACAGGCGTCTGGGAAGAACTGCCGCCCGCCGCGGCCGCAACAACATCATCGGCGGCTCGGAGCAGTGCTGGCACCTGCCCGTCCTGGGCCCCTGGTGGGTTGGACGCATTCAAGAAGACCCGCCTTAGGCAGTTGCCGAGGCGGAGGACGGCGCCAACCCGCCATCACCACAACGCCGCAAGACTGCGAGAGAAGCGGCGGAAGACGAGACGGAGGCGCAGGATGAGAGGGAGAGCGCGGGAGAATATGCGGAGGAGAGAAGGGCCGTGACGAGACACAGCCGCCACCAAGGGGGAATGAGCCGGTAGCGGGCCCTACGGGAGCAGGCCAACCAGCGTGTAGCAGGCCGACTGCCGCAAAACGCGGCGACTGGAGCGGCAGCAAGGGGAGCGCGAGGGAGGGGGGGAGGGGGCATGGGGAACCTGGTACGAGCGTTAGCATGGGAAAAAGTCAGATCCGGGGACTGGCGGGAAAGACACGGAAGGCCAGAACGGAGTGGCACACGACAGAATGCTAACCCAATGAATGAAGAGGAGGGAAGTGATGGGGAATATATCGAATTAGAGGAGGGAGATTCAGAAGATATCTCCCTCGAGGCACAAGAAGGGATCCCTAACACCGGCTCAAACCAGGGACAGGAGAGCGCGCAATGCACAACCCGCACACGTGGCCGAATCAAGCGCACGGGCTGGCACGAGGACAGCAAATACAGAACGCTCGGCATCGGATATTGTGGATGATGAGGTCACGTGGCAGAGGGTGAAGGAGTGGGACCTGTCACCCCTACACAACAGCACCCAACCTTTCCTGGTGCGGAAGCTTCCCCCCAACATTCTGGGAAACTTCGGCTACTGCCTCACGATCCTCCTGCTGCGACTTTCCAAGAAGCCAACCTGTCAAGGAGCCTGGCAAATGTTGCTATTCCTGCCGCGACTCACACTGAGAGCCAACACTGGGAAAGCATCTGGAAAAAAGTGGAGCGAGGTGGCGACAAGACTGGACAAGTTCAAGTTGGAAGAAGGGGATCTACTGTACTCCCAGGCCTGCACCATACCCCAGAACTCACAACCGAGCCACACCAGCCAGACCCCAAAGGCATGTGCACGAGGGCTGAAAGACTAGTTCGCAAGGCGAATTTGGCTATAGAGGTAGCAGCTTTACAAACATCGCCACTCGCAGAACCCTCACAGGCGACACTGGAAGCACTAAAAGCAAAGCAGCGGGAAACGAAATCCCGACCTGGGTAACGAGATTCGACGAAATTGACTCAAATCTCAAATTATGCTAGCAAAACACAACAGAAACTGGATTTCACCGCACTCAATCTAGAGTATCCAACCAGTCCATCAATTTCCAACCCAGGTCGACTAAATCTGGCCGCATTTGTTTGCCTGAGATCTAGTTGACAGCATATCAATTCGTAGGGTTTACTCGACCAGCACAATATTAGTTGATAAGTAGAGTTCACTGAGCGGATTGCCGCAGGGGAAATAGGCCGGTCAGAACAGCCCGACTCGGGCCGCGCTTCACGACGGGCTGGCCCGACTCGGCCCGCTACGGGCCGAAACCCAAAATCTGAGGCCCAGTCCGGGGCGATTCCAGGCCGGCCCGACCCGGGCCGGGCCCAGCCCAGATCTTTGCTCATCCCTACCATCCATCATAGACAAGATGGTGAAGCTCGGGTAAGGCTTCTCACTATTTGCTAGACCCCCCACGGTTATGTGTTAGTGCTAGCCCTCAATATCAAGTTTTGTAACTGCACTTTCTATATCCTAGCTTAGTGTAGTTTGAATCTAATTCTGGACGATGCCCTAGTGTTCAAGGCGTGCTATGTGGACAAGGGGTTAACTCATAAGCAGCACCTGGACTTCTTCGAGACCTTCTCTCCTATTAAATACAGAAAGCATTTTCTGTATTTTTTATATGCGGATTTCCCTTTATGAGGCGCGCATCAGACGTTTGCAGATTGAAGCTGAGGAGAAATGATTCTCCTGCTGTCGCGGAGAAGTCAAGTGAAGTCTTTGACACATTGGAGCTGCTGAAGGTGTTTCAGAAAATCACTTTGACTTTTGAGTCACTTGAAACCAAGTTTGCGCCACCATTTTTAGTGGTTCTGATTGGCCAGTGCTCATGTGGCAAACAGCTGCACCTGCACGCGCCACCGCTTTTGAAGGCTGTGATTTGCTGCTGCACGCGCTGTCACTTTGTTCAAGGTGGCAGCTGCTCACGTGTTCGAGCAGGCAACTGCTCGTGCTGCCACTCTCGGGAGGGTGTGATGGGTCGCTGTCGCGCAGTGTGTTGGATTCGTGAATGCGCGAAAAGGTGTTCATGCTTCGTTCAGGAGTAACACGAGCGTTACAAGCTTGCAAATTGACCATTTGCACCGGTGGCGAGACAAGTGAGGTGATTGAGTCGTGAGGTTTGTTAGTCACGCTCTGAACGCTAAGCTTCGGGGTTTGTTCACGGTTCTGGATCGACACACATGGCGAACAATGCTTCGTCCGCATTTAAAGTAATCTCTAGCCATTTCGAACAGTTCAATCGCAATCCTTTCCAAGATGGCGCAAAAATGAATAATTTGGATCAGAATCGTCGGAAAGGTTCTAACAAGAATTTTCAGTATCAACTAAGGCAGCTAGAAGCCAGTTTTGTACGTATCTGACGTAACAAGTGGTATCAAAGCTCAAGTTACTACGTCGTTGCCGGTGGAACACCATGGGTATGAATGCGACATAAGGTTCTTCAAGCCAAGAAAGAAGTGGAGGCCAAGTAACTACGATTTCGGCGCCAAGGATGGCGATAGCTAGCTAGGGGTCCCTGTTTAAGAAAGTATTGAGGAACTTCACGGTTCAAAAGTTAAAAGGCACGGGATATGACGATTGGGCATGGAAGATGTGCGGAGATAACTGCAGCAACGGGAGCTAGGCTACGGGCTAGGCACGTGTGCTCGTGTGATCTCTGCGTTCGTTAGTCCTTAGTCGTTTTCCTTGTGCACACACTACTTGCTAGTTCACGGGGAAAATTGGCAAGAGTTTCACTAGGAAAAATTCAGAACAATGGGTACAATGAAGTTGGCATAGCAAGACTACATCAGAGCAAGCATTCAGGTCGGCCAACTGCCAGCGCAGCTTGGTCGACCGCGTTCCAGCACGACTTCGTCGACCGCGCTCCAGCAAGGCAAGGTCGACGGCGTGCCAACGTCGCAGTTGACGGCGTGACAGCGTTGCTCACGCAGGACAACAGTGCACCCTGCTTCGCAGTTGTGCGCAGATGATTGGCGCGCAGAGTCTTGTCACCTGCACTGCGCACACACCACGTCAACCTCGAGCTGACGACTGCCTCTGATCCGCCACGACGACCTCGAGATACCACCACCGAGGTCGGGCTCGCCAACTTCGCCTGGGCGACCGTCGCACCCCTCCGCAGCACTTCGTCACCCAGGCAACCTGGTCGACCAGGCAACCACGTCGACCAGCAACTCCCGTACGTGCCCGTCGACCTCCCAAGTCGACGACCACCTCCATGTCGACCTCACCAGGTCGACGACACCATCAGTCGACCTCCTCCAGGTCGACATCCCCTCTGGTTGACCAGCTCCACGTCGACCAGCACAGTCGTCGGCCGACCACCCACGTCGGCCATCCGAAGCTGGCGTCACGAAGTTGACGCCCCGCTACTCGACGCCCAACTGCTCGGCGTCCTGAGTCGAGGTCGACGTCGGCCCCTCCTTCGTCGACCACCAGGTCCAGTCGACCACTAACAGGTCGACCAGCAGTCCGTTAGCCGACTGCCGAAGTCGGCTTCCCCAAGTTGACGTCACCAAGTTGACGTCCTCCGCAGGTCGACACCCAAGTCGACCTCCCTGAAGTCGGCGCCACCCTGAAGTCGGCGCCCGTGCAGTGGTCCCCCGTGCAGGTCGACCTCCTCGTCGACCAGCTCACCCACTGCTGAAGGCCGGCTGCTCCCCTCACACCCGACCAAGAAGTCGGCTCCGCACAAGCGAGGACGGGGCCAATACCCAACTCCCGTTGACAAGATGCAGCTGTAGTTTAGGCATGTGGGACTTTTCAAGGTGATTATCGGGAACGAAGAAAGACCAAACGACCCGGCTATGCAAGAAGAATGGGACAAGAAAGCGTCAGTGGGATATCATCTTCTGTCACAAAACTTGGAGCTCAATCAACGAGTGCATACCTTGCATTTGTTGGAGGATGCGGAATATGGACCGAAAGCATGGGTCGTGCTCAAGGACCTGCACGCCCCAACGTTAGTTGCAGCTAGGGATGAGCAATATGACGAACTCCAGTTCGGCGAACCGAACAGGATTCGTTTTTGGCCTAAATTGTTCAGGGCGAACGTGTTCGGTGTTCGCCCGAACACGTTCGCTGTTCGCCCGGCTCAGCTCGCCGAGGCGCGTCGAACACGAACACGTTCGTGTTCGACACAGGCCTTCGACGAACACATTGTGTTCGTTGACGAATAGGCCCGCGACCAATTTTTAGGTCGCGGGCCTTGGTGTTTGGGCTCAGATCTGGCCTTTCGCAGTTAGTAAAGTGCAAATCTAGCATTTCACCGTTACTTCAGTGCGGATTGAGCATTTCGCCGTAGCTTAAGTGCGGTCCGAGCATTTCGCCGTTGCTTAAGTGCGGATCTAGCATTTTGCTGTTGCTTAAGTGCGGATCGAGCATTTCGCCGTTGCTTAAGTGCGGATCGAGCATTTCGCCGTTGCTTAAGTGCGGATCGAGCATTTCGCCGTTGCTTAAGTGCGGATTTAGCATTTCGCCGTTGCTTAAGTGCGGATCGAGCATTTCGCCGTTGCTTAAGTGCAGATCTAGCATTTCGCCGTTGCTTAAGTGCGGATCTAGCATTTTGCCGTTGCTTAAGTGCGGATCTAGCATTTCACTGTTGCACGCTAGCACTAGATGGATGAAGAAGGGTGGGATTGGCTTGGGAGGTGGGTGGAGGGAGTGTGCAACGATTTGAATTTTACTCTATATTGAATTTCCCCCTGGGCGAACACGAACATGTTCGTGTTCGCCTGTTGCAGCAATTCTTTCTCCTCCAAGGGCGAACGGCGAACACCTATTTTCACTCAAGTCGTTCGCGAACATGTTCGTGTTAGCCTGTTGCAGCAATTCGTTCGCCTCCTAGGGCGAACCGCGAACACCTATTTTCACTCAAGCCGTTCGCCGAACCGAACACTGTTCGGTTTGGCAGAAGGCCATGTTCGTCAGGGGGCGAACACGAACATGTTCGAGTTCGCCCCCTGCTCATGCCTAGTTGCAGCTATACTACTGCAAGAACGAGAGTTATCTTCGGTTTGAGTAAATGAAAGGGGGCCGCAGCAGCCTATGCTTGACAAGATACGAGACACATACGTGAAGCTGTCGATGGCCGGCATCGTGTATCCCGAACAGTCGAAGTGTTATAAGATGTTGTCGTTACTGCCCGAATTATGACTGCAATTCACAAGTGGTTTGAGTCTCCCACAGAACCAAGGGTCATGGACCCTCGAATAAGTGAGAAGGAAGATTCTGGAGGACGAATTCAGAAGGCTCCAAATGAGTAGTGAAGCTGATGACAATGGTGGCTACAACATGCAAGGAGGCAACTGGAGGAGCATACGGAGCAGAAGTGATAAAACGGGTTGCAGGCACCAAAGAGACGCGATCGACACTAAGAAGCTAGGAGTGAAAGCTATGGGAGGTGGAATGTTGATTTCACAGGATGGGAAGATACTGTGTGCGACTATGGACGCTGGAATAACGGACCATTGAGGAGTGATTACCACAGTGGATTTGACGGCTTTTAGGGAAATTGTTGGTATTGTCAGTAACCGGGGCACACGTTGGTGAACTCACGAACGACCAGATTGGTGGAATCCAAGCTACTTGAACGCAAATGGGAAATAAGGCGAGAAGCATGGGGTCACCATGGCAGCAGATCGCACATGGAAAACAGAACAATTTGAAGGAAGAGTAGTAGGACAATTCTTCCAGGTAGCAGCGGGAGAAAGACCTTGGCCAACAACTGCAAAAGGAGAAGCTGGTCGGCACACATGGATTCTAGATACAAGAGCAGCTTGGTCAATGCCACCATGTACGGAGCTGGTGGAAAGTATTGGCACAGCACCCATCTCGGAGTGGAATAGTCCTCCTGCGCCTGCTGCAAGTACGCTGCCCTAACTCACTGTTTTGACAATGCCAACGAAGTGACAACTGCTACTGCACCTCAGCTATTACTGCAACTCTCTCTCTACACGCTCGGTCCCTTGGATAGGGTTGGATTCGGTCAGGCACCCAAGGACCCTCGGAGGTAACCTCGAGGAGAGAGTTTCAGTATCAACTAAGGCAGTTAGTAGCTAGTTAAGTACGTAACTGGCGTAACATCTCCACGGCCCTCCCCCAGTTCGCACGCTCCTCGATGTAGCCGCTCGCGATGACACGGAGATGAAATGCATGGACACTTCTTCCGCATTTCTTCAACGGCTGCTCAAAGAGACTGTCTTCATTGATCATCCTGAAGGTTTTCCGAGAGAGGTTCCTCCCAACACAGTATGGAAGGACTAAGGCTGACAAACCTATTAAATGTCAGAATCGTTTTTCATAGTCCACCCCTTCCCACAGATTCGCCTAAAAAAGATGTCCCCAACCATTTTCTCCCTTAACACCAATCTTCACCGCACTGGATCTAGAAAACCCAACCAATTTCAGATATGGAAATTGGACATCGGTTGCCAAAGCTAGACATAGATCTAGTTCACTTCTTCCATATCTCCTTTACCTATCTAGACTTCTCTATATTGACTTTAGGGTTCCCAATCCGAAATTGGATATCGGGTTGGGTATTTGCCCATGCTGGACCTAGGGATGAGCAATATGACGAACTCCTGTTCGGTTCGCCTCGAACGTGATCGAGGCGAACCGCACAGATTTTTTTTTTTGGCCTAAATTGTTTGGGGTGAATGTTCAGTGTTCGCCCGAACATGTTCGCCGTTCGCCCGGCTCGAGGCGCGTCGAACACGAACGTATTCGTGTTCGACACAGGCCTTCGGCGAACACCAATGTGTTTGTCGACGAATAGGCCGCGACCAATTTTTAGGTCGCGGGCCTTAGTGTTTAGGCTCAGATGGCATTTCACAGTTACTTAAGTGCGGATCAAGGCATTTCGCCATTGCTGAAGTGCGGATCAAGGCATTTCGCCGTTGCTTAAGTGCAGATCTAGCATTTCGCCATTGCTTAAGTGTGGATCAAGGCATTTCGCCGCTGCTTAAGTGCAGATCTAGCATTTCGCCTTTGCTTGAGTGCGGATCAAGGCATTTCGCCGTTGCTTAAGAGCAGATCAAGGCATTTCGCCGTTGCTTAAGTGCAGATCTAGCATTTCGCCGTTGCTTGAGTGCGGATCAAGGCATTTCGCCGTTGCTTAAGAGCAGATCTAGCATTTCGCCGTTGCTTAAGTGCGGATCAAGGCATTTCGCAGTGGCGGGAAGTGATAAAACACTCACTAGTGGTGCAAATCATTCGAAACATAGACAACAAAAATAGTGTTTTCACCATATGTAATGTCTATGTTTTGATTGATTTGCACCCCAGCACGGTTTTTTGAGCACGTGTGTTCACCTGGCTATCCACTTCGGCCTCTAATCATCATTCATCCGCACGCTATACTCTTCACTCTTGCTTTGGTGTACATACATGGTTGCGTGCTTCTGTAACATTTAGAACAGCGCCTCCTATTGTATCTCTTGTTGTCCATTCTTGTGATGTCTGCTCTTTACACAAATGGGTTACAAGTACAAACTTGAAGTAAAGAAAACATGTTTGCGCTCACACTTGGAAGCATCCACTGAAAAAAGTACCTTGTGTCACATTCAATTTCGAGAATAACATCCCCACTACCAACACAGCCTAGTGTAGTGTGTGTAAGCTACCATATTTCTTTGCTAAACACTTACGGCTTTTTCTGATTGTGTTTCCACTTCAATCTCCCACCAAATACTTACTCTATTTCTCTCTTTCCTTGCATGGAACCTTCTTGCGCGTCATCAGGAATCTATCAAGTAACAACTTGACTGGGTCTATTCCATCCACCATCGGCAACATGATCAGCCTTACATACCTGTTAGTATCAAAGGAATATGACTGCGATTTTGCCTTTGCATGGCTGATTCAAGCATGCAACTACAGCTTGAGCTGGTTCTGGTTTGATTTGATCATGAACAAGGCGAGCCAAGCCAGGTCGCTTGGGCCATCGAGGATTGTCAGAGTGGTATTGGGTTGGTTCCACAACAAGGCTGAAGGAGGTTCGCCACATGTTGAAAGGCAAGGGCTTTGCAGTAATCCGTGGAAACCTGGAACCCATGGGTGTCACCAGTCCAGCCCACCACTCACATTGATGGGTAGCCGACTTAGGTGCACATTACCTATTTTGTTCATAGGCCGGCAGTCAGCTGTGTTAGTCACCATGGTTGGCCCTGTCGTTGACATGGGTGTAGTAGATACCTTAGAGACGCGGGTGGATGATGTGCGGAGACGCCACGAGGCTGGCGAGTTCGGAACGGCCCTCCCCTTGGAGGTCGTGGAGCTGGTCATCCGCTCAAAGTGGGCTGCGGAACACCCCTCCCGACCTGTTTCTCCTCGACCGGTGCTGAACGAAGGCGGCGTCGGCGAGGGCGTCAACGCCGGCGACCAAGTTGCTGGCAGTACAGAAGGCACGTCGAGGCAGAGAGGGGTGATTCACGTCGGTGAAGCCAGCAGCGTTCATGCACGAGGGCTGCAGTCATCGGTGGCTGCAGGCACTTTGCAAGACAATGTTGGAGGTCGTCGAAGCGGTGTGACGCCGGAGTCGACGACCCGACCCAACCTGATCGTCTGGGTCGATTGAGGCCAGTATGGGTCAGGTCAGGTTGACCCAGCCCTGGGTAATAATCCTTAGGTTGGCTACCAACCCAAACCTTGAACGTCACACATTGTGTGATCCGAGGTCGGGCCGAGTTGGGTCAGAGCACTTAGGCATAACAATTTGGCCGGGCCCATACTGGCCCATCCCGACTTGGCCGGGCTAAGCGGGTTTCCTGGCCGGGGTCGGGTTGGGCCAGCCTTAGGCCAGGTTGTTGAATACAGGATACAGGGTCGGGTCAGGGTTGACCCAATCTTGGGTCGGGCCGGCCCGAGGTCTGGTCGGGTCAGGGAAACCCGCTTCCGCCCGCCCCCCTATGCAGATCGGCGATTTCGCCCGCTGATCCGCGCAGATCCGCACTTTCGCCCATCAATCAGCGCAGATCGGCACTTTCGCCCATTGATCTGCGCATATTGGCGATTTCGCCTGCCAATCCGCGCGCAGATTGGCGATTTCGCTTGTCAACCTAATTATGATATGAGGAAGCCAGGAACCCCCCTCCTCGTCAAATTTGTTGGAATTAAAAATCATAGCCAATCTGCCGCCACTTACCACTCGTCACCGCACTGAATCTACAAAACCCAACCCCCCAATGCAATTTCACAGCTAATGACATTGACCTTAGTCCAACCCTAGGATGTCGAAGTGAAGTTAGTAGGTTTCGCAGAACTAATGTTAGGGTTTTGTCTAGGGCCAAAACCGGCCCGACCCCAGTTCCCAGTTCCAAACCCGAATGCGGGTCGGGTCAACACAGGCCATAAGCCCGGCCCCAAGTTTCCTGCTCGGGTCAGGTTTTAGGCCGGGGCGGGTTTGGCCGACCCCCGCAGTGCAGGCTCTTGGTCAGGTCGGGTTGGCCAGACCCGTGCAGGCTTCCTGCTCATGCCTAAGGTCATTGTACCCAATTTGGGGCATTTGTGCAATGTTGCGACAAGATACATTGACAAGGGAGGCACTGAACTTTCTGTTCTTGGGCAAGAGATTGAGAGTAAATTTCAAGACCCAGGGCCATGAGAAACAGCTACCACTAATTCCATCACAACCAGACCATGTCTCCAATCCAACCATTTTCAAGCTGCCCTCATGTTTGGTCAAACTTAAGCCAGCTCTTTCATCATTCCAGAATTTTTCTCGCCAAAGATGTTGGCTTACAAACTTTCCTTGCCACTACAGACAGTGCAGACATTTGAATATGGAATACGTTGTGCTTAACACTGCGAATGCTCAGCTGTTTTAGCGCGTTGTCACATCCTGCTATGTATGTCCAGCACCACCAACATTGCACACTCTGTATCCTTCCCCTGTTGGTTTTGTATGTGTACATGTTCGCATGCTCATGTAAGGCTACGAATATCTCTCCTTGACTTCATTTGCTTTCAATTCTTGAAATGGCTGTATCTTGCAGCATCGTGTTAAGAATAGGTAACTTGCATCATAATAGAATTTCAGCATGTAATGTTTCCTTCAGCCATTCGCCTTCTGTGATATCACTCGTCCCTCTCCTACCATTTAGGTCATTCATTTCTTTTTATTTTGGATCAGCTTAAGGCACCCTTTGCAGATATAGATATATGTGTATATATATAGCAATGGTTTAATGGACTTAGTTACTATCCACGTTGCTTGTGCAGCCCCTAATCACGTATCCATAAATGCAGGTAAGGTTTTCTTCTACCCATGACACCCTCTGCATGCTATACCATTAGTTTCATACAAAAGGGTGACATGGAGCAAATGGCAAACTCGAACGTTATGTGTTTTTGTTTTATTCAGTATCATTTGTTTTCTTTTGCACGCTATACCATCAGAGCTCTTAGTACCAACGCTATAAGTGGGTCAATCCCATCCAGCATCAGCAACCTGAGCAACCTCACTTTATTGTGAGTATTAGCAAGGGATCAAGAAAGAGTGTCGTCATACCCTAGCACAGTTTCATACATAAGGGTGGACACGTAGAAAATGGCAAACTCGGACGTATACATGGGCATTTGACCCGGACGGGTCGGGTAACCCGACCCGACCCGCCCTTTAGGGCGGGTCGGGTCAGGAATGCTGAGAAGGCCGACCCGCCCGGGTCGGGTCGGGAAAACCCGGACGGGTCGGGTCGACCGGTGACCCGTCACTGTGATTTAGTGACAGGTTTTTGCGACCCGCCGGGTCAGGTTGACCCGTCCCGTCCGGGTCGCGTACCCAGTCAAATGACAGGGTTACCCGACCCGTTTTCGGATTAGGGTAGGGGTTGAACATTGGTTGGTTTTTTAGGTTTTTTTTCCCTCGACATTCTGATCTAGTCGCTAGACTAGATCAAGGCTAGTACTTCTGCGCTGCAGCTAGGGAGCCTCATACAGTCTTCACTCTTAAATGTTAGCACTATTTAAACTGCATATTATCTTCAGGTTAGGGTTTGGCGCTCCCGCCATTTCGCAGCGTCGCACGACCAGGGGCGTAGCAGCGCGCGTGCGGCCACGCATTGGCGGGATCGCGTCCCCAATATAATCTCCAAGCAAACCCAACCAAACCCAAATATAATCTCCAAGCAATCTCCAACCCACCAATTGGAGATTACCTTGGGATTACCCCCAATCCCTAGGGATTGCCCCCGATTCCCTTCCCCATCCATTCCCTCCCCTTCTTGGATGTACTTCAAGAGCTTCAAGCTCATTACTAATGCATCGCTTCTAAGCCTAAGTTCTTTCAGGTAGCACTTCTACTCACGCGATGCATCTCCAGACGGGTAGCCTATCTCATAAGAGCGACTCCTCTCCACCTCCTACCCCGCGACACCTGGAGCCAATGGGGTCGGGACCTACTTACCACCCTACTCACCTCATGCGACATCCGCACACCAACTTGCTGGACCGAGCAAGCTCGCGTCTGGGAACAGGCGTCACTTACCACATCGTTAGGCGACATCGGCATTACGGACCCGCTGATAGAAGGAGTTTACGGTTTCGCAGCAAGTTTCACCCAAGCGGCACTCTTCCTGTCCTCCCTCGCGCTAGATCCAGCGATTGCTTTAACGGTAGCCCAGAATCACATGCTCCTGCCGCGCGACGGCGGCACACCTCTGCATTCCTGGCTCACAGAGTGCGAAGCGGCCCTACCGTTAGATGCACGCGAGATCCTGGAGAAGGAGAGGCTGGAGCGATCGGATATTCGGCTCCAACATGTGCTCGGGAGTAGTTACGCCGCGCAGGTCCAGGCAACGAGGCTCATGCGGCTGAACCCTCTATCAGGCCACACGCAACATATGTTCTCGCTGACTGGGTACGGCACCGGTGATTGGCTAACTGCGATCCCTATTGAAGCCACGCGACAGATAGGCCCCGTACACTTAGCCAACGCCGTGCGTTTCCGGCTAGGACTCCCCTTCTCAACTCCTAAGAACTGCGACTGCGCGGACCAGTCAGCTATCACGGATCCCCGCCTCCCGAAATACCTGCTCCGCTGCGGCACAGGCAAGCACCGCATTAACACTTATAACGAGCTGCGGGATGCATGCATTAGCATGGCGCAACCTGCGGGCTTCATAGTTCACAGTGAGTCCGCCGCTCACTGCCCCATTGAGGAACAAACCGCCGAATTCACCATGACGGATAGGAGTAGTGGGGCGGTTTGTGTCTGTGATGTCACCATCACGGATCCTATCAGCACCAGGGATTCAAAGGCACAGAAGGGGAGGGGATGGGCAGCCTGGGAACAAGCAGATAAGAAGATCAAACACTACGCCAACCGGCCGGATCATTGCCACGCACTTCTTTACCAACATGATCTTGGATATAGAGTGTTGATGATGTTTACAAGTGTCTGTGTGCACACTTGGGTCATAACCAATAGGAACATGGTACATGGGTGCAGACCACGTGCGCTCCTACTCCAATACAATGTTATTCACCGACCCAAGGGCTTAGCTACTGCCAGCTCACGTGTCATCCGGGTCGCCTTATGTGTTTACTCCACCAAAGTTTCCTCCAACCCGATAGCAGGGTTGCAGCCATCCCCCTAGCATAATGCAACCGCAGCAGGAAGTCCTCCAGCACACGCATCTTGTCGTGAATCCTCCCTTGTAAACTCGCTGTCCCACTCCCCCGTAAGTATCCAGCTGAATTCTCCTTCTCTCCTTCCTTCTCTGTCACCCGCACCCCTGACCAGATTCATCCTTTCTTCCTCCTGGCGTACATAATCACTCCTCCCTGCACTCCTCCTCGTGTCTCAGGCTTCCCTGTAGCAAGCATATCACTCCCCCTCAGGGGCTCCGTCAAAATGCTTATAGCTCCTCAAACTGGTAGTTCCCTCTGGATTAGGAAAGCTTAATTGCAGTAAAAGAGAAACATACAAGCAAAAAGCAAGAAGCCCGAGTGCTACTCCTGCCTACATCTATTCCCACCTCCTGCCTAGGTTGCTTCCTCCACAAACAAGCTCCTGTGCACCAAGCGAGTTAGCCGAGCTGCTCTCGAGGTCTCCAAGGTGCTAGCTGGGTTCCCACTGGGCCCACTAGACATGCACCGCCTTCCAGCCTGGTGACTTCGAATTGAATTCCCAGGCTGGCATTGAATTCGCCTTCCAGCCTAGTGACTTCGAAATTGAATTCACAGGCTGGAATTAGGGATGAGCAAGGTGGCGAACACCTGTTCGGTTCGCCTCGAACACGTTCGAGGCGAACCGAACAGGTTTTGTTTTTTAGCTCAAATCGTTCGCCGAACAGTGTTCGATGTTCGCCCGAACACGTTCGTGTTCGGGCCGCTGCTGAAATTTGCCCGCGACGAACACGAACAGTGTTCGAGGTTCGCCCGAACACGCCTCCACAGGCGAACAGCGAACACCTGTTTTTTCCTAAACTGTTAGCCGAACCGAACAGTGTTCGGTTCGGCAAAAGAGGGTGTTCGACAAGGGGCGAAGACGAACATGTTCGTGTTCGCCCTTTGCTCATCCCTAGCTGGAATTGAATTCGCCTCCACCAACCACCCTGAATTCGCCTCCCACTAACCACCTCAAATTCCCCAGCTACTCGGCTCTGCAGTACAGTACGATACACTCTAAGCACGCGAATGAAATTAGAGTACAAAAGCGATAAACTACAGTACACACACCCTCACTTTGGCTGCTGTGGAATTCACACTTAGTTGCCAGCTAAGTGTTAATAACGCGACAACCTCCTTGGGATACCAGCAGCGTGCCTCCACACCAACCCATACGTGGGTGCTCCACAAGCATGAGAAATCTCACGAGGAAGTTGCCTGGCCTCCTTCTGAGCCTGCGATAGCCACACGCTCAATCCTCTCCGTTGCAGCTTTAGCCTGCCCCTCCACAACTGCTGGAGGCTGGCATGGCACTAGTGGCGGTGGCTGCCTCCTAGGAGGAATCTGGGCAGGGGAAATTTCACCCAGGAGGAACGAGTGCGTCTGGGACCAAGGGAGGAGGGAGCAGAGGGCCGCCAGGTGTGCGGGTCAGTGGCAGTAAAAAAGGAAGCCCATTGCCATGGTTCAAGATTCAATCATGGAAGATGACCCCAGATAAAGCTTCGTGTGAGGAGGGAGCACCTGCACCAGCATCACTCTGTTTGAAACCCGTCCCATGCCAGCTGAGCACCGTCCCAGACACATATCCAAACATTCCCAGGATCGAATTTTCACTGCAATGATTTTTACCAGAACTAGAAAATGCTGGCACTCCACTCTAAACTAGGGATGAGCAAGGTGGCGAACACTTCGAGGCGAACCGAACAGGTTTTGTTTATTAGCTCAAATCGTTCGCCGAACAGTGTTCGATGTTCGCCCGAACACGTTCGTGTTCGGGCCGCTGCTGAAATTTGCCCGCGACGAACACGAACAGTGTTCGAGGTTCGCCCGAACACGCCTCCACAGGCGAACAGCGAACACCTGTTTTTTCCTAAACTGTTCGCCGAACCGAACAGTGTTCGGTTCGGCAAAAGAGGGTGTTCGACAAGGGGCGAAGACGAACATGTTCGTGTTCGCCCTTTGCTCATCCCTACTCTAAACTGTATTTTGAAAGAGGGATAGTAATATGTCCCTACTTACCTGTCGATCCGATGGTATGGTAGCTACACCCTCAGGTGTAGAGAAACCCTAATTGTGAGGCACCACCTAATGGAGCCTCCAAAAACACATTCTTACATTCAACGGTTTGTCAAAGTGTCGATTACACATGTAGTGTCTAAATGCAAACATTTGGCTATCCAGGCACATCGCTTTTAGACTGTGTTTACGTGGTCATCCACTTTGGCCACTATCATCAATCTGCACGTCATTCTCTTACATGTGTGCGTATCTCTCGTTGTTTATTGTGTTACAAATTCAGTGTTGAAGAATAGAGATATCTTGTTCGTGCTCACAATTGGATAGGTACCTCATGTAGTGTAACATCCACATCTCAACATGACTCCTTTTCACTTTGCCAGCTACCTATTTGTATCATGTGTCCTTGTTATGTGTTGATTGACAGATCGTGGCTTTTCCAAACTCCAATACTACTCCTGTCTCCCCTCGACTACTTACTCTATATTTCTATCTCTTGGGATTAACCTTTCGTGTGTACCTTCAGGCTTCTGAATAGCAACATTTTAACTGGATCTATTCCATCCGTTCTCGACAACATCAACAGCCTTCATTACCTGTCAGTATCAACACAATTCAATTGAGCTATCTCCTTTGGCTTGGATGGCCCTGGTTATTTCTTCAACTACAGCTTATTCTGTTTTCTGGTTTGAGTATAACAACCCATATTAAGCACAAGCAAGGAGAGTGGGGCCCAGCCCAATAGGGTCATTGAGGCCCATCAGCAGTATAAGATCAAATTCACACCAATTATATGGGGGTTCCATCACAGGGGCTTCCCACTAAACCGTGCGATGTTGTGACCTCCCCACCGAATCCGTGACACTGAGCATCTTGCTTGCCACGCCTGCATGGCTATGGCTTCAAACACGCTTGTCACGGATTTTGCTCACAAAATCCGCGACAATCAGCATCTTGCCTTCCAAACCTTTGTGGACATGGCTTCAAACACACCCGTCTGGGATCGTGACACGGCAGACACGGTACATGATCTCATTGTAGCAAGCAAGCCGAGGTCCGATGCTTAAATCGCTACTCGAGAGGTTAAAAGGTTGGCCTTGATCCGGCCTGATACTCCTTTTTAATGCACTGATGTTGATCCGCCCGATACTCCTTTTTAATGCACCGAGGTTGGTCCGGCCCGATACTCCTTTTTAATGCACTGGGGCTGGCCCTTTCAAACCCTATTCTTATGTTTCGTTCCCACACAATCATGGTCAGAACGTTGTTTCTCAAATCAAACTTATGCTACCCATGGTAGGAAGTATGGGAGTACCGGATCGGATTTCAACCATAGTGATAGCAAGAGCTGAACCTAGAATGGTTTGGTTTGTGCTTCCATGGCCAGACATGACTACCGGAATGGGATTGGGAGGGTTTGGTCTTAGGACGAGTGGTCCAACTTTGTCCCAATCAGCATTTTCCACCTTCAATATTGTCATCAACGGGGCATGGAAGCCTCCTTTAAATTGAAGAATAAGCACGAGCATAAGTCCATGACGAGCCGGTTTGTTTCTGTCAGAACTTGAGCTTAGAATCCATACATTATTAATGAGCTTGAAACTCTTTAAGTACATCCAGGATAAGCAAGGAACGGATGGGGAGGAGAATCAGGGGCAATCTCTAGGGATTGGGCGTAATCCCAAGGCAATCTCCAATTGGTGGGTTGGAAATTGTTTGGAGATTACATTTGGGTTTGGTTGGGATGTGAGTGTACATCCAACCAAACACAAACTGCAGATTACACTACACTAAGATATAAAAGGTCAAGTATAAAGTGTGAGATTGAGGGCTAACACCAACTCCCCCCCATAGGCGTAAATCAAACTCAAGTCAGAGAAGGTGGGGCGCATAGCCCCATGGCGCCAAAACGACGATGGTGAGGAACCTTTCCAAGGGGCTTGGTGAACAGGTCAGCCAAGTTGCAGTCAGATGCATCATACTCCCCGTTCAGTTTGTTCACACTGGACAAGGTCACGGATGAAAAGTGGCGAAGTACGATGTGCTTGGTATGAGTGTGATACACGGGATCCTGGGAGAGGTAGATGGTACTCTTGTTGTCACACTAGAGGATGGGGATTGGCTGAGAGTAGAGTAGCCAAGTTCTTGGAGGAGGAAGAAGAGCCAACGGGCTTCTTGAGCCACCATGGTGTCAGCGTAAAGCTCCGCCTCATAGGAGGAGAGGGAAATTGCCGATGACGTGGTAGAGCGCCAGCTGACAATATTGTTGTAATTTCATATTTCATACAACATACATAGGCTAGAAGTGTAGCACATTTATAAATTGGGGGGTTGCTTAGTGTACCTTCCAACCACATTTTGTGGTTGGTTGGGATTGGTCCTTAGCTCAACCAATCCCAACCAACACACATTTGTGGTTGCTTGGGTCACAAGCAAGCTCACCCATTGGCCAACGTATTAGACAATAGGGTAAGCTTCCCTCTCATCTCACTCTTGCTCATTGCTTGTACTAAAGAGCCTCTTGGCTCATTATTCAATTTAGGGATGAGCAAGGTGGCGAACACCTGTTCGGTTCGCCTCGAACGTGTTCGAGGCGAACCGAACAGGTTTTGTTTTTTAGCTCAAATCGTTCGCCGAACAATGTTCGATGTTCGCCCGAACACGTTCGTGTTCGGGCCGCTGCTGAAATTTGCCCGCGACGAACACGAACAGTGTTCGAGGTTCGCCCGAACACGCCTCCACAGGCGAACAGCGAACACCTGTTTTTTCCTAAACTGTTCGCCGAACCGAACACTGTTCGGTTCGGCAAAAGAGGGTGTTCGACAAGGGGCGAAGACGAACATGTTCGTGTTCGCCCTTTGCTCATCCCTAATTCAATTTATCAATTCTCTCTCTTCTAACATGGTATCATGAGCTAATGGCTCACGCCTACCTCCCTCGGTCCTTAGGCCACCCTCTCCTCCCCGTTCCTCAGATCTAGCCCCACCCACGGAGCTGCCCTCCCTTCACGCGCCCTTTAGGCGCTGTCCTCCCTCCCCGTGCGCCCCCTAAGGCGCTGCCCTCCAAGGCACGTCCAGATCTGCAACTCCAGCGCCCAGATCTGCACTCCCCGCGCCCAGATCTGCACTCCCTGCGACCAGATCTACTCCCCCCGCACCTAGATCTGATCATTCCGTGCCCAGATCTGCACTCCCTGCGACCAGATCTACTCCTCCCGCGCCTAGATCTGATCATTCCGCGCCCAGATCTGGATTCCGCGCCACCAGATCTCCTCCTCCCGCGCCCAGATCTGAACATTTCGCACCCAGATCTGCACTCCGCGCGCCCAGATCTGCACTCCGCCCGCCCAGATCCGCCCTCTGCGCGCTCAGATCTGCCCTCCGCGCGACCAGATCTGCACTCCGCGCGACCAGATCTGCACTCCGCGTGACCAGATCTGCACTCCGCGCGACCAGATCTGCACTCCGCGCGACCAGATCTGCACTCCGCGCGACCACATCTGCACTTCGCGCGCCCAGATCTGCCCTCCGCGCGCCCAGATCTGCACTCCGCGCGACCAGATCTGCACTCCGCGCGACCAGATCTGCACTCCGCGCGACCACATCTGCACTTGACGCGCCCAGATCTGCCCTCCGCCCAGATCTGCACTCCGTGCAACCAGATCTGCACTCGTGCGACCAGATCTGCCCTCCGCACGACCAGATCTGCCCTCCGCGCGACCAGATCTGCCCTCCGCGCGACCAGATCTGCATCTCCCGCGCTGAAATCTGACCATTTCGCGCCCATCTCTGCACGTCCCGCTCGTTTGCCGCGGGCTGTCCCGCGTGCATTCGCCACGGGCTTCCGAGTCGCGCGGATCTGCCGCACGGCTGCCCTCTTCGTCCCCTCCCCCCCCCCTCTCTCCCTTCCTCCTCCCATTGCACCACCAGCAGCACCCTCCCCCCTTTCCTCCCCCATAGCATCGCCCTCCTCCTCCTCCACCCAACCCACCCTCCGCTCCTCCCTTCCTCCTCCCATCCTACCCGCAGCAGCATCCGCAGCGGCACCAGCTGCAGAACCAGCAGCGGCACGGGCAGCAGGGCCAGCAGCAGCATTGGCAACGGTACCCTCGCACCATCCTCCTCCTGCCCTAGCCTCTACCCACCCTCATCTCTATGGCATCGTCGTCTGATTCTTCCGTCGACCTTGCCACTGTTGACGCGCTCGAGTTGCTGCCTGACAACTCTGCTGCTAATTGGCACTCTTATGCTCATTCCGTTGAGGTGCTCCTCTCCTCTGTTGTGGTCAGCGGCTACAACCTTCGCTCGGTTGTCTTTCCGGAAGGCGGTGGACTTCAGCCCGTGGCCCCCACCGCTCCTACTGGACCTGCCCCCGCCCACCCTGGCGCCGAGCCCTCTCCCCCCGGTGATCCTCCTCCTCCGGTTTGCCAGCAGCAGCCCTTTCCTACCTGGACTGCTGGGAGTGCTGCCTCTGCAGCCCATCTCTCGGGTGCGTCCCCCGCGCCGTCTGCAGGTGGTAGTGTGACCGCTTTCCCTTCCTCTGGTTTTGCTGGTTTATTAGGTCAACCTGAATCTGTTGCATCTCCCATGTACCCTGCTTCTGCTAATGAAACTTCGTTCCAGTACTCTGCCTCACCTTCCTCCACCATTGACTTCGTTCTGGACAGTGGAGCCACTGACACTGTCCTTCGCGACGCTGGTACACTGCGCCCTCTCCCCACACCAACCTCCCTCCTCGGCGCTGATAGCAGTTTTTCCATCCCTTGTCACAACACCTCCACCCTTCCCTGTCCTCTCTTTCCCTCAGGTACAGTCACCGGTCTCCACATTCCCTCCCTTCGTACTAACCTCCTCTCCCGAAGGTCCCTCCAACAAGCCATGATCACCACTCTCATCCCAGGTGGTGCTAACCATTGTGACCTATACCAAACCTCCACAGGTCATTTTCTCGCCCGTATTCCCTATTGTCCCCGCTCTCGTCTGTACACCCTTCGGGTTCCCTGCCCCCTCACCTTCCAAGTTGCCTCCCCCCCCCTCCTCCCCCCCCCCCCCTTCCCCTCCCTCCCACTAACCCACCCCTCCCCCCCCGCCCTCCTGACTCTGACTGTTCCTGTCGCTCCCTCTCCCACCCCACCATCCTCCTCCATCACAGGCTAGGCCATCCCAACTTCGCTACTCTGCGCTCCTCTGTCTCCTCCGGTCTCCTCCACGGTCTCCCCTCCTCCCTCCCTCCCCTCCCCAAATCCCCTGCCCCCCCCTGCACCGTCTGCGTTCAGAGCAAGCTCAAGCAGGAGCCGCACCGGAGCTCTCCCTCCGCTGCTACGCAGCTACTTGATCTTGTTCACATGGACCTATGGGGCCCTAATCCCTCTCCCACTCGCCAGGGCCATCGCTACCTTCTCGTGCTTGTTGATGATCACAGTCGGTACTCGTCCGTCTCTCTCCTTCGGACGAAGGCGGATGCCTCGGCTGCGATCATCGCCTGGCTCGAACGGGCAAAACCCATTTTGGGCGCCTTGTTCGCCGCCTTCACTCTGATGGAGGTGGTGAGTTCCTTAACAACCAAGTCTCCTCCTATTGTCAGTCTCGTGGCATCCTTCAGACTTACACCCTCCCTCACTCCCCACAGCAGAACGGCGTGGCTGAGAGTCGTGTTCGAGAGATCACCAAAACAGCCAGGTGTCTGCTTGTCCACGCCTCCTGCCCCCCTTCTCTTTGGGGCTACGCCCTCTTTCATGCCGCCCTCCTTACTAACCTTTACCCTCACACCCTTCTCCCCTCCATCACCCCCACTGAGCTGTGGACGAAGGACAAGCCTGATGCCTCATCACTTCGTGTCTGGGGCTCCAAGGCACATGTCCTCATTCACCCCTCTGACCGCTCCCGTTCCATGGGAAAGCTTGCCCCTCGTACCCTTCCCTGCATCTTCCTTGGTCATAATCCCTCCTCCCTTGACTACCTTTTCCTCCACCCACCATCCGGTCGTCTAATCCGCAGCCGGGATGTGGTCTTTGACGAGTCCTCTCCCTACTACTCCTCTCCCACATCTACTGACCCACTCCCCCCTCTCACCCGTCCCCTTGTCTGGTCTGACACCACCCCTCCCCCACTACTCCCTCCTCCCCCCATCCTCCCACCCCCCCCTTCTCCGCCGTCCCAGTCCCATGGTGCCCCTCCCTCTTCTGGTGACATCTTTGACCCGGAACCTCTGTCTTCTCCTGTCTCCCCCGCTCACTCCTCTCCTAGTACCCCTCCCCCCCCCCCCCTTCCTCTCCCTCGCCACCAACCCGTCCTCCCCCTTCCCGCACCATACTCACCCGATATCCCCACACCAGGTCACGTGACGGTATCCTTGGTGCACCGCCTCCCGTTACCCTCTCTACCTCTACCCTCCCCCCTCTCTCCCCCCTCCTCCGTCACTTCTTCCAGGCTGTCTTGCATCAAGCCCCTCATGCAACAACCCCCTCAACCACCTCCTCTCCAGCAGCAGCACCAGCAGTGGGACCAGCAGCGGCAGCAGCAGCAGCGCCAGCAGCCGCAGCAGCAGCAGGACCAGCAGCGGCAGCAGCAGCGGGAGCGGCATCGGCAGCAGCAGCGGGACCAGCAGCGGCACGAGCAGCACCAGCAGCAGCACCAGCAACAGTACCAGCAACAGTACCAGCAGCGGCACCAGCAACGGCACCAGCAGCGGCACCAGCAGCGGCACCAGCAGCGGCACCAGCAGCAGTACCAGCACCGGCACCGGCAACGCCTCCACCAGCAGCACCAGCAGCGGCACCAGCAGTCATCCGCGCCTTCCACACCTCCCTCTCTGAGGACTCCCATGAAGAGTTCCTTGACCTCCACCTTTATGACCCCTCGCTTCTACCCATCACGTTCGACCCCTCTGGCACACCTGTCTTCGCCTTCTCCTCTGCTCCCTCCATTTTCGTTCCTACCACGTACGAGGAGGCAATGGCGTGCCCTAACGCTCCGCTATGGCTCGCCGCCATCATCAAGGAGCTGGAGGCCTTTATCGGCAACTCCTCTTTTGTCGATGTGCCTCGCCCTCCCGCCCCTACGAACGTGGTGAAAGGAAAGTGGGTGTTTCGCGTCAAGCAGCTGCCAGGGGAGCCGCCCGTTTATAAGGCTCGTTGCTGCGCCAAGGGGTTCACGCAGCGGTATGGTTTTGACTTCTTCGATACCTTCTCCCCTACTGCCAAGCCTGCTATTGTTCGCGCCGTGCTCGACCTCGCCGCTCGCCTCAATATGGAGATCCACTCGATGGACGTTTCTAATGCCTTCCTACAAGGCGTCCTCCGCGAGCTTATCTACATGGAGCATCCAGCCGGCTTTCACCTCCCCTTCCCAGCAGACTCTGTCTGGCAGCTGCGTCGACCGGTGTATGGGCTCCGACAGGCCCCGAGGGAGTGGCATGCTAAACTTGCCGCCACCCTTGCTGAACTTGGGTTCCGCACCTCCCGCTCTTACGCCAGCCTCTTCCTCCGCACCTCCCCCTCCCCATTTTACATCCTTGTGTATGTCGATGACATGATTCTGCTCATTGCCGACCTTGGAGAGTTGGAGCATGTTAAGGCTGAGTTGGGCACCCGTCTCAAGTGCAAAGACTTGGGAGAGCTGCAGCATTATCTGGGCATGACCATCACTCGTGACCGCTCCGCCCGCACCATCTCACTCTCCCAGGGTCATGACTTGCAGCAGGTCTTGGAGTGGTTTGACATGGCCCGCGGCGGCGCCCAACATACACCTCTTTCTGTCGGGCACCACCTCTCTCCACCCACCTCCCCCTCAGCCTCCTCCCATCCTTATCCTGAGCTCATCGGCTCCCTCATGTACGCCATGGTCTCCACTCGCCCTGACCTTGCCTACCCCATCAGCGTCCTCGCTCGTTTTGTTGGTGCAGGCAAGCATACGGAAGAGCACTGGCAGGTCGCCAAGCGTGTCCTCCGGTACCTTCGTGGCACCAAGGACTATGTCCTTACCCTTGGCGGCCCCTCCCCACCTCTTCTCAGCGGCTACAGTGACTCCTCCTGGGCTGATTCCCGGCCAGATCGTCGCTCCTCCCAGGGCTATGGCTTCTCTCTTGGCAGCGGCCTTATCAGCTAGCGCTCCACCCGCTCCTCGGCAACAGCCCTCTCCTCCTGCGAGGCGGAATTGTATGCCGCCACCATGGCTGCGCAAGAGGCCCGCTGGCTCACCTTCCTTCTTGAGGAACTTGGTGCCCCCCAGCGCTGTCCCACAATTTGGTGTGACAATGCTAGTACCATTCACCTCACCAAAGATGCTGTGTTTCACGGGCGCTCCAAGCACATTGAGCTCCGTCATTTCTTCATTCGCGATCTTCAGGCGGGGCACCTTCGCCTCGACAAGGTTGACTCGGCGGCCAACCTTGCCGACATCTTCACAAAAGCTCTTCCTCATGCCGCTCACTCTTTCCTACTTCGTCTTCTTGGCCTCACTCCTCCTAAGTCGCCTCCCGCCTCTTGATTTTAGCCTTCTAGCCTTATGCATGTTGGGGGGTTGTGTTGTAATTTCATATTTCATACAACATACTAGGCATGATCATTAGGCCCGACCCGACCCGACCCGACCCGACTTGGGCGGGCCAGCCGGGTTTCGGGTCGGGTCGGGTCGGGTCGGAACTTCTAGGAATCCTGGCCCGACCCGGGTATCGGGTGCCGGGTCAGGCTTGACCCCCCCCCGGGTCGGGTCGGGTAGGGGCCGGGTCGGGTCGGGTCGGGCCAGAACCCCATATGCAGTGTGTAGGGGTTTCCTCAATACTGTCCAGTGTTGCAAAGACTGAATGTTTGTGTAATTTATAATTATATGAACGTCCTCCCTTCTGTAAATTAACTATTCAAAGTTGCGTAAACTGTTACACGTGTTTGGAAAAAACCTACAAAGGCCTAAAAGCTAACGGAGTCAACTAGTAGTTCGACGCACAGGAATAAGAACCAATCAAGTTTTGGTCCGATCACGTTATCTGATGAAGTTAAGGGCATGAGCATCAATTACGAACAAATATCACAACCCCATCGATTCATCCTCCACTCCCAGGGTGGGATTGGCCGTTGAGGTGCCCTTGGGAGCGAGAGTCCCCGAAGGGTGGTGGTCCTGCCACGTCTTAATCAGCATGGAAGCACGCACTTGGCCAGCTGCCAGTCGGTGTCGCTGCCAAGTAATGATGTTCCTGCTCTGTGAGAATGCGCGCTCACTCGCTGCTGACGAAGCCGGTACCCCCAGATAATCTTTAGCCATCGCCCTCAAGCCCTTCAGTGTCTCCCTGCTGCGCCAATACTCCAATGCGCTTCCACCCCTCTGCCTCCCCTCTGCCAGGTACTGATCCACCTCATCCTGTAGATCCTCCCCCTCTTCGGCCTCCATGGCGTCCCACGCAGCGAACAACTGAGACTGGATGCTGACATTTGCCGATGCATCCACACCCCCACCCCCTGCCGACGCATGCACCCCTGCACCCCTCGCACTAGTCACCTCCCCACCATCTCGCAGCGCCGTGGTGCTGGCTGCCTGGTACTCTGGAAGGCGCGCTCGTACCAGGGCCTTCACCCTATCAGGTCCTAGCTCCAGTGTTGTCCCTCTCGAATTCCCCTCTGCTGCCCTGACTCGGTGCTTGAAGGGCGCGAGCTTCTGGCGCGGGTCCAAGAAAGTGGCTATCGCTGCCTCCTCGCTCACACCCCCCATGTGTCGCTCCAGCTTGCTCAGAGCAGCAGTGATCAGCGATGAGCGCAGAGGGGAGATGCCAGGAGTGCGCTGTGCCTTCTCCTGCAGATCAATCAGCGCGTTGTACTGCGGTACAACGGCTGAGAGGGTAGGGTACAGAGAACCCTCGGCGAAGAGGGTGACTTGCTCGAATGGGGTGAGGAAGTCTCGGAGCTCGGCGAGGTCGTCCCAGTGCGCATCCGTCAACCTGATGGCGTCCCACGCCTTCTTAGTCTCCTTGCTGATGGATGATTGGTATGGGTCACATGGGTTGTAAAGATGGAGGCACAGTATGGGATTGTGGCACATGCATGGGATGGTGGCACATGCATGGGATGGTGGGACATGCATGCATGGGATGGTGGCACATGCATGCATGGGATGGTGGCACATGCATGCATGGGATGGTGGGACATGCATGCATGGGATGGTGGCACATGCATGGGATGGTGGCACATGCATGCATGGGATGGTGGCACATGCATGGGATGGTGGGACATGCATGCATGGGATGGTGGCACATGCATGCATGGGATGGTGGCACATGCATGCATGGGATGGTGGCACATGCATGGGATGGTGGCACATGCATGCATGGGATGGTGGGACATGCATGCATGGGATGGTGGCACATGCATGCATGGGATGGTGGCACATGCATGGGATGGTGGGACATGCATGCATGGGATGGTGGCACATGCATGGGATTGTGGCACATGCACGCATGGGATGGTGGCACATGCATGCATGGGATGGTGGCACATGCATGGGATTGTGGCACATGCATGTGAATCCAACCATACGTACATCTGAATCGTCGAAAAACATGGCAATGGGCATGCGCAGCTCGAAGCCCCTGTTCACCATGTGGAGTGTAGAACCCCATCTCGTCACGCAGTCCACGATCAAACGCAACGGACCCGATGGTCGCCGAGAACCTGGAGGACCCTGGGGCCGGGTCGCCGCGTATCCCTTCTGGAGCTCGAAGAAACGATCTGTGCGCAGTGTGGACCAGCCGATGTAGTTCGCCACGTCTCGCAGCCTCTTGAGTGGCTCGGCCACCTCGTCAACCTTCAGTGCAGCTTGCACTGCAAGGTTGACGACGTGCGCCATGCACCTGTTGGGGCAATGCATTGTGCACAACCTTAATGTCACTGTACCACATGAGCACTGCCATAACAAACATGGTGGACTACGCCAACAGTTTATAGCATACCCTTACGGAGACAGCCCCATAGTACCTGAAGTGCCTCCAGCGACTGAGCAGTGGTGGGTGCCTGGGCCGTGAGCCCGGCCTGGCGTCAGGTACACCGGCCAGCAGACGCATCGCCCTGCTGTTGTTCTCGGCGTTGTCACACGTCACGGCGAACAGCATCTTCTCCAAGCCCCACTCCCTCAACACCTCCTCCAGCTCATCGGCTATCAAGTCCCCCGTATGAGAGCCCTTAAGCTCCCTGAAGTCTATAACAGCCTGTTTTAGCTGGAAATCGCTGGTGACATAGTGGGCAGTCACCCCCATGAAGGCCACGTTGTTCTCACCGGTCCAGATGTCAAAGGTGAGGGACATCCTTCCCGCCAGGCCATCACCCACCAGTAGCTGCCGCATGTCCTCCCGAGCAGCCTCCCCGTATGCCTGCATGTCCCGTGCCAAGCGATGGCGTGAGCCGAGCAGTAGCGCAGCTCCCGGGTTCAGCATCTGGACAAATGCTTTGAACTGTAACGCAGGAGTCAAAGGATGTCGGTAAAAGGATTATGAAGATGCTTCGGGATTAGCCAACAGAATGCAGTGCGGCTGCCCTGTACGAATATGACCACCTCAATACGAAGATGAACATGACCAACGGCAAGAGAACGGCGTCACTCACCTCGCGACACTCAACAAGTCGAAACGGAAGGTCAGCTGCCGCAAATAGCAGCACCAATCCCTCGCGCAGCTGCTGGCCATGAACACGCGGCGTGACGAATGCGGCCATGCTCATCTGCCTACTCCCACCAGCCTCGGATCCGCCTGGCACAGCGCTGTCTGGTGTCTGTACAATCCTGGGCCACGTGGCTGCATGCTCCCAAGGCCACGTTGTCTGGTCGGGGACATCCGGACCCCATCCCCCATCGGGAAACGTCAGGTTGTCTGGCTTGTTTGGATCCTTGAAACGCCGACACCAGATCTGCAGACTGGGGTAGTGGCTCCTCTTGAGGTGTCTCTTCCCCGTGCTCGTGCAACTACCTTTCCAGCTAATCTTCTTCTTGCAAATCTTGCAATTCCTAGCCTCGTTCACATCCTTCTCACTGAACATGCCACGAACCAGGCCGGGTTCTGCATTCCTAAGCACCTCCTCAGTCCATGGGTCCAGCTCCTCGTCAGTAGGGGTCCTGCCCGCCCTGTCGGACCTCTGGCTTGCAATCACAGCAGCAGCTCCAGCCCCCGTAGACCCACCCAAAGGTGCACCACCTGCCGCAGCGGCGGAGGTACCTGCCCCTGCTGCGCCCGACCCCTCAGAACCACCCGCGGCTGCCCCCTGCGGCTGCGAATTCGACGCCGGCCCGGCCCCTCCAGCTCCCGACCCCACAGGCCCACTCGGGCGTGGCCTCTTTGCTGCTGCACCGCTGCCACGCGCGCCACTGCCACCAGCCTGGCCCGCTCCTCTCCCTCCCCAACCCTCATCACCCGATCCTCCACTCGTGCCGGCCGCCTCCCCCGGAGCCGGCCTCCAATCCGGGTCCTTCTCCTTTCCCCGTGTTCCTTGCTCCTCCGTCACCGGACCAGGTCCTAGAGACTCCCATTCCCGCACCTCTTCACGCCTCCTCGTCGCGATTGCATCGTCCCACCCAATTTCCTGCCCATTGAAGACGCTCCCCAAGCGAAAACTGGCCCTGGAGGCCGGTGTCGGGAGGCCTCCAAGTGAAGCCCCAGGAATAGCCCGTGAGCTGTCTTCTTCCCCCTCCATTCGCGTGCAAGCGGCGTCGATTACGTTTCGGACCTTGGAGTCGCGACGTTTTTGTAATGGCGCAGGCCTAGACAATTGGGGGTCGCGTCCCTAAAGATGCGGGCGTGGTAGGCGCGAAGTGGGCGATTTGAACGCGGGGCCAGAGTTTAGTCGTGTGTGAGAGCGTGGAATAAGTAAGTCTATAAAATCGAAAATCTGTGGTTGGTCACGCTAGGCTAAGAACTCCATTCCGCCAACATTGAACCACATGAAATAGGGTTCCTAAACATGGGCGCTGGTTTAGAGAGTTATAGAGGTTAAGAACGAGCTAAGTTAGAGAGTGCTAGCTGCCTAGGTATAGCAGATCGAAGTCAATGTCGAGGGAAAAAAAAAACCCTAGACATTGACTTGGCGATCTGCTTTACTTCGAATTGTCGAGGGAGGGAAACTCGGGTCGGGCCAAATGCCCGACCCGACTTAGGGCGCGGTACCCGATTTCGAGTCGGGTCAAATTTCGGGTCAAAAACTGACCCGACCCGACCCGACCCAGTTTCGGGTGACGGGTCGGCCCGACCCGGCCGGGTAAACCCGACCCGACCCGCCCGGGTCAACGCTTCAAAATGTCTGACCCGACCCGGGTCAAAACCCGGGTCGGGTCGGGTCGGCCCGACCCGCCGGGGCAGGATGATCATGCCTACAACATACATAGGCTAGAAGTGTAGCACATTTATAAATTGGGGGGTTGCTTAGTGTACCCTCCAACCACATTTTGTGGTTGGTTGGGATTGGTCCTTAGCTCAACCAATCCCAACCAACACACATTTGTGGTTGCTTGGGTCACAAGCAAGCTCACCCATTGGCCAACGTATTGGCTAATAGGGTAAGCTTCCCTCTCATCTCACTCTTGCTCATTGCTTGTACTAAAGAGCCTCTTGGCTCATTATTCAATATATCAATTCTCTCTCTTTTAACAAATATTACTGCCAAGAGTGAAGCAGCAGCCTTGGGAGGAGGAAGAGAAAGCAGACAGACAACCTCAGCTTCCTCGTCAGCAAGCTCACGGATCTGGGCGAGGTGAGGCAGCGTCGCCGTCGAGGTGTCGGTCGGCGGGGTGGTCGACGTCCGTCCTGACACCGGTCCGTGCTCCGACTTCCGCACCTCCAGCGACATATCCTCGTAAAACACCACGTTCGACGAGGTGACCACCCGGTTGTCGGCGACGTCGAGGAGCTCCCAGCCCTTACTCTCCTCCGACACGCCGAGGTGAAGGCCCCACCTGGCCTTCGGCTTCAGCTTCCCACCACGCTGCTGCTCGAGGACCAAGAACTGCATCATGCAGCCCCACACCCGCACCAGCGACAGGTCGGGCTTCATCCCGGTCAGCAACTGGTACGGTGTAGTCCCCGGCGATAGCGTCGACCTCTCAAGGCAGTTGCGGACCCAGACGGCCTGCCTCAGAGCGAGGTGCCACCAGTGGTGCTGCACGCCCACGTGCAGCAGTATCGTCCGCACCGACTCCACCACCGTCCTCATCTCCCTCTCCACCAAGCCGTTCTGCTGCGGGGCGTATGGGCAAGTAAGGTCGTGGACGATCCCCTGTCCATCTACGAAGTCGGTGAACTTCTTCCCGAGGAACTCCCCTCCTCGGTCGGAGCGAAGCATCAGCACCGGCTTCTGCGTCTGCCTTTCCACCAACACCAGCCACTTCTGGAACTCCTGCAACACATCCGGTTATTCTAATGAAGCGGATCAAGCCAAATGCAGCTGAAGTTTGACAACCGTTTTACCAAGACAACATGACGAAGTCCTTTATTCCAGTTTTATAACTGTTTGATGATCGCTTTTTTTGTTTTTGTTAGTGCTTAGTGCTTTCTATAAATGTGTGCTTGTGTTTGATTGTAATCACAACTTTGACGAGTAAAAATATTCTCTATCGACGTTTTGACGCGAGGAGAATTTTCTGCACACGTTCCAATTTGTCATCGACACTTCTGCATATGAGTTTGGGAGTGCTCTAGTGCACACGACTGCTTTCACGCTTGAAAAGTCTCTCTACAAACACGGACCCTTGGATAAGGGCTGGTTCTATCAGGCACCCAATGACCCTTGGAGGTGACCCTGTGGGGACTATCTAGCGTTGATTAAAGGTGTGTTAAGAGCTTCTAGGTCCCCAAATGGTAGTCAACATCCCCAACCTCCCCCCCCCCCCCACACGAGATCCACCCGCCCTACCTTTTTTGCTGCCTGCCCGTCAGAGCATCAGAACCACCGTCAAACTCTCGGAGAAAGCGTAAAGATCATTCTGTCCAAACAGTAGCGTAAAAAATGCTGGCTCCATCAATTTCAACTAAACATTACACCCTTCGCATGTTTTATCATCAGGCAACTTTTCCAGAATGCGCTGACCGGGTCCATTCCATCCACCATCGGCAACATGAGCAACCTCAAAACCTTGTGAGTAACTTCAAGGGATCATAAAAAGAGCTAGGATGACCCTGCACAGGTTCATACATAAGAGGGCTAGAGCTGGCAGTTAAGAAAACGTATGGCCTTGGCTTGACTCTACACAACTCCTAACTCGACTTCCACTCAAAGTGACTTGAATGGACTCGTCTCATGGCTTTCCCATGCCCCATAAAAGGTTTTTTGGCTGTCCTAACATTTTTTTGCTTGCCTAGGCTTGCGTTTAACCCAGCGTCTAATCAGCCCTAGACGCGTCTTCCGCAACTTAGAGAGAGAGACTCCAACAAATTTATCTGCATTCGGGCCGAGTCCACCCAATCCGGGTGGATACTTTTCTCATGCCTAGGCCTAAGCTCTCCTTTTTATCTGAG
Source organism: Closterium sp. NIES-65 (assembly GCA_948144175.1). Classification (NCBI taxonomy): domain Eukaryota; kingdom Viridiplantae; phylum Streptophyta; class Zygnematophyceae; order Desmidiales; family Closteriaceae; genus Closterium; species Closterium sp. NIES-65. The sequence continues at coordinate 298,394 of CANXME010000927.1, forward strand.
AACAAACACACACACACACACATACACACACGCACACACGCACACACACATCCACATACACACACACACACATACACACACACACGCACACACACATCCACATACACACACAAACACACACCTTGCCAAAGCTGCTGGCAACAGACTTTTCTTCGATTGCTGACAGTGACGACATTATATTATGGAATACGCTCTCTTTGCACTGTTCACGCTCACAAGTTTCAACTCATTCTTGTGCCCTGCTATGCATTTCCATCACCACTAACGTTGTGTACTGTGTATCCCTTCCTGTTGCTTCTGAATGTCTACATATTTGCGTGTTTGTGTGATGCTCAAATCATTGCCTGTTGTTTTCATTCGTTTTCACTTGTTAGAAGGGCTTGCAACACTGTGCTATATAGTCGATGGTAACGTTAGCACCTTGTTCATCACGCACCGTTTAGAGTAGGTAGCTTGTATCACAATCATATTTCAGCATGTCATGATCTTTTCAGTCCTTGCTTTGTGATATCATTGCTCCCTCTCCTACCATTTGGTTCATTCATTTCTTATTTTTGTCTGAATTTCATGACACCTTCCCATGTGCTTGGTAACTAGTGTTCGCCGTATCTATTTTCAACAAGTAAGAAACCCTATTTATGTATTCTTTCCACGCATGTTTTACCAACAGATTTCTTAACCACAATGCACTAACTGGTTCCATTCCATCCACCATTGGCAACATGAGCAACCTCAAATACTTGTGAGTAACATCAAGGGATCATAAAGACAGCCAAGACCCCTCACAGGTTCATACATAAGAGAACCAGAGCTGGCAGGTAAGAAAACGTCTGGACTTGGCTCGACTCAACACAACTCCCAATTTGACTTCCACTCGAAGTGACTTTCGACTCAACTCATGAGCATGTCTAACCCATGTTGTAACTATCCCAGCAAGAGAGACTCCAACAAATGTATCTGCGCTGAAAAATAAACAGCTCCAACTTTCTCAAACCGTAGTAACCCACATGTGTCCAACTCAACTCAGGAGTTGGGTGTCGTGGGCCTCGGTTGGACAGGAACAGGATTTTACTGAAGACCAAAAACCAGCATGACTCATTGAGAGTGTCATAATCTTCCTAGTGCAGGGTTTGACTAGCTCGATTCTGGGCTGGTTTATGACAGGCCAAAATAAAACGTGGGTTTACCCTTCATGTACCAGTTTTTAAGGGTGAACTGGGGCCTGCCCTTGGCTATGACTACGAAGAGGGGTTGCAATGTAAGCATGAGCAGCCTATCAAGTGGTTTGTGCCTTTATGCACTCTTGCTTTGGTACTTCAACATTTTGGGCACGGTACCTGGGCATTTCCAGTTTTATGTGAGCATGGCTTTCAGCCATGCCTCAGGACACGGTAAGGCAATCACAATGCATGCAGTGTTTTACACAATGATGGGTCATTCGAGCTCACGGAGAGAACTTGCACTGGCCATAGGTAGGAGGTACATATAATACCAAGGGCTGAACTGTGACTTCTTTGGCTCAACCTTGTTCCGCCTATCAAACATCGTATGTTGATTCTGAAATGTGTTTTGCCTGGTTGGGAAATATCTCACAAGAAGCAGATTATGCATCTCATGCTTGACTGGACTCTGTCACGTTGGTTGAACAAAAATCTCTACCGCAACTCGATCAACCATGTTAACCTGGAATAGCCTCATAGGATATGCGTCCGTCCCCTGCCACAATTCATGACCTTTTCATTTCCTTCTCTGACTGTCTCCTACTGTCAACCAATATCTGATTCATTCATTCGTGTTTCCATCCCTGTACAGGTAAAACTTCTTGCATGTATGCACGGTTAGGACCCTTGTTAGCGAAGCTTCGACTGTGTCTATTCTGTCTGTTATCTGTTATTTCCATCCATTGCAGTGATGTTAGCGAGAACAACCTCACTGGCCAACTCCCTCCAACAATGGGCAATCTCGGTTATCTTTCATACCAGTAAGGCACTTAAGCATTGTAAAACAGACATAACGTGCACAATGTGCACAGGGTGAAGCTAGTTCAGAAATGCTTGAGAAAGATTTCACAAGTGGATACAAGTAAAACATGAACTAAAATGGACAGAGAGTGAAGAGAACTCACTTGGAGGCGACTTGGGCTGGTCCAAGTGACGAAATGGGTCTCCAAAGGACTTGGGGTGCTAAATGGATGCTCAACTCACCCACAGTGAAGATAGGGATGTGAGAGACCCACAGCTCGGCTTTTGCCTAACTCCCCTTCCACAGCCTAGACTACAAGCTCCAGCAGCTAGGGTACCTGGACTCTAATGAAGTAGTTTGGCGGAACAGAACTCAACTTCTTGGTGTTCCGTTTCCTTCACTCCCAAACGTCCACCAAGCATAGCCACACCAACCTGGACGCCAATATTCACCATCCAGGATCATGTGTCTTGTCGCGTTATTAACACTTAGCCGGCAACTAAGTGTGAATTTCGCAGCAGCCAAGGTGAGGGTGTACTATAGTTTACTGCTTTTCGCATTTTTACTTTGTGTGCTTGCTTTGGAAGGTTGCTGTACTATACAGAGTCGAGCTGCTGAGGATTTCGAGGAGGTTGATGAGGAGGTTGGTGGCGAATTCGATTCCAGCCAGCCTGGGAATTCAATTCGCCATTCACCAGGCTGGAAGGCGGTGCATGCCTAGTGGGCCCAGTGGGACCCAGCTAGCACCTTGAAGCCTACGCGATCAGCTAAGCTTAGGGGTAGAGGTAGCTTGCGGGACAAGGCAACTAGGCAGGAGGGGATGTAGACTGGGGTAGCGCTCAGACTCGTTGCTTTTTGCTTGTATGTTTCTCGTTTACTGCAATTTGCTTTCCTAATCCGAAGGGAACTAGCAGTAGGAGAAGCTAACAGCAATCTGACTGAGCCCTTGCGAGGGAGTTTAGACTTGTTGCATACAAGCAAAAAGGCTGCTTACGACTGTCTAGAGTACAGGGGACAGGCTTGATCGCCTGGAGTAGAGCACGGTGATGCGCCGTGAGGCATGAGTGAATTCGATCAGGAGCTTCATACTCATCAACTGCGCTCGGGTCACCGATTCCCTGCGAGGATGATGGAGGGACGTGATCCGCCAATTAGGACGCCTGGATTTCGCGCGGGAGAGGGAGATAACAACGCACGTGGTAATCAAGGATCGGATCGGGAGAAGGAAGTGTTGGTGTTAGGCTCCAATCTCACATTTTGTACTTGTACTTTTATATCCTAGTTTAGTGTAGTTTGCACTTTGTGTTTGGTTGGGTGTACACCCACATCCCAACCAAACCCAAATGTAATCTCCAAGCAATCTCCAACCCACCAATTGGAGATTGCCTTGGGATTACCCTTGATTCTCTAGGATTGCCTCCTGATTCCCTCCTCATCCCTACCTTGCTCATTCCGGATGTACTTAAAGAGCTTTGAGCTCACTACTATAGTATCGATTCTAAGCTCAAGTTCTGACATGGTATCAGAGCAGCTCAACCGCATACGCGGATCGTGATCCTCTCATCTCTGCGGATACTTGTCCCGCAAACCTCGGGGAAGCCATCGCCAATCTCGTCACCGTTGATTCGCGACATTCATCGGCGGAATTTCTCCCGCCACATCTTCCCGTCACCATCGACGGAAACTTCTCTGGTAAGCGCATCGTCGGCGCTCTAACCTAACACTCGTTTTCATCAATTCGTCACTCTCGTCACTTCTTCTCCTCGTCGGGCCGCCGCCCGTCGCCCTGCAGCTTCTCTTCGGGCTGCCGCCCGTCGCCCTGCAGCTTCTCGTCGGGCCGCCGCCCGTCGCCCCGCAGCGTCATCTTCGGGCTGCCGCCCGTCGCCCCGCATCTGCACTCCTACCCCCATCCCCCCTCTTTCCCGCAGCTGAACAGCTGCAGCAACGCAGCCGAGCAGCAGCGTAGCCGCGTAGCCGAGCAGCCGTGTAGCCGCGAAGCCGAGCAGCAGCGTAGCCGCGAAGCTGAGGGTGGTGTGTGGGGGGGTGTGTGGGAATAGGATTAGTAGGTAGTTGACACTAAATTGGCGTCTCAGTCAAAATCTCCTTTGGAAACCCCAAACCTCAAGTTCCTATCGGTGACTTAAGAGCGGCGCTCCGCGCGAGAAGTTAAGGGGTCTCCACCATGGCTTTCTCGTCTTCCACCATGGCGAACCCCATCACCTTGCTCCGCCTTGAAGCCGATGGCTCTAGCTCCAACTTCAAGGCGTGGAGCTACGGAGTTGACAAGCACCTCCTGAGCCGTGACGTGCAGGGCCTTGACCTCAAGGACGTCCTCCTCAACCGTGGCAAGGGGAAACAGCCCACTCTTCCCCGTGAACCGACCGAATCTTCAAGTGATGCTGACGTGATGGCGTACGAAGAAGCTGTTGAGAAGTACCGGAAGTGGGAGAAGGCCGATGCTGCCATCATCAGCGTCTTCATTGCCTCCACCCCTCCCGAACTTGTCAACACGTTCCACAACTACCCTACCTCCAACGCCATCTGGAAGTATCTCCAGGATCGGTTCATGAACAAGACGGCGGTCGGAGTGGCGATTCTCATCCCCAGCATGTTTCAAGTCCGTCTTGAGGACTACTCAGGAATGGCTGACTACATCGCCAAGGTGCAGACCATTCATGGTGAACTCAAGGAGCTGGGTATAGTCTTCCCCGAACTAGCCCCTGCAGCCGCCCTTCTTGTTGGTCTCTCCTCGGCATATGAAGTCACGAGAAAGATGCTCCTCACGCTCTCAGCGGAAGACCTCACCTTTGCTAAGGTCTCCACCGCACTCCTCTCTGCCGAGAAAGACTCCACGGCTCAGGCCAAGGCATACGCCATCCGTGCTCCCATGCCCCCAGCAAGTGTTGCAGCGGCCCTTGCCTCGGCGCCTTTCCAGCGCAACCGCTTTCCTCCGTGCACCTACGTCGTCAAGTATGGCAACCGCAAGGGACAAGTGTGTGGTGGCACTAACCACCCCCTTGCCACGTGCTTCAAGAAGAAAGACGACGAGTGGTATGCCATCCACGGGGTTGACAAGAAGCCGCCAAACTGGATGCGCGCTCGTAAGGCCAATCTCGTTGAGGTCCAGGACCCCTCTTCGGCTAGTGCTAGTGATAGTGCTCCTGTTGATGTGCGTATCAACGTGTTGTTTCCTGGCACTGCCATGATTAATGAAGCCACTTCCCAGTACATCGACTCATCACAGGCACCACAGTACATAGAGTTCACACTCGACAGCGGGGCCACTCACACTGTGCTCAAGGAGACACTCTCCTTCAAACCCTATCCAGCACCTATCCCTCTCTTGGGAGCTGACTCCAGCTTCACCACCCTAGCCAAGGGCACCTCCACAGTCCCATGCCCAGCCTTCCCTTCCGGCACCGTCACTGGCATGTGCGTGCCTTCACTACGCCACAATCTAGTGGCTCAAACAGAAATTCAGAAAGCAGGGCTACGCACCATCTTCTCGGAGAATGAGGACCACTGCGACATCATTGACCCACTCACCAACAAGGTCTTGGCCCGCTTCACCCTCAATAGCAGCGGCCTCTACACGCTACGCGTTCCTCTCCCACAGGTTTCAACCACCCAAGCACAGGCTCCCATCACACCATGCACATGTCGCAGCCTCTCCAACCCGACCATCCTCTATCATCATCGGTTAGGGCACCCAAACTTCCGCACGCTTGCTGACATGGCCTCCAAGAAACTTCTTCTCGGCCTGCCAGCCACACTTCCTCCACCACCTGACTCACCCGCTCCCACGTGCCTTGATTGCACAAAGAGCAAACTGCGCCAACAGCCCCACACTGCCTCACCCACAATCGCAGCGGCACCACTGGACCTAGTGCACATGGACGTCTGGGGCCCTGCCCCTGTTCTTGCACGAGGTGGATATCGCTACTTCCTAGTTATCGTGGATGACCACTCACGATACGTCTCTGTTCACCTCCTCCACACTAAGGCTGAGGCTCCAGAGGTCATCATGGCGTGGGTCAAGCAGGCACAGACCACCTTTGACCGCAAGGTCAAGCGCCTTCACTCGGATGGGGGGGGTGAATTTTGCAACGACAAGCTCAAAGCCTTCTGCTCCTCCGAAGGCATCCAGCAAAACTTCACCCTCCCTGACAGCCCTCAACAGAACGGCATAGCTGAGAGCCGCAACCACACCCTAGTGCAGATCACTCGGTGCCTCCTCAGCCACTCCAACGCTCCACACTCTCTCTGGGGATACGCTCTCTACCACGCCGCCCTCCTCTACAACCTTTACCCCCATCCGCACCTTCCCGACACCACTCCAACCACACTCTGGCTCGGGAAAACGCCCACTGCTCGCTCTCTTCGCGTTTGGGGATGCACCGCCTATGTCCTCCTCAACCCTCAGGCTCGACGCCAGAACGGTGGCAAGCTCGGTCCCAAGACTCAAACGTGCATCTACCTTGGGCACAACGCCGACTCACCTGACTACCTCTTCCTCAATCCCTCCACTCAACAGTTGGTCAGGAGCCGCGACGTTGTCTTTGATGAGACCCGCCCATTCTACTCCCCTTCAGGACGGGACCCTCTCCCTGATCCACCCTCCCTCGTGTGGGCAGACTTTGACGCGCCTCCCGACCTCCCGCCTGCTCCTGCCCCCTCACCTCCTCCCTCTCCTGCCATCCCACCATCTCCCTCTGAGGTCTCTGACCCGGCCTCACCGGTGTCTTCGGCAGCTGCTCCGCCCCCCCCCTCACCTTCCTCACTACCCGCTGCACCGCCCCCTCCGAGCGCACCTATCACCTACCATCGGCGGTCCCACCCTCCGGCCCCACCTCCTCCCCCAGTTCCCCCCACCACAGAGGAACCCGCTCTCCCACAGTCGCCCGAGCTGATCACGTACCGCCGGCGGCCCATTCCCCCACCCAAGCCTCCTAAGTCACCCTCTCCGACACCGCCTGCCCCACCCTCCTCACCGGTGGCTCATGGCACCCGCTCCCATCGCGCTGCTCTTCCACTCGCAATGGTTCTTCGATACACAACGATCACACCGCCTCCTCCTGCTAGGGGGGATGTGCCCTCTACCCTTCTAGAAGACAGGCATGAGGAGCTGTGTGATCTCCATGCAGTCATTCCTCAGCTCTCACACATCTTCCCCGATATCACTGGCTCACCCTCCCTCAACCTCGCGGAGAACCCGACCATCCCTATCCCTCTCACCGTCCAAGAGGCTCTCTCAGGCCCTCATGCTGCCGAATGGCGTGCTGCCATGGACGCGGAGATTGCAGCATTCACTCGCAACCACTCCTTCGACGACGAGACTCCACCTCCAGGAGTCAACATCGTCGGGGGCAAGTGGTTGTTCCGTGTAAAACAGCTCCCAGACGAGGCACCGGTGTTCAAAGCGCGTTACGTAGCCAAGGGCTTCACCCAGCAGCGGTACCGCGACTTCGACCTAATCTTCTCCCCCACATCCAAACCTCCCACCATTCGAACGCTCATGGATGTTGCAGCTCGAGAAGACTTTGAGATCAAATCCATGGATGCCTCCTCCGCCTTCCTACAAGGACGTCTCAAGGAGACAGTGTTCATGGACAGACCAGAAGGCTTCCCAGGAGAATTCCCTCCCAACACAGTCTAGAAGCTGAATCGCCCCGTCTACGGCCTTAAGCAAGCCCCTCGCGAATGGCACAACAAGGTGAAAGAAGTCCTCCTCTCCCTGGACTTCCACCCCTCAACTGCTGACCCGACTCTCTTCATCCGTCGTCATTCTGAGCCATTCTACATCCTAGTTTACGTGGATGATTTTATCCTCGTTGCCAAGGACTCGGCCCAAATGACCTCAGTCCAGGCAGCCCTGAGCAAGGCCCTCCAGATGAAAGACCTCGGTGACCTCAAGCACTACCTGGGAATGGAGATCACTCGTGATCGCAAGGCTCGCACCATCTCACTCTCCCAGGAGTTCTACATCGACAATGTGCTCAAGCGGTTTGAGATGGAGCTGTGCACACCTGTTGCCACCCCGCTGCCGCTGCAACACCTCCTTACAGCTCCTGCTGTACCCACACCAGAGGCCTGCTCTGAGCCATACCCGGAACTTGTTGGGTCCCTCATGTACGCCATGATGTGCACCCGACCGGACTTGGCCAACCCAGTCAGTGTTCTCTCTCGTTACGTGGCCCCGGGTCGCTTCACTAATCTTCATTGGAAGGCAACAAAGCGGGTGCTGCGCTATCTTAAGGGCACAAAGTCCCACGTTCTCACACTCGGTGGGCTCTCCCCTCCTCGCCTGGAAGGTTACACAGACTCCTCCTGGGCTGATGACCAGACCGACCGACGCTCCTCTCAGGGGTACTGCTTCACCCTCGGGAGCGGAACTGTCAGTTGGCGCTCCACCAGGTCGTCTGCAGTCTCCCTCTCCTCCTGTGAGGCGGAGCTCTACGCAGGCACCATGGCTGCTCAGGAGGCCCGTTGGCTCACCTTCCGACTCCAGGAGCTTGGCTTCCCTCAGTCAACCCCCACCCTCTGGTGTGACAACCAGAGTACCATCCACATCTCTCAAGACCCTGTGTATCACACCCGCACCAAGCATATTGAACTTCGGCACTTCTTCATTCGTCACCTTGTGCAACAAGAGCAGCTGAAGGTGGAATACGTGGCATCTGACTGCAACCTGGCTGACCTGTTCACCAAGCCCCTTGGGAAGGTTCCCCACCATCGTCTCCTTGGCGCCATGGGGCTCTGCGCTCCTCCTTCTCCGCCATGAGTTCGATTGACGCCTCAGGGGGGGTGTTGGTGTTAGGCCCCAATCTCACATTTTGTACTTGTACTTTTATATCCTAGTTTAGTGTAGTTTGCACTTTGTGTTTGGTTGGGTGTACACCCACATCCCAACCAAACCCAAATGTAATCTCCAAGCAATCTCCAACCCACCAATTGGAGATTGCCTTGGGATTACCCTTGATTCCCTAGGATTGCCTCCTGATTCCCTCCTCATCCCTACCTTGCTCATTCCGGATGTACTTAAAGAGCTTTGAGCTCACTACTATAGTATCGATTCTAAGCTCAAGTTCTGACAGGAAGGGAGTGGACGGAGAGAACCACCGCTCAGCTCAGCTTGTGATTCACCGGCAGGCGGAAGCGGAATTCGCCCTGTAGGGACTGGACCTAGACGAGGACCTCCTGACCTGGGAGGGGAAGATAATTACGAAGAACGGCGAAGTCAGAAAGGAGGAGACGATCACCATGAAGAACGACGAAGCTTGCGAGAAGGAGACGACCAGCAAGAAGAGCGGCGAAGTCAGAGAGGAGGAGAACAGTATCATGGATTCTCAGCGGGTGTGTACGAAGCCATGGAGGCTGGAAGAGGAGGCCGGCCTGCTGGGAGTGGAGAAAGAGGGACGACAAGCTGGGGAACTGGCAGATCGATGAACGCTGCACCACCGAAAATTGAGGTGCCAGATCGCTTCTCGGGGACGCCGGGAGAAGAGCCTACGCTAAAGAACTACCTCATGATGATAGACGACATCCGCTACTGCTGGGATAGGGAAGGGCTGGATCCCATTGAATTTTTCAGAGGTTTGGGAAGGACTCTTAAGGGAGAAGCGCTGACGCATTACCGTGTGGAGAGACAGGGGCTGCTGATGCAGAATAAGAGAGGGGACTTCCCAGCTGCGATGATCACGGACCGGTTTTTGGAAAGTCTGCAAGAACAATTCCCGGGGCATTCGGCAGACAGGATGGCAGAATTTCAGAACTTCATTCGAGCCACTCCAGAGTCGCTGCTGGCCTATTACAACAGGCTGCTGGAGCTGGCGGAGGACATGGGCTGCATGGAAGAGCGTATCTTGGTGACTAAGTTTGTCAACGGGCTGGATAAAGACTTGATAAGTGACATGAGGAGCCGGCTCTACTCCCTGGGAGTACGAGCCACGCTGCGGCAGGTTTCCCAGGTGGCGAAAGAAGTGGAAGAAGGGAAGCGGTTTTATGATGGCATGCAGGGGTCGAGTTCCAGTCGGCCGAACGAGCGAAGAAGGCCAGCTTGGGCAGCAGTGGAGGGCAGAAGGGGAGAGGAGGAGCGAAGAGACAGGCCGACAGAAGGCGCTGTCATAAATGTGGAGAGCAGGGGCACCTGCGTAGGGATTGTGCTGTGGGGATAACATGCGACACCTGCGGAGCAAAGGGGCATTTCAGAAGAGATTGCCCCAAGGCGCCAATATGTTCCGGCTGCGGGAAGAGGGGACATACGGAAGCTAGATGTTACAGTAAGGGAGAGCGGACGAAAGGGAAATCAGCAATGGAGTTACAGCTGGAACGGGAGCTGGCTAAACTGAAAGCTCAAATGGAGAAGGCAGAGATTAGCGAAGATCCGGAGAAGGCGCTGCTGGCTTGGGAGGATGATGAAGGAGAGGGGTCTGATGAGGGAGAGCCTGAGTATGGGACGATGGCTATACCACCAAGGGAAAGAAGGGATCTGGGACTGCGCAGTAAAGGAGTAGACGGCAGGGCAGAGCAGAAACAACAGGAGAAGAGAATTAGCAGGCAGCCGGAAGGGAGTGGAAGCTCAAGGACAGCGTGTCGTCATCTTGAAGAACGGCTCGTTTGCCAGCTTACAGCCTTAGTAGTGGAACCCAAAGCGGTAGCCGTACGGGGAATACTGGTGGAAAACGCAGTAGTGGATACGGGGGCACAAAGCGTGCTGATCGGAAAGAAGCTGACAGAGCAGCTGCGGGCCCAGGGAGAGTTGGAGATCGTGAGCAAAGGCATACTGATCATGACAGCCGACGGCGGGGCCCCCAAATGGATGCCCTGCACGCGAGAACCGATCGAGATCACTCTACGGCCCGGGGAGAAAGGAGAGACGAAGATTAGAGTGCAATGTGGGCTGACCGAATCAGAAGACTACGACATATTAATTGGAATGGAGCTGCTGTTTAAGATAGGTACCATGATTTGTACTTGGGAAGAACAGGTGCTCTACCGCCCAGACTTTCGGGAAGAAGGGAAGGAGTTGAGTGAGTTGCCGGTACGATTCGTTAAGACAGAACCGAAGAAAGCCTGGAGGGCAGAAGGAGGGAGGAAGGAGAGCTTGCGAGGAGGGAGTTCAGAAAAGGAGAATGTTACCGCTAGATTAGATCAGTACAGTATTACCTTGGTGGAGCTGTTCGGGGGGCTGGGAGCAGGCTTGGCAGCAGCACTAAAAGCTGGACTGAAAGTGAAAAAGTGGGTATATGTGGAGTTAGACCCGGAAGTAAGGAAGATGGCGTGGAACCATGCTCTGATGCTACAACAGCAGTACCCAGTGCAGCTGACAAAGGGAGTGCTACGGGAAGCCATGCAGAACAAAAAGTGGGACGTGGGGCAGCTTACCAAGGAAGATGTGAGAAGCTGGGGGAAGGTGGATTTACTCGTGGCCGGATGGGAATGCCAGGGCACTTCCAGAGCAGGAAAGGGGAAGGGCTTGCAGGATGAACGTACAGCCATGGTATCCGCTCTTCTGTCAATCATGAGGTGGGCGAGAGAAGCGGGAGGAGAATATGCTTACATACTGGAGCATGTGGATATGAGAGGAGATGCACGGGAGCCAGTCCGAGCAGTACGAGAGCTAGTGGAGGCAGAACTGGGTAGGGGAGTGAGTTGTGATGGCGCACAGCTGGGGGCATGGTGCCACCGAGTGCGACAGTTTTGGCAGAATGTCCTGCCAGAGGGAGAACTGAGGGCAAGACTAGCAAGAGTGGAGAGGGATGGGACTCGGATAGTGGAAGACATTCTGGAACCGGGCAGAGTCGCCGCACCAGTGGTGAAGCCAGATCATCCGCGGCAGTACCAGTGTAACCGAGTGGGAGAGGCACGGAGAGCTTGGCCGACGTTGGTAGCCTACCCTCAGGCTCAGGGGTTCGTGGAGGTGGATGGGCAACCCGGTCCAGGGATGGTGTACGACTACCGAAAGAAGAAGTGGGAAGAGCCGACGGCCTTAGAACGAGAATTAGCCATGGGTTATCTGCCGGGGGCAACAGCTGCGGAGGGAATGGGAGAAGCAGTACGCAGAGCGGCTCTAGGCAGAGCCATAGACCAGCACACATTGAGGTGGTTAGTCAGGGAGATGAGAAAGGGTCCGACCAGCAGGAGAGGAAAGGCAGGGACAGAACAGGGACAATGCATCCTGCAAGCATCATACGTAGCTCTCAGTAAGACCACGGCAGGGATGAAGGCTGACCCCAGGACCACAGGGGGCAAGGAAGCAGAGCCAAGCAAAGACTGGGAATTAGGAGCTGGCATAGGGGAGCAAGTCGCAGCTGCAATTCAGGAGGTACTACGGCAACACAGGAACACTTTCGCGTACAACTTGTCAGAGCTGGGGAGGTATAAGGGGAGAGAGCTGGAGCTAAACCTCACCACGGAGCTGCCCACATATCAACGCAGGAGGAGGATGAATGCAGAAGATGCAGCCATATGTAAGGAGAAGTGTGAAGAGCTGCTGGCTGCAGGGATTATCCGCCCGTCAGAGTCAAGCTACGCCGCAGCCACAGTGGTAGCCGCTAGGAAAGATATTACGGGGAAGGTACTGGCGAAGAGGATGTGCGGGGACTTCAGAGAGCTGAACAAGATCACTAGTCCAGATAGGTATCCAATGCCAACTGCTGAAGACATCTTCGACCGTTTAGAGGGCGCCATCATCTTCACCACCTTGGACCTGCGGCAAGGGTTCAACCAAATAGCCATTAGGGAGGAAGACAAACGGAAGACGGCGTTCCACGGGGTGGATGGGCTGTATGAGTACAATGTGATGCCTTTCGGGATTCGCAACGCCCCTGCAGTGTTTCAGCGAGCCATGGATCAGGTGCTGAAGGGGATTCCGGCAGCAGCATGCTACATAGATGATATACTGATATTCAGCAGCAGCGAAGAGCAGCACGTGCAAGATCTGAAGCGGACGCTAGAGGCAATAGCAGCTGCAGGCCTAACGTGCCATCCAGACAAGTGCAAGGTAGCAAGGCAGACCGTGGCTTACCTGGGCTTCGAAGTGAAGGGGGGCCGGCTAGCAATACAGGAAGCAAAGGTGAAGGTGCTGGAGAACTTAGCAGCACCCAAGGACAAGACCGGGCTGCGGGCGCTACTCGGCTTCCTGAATTATTACAGGAAGTTCGTTCCGAACTTCAGCCGCCGCGCCTACGTACTGAATCAGCTGCTAAAGGAAGGGAGGAGCTGGCAGTGGGGAGAGCTGGAGGAAACGGCAAGGCAGGACCTGCTGGAAGCAGTACGAACTGGAACACTGCTGCAGATACCGAGGGCAGATGCCCCTTTCATCTTATACACCGACTGGAGCAGCACAGGAATGGGGGCAGTGCTCTGCCAAGAGATAGAGGGAGAGGAGAGAGTGGTAGCCTTCGCCAGCCGCAGCTGCAGCCCATCCGAGGCTAACTACTGCTCTTACGAAGGGGAGGGCCTGACAGCTGTATGGGGGATCACTCACTTCAAGGTGTACCTGCAGGGTCGGCATTTCACACTTGTGACTGATCATCAGCCGTTGCTATGGTTGATGACTCATCAGGAGCTGACTGGGAGAAACGCACGCTGGGCCATTAAGCTGCTGGGATTCGATTTTGAGATCCGACACCGACCTGGGAAAACCCTGCAGCACGCCGATGGGTTATCAAGGAACCCGCCACCTTTGCAGCCGGTAGCACAACTGGCAGCCATGGCTCAAGTAGCGGCAGTAACCTGGGGGCAGGAGAAGGGAAAGAAGCGGTTAGGGGATATATGGGAAGATGAGGAGACCATGAGCTGGATCAAAGGGGAGCCACTCGAAGAGGGAGGAGTGAGCGAGAGGGCCAGGGCCCGAGGACAGCATTTCAGGTGGTTTCAGTAACAGCTGCAGCTGAGAACTAACGAAGGGTGGAAGGTAGTGCCGCAGCCACAGGAGAGGGCCAGGATTATGGGGAACGTGCACGCGAAGCTGGGGCACTATGGCATAACCAGGACGCGGCAGCTGCTGAGCACCATGTACTGGTGGGCGAGCATGGGAAAGGATGTAGCAGGATTAGTGGCGAGCTGCGAGGCTTGTCAGAGGAATAAAGCAAGGCTGGAGAAAGAGAGGGATGAGCTGCATTCGTTACCAATTCACGGGTTGGGCTACAGGTGGTCGCTGGACCTCGCGGGGGAGCTACCGCTGTCGAAAGGGGGGAAGCAGTACATTCTGGTGATGGTTGAGCACACGAGCAAATGGGTGGAGGTGCGTGCATTACCAAGCAAGAACAGCGCACTGATAGCAGACGCATTTGAGGAGCTGGTGCTTACCAGGTATGGGGCATGCGGAGAGGTACTCACTGATCAAGGGACTGAGTTCCAAGGGAGCTTTGATGGGCTGTTAGAGGAGATGGGTATCACGCACAGGGTCACCTCTAGGTACCACCCGCAATCAGACGGACTGACCGAGAGGCTCATACAGACCTTGAAGAAAGGACTTCGGGCCTACAGTGAGACCCCCAAAAGGAGCTGGGACCGAGATCTATGGTGGGTACTGGCTGGGTACAGGTTCGCAAAGCAGGCGGCACTGAAGAACCTATCCCCATACCACCTGCTGTTCGGACGGGACCCTGTGCTGCCGGTCGACGCACCGAAGCTGCTCTCTGCGGTTATAGAGGCGGATGAGCCGAACCTGTGGGCGGAGTTAGCATATAAGAGGGCGAAGTATTTGAAGGAGCTGACTCCGGCAGCCCTGGATAATCTCCACGTGGCGCAGTTGCGTGACGCTAGACGATACCAGCAGCGTAAAGCATCAGGGGTGGGAGGAAGGGAAGACAAGGTGGAGGCAGGACAGGAGGTGTACCTCCGCAAAGCTAAGCGCGACACGCTGGACTTGGCTGTGGGTTCAGAGCGGTGGAAGGTGAAAGAGATTCGAGGCTCGGGAGTGTTAGTGCTGGAAGATATCCGAGGGGGAACCATCAAGGAGCACATCACCAACGTGGCCAGGGCGGGACAAGGGAAGCCTCAGGCATTGGGTCCCGTGGCTCGAGCGGCTAAGATGAGCGCTGAGACACGGGAGGGGGCAGGGAAGCCTGAGATATCAGGAGGATTACAGGACGGGGTGATTACCTACACCAGGAGGAAGAAGGGCTGAACCTGTGGTCAGCAGAGCGGTGGCAGGGAAGGAAGGAGATAAGGGAGAATCAGCGGGATACGCATGGGAGAGTGAGAATGAGAGTCTGCAGAGGAGGATTCACGACAGCTGTCGCGTTATTAACACTTAGTTGGCAACTAAGTGTGAATTTCGCAGCAGCCAAGGTGAGGGTGTACTATAGTTTACTGCTTTTCGCATTTTTACTTTGTGTGCTTGCTTTGGAAGGTTACTGTACTATACAGAGTCGAGCTGCTGAGGATTTCGAGGAGGTTGATGAGGAGGTTGGTGGCGAATTCGATTCCAGCCAGCCTGGGAATTCAATTCGCCATTCACCAGGCTGGAAGGCGGTGCATGCCTAGTTGGCCCAGTGGGACCCAGCTAGCACCTTGAAGCCTACGCGATCAGCTCAGCTGACTCGCGCTTAGGGGTAGAGGTAGCTTGCGGGACAAGGCAACTAGGCAGGAGGGGATGTAGACTGGGGTAGCGCTCAGACTCGTTGCTTTTTGCTTGTATGTTTCTCGTTTACTGCAATTTGCTTTCCTAATCCGAAGGGAACTAGCAGTAGAAGCTAACAGCAATCTGACTGAGCCCTTGCGAGGGAGTTTAGACTTGTTGCAAGGGAAGCCTGAGATATCAGGAGGATTACAGGACGGGGTGATTACCTACACCAGGAGGAAGAAGGGCTGAACCTGTGGTCAGCAGAGCGGTGGCAGGGAAGGAAGGAGATAAGGGAGAATCAGCGGGATACGCATGGGAGAGTGAGAATGAGAGTCTGCAGAGGAGGATTCACGACAGTCTCTAACAAAGGCTGCTGACATGGCGAACACGAACATGTTCGCTTTCGGGAAAACATCAAGGTGTTCACCTCCCAAACGCGAACACCCGAACACAAACGTGTTCACTTCCTCCACCTTCGGGCGAACACTAACATGTTCGGTTCGCCGAACATGTGTATTCGATGCAAGGCAAACACGTCACTTTCATGTTCGCCTCAAACATGTTCGTGCTCGACTTTTCAACATCCGTGCACTAGCCCGGGATGGGTAAAATGGGCTACTATTTATGGCATGGCCGGCAGTTCCAGCAAGTATAGGTTTCCCACTGGTTTCTTCCCTAAAACGCCCCGAACACAAGACAACCACGAACATGTTCGCCCCGAACCGAACCTATGATGGATTTGACGCGCTCAGCGTTTTGACTCTGAGTCAAAAAGCTAGCGTTTTGACGCTATTGACGCCCCCTGTCCGAGGGGTACCCCCAGTTTGACGCTCTGGCGGGCAGGCATAAAAGATTCCCGGGCAGGGGTAAAAAAAAACTGGGAACAGGGGGGTTAGTAAGAGAGGTTGGGGGGGGGGGGGGGGGGGGTGGGGCAGGAGTTGTAGGACATGTGGGGCAGGAGTTGCTGGTTGGAAACCCTAAAATGGGGTTTCCAGAGGAGAATTGTGGTGAAATAGTAGGGGATGATGGGTTGGGTTGAGTAGTTTCAAGGGGGTGGAGGGTGGTTTGAGTGTTGGTTTGGTTGGGGCCTGTTTTGGGGCCTCAAATGTCGAGTTCAATTTGGCGGGTCGCGTTTTAAGCGCGGAATTTCGATTTCATTTTTTTTCTTCTTTTTTTTTTCAAAATCGGGCTGCACGAAAAAAAATTACCAGTGGCGTCAAGCGTCAAAACGGACTGACGCGTCAAGGGTCAAAACGTGGAATATTGACCCTTGACATTTTCAGTTTTTGGAGTCAAATCCATTATAGCCCTGAACATGTTGGGCCAGAAACAAACAATTGTTCGCCCTTGTACTCATGCCTAATTGGCATGGTAGAGTAGTACAACGTGTTACGATAATCCAATAGCAACCTTAAAGCGTTTCACTTGGACCTGAAACCCATTTACGAAAATGCTCCATATGCAGCTGCGGTCACATGTTCAATATGAGAATTTTGCATGCAGGAACATATCCTCGACTGCAATCACATGCCCACCTGACTATAGTAGCTGCGTGGTCCCACAGACCCCTTCAAGTTCTTTCTGCAGCGAGTGCAGCTCCTTCTGCACCACATGTGACAAGCCACGACCACGTGAGACACTCCTTACGCAGGTAGCTGCAATTAGTGCTGCCTATTTTCCTTGCTCTCATTAGTACTGACCGGATGAACATTTCATTTCCACCTAGCTTCTCCAATGTCAGGCATGCACAGCTTAGCTTCTCTCCGAATGTGCACGCACTGTTGCGATTTTATTGTGTGGCCCTCATGGCCCTTACTGAAATGTACCCGTTTCAACCCTTCGGTGCCTTCTTTTGCTTCTTCTCCCTATGCAAAATGTGCTTGATGCCACATCCTCTTTCACCAAGCCCACTATCATCCCTATGTCTGATTGCCTTTTTCCTTCCCTATCCTTGTCTTTCTTTCTACCCCATACTTGTACCCTCTCCATCGCCAGTGCCAAAACCCTCCCCATCGCCAGTACCAAAACCCTCTCCGTCACCACCACCAAAACCCTCCCCATCGCCAGTACCAAAACCCTCTCCGTCACCACCACCAAAACCCTCCCCATCGCCAGTACCAAAACCCTCTCCGTCACCACCACCAAAACCCTCCCCATCGCCAGTACCAAAACCCTCTCCGTCACCACCACCAAAACCCTCCCCATCGCCAGTACCAAAACCCTCTCCGTCACCACCACCAAAACCCTCCCCATCGCCGGTACCAAAACCCTCTCCGTCACCACCACCAAAACCCTCCCCATCGCCAGTACCAAAACCCTCTCCGTCATCACCACCAAAACCCTTCCCGTCGCCAGTACCAAAACCCTCTCCGTCACCACCACCAAAACCCTCCCCACCGCCAGCACCAAAACCCTCCCCACTGCCAGCACCAAAACCCTCCCCATCGCCAGCGCCAAAACCCTCCCCATTGCCAGCGCCAAAACCCTCCCCATCGCCAGCGCCAAAACCCTCCCCATCGCCAGCACCAACACCCTCCCCATCCCCAGTGCCAGCACCCTACCCATCGCCGGTGCCAGCACTCTCCCCATCGCCAGTGCCAGCACCCTTCCCGTTGCCAGTGCCAGCACCCTCCCCATCGCCACTACTAGCACCTGCTCCACCCCCTCCCATTTCAACTCCTAATGAACGTGCAGCCTCTGCTTCCCAGTCCGGAGGCGGCTTATCCAGCGGGGCCATTGCTGGCATTGCTGCTGCTGGCGTTGTGGCGGTTCTCTCGTTGTTACTGTTGAGCTTGCTGCTGTGCAAGCGACATCGCACCAAAGAGGCAGCAGGAGGAGGTGGTGCCAGCACTGATGTGGATGGCAAGGACTTGGCAGAAGAAAGTGCGCTCAAAGGTAAGATGTTTCCAATTCACGTTGTTCCAAAACCTCCATCATCCCCAGCCTTATCTCTCGTGGTTTGTCATCCACTTTTGGTCTTCATCTTCAGCCATATGATTAGGCGAGCAGCAGTCTAAAAGAAATCTTTAGCAAAGGATTAACAGTACGATCTGTTGTTGTTCCTGCTAAAAACAAGGAGTTTCAAGAAATCCGACTCAAAATTCCACTCAAAGATTAAAACGAGGCAAACTAGTTTCGGGTGACGGGACAGACCCCAATCACACCTTCATCAGTGCAAGTGGAAAATGAAAGAGAATGAGGAAGACGAAGCATTTGGGCAAACACTACGTCTCGGAAAACAAAACTCCAGGTTGTTGCAACCGTGGCCAGAAAACTGGTTGGCCAATCCCTGACGACCTAGAAAAGTCCAAGTCTTCGGGGTCTTCATTCCTCGTGGCGTAACGTTGAAGTAACACAATCCGCCAGCTGGTGCTCAGGGAGCCTCGCGCGAACCAGTAACCTTTGCAGGTTACAACCAGTTTTCCAAGCAACAAAACAGCCCTCTATGTAAAATCCGTGTGTAAGTAGACGACTTTTGAGACGTCTCAAAAGTTTGTCATCCACTTTTGGTTCTTCATCTTCGTCTCAAAACCCCTCACAACCTCTCACAGACACAAAACATGAGTTTCCAAGCACATCATCCACAGCAGAGGAGAGGGACCCAGAAGCAGCAGCTGCTGCAGCCGCAGCAGCGGTGGTTGTGGCAGCAGGAGCAGCCGCACGGGAGAAGCAGAGAGGAGTGGTGGTGGAGATGGAGGCAGTGAAGCCACATGTGTGCCAGAAGTTGACTCTGGAAGAGCTCGCAAGCGCAACGGGAGACTGGGCAGAGGGGAACAGGATTGGCAGCGGCAGCTTTGGAGATGTGTACAAGGGCGTGTCACTGCATGACCCCAATGAGATTTGGGCTGTGAAGCGATCTAGGGTCCTCTCCAATGACTTCCTCACAGAGGTACTAGATGGTTCTAAAGATGCTTCTGGTTTCACACCATGATTGATGTTGCGATATTGTTATTGGATGACCTTTGTATTCATTTGAGTGTGTGTGCGCAAGCACGCATGCACACACACAAACACACACACACACACACACACACACACACACACAAGTTGTACGCTACACACGAACACATGCACAAACACATACAAATACATGCGTTCACATACACACACATGCATGGACATACACTCATACACACGAACATACACACATGCACACTCCACATATGCGCTCTTTTCCTGGATAATTGTTTTACCACTCTCACCATGCAGGTGAAGGAGATGGCTAGCAAGCACCACCCCAACTTGGTGCGCCTGTTGGGATTCTGTGTGAACTTTGACCCCGCTACAAGTCTCATGGAGCAAGTACTTGTGTACGAGTTCATGGCCAATCGGGACCTTGAGAGCTGGATTGGACCAGGTACATAAGCTTCTCTCTACACCTGACAGCACTTTTCTTTCACCAGTCAACTCCCTTTCACCTGGAACCTGCACCTTCGAATCAGGTTTCGGAATTCGCGCCTCTCACCGCAACCATTCATTTTGTCATTCGCAAATGCTGATCAGAAGTCAGCATTTTCAGATTTCAACCCTATTGTAACCATTCTTATGCTTAATTATTAACTCAATTATAATCCATTGGCATGGGAAATTTCTTTTCACTTTGTCCTTTTTCAGGTGCTCCAAGCCCCCTCTCATTCTTGCAACGACTTGACATTCTGATTGGAGTAGCCAAGGGCTTGCATTACCTTCATGATTTTGGCATTGTGCATCGCGATATCAAGCCAGCCAACATTCTTCTTGATGCAAAAATGCATGTACGTCTAGCACCGTTTTCTCCTTGCATTCTCTTTGACCTACATAGACTTTATGTTCTCTTATTTCCAGCATGCTTTGACTGATTGAAAACAATTGGTGCTGCCCAACATCTGAACTCTGTCTATATGCACATGTGACTGTTGTTCAGGCCAAGATCGCAGATTTTGGGCTGGTGAAGCTCACTGGGGGCACAGCTATGGGCACGTCTGTGGCTGCCACTCGAGTGATGGGAACACCCGGCTATGTGGACCCTGCCTACTACAAGTCGCACAAGGCCACTCCAGCAGCAGACGTGTACAGGTGAGAGGGCAAAGAAATATCTGTTAAGTTGACTAGGAAACCATCTGTGGCTGCCACTCGAGTGATGGAAACACCGGTCTATAACTACCCTGCCTTCTCTTCTACAACTCCCACAAGTCCACTTCAGCAGCAGATGTGAGCACAAAGATGTGTTTCTCCTTATCCGTTTCTGATGCAGGTAGGGCATAGAATGCTCTATGGACATGCCTCACCTTAATCTCCATTCTGGTCCACTGTATTTTTGCTGGTTTGGTGATAACAGCTTCGGCGTGGTGATGCTGGTGGTCATCTCGGCACGCAAGGCCGTGCATGTGAGCGAGACCAGCCAGATCAGTCTGAAGCAATGGGTGAGCATCAGTTGCTTGGTACAGACTTACCGCCTCAATACTTCATGAAATAACTGCAAGACTAGTGCTCAATCCTGCACTCGTGTGTAGTTCAATGAACAAGTATGTCCACATGGCCGTGTCCCCCTTCAACCCAACAGATCGTCCCATTTGTGGAGTCAGATGCCGTGGCATTGTTCAAGGACCCCCACTTGGACGCACCAGATGACTTGGTGCTGCGCTGGGCTCGTCTGGCCCTCTCCTGCACTGCCATACCTGCAGCCTCCCGCCCCTCCATGAATCAAGTGCTGGGAGAGCTGGTGAAGTTGAAGCAGGAGGCGTTTGGAGCACGCGAGAGCCATGTGGGTGAGGCCAAATCTCACACCGACATGGAGCTTGGGAGTTCCATTGGCTCCTCCAGCTTCACTGCTGAAATGGCCCGTGCGGAGTGCGAAGGCATGCCAAGTGGCTCTTCCACATAATCAACTTGGTTCTTCACATGCACCTTACTGGTTCACCTAGAGCTTCTACTACCAATGTGCAATATGGAAACGTATATGGGGAAGTAAGGCCTGTTGATAGAGGTTTTAGTAGGGTAACTGGTAACATCGTTTGTAAGTCGTCTAAGTACGCTGAAAGCAGCGATTGTAGCTTAGGCTTGTCCATGGGAGCATATTTTTTATCTCTTAGCTACTGCATGCATTATATTAGCTATGTTGCAGAACACTGTACATTCATGATCAATATGGAATTTTGAAAAGGCTTATTAAACCTTTTCTGTGGCAACTCGTGAAGACCTAAACTATACGATATAGCAATACTTTTTCCATCCCACATATCTAACATGGAAAGCATCACATTCTCCCTCTATTCTGTTCATCCGGACATTATACATGTCTGTTCAATGCCTTGTCATCCGTTACACATGGGCAAGAAAGGGTTTGATCCCTTCACAGCCATTTCATTTGCAATGCCATTTCAGATGCGGTGGAGGAAGAGGCTTACGGGATGGATGAAACCTGGCGACAGAAGCTTGATTAGTAGGGGGTTTTGAGAGAGATTGGGGAGATTATTACTGTAATCTCCCAACAACAAGACCCGGAAATGACTTGGGTGAACATCAGAGAAGTGAATACTTATGTAGGCCAATGAACATCATACAATTTCTTAGCATGGGAGAAGAGGGGGGGTGAAGAAGGGGAAGTGGAGGCTCACATCGAGATTCACACAGCAATAGGAGAGTAATACCGTAATTTCATGGCAATAAGACCCGGATTCAGGATGGACTAGGGGGTTTACCTCAAGAATGGGAGAGTGAGACGATTCACAAAGTAACAAACTAAGGGAGGAGACAATGTTGATGGATACATGCACTACTGGCACATACATTGCGACTAGTATAGGGAAGGAGAAAATTGAAAACGGGAAGAGGCGGTAGGAAGGAGGGCAGGGGGGGTAGAAGTGGACGCTCACATTGGTGTGTGCTGAGAGTGGAAAAAGAAAGCGGGTCACAATAAGGGGGTTGGAAAATGTGATATGACTTGTAAAGACGATGATGAGCAGTGCGCCGAGCACAGATACTTCATGATCCCCGTCGCTGACTCATCAACCCATGGCTGACTCATCGACCCCTGGTTGACTCATTCACCCATGGCTGACTGACACTCATGGCTGACTGACTGACCTGTGGCAGAATGAATGGCCTGTGGCTGACTGGCTGACCCCTGGCTGCCTGACCCATGGCTGACTGACCGACCGATGGCTGACTGACTGACCCATGGCTGACTGACTGACCTGTGGCGGAATGACTGGCCTGTGGCTGACTGGCTGACCCCTGGCTGCCTGACCCATGGCTGACTGACCGACCGATGGCTGACTGACTGACCCATGGCTGACTGACTGACCCATGGCTGACTGACTGACCCATGGCTGACTGTCTGACCCATGGCTGACTAACTGACCCATGGCTGACTGGCTGAACCATGGCGGGCTGGCTGACTCAAGGTTGACTGACTGATCCAGGGGCTGACTGAATGACTGACCATTGGCTGACTGACGGACCCATGGCTGACTGACTGAAACATTGATGACTGACTGACGAACCCGTGGTTACTGATCCATGTGCTGACTGAATGATGAACCATGGCTTACTGACCCATGGCTGACTGAATGACCTGTCGCTGACTGACCGGCCCATGGTTGACTGACTGACCCATGGCTGACTGACTGAACCGTGGCTGACTGATTGATCCATGGCTGACTGACTGGCCCAAGGCGGACAGACTGACTCAAGGCTGACTGACCGGCCAAACGCTGACTGACCAAACCATGGCTGACTGAATGACTTATATTGGATGACTGACTGACCCATGGCTGACCGACCGACACCTTGGGCATTTTGTATTGAAGAAGGATGCTTTCTAAAACAGAACACCCGGCTTCTCCACTCAGAGGCGAATACCCTAACTTGAGCATGGTGCTGGAAGGAGTAGCTGTGCTGAAACCCCACTTGATAAGTCGATCTAACATGATGAACAGCCTGCTCAGCCTTGCACACTGAAAGAGGCCCTCAAGGAGGGCTTAACACACGGGCTGAGAAGTCCCAGACCGTTGGCTGCCCTTGTTGAAGCCATGCCTGTGCTCTCACCCCACCTTGCTGAACCCATGCCCCGTGAGCTGCCCTTGTTCAAGGTTATGTTGGAAAGTACGCCCATGGTGTATCAGTCGCGTTTGTACTCTGCACAACCGATACGCCAGATTTCCAGTTTTATTAACGCTCTAAATACGCTGTGTGGGGCAGGGTAGAAAACTTAAGGTAGGGGAAAAACATGGGTCTCGGGTAAGGTTAGATGGTTTTTGTAGTGAATGTTTCTGGTCGGGGTGTGAAAGTTTTTTTCTATACATGAGAATTAGACAATTACAAGCATGCAATGCAACTAATCACCCTCCACCAAAACTAAACCCCAAATCCTACTCAACATACTCATCTGTCAGCACGTCATCAGCCCCCTCCTCCTCCTTCCCGCTCTTTCCTATGCCTGCCTCCATTGTTGTCTTTGATGTCTTTCCTGTTCCCCTCCCCCCTCATCCCTCCCGTGACCCGTCCTTCTCACTCACACTCAGCTAATGTGTATTGGTGCGTCATGTGCTCACGCATGCCTCCCTTGCAGCCCTGCTTTCATATCCTCTCCTCCCCCTTCCCTCCTTCCCCCTCTTTCCCCCAATCCGCAACCTTCCTTCCCACCCTCTCCCCTTTTAAAACAGCTCATGTGCATTGGCCCTGATAGTGTTTTCGAGGGCATGTGGCACAGCCTTATGGAGACGCCGAGGCAGGAAGAGCAGGTGAGGCCAGCAAAGATGGTAGCAGAGGCGGCAAGCAATGTCAAGAGCATGGCAAGGATGATCCATGAGACTCGCACCCTCGTGAATGGTGAACGGGGTGGGTGGATGGGTGGGTGCTATGGTGCGCGTGCATGGTGTGCAATGTCCATGGAGTGTCCATGCATCTAGTGTGCATGCTGTGTTCCCTTTTCCTCCTTTCACCCGAATCAGCTCCGACCTGTCCAGGTTTGAAAGCCAGTGACCTTCTGCCTCCCCCTCGTGCATCAAGCAGGCCACGGTCACTCGCTACGTTTCTGCAGCAGAGAGGGCCTTCAGGTGAATGAGAGAGAGGGGTTGATGGGCATGGGGTCAAGGGGCGGTGTTGAGCGGCAGCGTTCACGAGATGGGATGTGCTGTATTTGTTGTTGGTAATCGTGAGTCAATCGTTGCAACCGAGAATATGTGGGTGTTTATGTGGATGTGAAGGAGCATTGATGGGCAGCGTTGGCCTTCCCTACCAGCTGTCTTCACTCCCCTCTTCTCACCCGTACTTTTCATGTCTCAACTCCCCTTCTCCCCTTCCCCTCCCTCTTCCCCCCTCCCACCAGCCGGACAGCCGCATCGACTCGGACATGCCACACTTCTTCCGACCTTCTCTCCACTCCCCATTCCTCACCCTTTGTATCCTCTCTCTTCACCCCCCTCTCTTCCACCTTTCCCCTCTTCCCTCCCTCTCCCTCTCCTCCTCCCTTCTCATAACGGTTCAACAACTGCATCGACTCACACGTGCCTCACATCATTGGGGGCAGTGCAAGGAGTTTTTCGCTCTTATTACAAGGCCAACTGGACCCTCTTCTTACCAACTGGACCAATGCAGCGTGCATCGACTCGCACGTGCCTTGTCTGCAGGGAGAGTGCTGCAGGTGGGTGTGCATCTCAAACCCGAGTGGAGCTCTTAGTGCAGCAGGGTTTAGGGTGTGAGAAACCCCTTATTGGATGACACCTGAATCTCAACAGAGTGGAGTGGGGCTGCAGTAAGGAGTTAGCATTTGTGGCAGCTTCTATCTATTGCTGTTGAGATTCAGGTGTCATCCAGTACATAAGCCATGCATTCTGAAGCAGAGCAGTGCACTGGGGAGAGCTGTGGAGAGACAAGGCAACAGCAGAGGAGAGCGAGCTGTTTGCAAACGCGTAGTGAGGGACTGATTCACCTCAATCGGGACTTTTCATCTCCTACTTGCTTCCTGCATGCCAGTGAATGGGCTACATAAGTGGCCAACGAAGCAGCATGAGCACTTCCATTTCCTGTGCAGACACAGACCAGCTTGCGCTTGACCATTGCTCATGCATCATCCCATCACCCAGCCCAGCCAGCACTATGCCGCCGCCCAGGTACTTCATTTATACAAATCAGTACAGTTATCTGTGGCTGGCTGGCACACGGTGGCTCGTTGGTCACAGTATTGATCATTACAATGGGATGGGACATCTCATGTAGTTGACAACAGAATCAATGGGGCATATATAAGTTTACACCTAAAGTCACAGAGGCATTGTCTCCCGCGTGCAACATGAGCAGTGCACGGCACAAATACAACTAATTTATGGTATCGTATCGCCCCAGATAGTAGCGCATATGCACTTAGGGGGGGCG
The DNA here is from genome assembly GCA_948144175.1 of Closterium sp. NIES-65. NCBI lineage: Eukaryota > Viridiplantae > Streptophyta > Zygnematophyceae > Desmidiales > Closteriaceae > Closterium > Closterium sp. NIES-65. The sequence goes on from CANXME010000927.1 coordinate 324,285, forward strand.
GTTGTAATTGAGTGTAGGGCTTAGAGCCAGCAGCTAAAATAGTGACCCCCCCCCTTCTCGTTGGGTCCACTAGAAAGCTCATGAAAAGTTCCAAAAGGTTTGGTGTTTTTTTTCCAAACAGGGCAAGTCCCCAAGTAGTAACAAGACCGAATTCAATACGATCAGTCGCAAAATGGACAAAATTGTCGCAAGCTTGCAATGACATTTCCACTTTTCCCACCCATCCAAATCCGCATAGAGCACAACACATCAACAATTTCACAACGGCGGCATACACACATTAGCTCAGTTCGGCAGCCACGGAAGAAGGACGGAAGAAAAAAATTACAGCTTCTTCTATGAAGCTTCCAGTCACATTATCGAGGGCTCTACAGTGCGGGTTGTAGGGTAAAATTTTTGGAAATCGAGGCGCAGGAAATTTTCACCTCACCACTGCCAACTCCCCTTTCACCTCACCACTGCCAACTCCTCATTCACCTCACCACTGCCAACTCCCCTTTCACCACTGCAAACTCCTCTATCACCTCACCACTGCCAATTCCCCATTCACCTCACCACTGCCAACTCCCCATTCACCTCACCACTGTTAACTCCCCTTTCACCTCACCACTGCCAACTCCCCTTTCACCACTGCCAACTCCCCTTTCACCACTGCCAACTCGCCTTTCACCACACCACTGACTTTCTGTGCCTTACATTGCGCCTTCTATTACGGCGACAAGACCTCATTGCAGGAGATCCAGTGAATGCGGAGGGATTCAACCTACGGTACTATCTTTGAGAAAATGAGAACGAGAATGAATGACTAAGGAATGGAAGTGATACAAATGTGCAACCCTAGAAATGTGTACCCCATATAGGCTACCCCCCTATAGCCTACACAATATTATAATTTGACACACCCCCATAGGCAAAGTGGGGGAGAACAAGGGGTCACAAGACCAGTCAAGCAAACCAAACAAACCTCAGGGTGGATCACAACGTCACCACACAGTCCGAGCACAAGGTAAAGGCCACAAGGCCAGTTCACATGCAGGAGTACACATATATATAAGGCTAAACAAGCAAGAGCAGGTATATATATATATATGTAAGAGTACAAGCAAGGTCAAGGGGTGAGCAAGTGAGGCAAGACAGGCATAAAACCCAGCTGAGTGCAGAAGCGCTGATGATCACAAAGCGCAAGTGCCTTGATGAAAACATCAGCAGTGTTGGCCTCAGAGGCCACGTACGCAAGTCGCAACTGACCACGCTACTGCAACTCACGAGCAAGAAAGTAACGGAGAGCAATGTGCTTCGTTCTGTGCTCCAGGCGCTGCTCCCGACACAAGGCTAGCATGGCCTTGTTGTCTACGTACAGCACCGGAGGAGAACGAGGCGGCTCTCCGAGGTCAGTCAGCAGGTAGGTAAGCCAGCGAAGCTCCTGTGCAGCCATGGCCCCGGCGTAGATCTCAGCCTCACAACTGGAGCCGAGAACAGAAGACGAGCGAGTAGCCCGCCACGAAATAGAGCCGGAACCAAGGCTGAAGGTGTAACCCTGTGACGACCGCTGCGTAGCCTGGTCGTCTGCCCAAGAAGCGTCCGCGTGCCCAGTGAGGACCACTGGACTGCGCCCTCCAAGCACTAGCCCCATGCCCGACGTACTGCACAAGTAGCGCAACACCCTCTTCGCTGCAGCCATGTGCTCTGGTCGGTGTCTCCCAGGAGCAACATAGCGTGCAAGAATGCTAAGAGGGTATGCAAGGTCAGGTCGTGTGCAGGTCATCAGGTACATGAGACAGCCAACAAGCTCTGGGTACGGGCCACTCGACTCTACGGACTCATCCGAAGGCAGAGCTGAGAGCGAGTGGCTAGTAGACACAGGAGTGGCCTGAGGCGAGGAGTACGTAAAGCCGAAGCGCTGAAGGACCTGCTGCACCATGTGTGACTGAGTCAGGGTAATGGTGCGGCGTGCTCTGTCCCGGGTGATCTGCAAGCCAAGGTAGCTGCGCAGTTCACCCAGGTCTGTGCACGTGTGTCTCTTCTGCAGCTCGGACTTCACGTGGGCGAGTCCAGCAGTGTCACCTGTGGCAAAGACCAAGTCGTCGACGTACACGAGGATGTAGAACGTCGACAGAGAGGTGTCGGTGCGTAGAAACAGCGACGGGTCAGCAGTAGAGGGAGCAAACCCAAGAGGCGCAAGTGTAGTCCTCAGTGTGTCGTGCCACTCGCGCGGTGCCTGGTGGAGACCGTAGACCGGAGGCTCCACTGGGTGCCAGGAGGGAAAGTCCCAGTGAAGCCAGGTGGACGGCGCAACCAGATCTCCTCGTGCAAGCTACCCTGCAGGAAAGCAGTGCTGAAGTCAAGGGAGTGAAGCTCGTAGTCACGCTGAGCGGCTACGTGTAGCAGCACCCGAAGAGTGGTCATCTTCGGGGTGGGAGAGAAGGTCTGAAAGTAGTCAACTCTCTGCCGCTGACTGAAGCCACGAGCCACGTACCGCGCTTTGAAGACAGGTCAAGAGCCCGGCGGCCGCTTCACCCTGAAGATCCACATGCCACTGACGATGTTCGCCCCAGGAGGGGGAACCGCGTCAACGTAGGTGCCTGTGGACTTTCAGGAAGCCATCTCTGCATCCATAGCTGCCTGCCACTGAGAGGAGTAGGGACCCTCTACGGCCACCTCGTAAGAGCGCGGAGTCGGGATGTCTAGTGCATACGGGTCTCCCTCAGGGGTAAGCTGTACGGACGCGAGATGAGGTGAAGCAGCAGCGAGACACTGGAACTCCTCCTGCCTGTCCTCAAGGACGTCCGTTCCAAGAGCACACTCACCCCCGACGGACGGAGGACAGACAGACGCAGACTCAGCAACAAGACTAGCAGCGTAGTCTAGACGACAGCGAGCAGCAAAGTCGACGAGCTCAGCAACAAGAGCAGACGCAGCAGTGGACTCAAAAGAGGGGTCAGTGACAACAGTAGCAAGGAGACGCGTGACAGTAGGACTGGCAGCATGAAGAGAGTCCGACTCAGGGTCGACAAGCACAGGAAGAGGGGACTCAGGAGGAGAGGGCAAAGGGGCACGCAGAGGAGCAGTCGACGGACGCACAGACATCCGGTGCGTGCGAGGGACAGGAGGAGGACGCTGACGCGAACTGCGACCACTAGTTTGAGACCGCACCACACTCACGCCGCTTGGTGGGCCAGTTGCAGTCTCCCTGGCAGACCCCTCTGGGGGTCCTGTCCTCTCTCACTTCTCCACTGTCCTCCCGTGTCCGGCTGCCCCCTGTGGCACCTTGTCTGGTCTTTACCTCCCCTCGTTCTCTACAAACTTGGTGAGTGGTGCTAACCTGCAAGATACGGGGGTTCACCAGTTCACTCCTGCGAGTCAGCGGGTGACCCACTGCACGGACGCTCGGACAGGCCGACACCTGGCCACGTTTACACGTCGGCCAGGGTCGAGCCTGTACACACTGACCACTGAGTCTCCTCCAGTCACTGCGTCTGGTGAGGTAGCTGCGTCGGGTCAGGTGTTTGCTGCAGCGTCCAGGTCTGGTCCTGAGTCTGCCCCCTGCTCGTGTCGCCTCCTGTCTCACAAGACTCTCCTCTGGCACCACCGTCTTGGTCACCCCTCCCTGCCTCATCTCCGAGGCATGGCTTCCCGTGTCCTTGTCTCTGGTCTTCCCCGGTCCCTCCCTTCCCTTCCTCCGGGGCCTGGTCCTTCCTGTGTCCCCTGTGTCGAGGGGCGGCTCCGAGCTGCCCCTCACTCCTCTCAGTTTTCCCCGACAGAGGCCCCGCTGCAGACGCTTCACATGGACGTGTGGGGCCCGGCCCGCGTCCGTGGACAGGGTTACGAGCGCTACTTCCTACTGGTGGTTGACGACTACTTGCGTTACACCACAGTCTTCCCCTTGCGCAGCAAGGGTGATGTCACTGGGGTGTTGATCGACTGGATCCGCGCAGCTCGTCTCCAGCTCAGGAGGAGCTTCGGCTCGGACTTTCCTGTTCTGCGTCTGCACTCTGACCGAGGCGGAGAGTTCTCCTCTGGCCTTCTGCGAGCCTACTGTCGTGCGCGAGGCATTCGCCAGACCTTTACGCTTGCGGACTCTCCACAGCAAAATGGGATTGCTGAGCGCCGCATTGGCATGGTCATGGACGTCGCTCGTACGTCCATGATGCATGCGGCTGCCCCCCATTTTCTGTGGCCGTTTGAGGTTCGGTACGCGGCGCATCAGATCAACCTTCACCCCAGGGTCTCCAGACCGGAGACCTCCCCAGCCTTGCTGTGGACGGGGAAGGTCAGCGATGCGTCTGCGTTCCGTGTCTGGGGATCTCGGGCGTTTGTCCGCGACTTGTCCTCCTCGAAAGTTGTTATTATGTCAATGTAGGCTTCGGGGAAGTGATGCACGAGCGAGAAAAGGATGTGCTGCTGGAGGTGAATGAGCTTGGCGTGATTGCCGCTAGTGTGAGATCAAATGAAAGAGTGTTCTCCTCTGCTCTTCTCTCTTCTCCCATTTAGTCTCGAGTTGTTTTGCTGATGTTTTGCATTTGGTGGTGCTAGGCTGGCGATTTTTTCTGTGGTTGAGGTCTCCCGAAGTCGCAGAATAGGCTTCCTGGGCTGGTTTTGTGAAATGTCCAATCAAAATGCATCACACACAACCCAACCTGTCACTTTTGGTCACGCAGCGGATGCAATCAGTGCTGGGCCCGGGAGCAGGGGACTGGCTGCTAGCGATCCCCCTCATCCCCTCGCTCCGAATGGGCCCCTTGCAGCTCTCTACTGCAGCCGCCTTCCGCCTAGGCCTCCCCCTCCCCGTGCCTAGGCGGTGCAACCGCCGGTACCGCACCACATTCCCTGATGACCGCCTCCCCAACCACCTCCTGCACTGCGAGAAGGGGAAGGGGAGGACAGCTACGCACCACGCCCTTAGAGATGAGATAGCCAATATCGAGGCGGAGGCGGGCTTCACAGTGCACAAAGAAACGTACGTCTACTCTCTCGTTGAAAACCTAAAGGCGGATGTCACCATCCGCCATCCCCTGACCGGAGAGGTGTGGTTGTGTGACGTGACTGTGACTGACCCCGTGTCCTACCAGGACGAAGAGTGCAGTAGGGCTCCAGGGTGGGCGGCAAGAGCGGCAGCAGCTAGGAAGGAGGAGAAGTATGCGCGGAGGAACGCGTGGGTGGGCTTCCACGCCCTTGCAGTCGAGACATACGGCCATCCTTCCCCGGGGGTGATGGCTTACCTGCGGCAGTGCGCGGAGCTGGTGGCCAAGCTGCGTTACAACGCAGCACCTACCTCATACGAGGTAGCCAAGCTGCTGACGGTGTACCGCCAGCGCTGGAGTGTCTGCCTCCTGAGAGCGCAGGCCAATGCCCTCCGCTCCAAGACCAACGATGCCTTGGCAGCGGATGAGCTCGGCATGCAGGGCCCCATCGTCCCTCTCAGCGAGGGACAGCTGCACCAGCTGATTGAGGCACCGTTCGGCCAATAGGGTCGGACAGAGAGGGCTGGGAGTGGGAAGAAGTAGGTGTGTTAGGTAGATTTGTGCTCTGGTGGTTTGTTTTGCTTGAGTTTGCATCTTCCTCGTAACACCCCCCTGATTAATGCAAGGACCGTTCGAGAGAGAGAGAGAGAGAGAGAGAGAGAGAGAGAGAGAGAGAGAGAGAGAGAGAGAGAGAGATAGAGAGAGAGAGAGAGAGAGAGAGAGAGAGGCCCTAGGAGCTAGTCCTTAGCCTCTCCAGCACTCTCCGGCCTAGTATAAAGTGCTCCTCTGCAGCTAGCTCTCTTCATTGTTCGGTTCTCTTTTCATTTGTTTCTCCTAACCGAGCGGAGAGAGAGGAGAGAGAGAGAGAGAGAGAGAGAGAGAGAGAGAGAGAGAGAGAGAGAGAGAGAGAGAGAGAGAGAGAGAGAGAGAGAGAGGCATAGACCCCTAGTCCCTTAGCCTCTCAGCCTCTCAGCCGCCCCTAGCTCCGCTATATAAGGCCGTGGGCCTGGTGCTTGTCTCATTATTCATTTCGTGGGTTCATTCCTTCTAACCCAGCGGCTCGCGTCGGCCGCCTTCGGCGGCCGACGCTCGACAGCGCGGCCTTCGGCCGCGCGTGAGGGGACGGCAAGGAACACGAACACAACCGAGGTTAAGCAAACGGCATACAAACAATGGCGGCATCAACAACATCCTAAGCAGCAATGGCGACACAAGTAGAAGCGGAGCCCGCATCTACATGCGGTGAGCTCCAAGGGCGTGAAGAACGCCCGTCAGGGAGCGCCACAGCTCCCGGACCACAAGCGTGCTTGCGCCGATCGCCGCGGCTCCAGATCCAGCGCGCAAGTGCCGCCTCAGGCCCCGGACAGCTTCGTCGAGCTGTCCCGCAGCAGCAGCGCCTCCCTCCGCGGGCGCAGCCAGCACGGGCGCCAGCAGCACTGCGAGCTGGTCTGCCGCGTCCAAGCAAGGGTCACGCTGGCGAGAACGGAAGGTCTCAGGAGGAATCACCGGAAGCGACGAATGAGCCAGCACCTGAATCAGCAGCAGAGCATGGAGGCTGTCAGCGAGGCGGTGCAGCTGTCCAAGAGTCGCCTCGGGAACACGGGTCTGCGGAGGCTGCAGTGCCTCCGCCAGGAACTGAAGCGGCTCATCGGCGCCGGCGAGGAGAGCAAACGGAGCCGATAGCGAGCCTCCGCCCGCGGCCACAAACTCCACGCCAGCAACGGGTGGAAGCGGCGGCAGTTGCAGACGAGAACCAGGAACGGGCGCCGACGCGGCGGGAGCAAGCGCAGGCGGCGACTGAATCGGAGGGGGAGGCGCAGCAACAGGGGGGAGCGCAGCCGGACGGGGAGCCTCGTGGACGGGCGCGGCGCGCAGCGAACTGCTCTGACTCTGCGCCGCCCTCTCCTCCCGAACCGCCCTCGACACTTCACGCTGAAGATCCGCCATCGTCACAGGCGGGCGCAACCCCCCATAGGCGCGGGGACCTCCCCATTCCCCCTGACCCCCGGGGTGAGCAGGCCAGCGGGGGTGTCGCTGGAACCGCCGCGGAGACTCACGGCGGCGACGAGAGGACCGGCGGTCCTGATGGGGAGCAGGGGAATGCGGGCGTGACGAACGACGGTCAGGCGACGGAGGACGTGACGGCTGGCCAGCAGGAACTACCGCCGTCGCAGCAGGGGCGGGCGGTCCCGACGCCGCGGGCGCAACCAACGGAGCCGGCTCGCCAGTGGTGGCGGACACCGCCTTCGGTGACGAAGCAGAAGCATGCACAGGCGAGCAAGGGACAGAGGCGCTCAGCGCAACAGGGGCGCCAGGGACAGGCGCAGGGGGGTCAGCAACAACCCCAACAGGGGAAGACGTCGACGGCGCGACAAGGGGAACCAGGGGGTCATGTGCTGCAGACTGGGCAACGGGATCCGCGGGTGCGTGGGGAGGAAGCTTTTCAGCGGCTGCTGTCACGAGGGTCGGAGCCGGCGGTAGAGGGGGCTTCATCGCCGTGGTCGCCCTTCCGGCCTCCGCCGGAGGCGTCGCGGCCACAGCCGACCAGGCGGCAACGAGCTCTGGCGACGGCTCAGGCGCACCGGCAATCACCATCCCTGGAGCAGGAAAACCGCGGGGCGAGAAGACAAACCGTAAGCGGAACAGGCGGAGGGCCGGAGAACGGGTATCAGGCGGCGGCACGAAGGGCTTTAAGTAACGCGGAGAAAAATAATGAAGAAGACGAGCGGGACGACCCCACTTATATGGAAGAAGCACTCCCCGAGAGCGAGGAGGAGGAGACGGAGGGGGAAGGCATGGCGAGAGAAGGACCAAGGAGAAGGGAAGAGGTAGTGCAGCAGCCAGTGGTGCAAGTGCCACAGATGGGTTTGCCGCCATCCGATGCCGATCGGACGGGTGTGAATCCAACCTCAAACCCACCAATGAGAGCGAGCCGCGATGGGAGAAATCGAGCCGCCAATGCCAGTCCGGCACTGCACCTACAGGCGTCAATTCCCCGCTACTTTTCACCCGATGAGCTAGCGAAGCGGACAGACCTGTTCGCGGCCATCGCGAACTGGGACTTGGCAGGACTATGCGATAGTCGTCAGCCCCCACTTTCGCGGCGTTTACCGCCAAATCTGTGCCAACTGTTTTCGCTAGCGCTACTGACACCGTTACACCACCTATCACGAAACCCCGATTCGGAAACGGGATGGCGACTGCTGTTGTTTCTCCCGCGACTAACACTTCGCCAAACCTCGCCTGCACGCCCGAACTGGCCATGCGTCAAGAGACGGCTCCGAGCCTTCCAGCGTGGCGAATGGGATCAGCTGTACCAAGACGCGTTGACCGCAGTCAACACATCGCCCCCGCCAAGACATCAGCCAGATGCGACTGGTGTCATCAGCCGCGCAGAGAGCCTAGCAAAACGTGGGAGTCTGCGCCGAGCCGTGTTGGCCCTCGAGTCAACGCCCGTCTGCACGCCCAGTCCGGAAATATTGGAGGAGCTGCGACAGAAGCACCCACGTGCTGAAGACGAGGCAGTGACGTGGCCCGAAACACAGGGGTCAAAATTGTCAATCCCCCACGCTGACTTCGCTAAAATGTTGGCGAGGTGCGAAAATGGGGTTGGTGCCGGACCTTCAGGGATGACGTTCGAGCACCTACGCGATGCGGCGATCACGAACGGAATGGTCAGCACCCATCTCCACGCCTTGGTCAACACTGTGTTGGGAGGCAAATTGCCAGGCCCGGTAGCGAACCTGCTGACGGCATCACGACTCATCGCCCTCGCCAAGCCGGGGGGAGGGGCTAGGCCAATCGCCATCGGCGAATGCCTAACCAGGCTGGCAGCCAAGGCTGCCCTGTTAATCATGGGAGACCCGGTCCGCGAATTTTTCTTACCCCTACAGTACGGGGTAGCAGTTCCAGGTGGGGCAGAGGCAGTAATCCACGCAGCCAGGGCTTTTTCGGATGCCCGCCCGGACAGCCTGGTACTACAAGCCGACATTACAAACGCGTTCAACAGCATTTCGCGTTCCGCCATCGCCGACGCGTTACAAGAGCCCACCCTCTCGCCACTGCTGCCGCTCGTGCAACTGACATACGGTAACCCGTCGCAGCTACTACTGGACTCCAATTTCAACAGCGCACCACTGACAAGCGAACGCGGCGTACGCCAGGGAGACCCTCTTGGGCCACTTCTATTTGCAGCAGGGATACACGCTACACTCCGAGAAACTGCCGAAGCACACCCGGACGTGCTGTGCCTGGCATATGCTGACGATGTCACCTTCCTGGGTGGCACAGACCGCACTGTAGCTGCATTCACATGCTTCACGACAAAATTGGCGCGCCTGGGCCTCGAACACAACCCACAGAAGTGTAGTGCCTGGAGCTCCTGCGCAATTGACACATCCTGCCTTCCGCCAGGAGTGCCGTTCTCTAAAGGTGGCATGAAACTACTGGGTAGCTTCGTGGGGCCAGACAGCGGCGCAGCTCGGTTCCTGGCGGGTCAGCTCGCCGAGATGGCGAAACCCTTACCCCTGCTCGAGCGAACGGACCCCCAGGTCGCAGCGCTGCTACTTACGCGATGCATATCGCGACGAGTTGCATATCTCACCAGGACGACCCCACTGCACCTTCTCCCTCGTGACACATGGAGCCAGTGGGGTAGGGATCTGCTCGCCACGCTCCTCACAGCTTGCGATATCCGTGTTCCCACGTGTCGAACCGAACAGTCACGGGTCTGGGAGCAAGCATCACTGCCGCCATCCTTGGGAGGGCTGGGCATCACCGACCCCCTAGTCGAAGGGATCTATGGTTTCGCAGCCAGTTTTACGCAGGCGGCATTGTACCTCGGGTGTTTACCGCTGGAGGAAGATACCGCCCTCACCCTGGCACGGAATCATATGCTACTGCCACGGGCTGACAGCACACCGCTACACGAATGGCTGAAGGAGTGTGAGGAGGCACTGCCGCAGGATGCACGGGAGATACTCGAGACGGAGCGGCTCAAACGTTCCGACATCCGGCTCCAACACGTGCTTGGACTCAAGGTCCACGGAAGCAGATACGCAAAGCAGGTGCAGGCGACGAGGCGCATGAAGCCGAATCCGCTTGCGGGGCACACACAGAGGATGTTTTCAATGACGGGCTACGGCACAGGCGACTGGCTCACCGCGATCCCCATTGCCCCTGCTAGGCGGATAGGGCCGGTACACTTCGCAAATGCGGTCCGTTTCCGACTCGGCCTACCGTTTTCGACCCCCAAAAACTGTGACTGCACTGACCACACGGCTATCACAGACCCCCGCCTTCCGAACCACCTGCTCCGCTGCGGCACAGGCAAGCACCGCACGAACACGCACAACGAGCTAAGGGATGCCTGCGTCAGCATGGCGCAAGACGCAGGGTTTATAGTACACAGAGAGTCGGCCGCCTACTGCCCCATCGAGGAGCAAACCGCCGACTTCACTATGACCGACAGAAGCAGTGGGGCGGTTTACATCTGCGATGTAACCATCACTGACCCCATCAGCACCAGGGACCCAGAGGCACAGAAGGGCAGGGGGTGGGCGGCACGTGAGCAAGCGGACAAGAAAATAAAACATTACGCCAACCGCCCAGAGACGATAGGCTTCTTCCCACTGGCGGTAGACACCTACGGCTGCCCATGTGCCGAGGTCCCGGTCTTCCTCAAGCTCCTGGCAGACACAGCGGCTCGGCGCCACTTCAACGCCGACTCAAAATCCTTCTATGCCGCCAAGTTTCTGCATCAATTCAGACAGAGGTGGTCTGTGGCCCTCCAGAGGGCTCAGTCAGTGGGACTCTTGATCAAATTGGGGGAGGCTGCAGCAGCTGAGAACCCACCTGTTGGAGGCATAGGGCAGGAGATGCACCTTGGGGACTGCTTTGCGGTGGTCGAGCCTTTACTGGAGCTCTAGAGTGTGTGACGGTGTGGTAGTTGTGTGACTGGTTGGCTTTGTTTGTTGGTTACCTAGGCCCTTATACCATGCATGCTTGTACTTTCCTGCTATATCAATACAAGGACCATTAGAGAGAGAGAGAGAGAGAGAGAGAGAGAGAGAGAGAGAGAGAGAGAGAGAGAGAGAGAGAGAGAGAGAGAGGCCCTAGGAGCTAGTCCTTAGCCTCTCCAGCACTCTCCGGCCTAGTATAAAGTGCTCCTCTGCAGGCGCCACCCTCCGCAGGCGCAGCCATCACGGGCGCCAGCAGCACGGCGAGGCGGTGGAGCTGCCCGAGAGTCGATCCGGGAACACGCGTCTGCGGAGACTGAAGCGCCTCTGCCAGGAATTGGAGCGGCTCATCAGCTCCATACTGAGCCGCTGCCGCGCCACCACCCGCGGCCACAAACTCCACCCCCGCAACAGGCGGAACCATCGACAGATGCAGACGAGAGCCGGGAGCTGGCGCCGCTACAGAGGGAGAGGGAGCAGACGGGACGAGGACAGGGGAAGGAAATAGAGCGGTCGGCGGAGGGACCACAGGAGGCACAGGCGGACGAGGAGCCACGCGCGCCGGCGCAGCCCGCGGCGATCTGCTCTGGCTCTGCGCCGCCCTCTCCTCGCGAACAGCCCGGGAGACTTCCCGCTGAAGATCGGCCATCGTCACCGGCGGGCGGTACCCCCCACCGCGCCCGCGGGGACCCCTACAGTCCCCCTGACCACCGGGGCGAGCAGGCCAGTCACGCTGCTGCTGGTGTCGCCGAGGAGAATCACGACGACGACGAGACGACTTGCGATCCTGGTGAGGCGAGGGGGAATGAGGGCGAGACGATCGGCGATCAGGCGACGGGGGGCGCACCGGCTGACCAGCCGGGTCCACTGTCGCCGCAACAGGCGCGGATTGCGCCGCCGCTAAAGGCGCAACCGACGGAGCCGGGCCGCCAGTGGTGGCGGACGCCGCATTCGTCGACAAAACAGAAGCCGGTGCCGGCGCGTCGGGGACGGAAGCAGGCGGAGCAACGGGCGCCCCAGGTCCAAGAGCAGCCGCAGGAACAGACGGGCCAGCTCCCAACACGGCAAGGGGATCCGCGGGTGCGTGGGGAAGAGTCTTTTCAGCGACTGTTGTCGAGGGCGTCGGAGCCGGCGGTTCAGGGGGCTCCGTCGGCATGGTCGCCTTTCCGGGCCCCGACTGAGGCAGGGCGACCACAGCCGACCAGGCGGCAGCGCGCACTGGCGATGGCTCAGATGCACCGGCAATCACCATCTGGAGATTGGGGAGGCAGCGGGGCCAGGAGGCAGGTTACGAGCGGGGCAGGCGGAGGTCCGGAAAACGGGTACCAAGCGGCGGGGCGTAGGGCTTTAAGGGCTCTGGAGGCAACTAATGAGGATTATGAGGATGACGAGATAAGGGACCCACCTTATAGGGAAGAATCCCTCCCTCCAAGCGAAGACGAGGGGACCGAGGACGAAGGCAGTACACGGGAGGCAGCGGGAAGAGGAGTAGCGCGGGTAGGGCTCTTGGCCACGCAAGCAGCACAGGCGGCTCAGCGACTGTCCGATGCCAATCGAACGGGTGAAATTCCAACCCCAATCCTGCCAGGGCGGACGGGTCGCGCTCGACGAAATCAGACCGCTACTCCCAATGTCGCGACGCGCCAAACCACTCCGACACCCCGCTATTTTTCCCCTGACGAACTGGCGAAGAGAGCAAACCTGTTCGCAACAATCTCGAGCTGGGACATCGCGGCACTCTGCGACAGTCGCCAGCCTTTGCTGGCACGTCGTTTACCGCCTAATCTGTGCCAACTGTTCTCGCTAGCGCTTCTGATACCGTTACTCCACCTATCGCGAAACCCTGAATCCGAGGAGGGTTGGCGCCTGTTGCTGTTCCTCCCGCGCCTAACACTTCGCCAGACCTCGCCACAACGACCGAACTGGCCGTGGGTCAAAGCCCAGCTCCGAGCCTTTCAGCGCGGCGAATGGGGGCAGCTATACCATAACGCAGTCGACGCGGTCAACACACCCCCACCGCCACAACACCAGCCTGACACGACCGGAGTCATCAGCCAAGCCGAGGGCCTGGCGAAACGTGGCAGCCTACGCAGGGCCGTGCTGGCCCTGGAGTCAACACCCGTCTGCACCCCGAGCCAGGAAATATTAGAAGAGCTGCGACAGAAGCACCCGCCAGCAGTACCCGAAGCAGTGACCTGGCGTGAGCCACCAGAGTCAAAACTTTCCATCACTCATGCTGAGTTCTCCAAGCTTCTTGGAAGGTGCGAGAACGGGGTAGGGGCCGGACCTTCGGGTACGACATTTGAGCACCTACGTGACGCGGCGATCACCAACGGAATGGTTAGCACCCATCTGCACGCCTTGGTCAATACCATTCTCGGAGGGAATTTGCCAGGCCCGGTCGCAAAAATCCTGACCGCGTCACGGCTCATAGCTCTGGCCAAGCCTGGGGGAGGAGCCCGGCCAATTGCGATAGGCAAATGCTTGACAAGGCTGACGGCCAAGGCAGCCCTGATAGCCACGGGAGAAGCTGCACGCGAACATTTCCTGCCAATTCAGTACGGCGTGGCAGTGCCAGATGGAGCTGAGGCAGTAATACACGCAGCCAGGGCTTTCTTGGATGCCCGTCCCAACAGCCTAGTCCTGCAAGCCGATATATCGAACGCATTCAACAGCATTTCGGGACATGCCATCGCCACTGCGTTACAGGAGCCCAGACTCTCGCCACTACAGCCATTTGTAAAACTGACGTACGGTAACCCGTCGCAACTGTTCCTCGACTCTGATTTCAACAGCGAACCACTGCAAAGTGAACGGGGCGTTCGGCAGGGTGATCCACTAGGCCCGTCACTGTTTGCAGCGGGAATACACCCCACGCTCCGCGAGATTACAGTGGCACACCCCAACGTGCTCTGCTTGGCATATGCGGACAATGTCACCTTCCTGGGTGACACGTCGTGCACTGTAGCAGCATTCACAGACTTCACAGCCAAGCTGGCACGCCTGGGCCTGACGCATAATCCGCAGAAATGTGCGGCCTGGAGCTCGACGACAGTCACACAAGCGCAACTCCCACCCGGGGTGCCGATTTCAACGGACGGGGTACGACTCCTTGGTAGCTACGTGGGGACAGACGCCGGAGCAGCCAAGTTCCTAACCGAACAGTTAGCCGAAATGACAAAGCCGCTGCCACTAATAGAACGAGCTGACCCCCAAGTAGTCGCGCTTCTACTCACGCGATGCATTTCTAGACGAGTAGCCTACCTCATTAGAACAACACCGCTTCACCTACTCCCCCGCGACACCTGGAGCCAGTGGGGTCGGGACCTGCTCACTACCTTACTCACGTCCTGCGACATCCGCATGCCAACTTGCCGCACTGAGCAAGCACGTGTGTGGGAGCAGGCGTCGCTGCCCACATCGCTAGGAGGCATCGGCATTACAGACCCGCTCGTTGAAGGAATCTACGGTTTTACAGCAAGTTTCACCCAAGCGGCGTTGTTCTTGTCCTCCCTGGCGCTAGCACCGGAGAATGCCTTGACGATCGCTCAGAACCACATGCTACTGCCAAGAGATGACAGCACGCCGATGCATTCCTGGCTCAAGGAGTGCGAAGCAGGTCTGCCACTAGACGCGCGCGAGATCCTGGAGAAGGAGCGGCTGGAGCGATCAGATATTAGGCTGCAACATGTGCTCGGGCTAAAGGTACACGGAAGCAAATATGCGGTACAGGTCCAGGCAACCAGGCGCATGCGGTTGAACCCACTGTCAGGCCACACGCAGCGTATGTTTTCGCTGACCGGGTATGGCACCGGCGATTGGCTGACCGCGATCCCCATTGAGCCCACCAAACGGATAGGCCCCGTACACTTCGCCAACGCCGTTCGATTCCGCCTGGCCCTCCCCTTTTCAACCCCTAAGAACTGCGACTGTGCGGACAAGACCGCCATCACCGATCCCCGCCTACCGAACCATCTCCTCCGCTGCGATTTGGGCAAACACCGCATCAACACCCACAACGAGCTACGGGATGCGTGCATTAGCATGGCGCAGCACGCAGGTTTCATTGTTCACGGCGAGTCGGCCGCCCATTGCCCTATCGAGGACCAAACCGCCGACTTTACAATGACGGATAGAAGCAGTGGGGCGGTTTATGTCTGTGATGTCACCATCACGGACCCCATCAGCACGAGAGACCCAGAGGCGCAGAAAGGCAGGGGATGGGCGGCACGGGAACAAGCCGATAAGAAAATCCAGCATTACGCCAACCGGCCAGAGACGGTTGGCTTCTTCCCATTGGCAGTCGACACCTATGGTTGCCCATGCGCGGAAGTACCAACCTTCCTGAAGCTCCTCGCAGACACGGCGGCTCGGCGCCACTTTAACGCCGACTCCAAATCCTTTTATGCCGCCAAGCTCCTGCACCAGTTTCGGCAGCGATGGTCAGTGGCCCTCCAAAGGGCCCAATCAGTGGGTCTTCTACTCAAGTTGGGCGAGGCATCAGCAGCAGAGAACCCGCCTGTAGGGGGTATTGGTCAAGAGTTACACCTAGGGGACTGTTTTGCTGTGGTAGAGCCCTTTCTGGAGCTCTAGGGGAAAAGTGGGTATGATTGGTGCTTTGTTTATTTGTTTGTTACATCCTTACACTGCATGCTTGTACCTTGCTGCTATATCAATACAAGGACCATTAGAGAGAGAGAGAGAGAGAGAGAGAGAGAGAGAGAGAGAGAGAGAGAGAGAGAGAGAGAGAGAGAGAGAGAGAGGATTAGCCTCTCCCCTTCTACCCTCTGCCCTCTGCTTTCTGCCCTCTGCCATGACTACTTAAGGCCACGGCAGCCTCTCCATCTCTCATTCTTTCCGTTAGTGCCGAAATGTTTTTCGCTCGAGAGAGCGAGAGAGAGAGAGAGAGAGAGAGAGAGAGAGAGAGAGAGAGAGAGAGAGAGAGAGAGAGAGAGAGAGAGAGAGGATTAGCCTCTCCCCTTCTACCCTCTGCCCTCTGCTTTCTGCCCTCTGCCATGACTACTTAAGGCCACGGCGGCCTCTCCATCTCTCATTCTTTCAGTTAGTGCTGAAATTTTTTTCGCTCGAGAGAGCGAGAGAGAGAGAGAGAGAGAGAGGATTAGCCTCTCCCTTTCTACCCTCTGCCCTCTGCTTTCTGCCCTCTGCCATGACTACTTAAGGCCACGGCGGCCTCTCCATCTCTCATTCTTTCAGTTAGTGCTGAAAATTTTGGCGCTTCGCGCCGGCGGCCTTCGGCCGCGCGTTAGGGATGGCAAGGGGAAACAACAAGCAATAGTAGCTTAGGCAACCAATACAAACAAAGCAAGCATAGACACTTAGCGAGGATGGAACGGGTCTATACGCGCAAGGGGGGAGCGCCTACATGCGGTCCGCCTCTACCGCAGCGAGCATTCCGCTCGTGTTCAACCACAACTGGCGGACCACAGACACGGTGGCGCCTACAACGTCAACAGGAGTACCAGGGCCTGCTACAAGCGTCCTCAGAGCCAGGGCCGAGTCAGCCAGCTGGCTGGCCGAGGTTGCTCCCGGCGAGGGCGCTACCTGCAGTGGCATTACGAGCGCGAATAACGCTGACGCCGCCACATGACAATCTGCTCGCGGTTTCTGAGAGAACCTGCTCGGAGGGCTCACCGGCATGGAGTCAAATGACTCCTGGAGAATCCGCTCAAGGCCCTGCAGGGACGCTTCCAGCGACCATAGGCGGGCCAGGGTCGCCGTGGGAACTTCCTTCATCGGCGGAAGCAACGCATACGTGCGGGCATGGTGAGACGACACGGCGAGATCACACGGAGCAGGAAGAGGACGCGGCAGAGCAAACTGAGCCCATGGCGGCCCGCCACCAGCACCTACGAAGCCCGTCCCCGCAGGCAGCGGCCGCTCCGAACGCGCCGGGGATCCAAAGGGATTGTGGGGCAGGAGCGCGGAGAGAGGGACGACGGGAGCAGCGCGAGGAGCTGATGGTGACGCCGACCCAGCACGCGAGCGACAAAGCTCCTTCTCCACGTCATCAAGCCTACCCAGAAGACGGCGCTCCATTGCGGACGGCGCTTGACCCGCTTTTCCGCCGCGACTGTCACCCCCCCGTCGCCCACGACGCGCACGCCCACTTGCGCTCGAGCGCACAGGCGAATGCGGGCGAGATGGGCCCTGCTGACGCTGGCGGCCAGGAAAACGGTCCCCGCGACGTGGGGAGTAGAGCCGCTGGTGCTTTGCAGGAGGGGCGAACGCGGAGCTAGGGGCCGACGCCCAGACGTCTGGCGGGCAGGCGACCGCTGGCGAGATGAACGAGGAGGGGGCGAACGATGATGATGCGAACGGCGATCACGGGATCGGCTTCGCGACGCCACGCGACAAGGCGAACGATGAGACAGCGGCGAACGGGCCGCACCGTGACGATCATCGCGGCGGCTCTCCCGCTTATCGTCGCGAGCTACCGATGAGCGACGGCGAGGCGAACGCTCCTGGTGCACCACAGCCTCTGCGCCGGAACGCAAGACGGACCCCGCGCGCAGGGGCTCCGGCGGTGACAAGGACCTGCCCGCGCGCCGAACCAGCTCGCGCTGCTGGTCCTCGAAGCGGCGGCGGATCTGATCAGCGGACGCCGGTGGAGCAACAGGTACGCTCGCGGCAGGGCGTGCAGGAGGACGCGGACGGGGAGCGGGATCGCTCTCCGCAGTGCAGTCGCGGCCCAGAGCGCCGAGGAAATCCATCAGCGAGCGCTCAGGGCGCTCCACTGCCACAAGAGGAGCCGACGACGCCGATCTCCCAGGCTCAACAGGCGGCACCTGTGGCAGTCAGCCATGGGTCAGTCAGTCAACCATGGGTCGTGGAAATTGTCAGTCAACCCTAAATACCGAAAGCCGCCCAATATTTTGGAAAACATATTGCAACCCACTTGACAAAAAACAAATAAAACCCAATCGGAAAGGAATGCGAATCAGGAGGCATCAAACCTAAAAAACAATTTCCACGACCATGCGAATGGTTGTACGACACTGTAGTTGCACGCTACTCCTCCCCTACCACTGCTGCACTGAGCCGCCTCATGCTACCGTACCTCTTCCCTGACCTAGCTGCCTTTCCCACGGTCGCTGACCTCATTACGCACCTTCGCACTAGTGACACTCGCTACCGCGCTGCGCTTCCTGCTGAGTTCTGCGCCAAGAACCCCCCCCCCCCCATGTACATCACCCTCTACTACATAGTCACCCGTCTCCCTAACTCCCTTCGCGTAGTCAGGGACCACTTCCTCTCAGTTTGCCCCACCACTCTCACCTTTGACCTCCTCGAGAAGGCCCTCCTAGCAGTGGAAAAGAGCATAGTCGCTGTAGGAGCCTCTCGGGGTGACCCTCGCACCCCCATCTTTGAGGGGTGTTCCCCC
This sequence comes from Closterium sp. NIES-65, assembly GCA_948144175.1. Taxonomy (NCBI): domain Eukaryota; kingdom Viridiplantae; phylum Streptophyta; class Zygnematophyceae; order Desmidiales; family Closteriaceae; genus Closterium; species Closterium sp. NIES-65. The sequence continues at coordinate 342,605 of CANXME010000927.1, forward strand.
TCCCCTCTTTTGCCCTCTGTTGCCTCTGCTGCTGCGGCCGACCTCGTTGGTATGGAGTCGGTCGGTGCGGCGTCTACCCCTAGTGGGAAGCGTCGCTCTAGCAAGGGCAAGGGGGGCAGGGGCGCTGGAGGAGCTAGAGGGGGCGGTGGAGGCGGCGGTGGAGGCAGTGGAGGGGGTGGGGGTGGTGGTGGGAGTGGTGGCGGGGGTGGAGGTGTCGGCGGCGGCAGTGGAGGCGGAGGCGGCGGCGGCGGTGGCGGTGGGAGCGGAGGTGGTGGAGGTGGCGGAGGTGGAGGAGGCGGTGGCGGAGGAGGAGGAGGAGGAGGAGGTCGTGGCTCTTCGCAGAGGAGTGGCTCCGGTGGTGGTCAGCGCCAGCAGCAGCAGCGCATTCGGGAGACCCTGTCCCCTCAGCAGCTCCGTGAGTGGTACGCTGCACGCCAGCGGGGTGGGGGTACTGGTCCGTGCACCTACGTCCTGCGCACCGGCGACCGTGCGGGTGAAGAGTGTGGGGGTGCGCACCCCACCCAGCGCTGCTTTGGCCGCCTGACGGACGCTTGGCGTCACCAGTTCCCTGAGGCCACTGAGATCCCTCGCTGGGGCGAGCTGTCTAGGGCAGGGGTAGCTATCTTTGACCTTGACTTAGATGCTATTCTTGCTGCTATGTATACTGTGTCTATTAGTGAGGAGGGTGACTGTTACCAGTGTTTCCCGCCCGACCCGGGCATTGCGACTGCTGCTCTAGGTACTGGTGAGGCTGCTGCTCTTGGTGCTAGCGAGGCTGCTGCTCTAGGTGCTAGTGCGTCTGCTTCCTCCGGTACTGGTGAGTCTGCACTCTCAGGTACTGCGTCGGCTTCGGCCTCCCACACCTTCACACTTGACTCGGGGGCTTCTCGCTCCTTCTTTCAAGACCGCACCACACTCACGCCGCTTAGTCGGCCAGTTGCAGTCTCCCTGGCAGACCCCTCTGGGGGTCCTGTCCTTGCTCACTTCTCCACTGTCCTCCCGTGTTCGGCGGCCCCCTCTGGCACCCTGTCTGGTCTTTACCTCCCCTCGTTCTCTACGAACTTGGTGAGTGGTGCTGACCTACAGGATGCGGGGGTTCACCAGTTCACTCTTGCGAGCCAGCGGGTGACCCACTGCACGGACGCTCGGACAGGCCGACACCTGGCCACGTTTACACGTCGGCCGTGGTCGAGCCTGTACACACTGACCACTGAGTCTCCTCCAGTCACTGCGTCTGGTCAGGTAGCTGCGTCGGGTCAGGTGTTAGCTGCAGCGTCCAGGTCTGGTCCTGAGTCTGCCCCCTGCTCGTGTCGCCTCCTGTCTCACGAGACTCTCCGCTGGCACCACCGCCTTGGTCACCCCTCCCTGCTTCGTCTCCAAAGCATGGCCTCCCGTGTCCTTGTCTCTGGTCTTCCCCGGTCCCTCCCTCCCGTTCCTCCTGGGCCTGGCCCTACCTGCGTCCCCTGTGTCGAGGGACGGCTGCGGGCTGCCCCTCACTCCTCCCAGTTTCCTCCGACAGAGGCCCCGCTGCAGACGCTTCACATGGACGTGTGGGGCCCAGCCCGCGTCCGTGGACAGGGTCACAAGCGCTACTTCCTGCTGGTGGTTGACGACTACTCGCGTTACACCACAGTCTTCCCCTTGCGCAGCAAGGGTGATGTCACTGAGGTGTTGATCGACTGGATCCGCGCAGCTTGTCTCCAGCTCAGGCGGAGCTTCAGCTCGAACTTTCCTGTTCTGCGTCTGCACTCTGACAGAGGCGGAGAGTTCTCCTCTGGCCTTCTGCGAGCCTACTGTCGTGCACGAGGCATCCGCCAGACCTTCACGCTTCCGGAATCTCCACAGCAAAAGGGGATTGCTGAGCGCCGCATTGGCATGGTCATGGACGTCGCTCGTACGTCCATGATGCATGCGGCTGCCCCCCATTTTCTGTGGCCGTTTGCGGTCCAGTACGCGGCGCATCAGATTAACCTTCAGCCCAGTGTCTCCATGCCGGAGACCTCCCCAACTTTGCTGTGGACGGGGAAGGTTGGCGATGCGTCTGCGTTCCGTGTCTGGGGATCTCGGGCGTTTGTCCGCGACTTGTATGCGGACAAGCTGTCCCCTCGTGCTGCTCCTTGCGTCTTCCTGGGTTTCCCCCCTGACGCGCCCGGGTGGCAGTTCTACCACCCCACCTCTCGCCGTGTTCTGTCCTCCCAGGACGTCACGTTTGACGAGTCGGTCCTCTACTACTGCCTCTTCCCCTACCGCACTCCGTCCCTCCCCCCGCCACCGCTCTTCCTTGTGCCAGGTCCCCCCCCGATAGACCCCCTCCCCCCTCAGGGTCCTGCCCCTTCAGGTGTGTCCCAGGTAGACGCAGTTGAGCCTGTCGAGGTTACTGGTGACTCTGGTGCTGCTGAGGGTGCTGAGCCTGGGGGTGCTGACTCTGGGGGTGCTAGGCGTGTGGGTGCTACGCCTGGGGGTGCTGAGCCTGAGGGTGCTACTACTGGGGGTGCTGAGCCTGGGGGTGCTGAGTCTAGGGGTGCTACGCCTTGGGGTGCTGAGCCTAAGGGTACTACGACTAGGGGTGCTGAGCCTGGGGGTACTGAGTCTCGGGGTGCTGAGCCTGGGGGTGCTACGCTTGGAGGTGCGGAGCTTGAGGGAGCTGAGCCTGCTGGTGCTGTGCCTGGCGGTTCTCCGGGTACTTTGTCTCGCCGAGAGCCACTCTCTCCACAGGAGCTGCGTGAGTGGTTTGCTCGGCGCTGGAGGCGAGCTGCTGGAGCTGGAGGTGCTGCGGGTACTGGAGTTTCTGCTTCTGCTGAGGGTGCTGGTGCCTCGGGTCCCGGAGGTGCTTGTACTGGGATTACTGGAGCTGCTGGGCCTGCGGGTACTTCTGGAGTTGGAGCTGCTGCGGGGGTTGGCGCGGAGGCTACTTCTGTAGGTCCTGGAGGCGGTCCTGCTTGGGGTACTACTGGTGCTGCTGGAGGTACTGGAGCTGGAGGTGCTGCTGGTACTGGTGCTGCCGCTGGGGGTACTGGTGCTGTCCCTGCTGTGTCTGGAGTCGCCGCGCGGCCTCGCCCGTACTTCGTTCCGCTCCTTCAGCAGGTTCTTGGTCTTCCGCCTTCTACTGATCCTCCTCCTCCTCCCTTCGAGTGTCCGCAGCCTGTCCCGTCACAGTTACAGTTACAGCCGGCCTCCCCACCGCCTGCAATGACTCCCTACACTGGTCCTACTGGAGGTGTTGCTGAGCGTCGTGAGCCTGCGTCTCGCCCTACGTCGCCTGTCTGTGGTGCTCGCACTAGTGGTCGTGGTTCGCGTCAGCGTCCTCCTCCTCTCCCTAGCACGCACCGGATGTCTCTTCGTCCGTCCACTGCTCCTCTGCGTGCACCTTTGCCTTCTCCTCCTGAGTCTTCTCTTCCTGCTCTTCCCGACCCGGAGTCAGACTCTCTTCGTGCTGCCAGTCCTACTTTCACGCGTCTCCTTGCTACTATTGTCACTGACCCTTCCTTTGAGTCCACTGCTGCGTCTGCTCTAGTTACTGAGCTCGTCGACTTTGCTGCTCGCTGTCGTCTAGACTACGCTGCTAGTCTTGTCGCTGAGTCTGAGTCTGTCTGTCCTCCGTCCGTCGGGGGTGAGTGTGCCCTTGGCACGGACGTCCTTGAGGACAGGGAGGAGGAGTTCCAGTGTCTGGCTGCTGCTTCACCTCATCTCGTGTCCGTACTGCTTACCCCTGAGGGAGACCCGGATGCACTTGACATCCCGACTCCGCGCTCTTACGCGGAGGCGATAGAGGGTCCCTACTCCTCTCAGTGGCAGGCAGCTATGGACGCAGAGATGGCTTCCTGGAAGTCCACAGGCACCTACGTTGACGAGGTTCCCCCACCTGGGGCGAACATAGTCAGTGGCATGTGGATTTTCAGGGTGAAGCGGCCGCCGGGCTCCCCGCCTCTCTTCAAGGCACGGTACGTGGCTCGTGGTTTCAGTCAGCGGCAGGGAGTTGACTACTTTCAGACCTTCTCTCCCACCCCGAAGATGACCACTCTTCGGGTGCTGCTGCACATAGCCGCTCAGCGCGACTACGAGCTTCATTCTCTTGACTTCAGCACTGCTTTCTTGCAGGGTAGCCTGCACGAGGAGATCTGGCTGCGCCGCCCACCTGGCTTCACTCGGACTTTTCCTCCTGGCACTCAGTGGAGCCTCCGGTGGCCAGTCTACGGTCTCCGCCAGGCACCGCGTGAGTGGCACGACACACTGAGGACTACGCTTGCGGCTCTTGGGTTTGCTCCCTCTACTGCTGACCCGTCGCTGTTTCTGCGCACCGACACTTCTTTGCCGCCGTTCTACATCCTCGTGTACGTCGAAGACTTGGTCTTTCCCACAGGTGACACTGCTAGACTCGCCCACGTGAAGTCCGAGCTGCAGAAGAGACACACGTGCAAAGACCTGGGTGAACTACGCAGCTACCTTGGCTTGCAGATCACCCAAGACACAGCACAGCACACCATTACCCTGACTAAGTCACACATGGTGCAGCAGGTCCTTCAGCGCTTCGGCTTCACGTACTCCTCGCCTCAGGCCACTCCTCTGCCTACTCGTCACTCGCTCTCAGCTCTGCCTTCGGATGAGTCCGTAGAGTCGAGTGGCCCGTACCCAGAGCTTGTTGGCTGCCTCATGTACGTGATGACCTGCACTCGACCTGACCTTGCATACCCTCTTAGCATTCTCGCACGCTATGTTGCTCCTGGGAGACACAAACCGGAGCACATGGCTGCAGCGAAGAGGGTGTTGCGCTACTTGTGCAGTACGTCGGGCATGGGGCTAGTGCTTGGAGGGCGGAGTCCAGTGGTCCTCACTGGGCACGCAGACGCTTCTTGGGCGGACGACCAGGCTACGCAGCGGTCGTCACATGTTTACACCTTCAACCTTGGTTCCGGCTCTGTTTCGTGGCGGGCTACCCACTCGTCTTCTGTTCTCGGCTCCATTTGTGAGGCTGAGATCTACGCCGGGGCCATGGCTGCTCAGGAGCTTCGCTGGCTCACCTACCTGCTGACTGACCTTGGAGAGCCGCCTCGTTCTCCTCCAGTGCTGTACGTAGACAACAAGGCCATGCTGGCCTTGTGTCGAGAGCAGCGACTGGAGCACAGAACAAAGCACATTGCTCTCCGCTACTTTCTTGCTCGTGAGCTGCAGCAGCGTGGTCAGCTGCGTCTTGCGTACGTGGCCTCTGAGGCCAACACTGTTGATATCTTCACCAAGGCACTTGCGCCTTGTGACCATCAGCGCTTCTGTACTCAGCTGGGCCTTGTGCCTACCTTGCCTCACTTGCTCACCTCTTGACCTTGCTTGTACTGTTACATATATACATATATATATATACTCCTGCACTTGCTTGTCTAGCCTTATATATATATATGTAATCCTGCATGTGAACTGGCCTTGTGGCCTTGAACTTGTGCTCGGAATGTGTGGTGACTTTGTGATCCACCCTGGGCTTGCTTTGTTTTGCTTTGCTTGACTGGTCCTGTGACCCCTTGTTCTCCCCCACTTTGGCTATGGGGGTGTGTCAGAACATTGTAGCTTATGCATATTGTGTAGGCTATAGTGGGGTAGCCCATAAGGGGTACAACTCAATTAGGGTTAGTACTTGTACCCAATTCATTCATAGTTCAATCATTCTCGTTTCAGTTTTCTCATTGGTGAACCGACGGAAACAACTGGTGACCGAGTGGGCAGCTATAGCACATCCGAGATTTTCGGAGGCGAACTGCAACTGCACCTGCGGATTTACGGAGTTTGATTCGAGCGACAATTTCGGAGTTTGTTACGTGGGGACTTACCGGTTTTACGGCAAGGAGTGCCGACAATTTCGGAATAGTTGCGGCGTTTGGTTAAATGCGTGCGACATTTCCGTGGGGCAACACCGCGGGAACTACACAGAGTTTTCAAGGGGTACGAACAACTTACGACGAACTGAAGAAGGCGGCAGCAACAGTACAGGGGGGGGGAGAGACAGCATGATATAGCTCAGCCGACGAATTCCCCCGCCCGTTTTTGCCGCACAGATTCGAGAGGGTTCCATTTCAGCTCGCCGTCCGACCGTCAGAAATTGTATGGCACACTGGGGCACGGAGCCCTAGGGAACGACGAACGACCGTTGACATTCCCATGGGCTGAGAAATACCCACAGGGTATATCTCAACGCGTGGCGAGTTGCCAGCAGGACACATCGACCGTGGATGCACGACACGCGGCGGGTTACGGACGACCAGGATTATGTCCGACCTCCCTCGAATGTCGGCGTCCACACTGGCGTCCACGCGTCACCCGACCACGCCTCAAGCGTCGCGCAGAAAAGAACGCGCGGGCCGTGAGAATGTCGGTGCGTGACACGCGGCGTCAATCGACGTCACGGGGTAAGTCTACGTGGAAGAAATCAGCGGTCAAATTGAGCGCTGAAGAGGAACAGGTGGGCACCGAAATGTCGGCGAGCATCGACCGGCGAGGCAGGGTCCAGGTGTCGAGCATCGGCGGCCTGGCACGTGCACAGGAATCAGACGTGGGGGCAGGATAAATGTCGGCGCCGGACACGCGGCGTACATCGAACGGCGATGCCGGGTCCAAGTGTCGAACATCGGAGGACTATTTCTTGCGCGGGAAAACAGAACCCGCGGTGTCCGCAAAGTCGGCGTCAAAGTATCTCGTGATGAATCCGCCGTGTCCGCAAAGTCGGCGTCAAAGTATCTCGTGATGCCAATCACCGGTGGCACGAGTGCGCCATGAATGGACTCTGGACCAATGCCACAAGCCTCAGCGCGCCTTGTATTGCTGCCGTGGCATGCCTTACGAAACACCTTCATGGACAGTCACGGCGGCGTTGTAGTGGCCATGCGAGAGCCGTGTCACGTCGGAGAATACGCCGCCTCGCGTGGACAGCGGCATGAATGCCAAGTGTACAGAACCTTGCCTGCACGGTGGCATGTGCCGAGCCGCGCACGTCCATGAACTCTCCGGAGCCAAGCTGCCACTAGCCATTTTTCCTACTCCCACTTCCTTTCGTCACTTCTTACGCCTGCGCTCTCACACTTAGTTTTTTTCCACCAGGACACGCTCTGCGGAGAACACCGCGGCTTCGGCGTCTGACGCCGACCAACAAGTAAGACCGATTATCGGGGCACTGGGTTTTGTTGGTCGTAGCAGCCGATTTCACAGTTTCATCGCCCGTTTTAAACGGGAGGCACAATCGGCCAGATCCGTGGAGAAAGGCCGAGACTAGTTTAGGGTTGCGCTGTGCGTGGTCAGCGACTGGCTTGGTGCAACGCCGCCGGAAACAAACCCACCTGAGGGGGACATCGCCGCGCAGTTGGCGCAAGCTTCTCTTGCCGCCCGCTTAGAGATAGACACTAGGGTCACTAGGTCACTAGAAGCGAACACAACGCAGCAACAGTACGCCGCCGCCGTTACCCAATACCGCCATTTTATGACCGACCCGCCGACCAACTCGCCGGCTGGCCCTCAGTAGAAAACAAGCGCTGTTAGGACATACGGCCGAGGCCAACATGTCGGACTACGTTCTGCTGGCAGCCCAGGCGCGGGTGAACCTGACCGGTGACGCCACAACGCCGGCCGGCGTCCGCCCCACCACTATTCCGGCAGTGACGCTGCGTCTGATTTACGATCTAGATGCATTGGCTAAAATTCCCGTCGACCCTGACATTACGCCGCCACCTGTAGGCGACCCCCAAAAGCGACGTCCTAGCGAGCCGGAGGAGGACTCTTCGTCTAGCGATGAGGAGGAGGAACCCCAGCCCGGCCCGGGACCTAGACGCCAACGTCGGCCGCTCACTCGAGCCGAGAGGGATCGAAGAGAGATAGAGGAGGCGTTGGCCGAGGACGAACTCGAGGATAGGCTGCACGCGAGCGTCCCGCGAGGAGAGTTTACGGCGGCTGAGTTTGTGGTCGAGGATCTGAAGAATAGCGACATCGAAGTGCTGATAGCCAATGCCCCTCGCCACACGGAGACACTCGAGGAAGGATCGTCGCTGCGGCAGTACATATCGTGGATACTAGACTACAAGCGGTGGGCGGTGGATGCTCTTCCGTCAGAAGGTGACGACCTGGAGCCGGGGTCCATACTCACTGACAAGGACAAAATCGGCAAGCACATCGGCGATGATTTGGGCGAACGTTGGCATACCGCCCCGCGCCAGTTCATCTGGTTGCACGGCCCGAGGACCAACGAGCCTCGAATTCGCTCTTACGTCTTGTTCAGATCGCGAGAGACCCTCATCGAGGCAATGAGGAGCGAAGAGGGCAACACCGCCATGCGCACGCAGCCGATCAAGCCTTGCACGGTCAACATGCTACTCGGCCGCATTAAGGCCCTTCAGATGGCGGCCAAGATAGAGGCGACCCTGTACAAGGAGAAGGAGCTGCACATCATGCAGGACATCTTGGTCGTCCGCACGGAAGTGCGCGTCATGGTTCGCGGAAAGAACAAAGCCGACACCAAGTAAGATGTTTTAACATCGCCGACTTTGCCAGTCCTCTCTAGTATTCCCGCCAATGCTCACCGACGCTGGTCACACTCAATCATCAACCTCGCACTCTCCTCTTGTGCAGAAAATATGTCGACCGACATCGCGGAACCATCGGCGACACTTACACCACCGAGCAGTTCCGCAAAATCATGTTCAAGGTGTTGCCGCACTGGTCGGCGACGGCGTGGAATCCGGGGGGAACAGGTCCTTCCCAGACTCTGTGGAAGTTCATGCGTATGAGAACGATGACCCTGCTATCGCACCACACTCTGCTCCGCGGTGCCAGCGTACGCGAGATCACGCTCGCCGACATCTTTCTGTACCGCCTTGCTAGCGGGTCGTCAGTGAACCCTGACAACCGGCCAATGGTCATGGTCATCGCGCAGCGCAACTCGAAGACGTGCAAGGACGCCTGTCTTCATCACAGCTACGCGGCAAGGCACTTAGAGGCGGAACTGTGTGTTTTGGGCGATACAATCCTCTGGCTGCACTTCATCTACGACCATGTCCCCCAGATCTTCGGCGTCCCCATAATTCCGCCGCTGGACGTACGCCGACCGGAGCTCTGGTACGACAAGCATCTCTTCTTCGCCCGCTACGATAAGGATCAGGGTTTGCTGCCGTCGTCGAGCCAGCAACGAATCACTCGGCAGCTGTGGACGGCCAACAAGGTTTTCATCAAGCGCAACGTGCACGCCGCTCGCGCCGGCGGGGCACAAGAGCTGGCTGACCAAGGCACGCCGCGCGCCGAGATAGCCGAATTGGGTCACTGGGCTATTGACGAGATGACGAGGAGTTACATCACTTCAATTCCAGTCGGGGTGGTGATGAGGAAGGCCGGCTACTCCGGAGCCCGAAGCGACTACTTCCTGGGCCGCAGCAGGCTACCTCCCAGCGCAGACCTCGAAAAAACCATCGCCGCGCACATATTTCCCGGCGTCGAGAAACAGTTGGGGGCGGGGAGTGTAGCGACGCCGTCCACATGCATCTTGTCGTCTCTCTTCACTGGTTCACACCGACATTCCTCTATTTCATGCAGGCGGAAGAGCTCGCACAAGGGCCTGAGGCGAACACGGCTGCGGTGCACTTCATCCAGACCATGCTGGATGCACGCCGCATTGCGGCCGAGGACCTCGCGGTGAAACTCATCCGCACTCCATGGCACCCTCAGGTCCAGGCTTCGAGGCTTTGTCGGGATCGCGACTTTCAGGCGTGGGCGAAGGACATTGAGAAGATTGACACCGAGACGATCGCCAAGCGCCGGTCGCCGATCCCGACCCAGCCAGCTGTAAGCACAAGATGAACTCCGCGTGACTTAGCGGCAAGCGTGCTTGCATCACCTGACTCCTAACCCGCTCCGCTGCTGTTCGCAGGAAATCTCAGCCCGCTTGGACGCCGAATTTCAGGTCGACCTTCTGAACGAGACACTGGCCCACGAGAGGCACAAAGCGACGCTCAAGCAGATGAAGGTGGAGAAGGAGCTCGAGGAGGCGCGTGCTGCTATCGCGGCGAGGGACGCCGAGATCTCCCGGCTCATGGAGGAGCTCAAGATCTCCGAGGCACGTAGGGCGCCAGCGCCACAGGCGCCTTCTAGGCCAATGACCCTGGAAGAGGAGGCAGCTGCGGCCGCTAAGCATGCTCAGTTGGACGCCGACGCTCACTACGAGGCCCTGGTTTTTGACCCATGGAGAAAGGCCGAGACTGTGGCAGAGGCCTGGCGCTTCTGACCTTCTGCGATGCTCTGAAGATCATCGACGCCGACGCGCTTCCGATACGCACGGAGGGGAACCTGGGCATCAAGGGGCTTTCTAAGGGTGAAAAGCCTAAGCTGACGGTTGCTTGGGGACAGGTGGCGGCGGGATACATGACGCACAAGTGGGGCGAGGACATGTTCTCGACCACGTGGGAAGAGCACAAAGCTGTGGCGGCCCAAGCGGCCGCGGAGCAGGCCGCTGGAAGACCGCCGCCACTGCCGACGAAGACGTCCAAGCGTCGGAAGCCGGGCTGATGTTTTGTCGCCGCTTAGCTACTTTCTTTTAGCTTGATTGTGACTTTTGTTTCCGACTTTGACTATGGATTCAATGTTCCCAACAGTTGAAAATTTGCCAAAGAACCAAAAACATGAGGGCGTTTCATGAACACAGCAAAAGTGCACAATAAAAGTCGGCGCCCACCAAAACCCCACAATCAATCAACAATCTTGCTACACATTGCGACGTCGGTCCAGAACACAACGACAGACACAACAACAAAACCCATCTACGCGGCGTGCTTCCCCTTCTGTCCCTTCTTTCCCCTGTTATCCATATCCTTCTCCATCTGCTTGTCCAGCGGCACTTGAATGCCGCGTGCTCAGAGAAGGGGGCCGCCGGCGTTGCACGACCCCCAGAAAGCGAGGGTCTCGATAGTCGCCCTCGCGATAATCTCGGCGTCGGGTGTGGGGTCACAGCCCTTGCACGCCTTCCGAAGAGCATCCTTCTGCAGTGCGTCGGTGACGTTGCACGAGACCTCTCCCAGGACGGGTTGTCTCGCAACCGCCGATTCTAGCACCGCAACCACGATGTCGTGACAAGTGTCAGCAAAATCGGTGCTCGCTTCACACAGCAGTGCCACCGCCTTCGCTTCACCCGCCGCATTGCCGACCTCGGCCACGGTCTCGGCGAAGCACCAGATGGCGCAAGATGAAGCAGCGACAGCTTGGCCTATGCGCTTGGCGTCTGCGCCAGTTTTGGGGACGGCATCTGCCGCGACTGGCCCAAACGCCGCACACAAGCAAGCGCGGTTGATGATGTCGCTGAGCTGCTGCTTGCGCTTGGCCGGCTCCCAACCAGTGCCAAACCACACCGCCGGCCTCAGCACTTTCATCAGCGGGGGCCCTGATGACTTCTTCTGTTTGAAGTCGGCGAGGACTTTCTGGAACCTGTCACGCACAACGTTGGAACGTGAACGTGGTCAGTCGGCGTAAAACCCCACAGTCAAACCTATATCACGCCGCTCAAAACACATCGAGTCCCACGATTCTTACCGTGCACGAAACATGGTGGCGCCGCGGGACCACATCACCGTCCACATACCCTTCGGCATCACCTTCGCCTCCTCCCACTCCGCCTTCCACCGCGTCATTTCTTCGGCTTTAACGCCGGTCATTTCGGCCAACAGGACTTGGCTGGCGTGTCCGTCGAAGATGGTCGTCGCAACGCCGTTCAGGTACGCCACTTCCATCCTGTCGTCCGATCTCCCCGTGTAGCGACTCTTTCTAGCCAGGTTTACCTCGCCCTGCCACCCGCCACCGCTCGTCCTGTCCAACCTAATACCATGCCCCCTGCGATCTTTCGGAACGACGGGCTTCTGCGAGGCGGCGGCTTTACCCTTCCGTTTCTTCTTTTTTTCGCCGACTCCAGCCGCACGATCGATCTGTCCATCCTTGTCGGCGTGTTCACCCACTGGTCCACCGGCCAGAACTGTGGACGTCCCCGCCTGACCCGCCAGGTCCGCAACAGTGACGCCCGCCGACCTGTCCGAAGGCCCGGCCTGGCCGGCATGAGTAGCCACTGTAACAGCGGTGGGCCGAGTGGACTCTCCCGCCAGACCAGCCTGGTCAGAACCAGTGACGCCGGTCGGGCCGGTCTGGAAGGCCCTATCCACCTGTATGAAGCCGGCAGGATGACTCTGAATGGGCGGAACAGCCTGGCCGGCTACACTGACGCCGGTGGACGCCAAACGGGCCGGCTGCACGGTCTGCCCGGCCTGGGTGGACGCTGTAACACCGGCAGGCCGACCCTCCACGCCACTGATGCCCGACGTACCTCCCACAGACTGAAGTGCGGCAACTTCGTCTGCTTCTATCGCCGCTTGTATCAGTTCCACATCCTCGTCCTCGATGATGAGAGGGATCTCCCCTGCACCATCGTCTCCTGCCACCGCGCCCCAATCACCTTGTCCAGACGCCGCGCCGACCTGGTGATGCGTTGGCACCGCCGTTGGAACCGTCTCGTTTGCTGCTTCTTGGTGTACGGGCTCCGCCAAGTTCACCGTGGTCGGCGCAGTGCGCGTGCCGTGAGTCTGCGGTTGAGCGGATTGTGCACCTGCTGAAAGCGCGTTGACCTCGGCCATTAGCATGTCCGAGACTGGGTCCGACGGCGTGGCAACAGCGGCAGGGAGCTGCATGGTCGGTGCTGTCAACGGGAGTTGTGTATTGGCCCCGTCCTCGCTTGGGCGGAGCCGACTTCGTGGTCGGATGTGAGGGGAGCAGCCGACCTTCTGCAGTGGGCGAGCTGGTCGATGAGGAGGTCGACCTGCACGGGGGACCACTGCACGGGCTCAGACTTCAGGGAGGTCGACTTGGGAGTCGACCTGTGGAGGACGTTGAAGCCGACTTTGGCGGTCGGCTAACGGACCGCTGATCTACCTGCGGGTGGTCGACTGGACCTGGTGGTCGACGAAGGAGGAACCGACGTCGACCTTGACACAGGACGTCGAGCAGTCGGGCGTCGAGTAGCGGGGCGTCAACTTCGTGACGACACCTTCGGGTGGCCGACGTGGGTGGTTGGCCGACGACTGTGCTGGTCGACGTGGAGCTGGTCGACCACATGGGATGTCGACCTGGAGGAGGTCGACCGATGGTGTCGTCTACTTAGGAGGTCGACGGGCACGTACGGGAGCTGCTGGTCGACGTGGTTGCCTGGTCGACCATATTACCTAGGTGACGAAGTGCTGCGAAGTAGTGCGACGGTCGCTCAGGCGAAGTTGGCGAGCACGACCTCGGTGGTGGTATCCCGAGGTCGTCGTGGCGGATCAGAGGCAGTCGTCGGCTCGAGGTTGACGTGGAGTGTGCGCTGTGCAGGTGACGGGACTCTGCACGCCGATCGGCTACGCACACATGTGAAGCGGGTGCACTGCTGTCCTGCGTGAGCAACGCTGGCACGCCGTCGACCTTGCCTTGCTGGAACGCGGTCGACCAAGCTGCGCTGGCAGTTGGCCGACCTGAATACTTGCTCTGATGTAGTCTTGCATTGCCAACTTCATTGTACCATTGTTCTGAACTTTTCCTAGTGAAACTCTTGCCAATTTTCCCCGTAAACTAGCAAGTAGTGTGTGCACAAGGAAAACGACTAAGGAACAGAGAACGCAGAGATCACACGAGCACACGTGCCTAGCCCGTAGCCTAGCTCCCGTTGCTGCAGTTATCTCCGCATGGTGCGGTGAGCGTGGACGGCACACGACTTACCTTTCAGTCAGGTCGACGTAGATACCACTTACCTATTGCGTAGTTACAGGCCGGCAACTGTGCAGTAGTCACTATGGTAGGAGCCGTAGTTGACGCGGGGGTGGTGGACACCCTGGAGGCACGGTTGGAGAACGCGAGGAGGAAGCATGAGGCCAACGAGTATGGCGACTTGCCTTGGGCGGTCGTCGAGGCTGGACTCCGCTCAACGTGGGCGACGGAGCACCCGTCTCGACCCGCCTCTCCTCGTCCTGTGAACAACGAAGGCGGCGTCGACGTGGGCGTCAACGCCGGTGGCGGTCAAGTCGGCAGCAGTGCTGGAGGCACGTCGAGGCAAAGAGGTGTGATACACGCCGGTGAAGTCGGCGGCGTTCAGACGCGAGGGATGCAATCTTCGGCGGCTGCAGGCTCCTTGCATGGCGACGCTGGTGGGCGTCGAAGTGGACTGTCACCGATGTCGGCGACCCAGGTGACGGCGGGCGGAATTGCGCCGAGCTACGGCTACTTCAAGTTTACGCCGGACAGGATCTCGGTCACCCCTCCGCTGGTCGGTCGACCCGACATTCTCACCTGGAAGGAAGCCATCGAGCCCCAGCTGGAGATGGCCGGGCTGATCGGCTTCGCCCGAGGGACCGTGGCGACGCCGGGGGAGCACCACCCCGACCTGCGTGTGGAGTTTCGCGCCGTGCAGCTGTTGACCTTCACGGTCATCTCGCGGTGCTGCTCGCCGGGCGTGCAGATCGCGTTGAAGTGGTGCCGGGAATACATCGACGCTGGCCACCGGGCGTGGCACTTCATTGAGTCGACGTACCAGGTCACCGACGACCTGTTCATCGCCCAGCTGGAGGGACAACTGACGCACCTGCGTATGGGTGACGAGGAGAGTGCGACCGACTATTGCAACCGAGCCAGGCGAATTCTCGCCACCATTAGGATGGCCTGAGCGCAGTACTCCACGGCGTCGTATATCACCCATGTCATGCAGGGTCTCTCTAGCAGCTACAACCTGCTGAAACGGCTGTCCATGGCGCCGAGCACGAGGGCGACGCTCAACGAGGACAACCTGACCTCGTATATCCTGCAGGACGAGGCGATGCAGGAGGCTGAGCGGTCGCAGGAGCTCTTGGCGCAGGCGAACTTGGTCACCTCAGCGAAGCAAGGAGGCCGACCGGGACAGCGCGGACAGTTCGGCGGCGGTGGGGGTAGCTGTGGCTGGAAGCCGGCCAAGGAGGTCGACAAGAGGAAGTTGACCAAGGACAGCGGTCGTGGAGGAGGAGGTCGACGTCGGGAGTGCTGGCTGTGCGGCGATCCCGATCATCTCTCCTTCGAGTGTCCCAACCGCAGCGACTCCGACGACGACGATGCTAAGGGAGGCCGTGGGAGGTCTGGCAGCCGTCGTCCTCGTCGTGGAGGCAACCAACCGCGCAAGGAGAAGCAGTCGACCAAGACATCGACTTCGGCGAAGGACGCCGACTCCGCTGCAGGCGGCAAGGGGCGAGACGTCAAGACAGCGTCGTGCTCGCTGGTCGGCGTCGTGGAGCCGACCATCTCTCTGGCGCCAGAGGCCGGAGAGGACTTTCAGGCGGTGGCGGCGGCTGTGCAGGCGAACCCGGCGGTGGTCCTGCTCGACAGCGGTTGCTCCCACCACCTGATGGGGACGAAGGAAGCCTTCGTCGACTTGCAGCCGAGCGGCGTCATCCGGCATGTGCGCGGCTTCAATGGGGCGCTGCAGGATGTCCAGGGCTGCGGCACCATCGCCCTGCAAGGAGAGGCCGGGAAGGAGGTGCTCATCCCCGACGTGTTGTACGTCCCGGGTGTGCGAGCCAACCTGCTGTCGGCCGGTCAGCTGAAGGAGCATGGCGTGAAGCTGCAGGAGGACGGAGACGGCATGCTGCTCGTCTCGGCAGCAGGGGAGGTGCTCGGGCGGGCGACGTACTCTGGACGAGTCCTCTGCACCGACCTGCGTCCCTGCGCGACGAGGTCGACTCCGCCCACGACGGAGGTGGTGGCTCTGCGGACGATCGTCTCGAAGACGAAGTCGACGCCGGACCGGATGCATGCGAGGCTTGCGCACGTCGGCATGGACACCATACGGAGCTCGGCGAAGAACGAGGTCGCCATTGGGCTGGACCTCAAGACGGCGACGGACGCCGACTCTCCGTGTGTCTCGTGCGTCGGCGGGAAACTGGCGCGACACACCTTCCCCGACCATGGCTCCGACGCCGACGACGTGCTCACTGTCGTGCACATCGATCTGTGCGGGCCGTTTCGCGTGGCTGCCAAGGACGGCAGCCTGTACTTCTTGCTGATGAAGGACCGCAAGACCCGCTACGTGTGGGTGAAGCCGGTCGCCAAGAAGTCAGATGCGTTGCAGGCGTTTGTACAGTGGCTGGCGGTGGCTGAGCGGCAGACGAAGAAGTCGGTGTTGATGCTGCGCTCTGACCGGGGAGGGGAGTTCCTCGGGAAGCAATTCACCGACTTCGTGAACGGCAAGGGGATCGTCCACGACCTAACCTGCCCATACACCCCGCAGCAGAACGGCATGGCGGAGCGGGAGATGAGGACGGTGGTGGAGTCTGTGCGAACAATGCTGCTGCACATGGGTGTGCAGCACCACTGGTGGCACCTCGCTCTGCGACAGGCCGTCTGGGTCCGCAACTGTCTTGAGAGGTCGACGCTGCCACCGGGGACGACACCATACCAGCTGCTGACCGGGAAGAAGCCCGACTTGTCGCTGGCACGAGTATGGGGCTGCATGGCGCAGTTCCTTGTCCCTGAGCAACAGCGTGGTGGGAAGCTGCAGCCGAAGGCCAAGTGGGGCCTACACCTTGGTGTGTCAGAGGCGAGCAAGGGCTGGGAGCTCCTTGACGTCACCTCTGACCGGATGGTCACCACGTCGGACGTGGTGTTCTACGAGGAGCTGTCGCTGGCCGAGTGGAAGACGGAGCATGGGCCGGTGTCCGGCCGCTTGCCGCCCTCTGACACCTCGTCGGCGACGCTGCCGCTGCTTGCCGAGGTCGGTAAGCTTACTGTTGAGGACGTCGAGAACGTCCATACCCCTACGCCTCACCCTCTGACCCCTGCCCCTCCCCTCGTGGCCGACCTGCGTGGGCTGACCTCGGTGTCGGCCTCCGGCGATGAGGGGAGTAGTGGGACGCCGCCTTCGGCGCCGGCCAAGGGCATCGCCGGCGACCGACTTGACGAACGGCGCATCGACGTGGGATTGGAGTCGACAGGGGAGGAGCAGGTCGGGGAGCAGCAGCCGACAAGGGAGCAGGCTGCCGTGAAGCCGACCACGGAGGAGTCGGCGACCGGGACGTCGGCAGGGGAGCCGACCACAGGGGAGAAGTCGGCTGGGAAGCCGACCACAGTGGAGCAGTCGGCTGGGACGCCGGCTGAGGAGCAGCAGGACGCCGAGGGCAGCGACGACAGTGACGATGGAGGGGACACCGCGGCGGTCCAGCAGGGACCACGGCGTTCCGGCCGACTTCGGAGGCCGCCTGACTTCTTCGTCCCCGCTGCCTTCACCACGGTGTATGACGTGGACGATGACGACGACCTGCTGTACGACGACGCCGAGGAGGATGAGGAGTTTCCGGAGCTCGACCCCGACATGCTAGCCGACCCCGAGCACCGTTGGGACATCTCGACGATGACGGTGAAGGAGGCGTTGGCAAGCTGGAAGGGCCCGGCGGTGAAGGCCGCCATGGAGGAGGAGATCCACAGCCTCATCAACATGGGCACTTGGGAGCTGGTCGAACGCCCACCGGGGGTAAACGTCATGAAGAACCGGTGGGTGTTGACGACGAAGTACCACATTGACGACACCGTCGAACGAGAGAAGGCGAGGCTGGTCGTAAAGGGCTTCACACAGGTGTATGGCGCCGACTACGACGAGACGTTCGCGCCGGTGAGCAGCTACGTGACGCTGAGGATTTTCCTCAGCATTGTCGCTGTCCTCGACCTCAACCTGATGCAGCTCGACATGAAGAATGCCTTCCTGCAGAGCAAGCTCGATCGGGTACTGTACATGTCTCAGCCGGACTACTTCAACGACGGAACCGGCCGGGTGTGTAAGCTACTGAAGAGCCTGTACGGGCTGAAGCAGTCGCCGCTGTTGTGGTACTTGGCGCTCAACGATGTGCTGGTCGGCGCCGGGTGGAAGAAGAGCCAGGTCGACGAGGCTCTTTACTTCAAAATCGGCGAGGGTGAGGTAGTCTGCTGGGTGCTGGTCTACGTCGACGACCTGCTTGCCGCCAGCAGCAGCGCCATGATGCTGAAGGAGCTGAGGGAGCTGCTGGAAGCCGCCTTCGAGCTGCGCGAGATCTCGCCGGTGCAGAAGTACCTCGGGCTCGAGATCGTACGCGATAGGTCGGCGGGGAAGCTGTGGCTGCACCAGCAGGGCTACGCCGACAAGCTGCGTTGGCGCTTCCTCGACGGGGAACAGACCGGGCGCACCCCGAAGACGCCGGTCTCGGTCGGTGCCTACGCCGAGCTCACCTTCGATGACGAGGAGGCGCAGGAACGTCAGGAGGAGGAGTACCGGCAGAAGGTCGGCTCGCTGCAGTTCGCGGCGACGACGACGAGGCCGGACGTCGCCTTCGCATGCAGCAAGCTGGGGAGCGGCCTCACGGTGAGGAGCGACCAGCACTGGCACGAGGTCGATCGCTGCCTCGCCTACCTCGCCAACACACGCGACACCGCCCTGGAGTTCGGCGGTGGACCTCAGTCGCTGGAGCTGGTCGGCTA
Organism: Closterium sp. NIES-65; assembly: GCA_948144175.1. Lineage (NCBI taxonomy): Eukaryota > Viridiplantae > Streptophyta > Zygnematophyceae > Desmidiales > Closteriaceae > Closterium > Closterium sp. NIES-65. The sequence continues at coordinate 361,094 of CANXME010000927.1, forward strand.
CGTGGACGCCGACGACGCCGGTGACAAGCAGAACAGGATGAGCACGAGCGGCTACGTGTTCGTCTACGGAGGGGCTGCAGTCTCCTGGTCGAGCCAGCGCATCAAGTGCGCGACGCTGTCGTCGACCGAGTCGGAGTACGTGGCGGCCACTGAAGCTGGCAAGGAGGGACGCCGCCTTCGCTTCCTCCTCGCCGAGTTCCGGCAACTGGACGCCGGGAAGCCGACTGTCCTGCGTGTGGACAACAAGTCGGCCATCACGGTTGCCGAGGGCATGGGGTTGATGGGCAACCTCAAGCACATGGAGCGGCGACAGGCCTGGCTGCAGCACATGGTGAGGCGCGGGAAGTTCTCGCTGCAGTACATCCCAACCGCTGAGCAGCCGGCCGACTTCCTGACGAAGGCGCTGCACTATCCGGCCTTCAACCGGTGCTCCGTCGCAATCGGCCAAGTGCGCTTGGCCGACGTGGGCGACGGCGACAACGACGTGCAGTAGTAGGTGCCATGCCCTTTTGCATGGCTGGTGCGGTGGACGACGTGCTGTGTGTTGGGTGCACATCGACGAGCTATTCTCTGAGGAGTACTGCCGAGTAGGACTTGGGGGCCCAAGCGTGAACGCGGCAGGGGAGTGTCAACGGGAGTTGTGTATTGGCCCCGTCCTCGCTTGGGCGGAGCCGACTTCGTGGTCGGATGTGAGGGGAGCAGCCGACCTTCTGCAGTGGGCGAGCTGGTCGATGAGGAGGTCGACCTGCACGGGGGACCACTGCACGGGCTCAGACTTCAGGGAGGTCGACTTGGGAGTCGACCTGTGGAGGACGTTGAAGCCGACTTTGGCGGTCGGCTAACGGACCGCTGATCTACCTGCGGGTGGTCGACTGGACCTGGTGGTCGACGAAGGAGGAACCGACGTCGACCTTGACACAGGACGTCGAGCAGTCGGGCGTCGAGTAGCGGGGCGTCAACTTCGTGACGACACCTTCGGGTGGCCGACGTGGGTGGTTGGCCGACGACTGTGCTGGTCGACGTGGAGCTGGTCGACCACATGGGATGTCGACCTGGAGGAGGTCGACCGATGGTGTCGTCTACTTAGGAGGTCGACGGGCACGTACGGGAGCTGCTGGTCGACGTGGTTGCCTGGTCGACCATATTACCTAGGTGACGAAGTGCTGCGAAGTAGTGCGACGGTCGCTCAGGCGAAGTTGGCGAGCACGACCTCGGTGGTGGTATCCCGAGGTCGTCGTGGCGGATCAGAGGCAGTCGTCGGCTCGAGGTTGACGTGGAGTGTGCGCTGTGCAGGTGACGGGACTCTGCACGCCGATCGGCTACGCACACATGTGAAGCGGGTGCACTGCTGTCCTGCGTGAGCAACGCTGGCACGCCGTCGACCTTGCCTTGCTGGAACGCGGTCGACCAAGCTGCGCTGGCAGTTGGCCGACCTGAATACTTGCTCTGATGTAGTCTTGCATTGCCAACTTCATTGTACCATTGTTCTGAACTTTTCCTAGTGAAACTCTTGCCAATTTTCCCCGTAAACTAGCAAGTAGTGTGTGCACAAGGAAAACGACTAAGGAACAGAGAACGCAGAGATCACACGAGCACACGTGCCTAGCCCGTAGCCTAGCTCCCGTTGCTGCAGTTATCTCCGCAGGTGCAGTGCTGGTGACAGTAGTTGGCGGATGCGATGAAGGTGCCGCCGCTTGAAACGAGTTGACCGCGGCCAGAAGCATGGCCGCGACCGGGTCCGTGAGGGTCTGACCGGCGTTGTCTTGCCCCGTAGTTGGCGCTGCGACGGGCCCAGTTGTCGGCGGATCAGCAGATGGTGCTGCCGTGTGACGCGCGTTGACATCGGCCGAGACCGGGGTTGTTGGTGCTGTACTGGCGACAGGTTGCGCCCCCCCGCGAGTTGTTGGGACAGCGGCGTTGTCGATGGAGACGGGCTGCTGCTGCGATGGCGCCTGAAAAGCAAGAAGCTCCTCCATCAACGCTCTCGCCACGGGATCATCCTCCACGCCGAGGTCGCCCGTGTCCTCCACGCCGAGGGCGCCCGTGTCCCCCCCCATGCCAACCACAGGATCCTGGTGAGTCTGATCGCCGATTGACGGAGCCTCAACATCGAATGGCGGCCCGCGATCAACACCTATCGCCGCGCCGGCCTGCACTTCAACCGATTCAACGACGACGTTACCACGATCGAATGGCGGTGGTGCTACCTCGCTTGCTCCAGGACGTGGAATCTCCGGACCTTTCCTTCCACCGCCGTGAGTGGAAGACCCGCCGGCTCGCACACCCTCCTCGGCGGCAGTCCTGCCCTCCGAGCTGCCGCCAGCTCCGCCTCTACTTTGCGGGCCAAGGAGCCGAGTTGTCGCCCCTTTTCTCCTCAGCATGTCGAGGACGGGAGAACCGGACTGGGCACGATCCGGAATGTCGCCGCCGACTGCTCGCTCCCCACCAACACCTTTACTCCGCTTCGAATTTCCCGCGTTGTCGCCGTCGGCTGCACTTCCGCTGCCAACCCATTTTTCCGACCTATGCCTTTGCGCGGTCTCCAGGTCGTCGGTCGACGGGGACGAACCACGTCGCCCCAGCCTCATTGTAGCAAGCACGTTGGGCAGAAGCATGAAGCCGACGGTTCACAGCGCCTGCTGCGTGACGGCGGTTACCGCCTGAACAATGTCATCCCTCATTGCTTTGATGACTTCTTCAGGCAGCGCGGGGGATGGACCGGGCGGGGGCGGCACGATGCTGCGGGATAAGCCGCCGACGATGTTGGTGGAAGTTGAGGCTAACTTGGTCTGGATGTAATCGGCCAACACCGCCTTAACGTTATCCTCCGCGCTGGTCACGTGGTTCCCCAACCGCACGTCGGCATCACGGCGGGCGACAGCCAGCTTGTCCAAGCCCTTTGTGATTTCCCCCAACAACGGCGTCGCCATGTTGCTGCACGCCTTGACCAGAGTAACCCGATCGTCCAGCACCTTGGTGAAGACGCCGGTCATGGCTGCTGTGGCTGTGGAGATGTGTGTCCCCGCGGTCTGCTCGGCGGCGGCGACGCGTTCGGTAAGCGACTTGACAGCCGCGAGGCACTCAGCCGCCGTCGCCAACAACCCCTCCGTCCGACCCCTCTCGGTAACCAGATCCGACCGTAGCCCCGCATTCTCGTCCCTCAGTTTCCTGTTCTCCTCTTCCAGTCGCTTCACGTGAGCAAGTGCGGCTGCAAACGCCGACTTTGAAGATGTGGTCGACGCAGGCTGACCATGCACCGGCGCCTTCCTACGAGGCTTGTCCCCAGCCGACGCTGCAGTTGCGCCTGTCCCGCCGGTCAACGTCGGGTCACGACCAGCACCGTGGTCGGCGTCTGTGTCCGCCTCAGCACCAACAGCCTTCTTCCCTGCATGCTCCTCCTCCTCCTCTTCATCCTCCTCCTCTTCATCCTCCTCCTCCTCGGATCCCAACTCTGACTCTGAGTCAGTAGATGACTCCTCAACGGACCCTGCCCTCCGCTCCTCTCCTCCTACCAGGTCGGCCTCGCCACCGCCGCCAACATGACTGCTAGTTCTAGTGTCGTGCGCGCCGGAATACGCTGGGCGATCCACGCCAGCTTGAGACGCCGTCTTAGCTTCGATTCCGTCGTCGTCGAGGGGGGAGGTACTTGGCCCAGTAGGGTGATTGGACGGCGCCGACCGCCTCTCAGCAACGCATCTCTTGACGTATTCCACTAGCGGCGATTTGAGTGCCCTCAACCCCTGAACCATCGGGTTCTCAGCGCTCGCCGGTGCACGTGAGTTGAGCAGGGCTCCGCGCTCTCTGACCACCCATCCGAACGCGCTCACAGCATGCAATCCGGTGCCGACCTGCTTGTTCTTCACAATGTCCGGCAATCTGTGCGTACAACCGTTGCAAGGGCAGGCTAGGTGAGCCGAGGGTGTACCAACGCAAGCACAGTTAGACGACCAATTAAAGTCGGCTACAAGGTCGACAGAAACTCACGTCGCGCGTGGGCCCGTCGCAACCGGCGAGTCGAGCCACCACGACCTCCTCAGCGGGAGGCGCCCACTTCCATGTCCTGTCACTTCTTCCAAGCTCGGCCAAAACACAGCGCCGGAAAAAGCTGCAACAGCAGTGCACGAAAGAGTCAGTGGGGACGCCGTCGAGAAACCAGTAACCTGGTAAAGAGCCTTCCCAATTTAAGCATGCCTACCTCAGCACGGCGAGCGCCTCAGACGAATGCAGCCGGTTTGCAGTCTTCGGGTCCAGGTGGCGGAACGAGGTCTCGCTGTCGACGTCGACGGCCTTCAGCAAGTCGCCGGGCCAAAGAACCACGACGACGCTGCAGTGGACCCAGGGAAGCGACCCGATCCTGCACATGAACCATGTGACGCCGATATAAAACATCAAAGTCCAACATGACGTCAACGACAACGCAACATCGCACTTTCTCACGTCGTGATTATAGGTAGCACGGCAATGTCGGCGTCGAACACCGACTCAAAACAGGTGAGGTCGTTCTTCTTAATCGCCTCGCAAAGACGGCTGCACCCTATGATCCACGGCTTCAAGTCCATCGGAGCTTCGCGAATCCACATGTACCTGCAGTCAACGAACTCGTGGGGACATGTGGCATCGGTTCAGGATTGCGAACTCGTTGCCGGCGAAAGTGTCAGAACATTATAGCTTATGCTTTTGTGTAGGCTATAGTGGGGTAGCCCATATAGGGTACAACCCAATTAGGGTTAGTACTTGTACCCAACTCTTTCATAGTGCATTCATTCTCGTTTCAGTTTTCTCATGGTATCAGAGCAGGTTCCCTCGTGGGAACTGTTCCTAGGGCCCATCGATTCGATATTTTTTTCCTGCCCGGAGCGCGCTCAGCCCTTGCCCGAGTCGCGCTCCCCCTTTCTCACTGTGTCGCGCCGCCCTAGCGGCTGTGTCGCGCCGCCCTTGACGGCCCCGATTCGCCGCCCTTTCGGCCCCGTCACCTACCCCGCGGCACACGCGCCGCCCTTCCCGACCCGGCCCCGCCCTTGCTGGCCCCGTCGCCTACCTGCGGCCCCGCCGCCTACTTGCGGCCCCGTTGCCTACCTGCGGCCCCGTCGCCTACCTGCGGCCCCGTCGCCTACCTGCGGCCCCGTCGCTGCCCTTCCCAGCTCAGGCGCCGCCCTTTCTCGGCCCCGACGCCGCCCTTCCTGGCCCGGCCCAGTCTCTTCTGGCCCCGTCGCCTACCCTACGGCCCCGGCGCCGCCCCTTCCTGGCCCCGGCCCAGCCCCGGCTGGCCCCGTCGCACGCCCTTCCCGGCCCCGACCCCGCCTTCGCGCGGCTCCGCCGAGCCACTGCCAAGCCGCCAGCGCCACCCCAGCCGCCGTCTCGCCGAGCCGCCTGAGCCGCCCGAGCCGCCCGAGCCGCTCGAGCCGCCCGAGCCGCCCGAGCCGCAGAGTAGTCGAGCCGCCGAGCTGCAGTTCCTGCCGAACCACCGAGCTGCAGTTCCTGCCAGGCTGCCGAGCCGCCGAGCCGCCCGAGCCGCCCTGTCTGGTAAGAGCAGTGCCTCCGTCACTGCACTGCCCTTACCCCACTGTTTGAGCTACTAGTCTACTGCTGTCATGGCTACCCCTAGTGTCCTCGCTTTTGACGCTGAGGGTCGGGCCATTGACTTTGATGTCTGGGTAGATAACCTGCAACTTTTCCTACAATGCGATAGGGCAGACGGTCTCTCTCTCTTTGACCTCACCTCTGGTGCCTCTCCTGCCCCTGCTGCTGATGCTGACGCCACTGTTCGCTCACAGTGGGCCACGCGCGATGCTGCTGCATGTCTTGCTGTGCGTCGCCACCTGCCTACCTCTGAGCGTGCGCACTTTAGCCAGTACAAGAGTGCTCAGACCTTGTACGACGCTGTAGTTGCACGCTACTCCTCCCCTACCACTGCTGCACTGAGCCGCCTCACGCTACTGTACCTCTTCCCTGACCTTGCTGCCTTTCCCACAGTCGCTGACCTCATTACGCACCTCCGCACTAGTGACACTCGCTACCGCGCTGCGCTTCCTGCTGAGTTCTGCGCCAAGAACCCCCCCCCCCCATGTACATCACTCTCTACTATATAGTCACCCGCCTCCCTGACTCCCTTCGCGTAGTCAGGGACCACTTCCTCTCAGTTTGGCCCACCACCCTCACCATTGACCTCCTTGAGAAGGCCCTCCTAGCAGCGGAGAAGAGCATAGTCGCTGTAGGAGCCTCTCGTGGTGACCCTCGAACCCCCATCTTTGAGGGGTGTTCCCTTCCCCCCTTTTGCCCTCTGTTGCCTCTACTGCTGCGCCCGACCTCGTTGGGCTTGAGTCGGTCGGTGCGGCGTCTACCGCTAGCAGGAGACGCCGCCCTGGCAAGGGCAAGGGGGGCAGGGGCGCTGGAGGAGCTAGCGGGGGCGGTGGAGGCGGCGGTGGAGGCGGCGGAGGGAGTGGGGGTGGCGGTGGGGGTGGTGGCGGGGGCGGAGGTGTCGGTGGTGGCAGTGGAGGCGGAGGCGGCGGCGGTGGCGGTGGGAGCGGAGGTGGTGGCGGAGGTGGCGGCGGTGGAGGAGGCGGTGGCGGAGGAGGTGGAGCTGGTCGGAGTGGCGCTGCGCAGAGGGTCGGCTCCGGTGGTGGTCAGCGCCAGCAGCAGCGCACTCGTGACATCCCCTCCCCTCAGCAGCTCCGTGAGTGGTACACTGCACGCCAGCGGGGTGGGGGTACTGGTCCGTGCACCTACGTCCTACGCACCGGCGACCGCGCGGGTGAGCAGTGCGGGGGTGCGCACTCCACCCAACGCTGCTTTGGCCGCCTGACGGACGCTTGGCGTCACCAGTTCCCGGAGGCCACGGAGATTCTCCGCTGGGGTGAGCTGTCTAGGGCCGGAGTAGCTGTCTTTGACCTTGACTTTGATGCTATTCTTGCTGCCATGTATGCTGTGACTATTAGTGATGAGGGTGACTGTTACCGGTGTTTTCCGCCCGACCCGGGCATTGAGACTGCCGCTCTAGGTACTGGTGAGGCTGGTGCTCTAGGTGCTAGCGAGGCTGCTGATCTAGGTGCTCGTGCGTCTGCTCCCTCAGGTGCTGGTTAGTCTGGTCTCTCAGGTACTGCGTCGGCTTCGGCCTCCCACACCTTCACCCTTGACTCGGGGGCTTCTCGCTCCTTCTTTCGAGACCGCACCACACTCACGCCGCTTGGCCGGTTAATTGCAGTCTCTCTGGCAGACCCCTCCTGGGGTCCTGTCCTTGCTCACTACTCCACTGTCCTCCCGTGTCCGGCGGCCCCCTCTGCCACCCTGTCTGGTCTTTACCTCCCCTCGTTCTCTACGAACTTGGTGAGTGGTGCTGACCTATAGGATGCGGGGGTTCACCAATTCACTCCTACGCGTCAGCGGGTGACCCACTGCACGGACGCTCGGCCAGGCCGACACCTGGCCACGTTTACACGTCGGCCGGGGTCGAGCCTGTACACACTGACCACTGCGTCGCCTCCAGTCACTGCGTCTCGTCAGGTAGCTGCGTCGGGTCAGGTGTTTGCTGCAGCGTCCAGGTCTGGTCCTGAGTCTGCCCCCTGCTCGTGTCGCCTCCTGTCTCACGAGACTCTCCTCTAGCACCACCGCCTTGGTCACCCCTCCCTGCTTTGTCTCCAAGGCATGGCCTCCCGTGTCCTTGTCTCTGGTCTTCCCCGGTCCCTCCCTCCCCTTCCTCGTGGGCCGGGCCGTACCTGCGTCCCCTGTGTCGAGGGGCGGCAGCGGGCTGCCCCTCACTCCTCCCAGTTTCCTCCGACAGAGGCCCCGCTGCAGACACTTCACATGGACGTGTGGGCCCGGCTCGCGTCCGTGGACAGGGTCACGAGCGCTACTTCCTGCTGGTGGTTGACGACTACTCGCGTTACACCACAGTCTTCCCCTTGCGCAGCAAGGGTGATGTCACTGCGGTGTTGATCGACTGGATCCGCGCAGCTCGTCTCCAGCTCACGCAGAGCTTCGGCTCGGACTTTCCTGTTCTGCGTCTGCACTCTGACCGAGTCGGGGAGTTCTCCTCTGGCCTTCTGCGAGCCTACTGTCGTGCACGGGGCATCCGCCAGACCTTCACGCTTCCGGACTCCCCACAGCAAAATGGGATTGCTGAGCGCCGCATTGGCATGGTCATGGATGTCGCTCGTACGTCCATGATGCATGCGGCTGCCCCCCATTTTCTATGGCCGTTTGCGGTTCGGTACGCGGCGCATCAGATCAACCTTCACCCCAGGGTCTCCATGACGGAGACCTCCCCAGCTTTGCTGTGGACAGGGAAGGTTGGCGATGCGTCTGATTCCGTGTCTGGGGATCTCGGGCGTTTGTTTGCGACTTGTCTGCGGACAAGCTGTCCCCTCGTGCTGCTCCTTGCGTCTTCCTTGGCTTCCCCCCTGACGCGCCAGGGTGGCAGTTCTACCACCCCACCTCTCGCCGTGTTCTGTCCTCCCAGGACGTCACGTTTGACGAGTCGGTCCCCTACTACCGCCTCTTCCCCTACCGCACTCCGTCCCTCCCCCCGTCGCCGCTCTTCCTTGTACCAGGTCCCCCCCCGGTAGACCCCCTCCCCCCTAAGGGTCCTGCCCCTTCAGGTGTGTCCCAGGTAGACGCAGTCAATCCTGTCGAGGTTACTGGTGACTCTGGTGCTGCTGAAGGTGCTGAGCCTGGGGGTGCTGACTCTGGGGGTGCTGAGCGTGTGGGTGCTGCGCCTAAGGGTGCTGAGCCTGCGGGTGCTACTACTGGGGGTGCTGAGCCTGGGGGTGCTGCGACTGGGGGTGCTGAGCCTGGGGGTGCTGAGCCCGGGGGTACTGCGACTGGGGGTGCTGAGCCTGGGGGTGCTGCGACTGGGGGTGCTGAGCCTGGGGGTGCTGAGCCCGGGGGTGCTGCGATTGGGGGTGCTGAGCCTGGGGGTGCTACGCCTGGGGGTCCTGAGCCTGGGGGTGCTACGCCTGGAGGTGCTGAGCCTGGAGGTGCGGAGCCTGAGGGAGTTGGGCCTACTCGTGTGGCGTCTGGCGGTACTGGGCCTGGAGGTTCTCTGGGTGCTTCGTCTCGACGGGAGCCCCTCTCCCCACAGGAGCTGCGTGAGTGGTTTACCCGGCACTGGAGGCGTGCTGCTGGAGCTGAAGGTTCTCCGACTGTTGAGGGTGCTGGTGCCGCGGGTCCCGGAGGTGCTCGTCCTGGGAGTACTGGAGTTGCTGGGCCTGCGGTTGCGACTGGAGTTGGAGCTGCTGAGGGTGTTGGCGCTGAGGCTACTGCTGTTGGTCCTGGAGGCGGTCCTGCTGGGGGTACTGCTGGTGCTGCTGGAGGTACTGGAGCTGGAGGTGCTCCTGGCGCTGGTGCTGCCGCTGGGGGTACTGGTGTTGTCCGTGCTGTGTCTGGAGTCTCCGCGCGACCTAGGCCGTACTTCGTTCCGCTCCTTCAGCAGGTTCTTGGTCTCCCGCCTTCTACTGGTCCTTCTCCTCCCTTAGAGTGTCCACAGCCTGTCCCGTCACAGTTACAGCCGGCCTCCCCACTGCGTGCTCCTTCTCCCTACACTGGTCCTACTGGAGGTCTTGCTGAGTGTCGTGAGCCTGCGTCTTGCCCTGCTTCGCCTGTCCGCCCTGCTCGCACTAGTGGTCGTGGTTCGCGTCAGCGTCCTCCTCCTGTTCCTAGCACACACCAGATGGCACTGCGTCCGTCCACTGCTCCTCTGCGTGCCCCTTTGCCTTCTCCTCCTGAGTCCTCTCTTCCTGCTCTTGCCGACCCGGAGTCGGACTCTCTTCGTGCTGCCAGTCCTACTGTCACGCGTCTCCTTGCTACTTTTGTCACTGACCCTTCCTTTGAGTCCACTGCTGCGTCTGCCCTAGTTACTAAGCTCGTCGACTTTGCTGCTCGCTGTCGTCTAGACTACGCTGCTAGTCTTGTCGCTGAGTCTGAGTCTGTCTGTCCTCCGTCCGTCGGGGGTGAGTGTGCCCTTGGCACGGACGTCCTTGAGGACAGGCAGGAGGAGTTCCAGTGTCTAGCTGCTGCTTCACCTCATCTCGTGTCCGTAGTGCTTACCCGTGAGCGAGACCCGGATGCACTTGACATCCCGACTCCGCGCTCTTACGCGGAGGCGATAGAGGGTCCCTACTCCTCTCAGTGGCAGGCAGCTATGGACGCAGAGATGGCTTCCTAGAAGTCCACAGGCACCTACGTTGACGAGGTTCCCCCGCCTGGGGCGAACATCGTCAGTGGCATGTGGATTTTCAGGGTGAAGCGGCCATCGGGTTCTCCGCCTCTCTTCAAGGCTCGCTACGTGGCTCGTGGCTTCAGTCAGCGGCAGGGAGTTGACTACTTTCAAACCTTCTCTCCCACCCCGAAGATGACCACTCTTCGGGTACTGCTGCACATAGCTGCTCACCGTGACTACGAGCTTCACTCTCTTGACTTCAGCACTGCTTTCTTGCAGGGCAGCCTGCACGAGGAGATCTGGCTGCGTCGCCCACCTGGCTTCACTGGGTCTTTTCCTCCTGGCACCCAGTGGAGCCTCCGGCGGCCAGTCTACGGTCTCCGCCATGCACCGCGTGAGTGGCACGACACACTGAGGACTATACTTGCGGCTCTTGGGTTTGCTCCCTCTACTGCCGACCCGTCGTTGTTTCAGCGCACCGACACTTCTTTGCCGCCGTTCTACATCCTCGTGTACGTCGACGACTTGGTCTTTGCCACAGCTGACACTGCTGGAATCGCCCACGTGAAGTCCGAGCTGCAGAAGAGACACATGTGCACAGACCTGGGTGAACTGCGCAGCTACCTTGGCTTGCAGATCACCCGGGACAGAGAACGCCGCACCATTACCCTGACTCAGTCACACATGGTGCAGCAGGTCCTTCAGCGCTTCGGCTTCACGTACTCCTCGCCTCAGGCCACTCCTCTGCCTACTCGCCACTCGCTCTCAGCTCTGCCTTTAGATGAGTCCGTAGAGTCGAGTGGCCCGTACCCAGAGCTTGTTGGCTGCCTCATGTACCTGATGACCTGCACTCGACCTGACCTTGCATACCCTCTTAGCATTCTCGCACGCTATGTTGCTCCTGGGAGACACAGACCGGAGCACATGGCTGCAGCGAAGAGGGTGTTGCACTACTTGTGTTGTACGTCAGGCATGGGGCTTGTGCTTGGAGGGCAGAGTCCAGTGGTCCTCACTGGGCACGCAGACGCTTCTTGGGCTGACGACCAGGCTACGCAGCGGTTGTCACAGGGTTACACCTTCAGCCTTGGTTCTGGCTCTTTTTCGTGGCGGGCTACCCGCTCGTCTTCTGTTCTCGGCTCCAATTGTGAGGCTGAGATCTACGCCGGGGCCATGGCTGCTCAGGAGCTTCGTTGGCTCACCTACCAGCTGACTGACCTCGGAGAGCCGCTTCGTTCTCCTCCAGTGCTGTACGTAGACAACAAGGCCATGCTGGCCTTGTGTCGAGAACAGAGACTGGAGCACACAACGAAGCACATTTCTCTTCGCTACTTCCTTGCTCGTGAGCTGCAGCAGCGTGGTCAGGTGCGTCTTGCGTACGTGGCCTCTGAGGCCAACACTGCTGATATCTTCACCAAGGCACTTGCGCCTTGTGATCATCAGCGCTTCTGTACTCAGCTAGGTCTTGTGCCTGCCTTGCCTCACTTGCTCACCTCTTGACCTTGCTTGTACTGTTACATATATATATATATATATATATATATACATACCTGCTCTTGCTTGTCTAGCCTTTTATATATATATGTACTCCTGCATGTGAACTGGCCTTGTGGCCTTGACCTTGTGCTCGGAATGTGTGGTGACTTTGTGATCCACCCTGAGCTTGCTTTGCTTGACTGGTCTTGTGACCCCTTGTACTCCCCCACTTTGCCTATGGGGGTGTGTCAGAACATTATAGCTTATGCTTTTGTGTAGGCTGTAGTGGGGTAGCCCATATAGGGTACAACCCAATTAGGGTTAGTACTTGTACCCAACTCTTTCATAGTGCATTCATTCTCGTTTCAGTTTTCTCAGAAAGTAGATAGGATAGCAGCCTTGAACGCCGACATGGACGCGCTCACGACAAACCTAGGCGTGAAAACCTTTCGTTGACCGAAATCCTATCGACCGGTAGTAACTAATTCTGCAACGTTGAGTCGGCCTGTAGTTACTAAGTCGGCGGAACAATGAGATTACTAGGTTGGCGGGAAAAAGAGACACGGACGCCGTCGCTTACTCGCACGCCGAATTAGTAACGCGCTCCAAATAATATCCTATAGGTCGTTGGGATAAATAATGACCGCCGGTTCTATGCGGCAAAAATGGCAGAGGGAATTCGTCGGCTGTGCTATATCATGCTGTACTAAGTCGGCGGAATAGTGAAGTTACTAGGTCGGCGGGAAATGGACATGGACACCATCGCTAACTCGCACGCCGAATTAGTAACTCAATCTAACGAATAACATTGTCTAGGTCGGCGGGGCGGCGGGTTAAAAAAGAGCTACTAAGTCGACGGAAAGCAAAAGTGGACAAGGGTTCCGCCTTGTCTGAAGGAGGGACTCACTTGAGCGCGAGTGCGAAGCAATGCTCGTTGAAGTCTTTTTTCGTGGCGCGCAACACGGCGAAGTCCTTCTCGTCAAAAGAGAAGGAGAGGCCACGGCCCATGTTGAAGTACAGGGGGAAGTCCGCCGAGGACGGCGTTGGCGTTGCGGCGTCCGGCGTCGGGTGAAATGCGCCACTATCCAACTCCATGATTGCAAAGGCACGACACTATTGGCGACCAAAGGCACGACACTACAGGCTATCTAGCAGTAGCAGGACGGAGGAAGGCGCAGAGGTGAGAAATGTGAAAGGCGAAATGAGAAGAGCAAAATGAGGCGTCGGTCACTCCGTCCACAAAGATAAGGCACGACGGACGCACACTAAGGCGGTGGCCAAAACTGGCCCGGAGGCCGATGTGGCTCGGCACGATGAGCAGCAACCTCGTCCAATTGCATGCTCGTCGGACGCCGGGCCACATCGGCCCCATCACGTCCGCTCGCGTGGGTAGGCGTGGGGTCTGGTGGCATGCAGCGTCACAAGGGCCTGGCATGCAGCGTCGTCCCTGGGCAGACACGTGTCCACACGCCAGCGGGTCGCGAATTGGCTGAGGGTCCTGAGGGGAGCATCAGTATTTCGCTGGGCCCTCGCCTGCCCGTAGGGGCAGCGCGAGAGGGTTACTAGGTCGTCGAGGGCAGGGCCACGGCGAGGGCTGCCTTCGCCCTAGGGTTACTTCCCCTCGCGCGAGGTCAAGCGAGTTCGCCGCCCCCACCCGGTAACGTGGGGTGCTGTTCAATTACGCAAGGGGGTTGAGGGGCGGCAGGCGTGTGCTCGGCCCAGCCCTGGGCCAGCCTGGCGGGCAGGCACGCGCGGCAGTTCTCCGCCTCGGCGGTGCTGGGCCCGTCGACCTCGTCCGTCGTCCCTGGCAAACTGGGCCGCCGGAACTCTGTCGGATGAGCTATTCAGCTGCAATTTTTCATCTCTACACAGAAGCCCTCGGCGCACTACGGCAAATCTGTCGGCGAGTCTGGACAAAGCCGCCGGAGGTGCTGACATCATCTGACACTGGATCGACGTTCGACAATATTTTCGGAGTGACATTCGATTTGGTTACTGCTTCGATGACCATCGCCAACTCTCGTTTAACGATTCGCTGCCAATCGCCTTCATTGACAAACATTTCGTACCATCCCCGATTTCACGGCCAGAGGATTTCGGGATACGACCGCTTCAACTCTATGAACGACCACTCGCCCAACTCGACCCGCCTACGACAACAGCATTTAATTTCACCACGTCAGATGTTGCCAGCTACAACTGCTGAAGATATCGCCTGAATTCCGGCGAAATGAAGACAAAACAAGTTCAGTTCGAGCAACGCACATTTTCCGTCGCGGTTGCTGGTCTACGTTTGCTGGTTCGCCCTTGAAGAATTTTGGGCGCGGAATACCTGGATTCGTCATTGATTTTCCACACCAACACACTTTCGGCTGTACTTCTACGTTCAATGGTTTTCTCAGTGGGACTTAACATCTGGTTTCTTTTTGTTGTTTTCATCTCGGCGCAGCTGCGACACTTTTCTGTGACTCCTTTCTTGGAGGGGGGGGGGGAGAAAGTGCTTTGCACTGTTCTTTCCTTAGCGTTTTCCTCGGTCCTTTCTGACTTTGTCAGGTTGCGTCAGCACGACGGACGATCGCGATCACACCAACACGATCAACGGTTCCTGCTCAATCGCGTTTGAATTTGCGTCAGCAGGTTCCCTCCCTTCTCGCGTCAGTCTTCGACCGTCAGATTCACATCTGCTTCATCGACGGCCCACATTCCAACTTCTACTTCATTTTGGGCCAGTTCATCGTTGACCGTCAGATCGAAATTGGACTTCATCGACGGCCTACATTCCAACCTTTTCAAAAATATTGTCATAGACATTTCAGCCGTAGATTCAGCTGAAGAGGAGATCTACGGAATCCTCGCTATTGTGGGGCCTGTGTCGGTACAGAGCTGCCTTAGTTAGAAGGTGGGAGAGTGTAAGGATTTACAAAATCCTTACTGAGGCACTCGCTAGCGAGGCCCTCCCGAGGGTCACGCGACGAACCTGTTCTTCCTATTTCGTCGCACTGAACCACTCCCGAGTCGCCTCCGCACCAATCGCAACCATCACCGAGCCATCCTCGCCCAACCTCCCCGCCTAGCTAGGTCTTCCCCTATTTAGGCCTCGTCACTTCCATTGTATCGTCATTCTGTAATTCTCATTCTCGTTATTTGATATTCTGCGCACTCTGAAAGTTCATTCATAACAGGGAGCATACTTGTCTGTAACGGTAACATCAGCATGCGTGTTAGTTGGCATGATCCAAGCAGATGCACGCCAAAATAGGAATGCTGACACGCGCAACACTTTTAGGATGGTACATGCGGAAAGAAATTTCGGCCATTATTTCCGATACTCAGATTTTGCCTGAGCGCGTTCTCAGGTGTAATCAACCTGGACTTTCTCAACGTTGATTGGTCGTCGCTTTATAGTCACACTTCTCACACTGGTCGAACTCATTAGGAAGTGACAAAAAAAGAACCATCCAGTTTACCCTCCCGACTTGGATATAAGAACCGAAATTTAGGTAGTAAGAGAATGAAGCCCATATAATTCACTTGGTAGTGCTCGGTAGCGGAACCGACGGCTAAACAAAGCTACCGAAAGCACTAGACGACGCTACCGAGAACTATTCGGGCATGGCAGAAAAAAAATAAAACCCCTAGGGAACCTGGATGCATTTTTGAGAGGGGTCAACCCTAAATACGGGAATGGAAATTGTTTTTTTAGGTTTGATGCCTCCCGATTCGCATCCCTTTCCGATTGGGTTTTATTTGTTTTTTGTCAAGTGGGTTGCAATATGTTTTCCAAAATATTGGGCGGCTTTCGGTATTTAGGGTTGATCCTTCCCGGAAATCATCTAGGTTTGCTACGGGTTTCATATTTATTTTTTTGCAAGCGCTGCAATTTTTTTTAGTGACTGTATACAATCATGCAATAGAAAAGCTTTCTACTATATCGCAAAACCGTGTTTCTGTTGGTGATTACACCTTAGAACGTGCTCAGGCAAAATTCGAGTATCGGAGATAATGGCCGAAGAAATTTGGTGAAACAGAAAGTCAGGACAGAGCAGGAGTTCGGGGAACAACAAATGTGAAATCTGATTGGTACCGAAGGACTCTGATCGGTTACTTGGTTTCGGCTCGGCTGCTTTGGTGTGGTATGGTCTGCTTTGGTTTGGCTTCGGGGAGGTTTTGGCAAGGTTTTGCTGGTTTTGGCGCAAAATCCAGGCGCTGGGGAAGTGGTGCACGAACTCATGAAAGAGGATGCGCGAACATGTTTCAAATGCTCTCCTTTCGTCAAGAAATTGTAACCGCAAACGAAGTTCCAGCTGCTCTCGTTAATGCATGCTCTATTACAAAGATGTGTCCACATTTGCCTTGCTGGATGCAAATCTGATTCGTTAACTTTCGCAAATGCTTCTCGCCGACAAGTTATCTGCTGGCTTCTCTGGCCTTAGTACTGGACTTAGTGCTACCGCTCAAACAGCTAAATCTCTGCACTGTCGAATGGCATTCGACACGTGTCTCGAGCGCTGCGACCCGAACCTAACAACACAACGTCGCTCTCGCCAGACTCCCCATAGCGCGCCGCGAAGGATGTCGCCATGCACAGCTCCAAGGGTTCGCCGTTTTATTGCATTGCCGGCTTGCGAGATTTAACGACGTCGCTGCGCGCACTGGGACCCATGATCCTCTCTTCGCGAGACCCCTACGCCGTCAGCGTGCATGCGATGTAGTTATTGCAAGGTTAGAAGCCGCATGCGAGGAGCGTGATGGCGAAGCGATGCCTTCGTGCCATTGTTTTCGCGTGAGCCCGCAACTCCATCGTTCCCTCGCAGCACTGCAAATTGCCTCACGCACGCGCCACGGCGCACCGCTGCGCCGTAGAAGCAGTCAGAATGCGCGTCATCGCCTAGAGCGGAGCACGTAACCTCGCATTGCCAGGAGTCCCATCCTCCGTGCTCCTCGCCTGGGATTCCGATTCTTTGTGCTCTCGTGCGCGTGAGCTTGGTGTAACGCGCGTCATGCCGTTTGTTTTGTTTCCCTCCCGAGGGCTGAAACCGGCATGGGGAAGCTCTAAGCGGATAACGCGGGAAACCTAACGGGAGGCGCGACTATTGAAGAGCGAAATGCGGAGGTGAGCGAAGCCGAGTTGGATGAAATGGCACCACCGCGGCCACGTCGGAAAGTGAATAATAGTCGCCGTTCTCCATCCCTCCCTTTCGCCGTCTCCTATCCATGGTCAAAGTGGCGTTGCTGGTCCCAGTGTGCTGCCGAATCGGAATGTTTCAACGCTACATTTTAGTATGCACCATCAGCTTTCATCAACACCCCCCACCCCCCCTCCCCTCCCTCCTCCTCGTCTGAACTCCGCCCCTTTCTTTTACCTTTCCTTCCAGCTCGCCTTCCCTTCCCGCGCCAACAGCACCTACCATGAACGCATCGTGAGGTGCCCAACCTATCGCTGAGACACACAGCATGGCACGGCACCTCTTTCCCCCTCCCCACTCTCTCCCCACCCCTTCCCTTCCCGCGCCAACAGCACCTACCATGAACTCATCGTGAGGTGCCCAACTTATCGCTGCGACACACAGCGGGACGGCATGGCAGAGCACCTCTTTCGCACTCCCCACCCTCTCCCTACCCTTTTTCCTTCCCACACCAACAGCACTTGCCCTGAACTAACCATGAGGAGCACAGCTCATCACTGCGGCACACAGCATGGCACAGCACCTCCTTCGCCGCCCCCTCTCTCTCCCCACTCCCATCCCTTTCCCACATCAGCAGCACCCGCTCTTCACTAGCCGTGAGAGCCCATCTCATCGCTGCGACACACAGCGGGGCGGCATGGCAGAGCCATAGGCTGCAGCCAGCAGCAGTCGTGGTGGCGAAACCAGTCAGCGGCGAGTGGGTGGAGGCAGGCAGGAGAGGCGTGGGAGGGAGGAGCGAGGCAGCAGCTGTGGATGTGACATCGTGCTAGCAGCAGCATTCGCGGTGGCAATACCAGTCTAACCAGTCAGCGGCGAGTGGGTGGAGGCAGGCGGGAGAGGCGTGGGAGGGAGGAGCGAGGCAGCAGCTGTGGATGCGACACCGTTCCAGTCCAGCAGCGGCAGTCGTGGAGGCGGGTCTTTCAAGCACGTGAAGCATGTTGAGGGGCGAGCACATGCCATGCTCACATGCTCACATGCGAGTTCAACCACACCTTGAGGCAGCAGCGAGTAGATAAAGGCACACACCATACTACGTCAGGAATGCACCTTAAGTCAGACACACACCCTAGGTCAAACATACTGGTCAGGTCGGGCTTACATACCAGGTGGGGCATACAGGTTAGGTTAGGTCAGGCATAGAGGATAGGCGAGGCATATATGGTGCTGATACAGGTCAGACGCAGAGCTGTTAAGCCAACAGGAGGTCCCATGCAGGCAAGACTGTGGTGAGTTATGTATTTATTGAGGGCCCAGCCGAACCACACCTAAAGGTTAGCAACACAGTCTATGTCAGGCACACACCCTATGCGGTCAGGCACGCACCTGCTCGGGCCATGGTGTCTTTTAGTTGGCATTTGCACTGGCTTGATGGTGTCGTCACGCCCAATATTCAACCAACCATGGATTGAAAAGGTGGCAAGTCGGACGAGGTTACCGTATTCTGCCCTAGGGTCGATGTCTTTGCGAAAACGAGGTCTCGTTATGAGATGTCAGACTCTTAGCTGGTGGCGGCAGGGGTGGCAGAGGTAAGAGAAGCTTAACAGGATGTCACAGGACCATCTTCTTGCCCCACCCAGATGTCACTTTGCTAACGATTGCATGCTCGTGAGATGCAGCAGCAGTGGTGGCGGTGAAGGCGGTCAGCGGGGAGTGTGGTGGAGGCGGGCAGGAGGGAGGTATGGGAGGCTGACACGTGGAAGGCTGACACATGGGAGGCCGACACATGGGTGAGAGGGGGGGCAGGTTGAGGCAGCATAAGCCATGGGTATGAGGTTGTGGATGGCTCTTCAGCTGATGGCAGGCAGGGCGACATGCCAAAGCGGAGGTGAGAGAAGCGGAGTAGGCGGTGATATTTGAAACACTTTCTCACCCTATTCCTCACCTAGGCAGAAGCTGCAGTAGAGGCAGTCATTTGCGAGTGGGTGGAGGCAGTCATTTGCGAGTGGGTGGAGGCAGCAGGCGAGTAGGCATGGGAGAGAAGAGGGGGGCAGCAGAAGGTGAGGCAGCAGAAGGTGAGGCAGCAGAAGGCGAGGCAGCAGAAGGTGAGGCAGCAGAAGGTGAGGCAGCAGAAGGTGAGGCAGCAGAAGGTGAGGCAGCAGAAGGTGAGGCAGCAGAAGGTGAGGCAGCAGAAGGTGAGGCAGCAGAAGGTGAGGCAGCAGAAGGTGAGGCAGCAGAAGGCGAGGCAGCAGAAGGTGAGGCAGCAGAAGGTGAGGCAGCAGAAGGTGAGGCAGCAGAAGGTGAGGAGAAGGTGAGGCAGCGGAAGGTGAGGCAGCAGAAGGTGAGGCAGCAGAAGGTGAGGCAGCAGAAGGCGAGGCAGCAGAAGGTGAGGCAGCAGAAGGTGAGGCAGCAGAAGGTGAGGCAGCAGAAGGTGAGGCAGCAGAAGGTGAGGCAGCAGAAGGTGAGGCAGCAGAAGGTGAGGCAGCAGAAGGTGAGGCAGCAGAAGGTGAGGCAGCAGAAGGTGAGGCAGCAGAAGGCGAGGCAGCAGAAGGTGAGGCAGCAGAAGGTGAGGCAGCAGAAGGTGAGGCAGCAGAAGGTGAGGAGAAGGTGAGGCAGCGGAAGGTGAGGCAGCAGAAGGTGAGGCAGCAGAAGGCGAGGCAGCAGAAGGCGAGGCAGCAGAAGGTGAGGCAGCAGAAGGTGAGGCAGCAGAAGGTGAGGCAGCAGAAGGTGAGGCAGCAGAAGGTGAGGCAGCAGAAGGTGAGGCAGCAGAAGGTGAGGCAGCAGAAGGTGAGGCAGCAGAAGGCGAGGCAGCAGAAGGTGAGGCAGCAGAAGGTGAGGCAGCAGAAGGTGAGGCAGCAGAAGGTGAGGAGAAGGTGAGGCAGCGGAAGGTGAGGCAGCAGAAGGTGAGGCAACGGAAGGTGAGGCAGCAGAAGGCGAGGCAGCAGAAGGCGAGGCAGCAGAAGGTGAGGCAGCAGAAGGCGAGGCAGCAGAAGGCGAGGCAGCAGTGCTTCTTCTGATCCTTACAGAGGCAGTCACTGGCAAGTGGGCGAGTGGGTGGAGGCAGTCAGTGGCGAGTGGGTGGAGGCAGCAGGTAAGTAGGCATGGGAGGGAAGAGGGGGGCGGAAGCTGGCTGCACGCTGGTCGGAATCTGCGTCTCTCCTCTCCCAAGACCCCTCTCGAAAGAAGTGAATTTCTTAGATGTCTAACAAATTCGCTTCTTTCGCGTGGCAGAAGAAGCTCACTGCACGCTGGTCAGAATCCCCCAATGCCCCTCTCCTCCACCCAGCCCCTTTTTCCCTCCTGTTTCTTCCGTTAACATCCATGTCTCGTATCCAGTTCCCACCCACCAATAAACCCCCAAACCCCCACCCCCCGCCCCTTCTGCTTCCATTGACCCAACAGCCCATTTTACAACCGTGGTACTTCTCTAACCATTAAAGCTTTTGTATACATTTGAAAGTACTGTTGCGGTTTGAACAGTGTCCAAAAAGATTTCGCCACAACGAGATCGAATGAGCTTGGCGAGAGGTTGGCGAAAGTTTGAAGCGTCCAGTGAGGGTTGCGTTGTCAGGGCACAAACACCCTCCCGTCACCCAAACTACAAAATGGTGCTCACTGATACAGAAACAAGTCGCGATGTTACTAACGGGGCTGCGATAGAACTACACGGGAGGCGACGAGGCAGTGACTGGAACAGCGCAACCACTTACACAGTCGCTGGTGTTAGATTGCACACATAGTCACGACAAGGACCGTCTAGTGCCCGCCAACTCCCTTCAGCTCCAGCGCCGTCTGGATCATTCAATAGCATTAGGCGGGTTCGCCGCGATCCATTCGTTGTCCTCGCCAAGTAATTCTCGCCGAACAAGCAGCTCGCGACACCCTCTTAGCACGTCACCCGCTTCTCGCCTACCCCGCTGCGCGCCTCACCAGCTTACAGCTTAGCGCCTCACCCGCGGCTCGCATCATCCGCTGCTCGCATCACCCGCTGCTCGCATCACCCGCTGCTCGCATCACCCGCTGCTCGCATCACCCGCTGCTCGCATCACCCGCTGCTCGCATCACCCGCTGCTCGCATCGCCCGCTGCTCGCATCACCCGCTGCTCGCATCGCCCGCTGCTCGCATCACCCGCTGCTCGCATCGCCCGCTGCTCGCATCACCCGCTGCTCGCATCGCCCGCTGCTTGCATCACGCGCTGCGCGCCTCACTCGCGACTCGCCTCACGGGCTGCGTGCCTCACGCGCTGCGCGCCTCACTCGTTGCGCGCCTTACGCGCTGCTCGCCTCACACGCTGCTCGTCTCACGCGCTGCTCGTGTCACGCGCTGCTCGCCTCACGCGCTGCTCGCCTCACGCGCTGCTCGCCTCACAAGCCACTTCGTTTGTCAAAACGTCTCGCTTTCATCGGGACCGCCTTCTCTCGTTCGTCCCCCTCATTTCCCCCCTTCTCCCTCTCATTTCCCGACCTGGTCCCCCTGATTTCACCCACTTCTCTCTCTCATTTCCCCCCTTTCTCCCTCTTATTATCCTCCCTTCTCCCTTTAATCTCCCCCTTTCTCCCCCTCATTTCCCCCCCTTCTCCCTCTCATGTTCCTCCCTTTTCCCTCTCATTTCCCTCCTCCTCCCTCTCATTAACCCCCCTTCTCTCTCTCATTTCCCCCCCTTCTCCCCCTCATTTCCCCCCCTTCTCCCCCTCATTTTCCCCCTTCTCCCTCTCAAATTCCCCCCGACTCGCTCTGAAATCCCCCTCTTATCCCTCTCACCCCCCCCCCCTCCCTTCGCCCCCTCATTCCCCCCCCTTCTCGCCTTCATTTCCCCCCCTTCTCGCCTTCATTTCCCCCCCTTCTCCCCCTCATTCTGGTATCGTCCCTCTCATTTCACGACCTGCTCCCCCTCATTCCCCCCCCTTCTCTCCCTCATTTCCCCCCTTTCTCCCTCTTATTACCATCCCTTCTCCCCCTCATTTCCGCCCTTCTCCCCCTCATTTCCCCCCCTTCTCCCCTCATTTCTCCCCCTTCTCCCCCTCATTTCCCCCCTTCTCCCTCTCAAATTCCCCCGACTCGCTCTCAAATCCCCCTCTTATCCCTCTCACCCCCCCCCCCCTTCACCCCCTCATCCCCCCCCCCTTCTTGCCCTCATTTTCCCCCCTACTCCCTCTCACTTCCACCCTTGCTCCCTCTCATTTCCCCCCTTGCTCCCTCTCAGCTCCCCCCCTACTCACCATCGTTCCCCCTCCTGCTCCCTCTCATTCCCCCCCCCTTCTCCCCCACATATCCCCCCTTCTCGTTCTTAAACCCCCCCCTCATCCCTCTCATCCCCTCCCCCCTTCTCCCTCTCATTTCCCCCTCTTCTCCCTCTCATCTTCCCCCCTTCTCCCCCTCATTTCCCCCCCTTCTCAACTCTCCTTTCCCCCCTTGCTCCATCTCATTTTGTCCCCATTCCCCCTCTCAAATCCCCCCCTTCTAGCTCTCAAATCCCCCTTTTCTCCCTTTCTTCCCCCCCCCCTCTTCTCCCTCTCATTTCCCCCCTTGCTCCCTCTCACCCCCCCCCCCCCTTCTCGCCCTCAGTTCTCCCCCTGCTCCCCCTCACTTACCCCCCTTCTCCCTCTCACTTCGCCCTCTTCCCACCCTCATTCCCGCCCTTCTCCCTATCATTTCCCCCCCTACTCCCTTTCATTTCCCCCTTGCTCACCATCGTTTCCCCCTTCTCCCTCTCAGTTCCCCTGCTTCCCTCTCATTTCCCCCCTTCACCCGTTCATTTTCCCCCCTTCTCCCCTTCTTCCCCCCTCCTTGCTCCCCCTCCTTACAGGGTGGTTCCATTGTTCGTGATGGGCCCCACTCCCTCCTTTCCATTCTCCCTTCCACGCTCTCCCATCTCCATGCCCACCTTCCGATGCCCACACCCATCCCCACCCCTCTCATGCCCACCCTTTCCTTGCTCCGTACCTGTTTTTTTGGCTCAGGCACAAATGCGGCCACTCGTGCACCTCTTTCTTTGCGCCTACTTCTTCTGTCCCTACCCCTACTGTCACTGCTGCTGCCATTGCCGGAGCTGCCCCTGCTGCCTCTGCCAGTGTTCCTTCCTCAGGCACAAGACCCCCACAACCTCCGTCCCAATCCCCCCACTCCTCTCACTAGCAGGTCCACCAAGCGGCCCACACTCTCGCTCCCCTCTGCTACACACCAATGCCAGGCATGCGACAGCAAACCCTACAGCACGTGCGGCATCTTGCTTAGTTGACGGCTTCTAATTGTGATTCAACCCCCATGCATACACTTCCAATTGTGTGTTGTCGAGCTCGCTTAGCCGTACGATATTAGGAACTTCTATGAGTTTCATTGTCCATTTAGGTATCTGCACTTCAACAAGTTTGGTGTAACGATTTCTCATTTCCCATTACACTAAATACATAAAAAAGAATTATTTGGAAACCCATTTTCCATAGTAAAAGCTGGGGACGTCAATAGAGGATGCTGAGGATGCAGGGAACGATGAGAAGGGTACGGGAGGGCCAGGATGGGATGGAGTGGGTGTGAACGTCACGCAAATAAGGAGATCGGCAGTACAGGGAGGAGGGCATTAGGGGGAATGCATACGATTCAACACACCCTCTAGATATTTTATTGCCGGGGTGGGAGGGACTGAAAGAGGATCAAAAGGGGCTGGAAGGGGATGGGATGAGAGGGGTTTGAAGGGGATGGGATGAGAGGGGTTTGAAGGGGATGGGATGAGAGGGGTTTGAAGGGGATGGGATGAGAGGGGTTTGAAGGGGATGGGATGAGAGGGGTTTGAAGGGGATGGGATGAGAAGGGTTGGAAGGGGATGGGATGAGAGGGGTTTGAAGGGGATGGGATGAGAGGGGTTTGAAGGGGATGGGATGAGAGGGGTTTGAAGGGGATGGGATGAGAGGTGATGCGAAGGCAAGGAAGAGAGATGAATAGGTAGGGATAGCTGATGCATAGGTAGGGAAAGGAGATGCATAGGAGGTGGAAGGACGAAAATGGTTCAAAGAAATGAGTGATGGGGAGGCGGGAAGGGGAGATGGGGAGCGGGATGGGGAAACGGGGAGGCGGGAAGGGGTAATGGGGAGCGGGAAGGGGAAGCAGGGAGGTGGGAATGAGTAATGGGGAGGCGGGAAGGGGAAATGAGGCGGCGGGAAGGGGAAATGGGGAGCTGGAAGGGGAAACGGGAGGCGGGAAGAGGAATTGGGGAGGCGGGAAGGGGAAACGGGGAGGCGGGAAGGGGTAATGGGGAGCAGGAAGGGGAATTAGGGAGGTGGGAAGGGGAAACGGGGAGGCGGGAAGGGGTAATGGGGAGCGGAAAGTGTCGTGATGCAAGTCCCGCTGCGCCTCTCTTCTCATTGAAGCCTTCCCTCCCTTTTCTCTCCTCCACCCTTCTCACTTTTCTGTCCCCTTTCTTCCAGCAAGTGACCCTCCCTAACCCTTGTTCCTCCTGGCGTATGTGATGAGCTTACTCTCCTTCCCTCCGCGTGTATCAGGCGTGCGCTCGGCGACTGAAATTCGGCACGAACTTCCTGTAATAGTTCAGGAAGCCAAGAAGTGCCCTTAGCCCAGATTTGTCCTTTGGTGCAGCCAAATCGTCCAGCACCTTGACTTTAGCTTCCTGTATCGCCAGCCGGCCCCCCCTCACCTCAAACCCCAGGTACGCCACTGTACGGCGGGCTATCTTGCACTTGTCCGGGTGGCATGTTAGTCCTGCAGCTGCTATCGCCTCCAGAGTCTGCTTCATGTCCTGTACATGCTGTTCGTCGCTCCCGCTGAAGATGAGCACATCATCGATGTAACAGGCTGCTGCTGGGGTTCCCTTCAGCACCTGATCCATAGCCCGTTGAAATACTGCTGGCGCATTGCATATCCCAAATGGCATCACATTGTATTCATACAGCCCATCCACTCCGTGAAAGGCTGTTTCTCGCTTGTCCCCTTCCTTGATAGCGATTTGGTTAAATCCTTGTCGTAAGTCCAGGGTAGAGAAGATCGTTGCTCCATCTAGTTTATCGAAGATATCATCTGCAGTCGGCATAGGATATCGGTCTGGGCTGGTGATCTTGTTCAGGTCCCTAAAGTCCCCACACATCCGCTTCGCTACCACCTTCCCCATGATGTCTTTTCTGACAGCTACTACCGTGGCTGCTGCATAACTCGACTCTGACGGACGTATTATCCCTGCTGCCAGCAGCTCCGCGCATTTCTCCTTGCAGATAGCCGCATCTTCCGCATTCATCCGCCTCCTGCGCTGATAAGTGGGCAGCTCCGTGGTTAAGTTTAACTCCAACTCTCTCCCTTTGTATCTTCCCAGCTCTTGTAAGTTGTATGCGAAAGTACCTCTGTGCTGCTGCAGTACCTGTCTGATTGCTTCTGCCACCTCCTTCTTTATGTCAGCTCCCATCTCCCATTCCTTGCCTGCTCCCATGTCTTTGACCCCTGCCTGCGTATTTGTAGTGCTCCCCTTAGCGGTTATCTTCTCGACTGCTGCGTATGCTGCTTGCTTATAGCACTGACCCCCTTGCCTTTCCTGCTTCCCTCCCTGCTGCCCTGGACCCTTCCGCATCTCATTTACCAACCATCTCAGAGAATGTTGATCAATCGCCCTGCCCAAAGCTGCTCGACGAGTCTCTTCCCCCACTCCCTCTGCTGCAGTGGCTCCTGGAAAGTACCCCATAGCTAGCTCGCGTTCCAAGGCGGTTGGCTCTTCCCACTTCCCTTTACGGTGATCATACACGATCCCTGGGCCGGGGTTCCCGTCCTGCTCAATAAAGCCTCGTGCTTTCGCGTAAGCCACTAACGTCGGCTAGGCTCTTCGCGCTTCCCCTACTCGGTTGCACTGGTACTGCAGGGGGTGATCTGGTTTGACCACTGGCGCAGCTACCCTCCCTGGTTCGAGGATGTCCTCCACAATCCTAGTCCCATCTCTTTCTACTTTTGCCAACCGAGCCCGAAGCTCCCCTTCAGGTAGGACATTTTGCCAGAAGCGCCGCACCCGATGCGTTAGTGCCCCCAGCTGCGCCCCGTCACATCTAACTCCCTTTCCCAATTCTGCTTCCACCAGCTCCCGCACTTCTCGGACCGGCTCCCTAGCGTCACCATTCATATCCACGTGCTCTAGAATGTAAGCGTACTCTCCTCCTACCTCCTTCATCCACCTCATGATTTCCAGTAACGTGGTCACTAACCCTGTGCGCTCATCTTGCAATCCCTTCCCCTTCCCTGCCCTCGAGGTACCGTGGCACTCCCAGCCGGCCACTAGCAGGTCCAATTTTCCCCAATTCTTTACATCTTCTTTGGTAATCTGCTTCACATCCCAGTTCTTGTTCTGCATGGCCTCCTTCACCACATCTTTCCTCAGCTGGGCGGGGTACCGCTGCTGCAGTACCTGTGCGTGTTTCCAGGCCATCCTCCGGACTTCCGGATCCACCTCCACATAGATCCACTTCTTCACCCTCAGACCGGCCTCTAGTGCTGCTGCTAAACCGGCTCCCAGCCCCCCGAACAGCTCCACCAGTGTGACACTGTACTGGTCTATGCTTGCCCCCGGCTGGATTTCCATGATCTTCCCACCGCTTGTACTTCCTCCCCTCCCCATGCCTCCTGCCCTCCAGGCTTTCTTTGGTTCAGTCTTGATGAAACGCACTGGCAGCTCACTCAGCTCCTTCCCTTCCTCCCAGAAGTCCGAGCGGTATAGCACTTGCTCCTGCCAGGTGCATATCGTAGTCTCTATCTTGTAGAGCAACTCCATTCCCAGTAAAATGTCGTAGTCGTCTGATTCCGTCAGTCCGCACTGCACCCTTATCGTTGTCTCTCCCTCCCCCCCCGGCTGCAGCGTGATCTCAATCAGATCCTTAGTGCATGGCATCCACTTGGGAGCCCCTCCCTCTGTGGTCATGATCAGTATTCCCCGTCTCACTGTTTCCCAACCTCCTTGCGCCTTTAGCTGCTCGGCCAGCTTTCTTCCCAGCAATACACTTTGCACGCCTGTATCCACCACGGCATTTTCTACCAGAATCCCTCGTACCACTACAGACTTCGGTTCCACCACCAGAGCCGTGGGCTGGCAGACCAGTCGCTCTTCAGGGTGTCGCCGAGCTGCCTTCGGCTTGTTAGTCACCTCAGGTACTTTTGAAGTCCTTCTTATTGGCTGCTTCGGCTCCGCTCTACCGTCCTTCCCTCCACTTCTCAACCCCAAACTTTCTCGGTCCCTGGGTGACATGGCCATTGTCCCATACTCCGCTTCTTCCTCTCCGTAATCTTCCTCTTCCTCGTCTTCCCAAGCTAGTAGCGCTTTCTCCGGGTCTTCGCTGATCTCCACCTTACCCATCTGCGCCTTCAGCTTTGCTAACTCCCTCTCCAACTGCTGTTCTCTAGCGGATTTTTCTCCCCCCTTCTCCTTCTTGCTGTAGCACCTTTCTTCCGTGTGTCCCCGTTTCCTACAGAAGGTGCAGATTGGCGCCTTGGGACAATTCCGCCTGAAATGCCCTTTCTCTTTGCAGATGTCGCATATGATGTCGATGGCGCAATCCTTTCGCAGATGCCCATGTTCCCCGCACTTGTGACACCGTCGCTTGTCTTCAAATGGTTTTTCTCTCCGTTCTTCTTCCATCCGCTTTCCTTCCACCGCAGCCCACGCCGGCCTCCTGCGTTCGCCTGATCTTCCTGAGCTCGCTCCGCGTAACCCATCGAAGAACCTTCTTCCCTCCTCTACCTCTTTCCCCACCTGATACACTTGTCGCAATTTCGCCTTCATCCCCAGCGCGTACAGTCGGCTCCGCATATCTTGCATCAGGTCTTCATCCAATCCACCCACAAACTTCGACACCAAGGTCCGTTCTTCCAGGCAGCCCATGTCTTCGGCCAGCTCCATCAGTCAATTATAGTACGCTAGCAGAGATTCTCCTCTCGCTCTCTTAAAATCTTGGAACTCTGTCATCCGATCTGCTGAATGTCCCGGAAATTGTTCTCGCAGGCTTTCCAGGAATCGGTCGGTGATTTCCGCCGGCGCGAAGACTCCCCGCTTACTCTGCAGCAACAACCCTTGTCTCTCCACCCGGTAATGCGTCAACGCTTCCCCCTTTAGCGTTCTCCCCAATCCTCTGAAGAATTTAATGGGATCGTGCCCCTCCCTCTCCCAGCAGTATCGGATGTCGTCCACCATCATAAGATAATTCTTCAGCGTGGGCTCCTCTCCAGGCGCTCCTGAGAAGCGATCCGGCACTTCAATCTTAGGTGGAGCTGCACTTATCGTTCTGCCCGTTCCCCAGCTCGCCGTTCCCCAGCTCGCCGTTCCCCTCTCGCCAATCCCCACATGCTGATCTCCTCTACCGGTCTCCCTGGATTCGCATCTTCCAGCAGAGAATCCGTGAAACGCCTCTCCTTCTCGCTGGCTCCGCTGATCTTCCTGATGGTCTCCCACTCTCGGTTCTGGGGTTCCACGCTGAGATCCTCCAACCCTGGCTGATTGGGATCCCATCCCTGGCGCTGGCGAATTGCAGTTAGAGCCCAGTGGAGGCTCTTCCCGTCGGTCGCCCTCCTTTCCTGGATCCGCGCTGCTATTACCACTAGCGTTCGCTGTTCCTTCCATCGGACGAAGGACGAACTACTCAGGTAAATTTCTGGTAATAGTTCGGCTGTTTGCTCGAGTGTTGTGTGCTGGAAAATCCCTCGCAATAGGCTAGGGGCGATTGTGGGTCAACAGAATCGCGTGGCAGGTACTCCGAAGATATGGGGGAAACGCTGTCGCTGAATCGGCGGGAAAACTACTGGAGGCTCTTCGTGTGTTGCTAGTTTCGAGAAGCGCGTTACCACATTTCGTCCTCCTCTCAGAACATTGGAACAAACCATTCGGGAACCTAAATGGAGTCGCGCCCAAGATTGTTGGGTTCTTTTGTAGCACTCGAGTCTGTCATAGTAACGGTTGATATTGGTGACCACTGGGATTTGCTTCAATTGAAATCACTCACTAACAAGAACACTTGACACACTAAAGTATCTACACCTAGCTATTTCGTTCGTATATCAATATTTGCTATTAATTAGAAATTCAGCAGAAACAAATTATACCAAATTTACAGCGCATTAATTAAAATCGGGAGGCCAAATTAGAAATTAGCATTAAATCGATTGCATACAAAAGGACTCACTACACATTGCTGTGTCCATTGCTAGGATGCTCCAAACCATCATTATTCCAATCCTTCAGTGCTACACCACCCAGGTCATAAAACCCACTCTCAGATACGATCCCAGCTTTGTTGAGCCAATTTGAAATCTGATCTTGCCTCTTGTCCATCTCCCTCATGTTGATGGTGCTGTCAGGAGACAAGCTGGGTTTACCAGTGAGCATGCTGTGCTCCACCTGAAAGGCCCATATCATACCATGAGACAACACAAACAACAGTAGTCAACGTAATGATGACAACCAGGAAAATAGATTAAGATACAACGCAACTAGAAACCCAATTTATGGATTTACGGACTCACCGCCAGAAACATGTAGCACATCTGATCGATGGTGAGCGCAACCACTGCTGGCTCATCCTTGTACCACGAGGCAGCCGCCTCATTGAACGCATCACTGGAAAATGGTGTTCCGTCACGAGCATGCCATGGTACGCCAAAATCCTCTGCAATGATGCACCACAATTTTGGTCAGCACTTTAAAAGCTTCAATGGTGAACAGAACACAATTTAGGCATATACCTGTCCACTTGTCGTCGGCGTACTTGCGCCTCGCTTCTGCAGTGTTAGGAAGTGGATCCCCAAACATGTCACGCAGAAGAGGGTAAGCCACTTCACGAAACTTAGTACTCAGCTTACCCCTACGACTGTTACCCTGGGTAATAATCTTAGAAGCAACGCCACCATTGATCCACACGGACTCGAAATAGCGAAGCTCCTTGTCCAGCACGTCGAGGCCAGCAATGAGCTCCGCCTTGTAGTCCCTTTCCGAAGGATATATCATCCTCTTCGACAACTTTGGCCCGTTGAGGAACATGTCCACAACATCACTTATTGATGCCTGCAGCGGGACAACAAACGTAATTAGAATTGAGTTTTATTTACAAGGACAATAAAACAGAGCGAAACAAGGGAACACAGCATGCGTACATTAATCTTAGCTTCGTCGGCCCAAGGTGGTTTGATCACGTGGATCATCAGCTCCTTCAGCATGTCCATCATCTCCCGTTGACTCCTATCCGAGGCAGCAAGCCGACTCTCCAAGCGACCCAGCGTCTCTCCAAGCTTACGAACGGCAGTGCGGAGCTCCGTTTCGGAGCTGGGCCTGACGTTGTTCGCCTCTCTGTGAAAGATATTGCGTTCGGAGGCTGGAACCTGATCTGTAAGATTGGAAAACCAACACGGAAACATAAGCATGGATTTCGAGCCGGCATGTGCAGCAGAGCCAATAACCACGACTTACTCACCCTTTTCAACTTGCATCGCTGCAGGTTCAGCAAGTGGCAGCGCAGATCCAGCAACATTGAGCTCCTCTTGCGAACCAAGCGCATTCTCCCCGTTTCCTTCCGAGGAGCCATCGACGACAGCAACCAAGGGTTGCTGCGACAGTGATTCGCCTCCACCGCTCCCTTCCGCATCATCTTGTGCGCTGGTATTGCGAGCCCCCCATAATTTCGCATGATATCCTCTCAGCTTGACCGATGGTTGAATTGTTCGCCTCTTACGTCCGGCGAAAGTCTTCTGAAGCGCCTTAGGGATTTCATCTGCCATGGCATCGGGTAGTTAGGCTCTAGCTGGAAGGAAAATATTTAAACACAGCTGTAAAATATGCTGGGGAAACATTGTTTTGCGAGCTACAAGGTTGGACCATTACCGTGAGGGGAATCACGTCAGCCATGAAACTGGCGTAGTAAGAGCTCTCGCGGTAGAAGCGGTGAACGGTACCTGCTCAGCTGTGAGGGCGGAACCGTGAGGTGGAGCATGGCCGGGGAAAGGCAGGACGTGGCTCTGTTCAAACTCTGCTTTACAGGTTCCGAGGGGGGGGGAGGATAAGGACGGGCATGGCAGTTCAACTTTTTACAAGTGCCCATAACTTGAGGGTCTGGAGTTTCGAGCCATGCGTTAGGAGCAAAATAAAACGGAGATGAGCATGAAACTTACAAATTATGCGCTTGACCGGGCACGTAAAAGTTTCGCAAAGTTTGTATAGCAATGGAGCAATGTGCACTGCCGAGTTGGAAAAATGACAACTCAGCATTGAGGCCCACCGTTCCTTTTTGAGTGTGGGCAAACAGCCGTGACAGCGCATCAAACACCCACCGCCCAAAAGTGTGGGGCAATCCAACGTGATGCTCACGGGAAGCACTTCCGGGCAGTAATTCCATTATCCCGAGTTTGTCTCCTCGGCTCAGAAACTGGCGTCACAGTACAGTAATATATCAGCCCTTGATTAATGGTGCTGACGGGCAAAAACCCAAAAATGTCTGCGGGTACTGTACATGACCTCGTCGCGTTCACGTTTGATCGTCGGGCTGGATGGAAGGCAACACGCACGGCAGTCATTATTTACTGTTCAGTTCCACACTGGCAGCGAGCGGATTTTTGCCAGCAACAGCGAGCGGCTATCTGCCGAAACAGTGTCGCAACTCGCGCCGCTGGTTTGGGAGGACAGAGATTGGTGGTGCTTCGAGAAACACGACTGCCAGCACGGATTCGTCGCGACACGCTGGTGTGTCTTCGAGAATCGAGGCTGCAAAATGTACGGCTGGGATTGGTGAGGTGACTGATATCGAGTACAGACCCCTTTATAAAAATCAGAGTAGTGAAACAAGGCAAAAAGTTAATGCCTTTAAGCATGGTTGAATGTGCCAATGATAGAACAGAACACAAAGCATCACATGGTGTTGTTTAATTGTTTGGCAACAAATTGAGTCAACCTAGCTGGGCTATGGCATGAACGGTATTCAACCTTGTTTTTGATGTAACACTACTGCAGTGTGAACCAATATCTTGAGGACCACAGCAAACTAGCTCAACCTATGCGTTTGTTAGGATGCTCGCCATGGGTTTAACACCATTGTCACTGGTGATTCAGCAACTAGGAGCCTATGTGCAGATGTAAAGGAACAATCCAGCATCAAATGAATGTAGAAACTGTCATGAATCAATAGAACTTGAACTTGTTGAGCAGGAAGCGCCCATCACCAAGAGGCACAACGTGAGCGACACGGAGAACGGTCTCCGCGTCAATCAAGTGGTATTCAGTCCCCGCATCATCCCAAGTAAGCACGGGGCAGTGAGATCGGTGCTCCTCGTCTGTGACCTTGTAGAAGCGAACGAAAGCGTACTCCCGCTGCTCAACCTCGTCGCGCTCAGTTGTGAAAACGTCGGCGACAAACAAGCAGAGAAGCCTAGCATACCACATGACCTTCTTTTCACCTTCTTCCCCAAGCACAGCCACATCACTGAACCAGGGCGAGTCCATGAATGATGGCATCGCACGCACGTAATGGGCCTGACTAGAGTATCTAGTAAAGTCCTCGTCCCCTGGTATTGCCATCCCCTTCTTTACATGTATCGTCGAGCTTACCTTGGTCCCCCCCTCCTCTAAACTTCCCAGAAGTGTCTTCAACCTAGTCATATCTCCAGGGGCAAGAGCAACATGCTCTTTCCAAGCATCAGAGGCATCACCCCAGTTCAGCCGCCAGTTCACGTTGAAAGAACCAGCAGCAAATGTGTTGACACCGTTCCCAATGGCCTGCCATAGCAGTGAGGGCGTGAATGGGAAGTAGGGTTGGAGCGAGAGAAAGCAAGGTGTTTACATTGGACAAAAAGGAACCCAAAACGCAAAAGAGAGGTAGGACAGTGCAGAGGTGTGTTTAATAAAGCATAGCAATGCTGCCGATTTGATACACACCTCTTGAAGAGCCACCATTCGATGCGGACCATCCACAGAGTTGGAATCGGCTGCCTGCAGAGAGCGGAGCATGTGCGACCGAACATCATGTTTCACAATCTGTGGTTCCGCGTTCCGCTTGTTGGTGGCTCTGTAAGCACGCTTCACGAGTGGTTGGTGGAGATACTCGAACATGTTCGCATTATAATGTACGGGTACCCCCGACCGCACGATGTCGTCCACTAGGTGAGCCATGTCATGTATTTTAGTGAGGTTGAACTCGTTGGCTTGTTGTGCACCGAATACTGTTTTCAGTTGGGGGATCAATCTGTGATCATGCATGAAATGGATGAATAAAGGGACAAGAAATGTGAAAGATGGCTCGCATGGGCACCGGAGAATGCAAGTAGGTGGGGAGATGCGAAGGATGGGTTGTGAGCAAACAATCGCTAGCATGGGCAGCAGAGAATGCAAGCAGGTGGGGAGATGCAAGGGACGGGTTGTGAGCAACCAATGGCTCGCATGGGCAGCAGAGAAGACAAGCAGGTGGGGAGATGCAAGGGATGGGTTGTGAGGGAACAACGGCTTGCATGGGCAGCAGAGAGGACACGCAGGTGGGGGGATGCAAGGGATGGGTTGTGAGGGAACAACGGCTTGCATGGGCAGCAGAGAGGACAAGCAGGTGGGGGGATGCAAGGGATGGGTTGTGAGGGAACAACGGCTTGCATGGGCAGCAGAGAGGACAAGCAGGTGGGGGGATGCAAGGGATGGGTTGTGAGCAAACAACGGCTTGCATGGCCAGCAGAGAGGACAAGCAGGTGGGGGAAATCAAGGGATGGGTTGTGAGGGAACATTGACTTGCATGGGCAGCAGAGAGGACAAGCTGGTGGGGGGATGCAAGGGGTGAATTATGAGGTAACATTACAAGCAAGATAGTACTCACTTCTTGATGTCGCGTCGCAATTCATCAAGTGTGCCCTCTGTGTGGTACCAACGCCGACACCCCAAAATGTAGCCGTCCACAAACGCCGCTACCGCATCGATGACGGCTTGGGGCACGAGCGCAACCATGCTGAGAACAATGCATATCTCTTGCATGACAGCGCGATGTTCGAACGCCTGGAAGTTTGAGCCACCTGAAAAGTATCCTCCCTTTTCCGTCCCTGGCATATGAAATCCAGAAATGCGGGTGTTACCATGAACCGATTGAAGTGCGTCATCAAGCTCAACCAACACCTTACGATTTCCCTTGAACATGTTGCGAATGCATGAAACAATGTGTAAGAAAACACCCAACTCCCACGCGTGCATGACTTCAACAAGAATGGCACGATACGGGTTACCAACGTCAGTTAGCCCGAGTGCAAACCCCCAGATGGCGGCCTGTAATAGGGAAACACAGGATGGGCAAAGAGAGAACTAAGTTGTGTACACGATACATGGGAAGTCGAGGGGACCCTTAACCACCACACGAGTGAGGCACGGGAGAGGAAGTGAGGTGAAGTGAGGAGGGGGGCTGGACTCATGGGAAGTGGAAGGTGCACGGAAAGTGACAGCGGGGTAGACAAAAAACGGGGAAGGGGAGGTGGATGAGGTGAATTTGTAACGTGGTGGGCAAAAGAAGTTGCATCGAGATAGAGGAGTGGATGTAAACACATAGAAGTAGGAATTCTATGACGGAAGAAGAGAACGGGGGAGGGCAGAGGTACACGATACGGGGGGATGAGGGACACTAAAAATGGGTCAGAGACGAACTACAAACCTTGTGGGGAAGGGGGATGGGGGGGAAAGTGGGGGGGAAGGTGGGGGAGAAGGAGGGGGAGAAGGTGGGGGAGAAGGAGGGGGTGAAAGAGGGGTTTGGGGGACACATCGCTAAAGGCAGGCGTTACTCACCTCTACTGGATGGGTGCTAATACTGCGTGAAGCGTTTAGACGCTGGGTTGGAACTTCAATCGCCATAAGCTCTTTCACTTTATTCATTTGATCCTCCTCGGTCCGATACACCAAAGGGAGCTCCATGTTGCTGATGTTGTCCGTTTCTGTCAAACATTATATCTAATGTTGTAGTTGTTTAGGCTGCAGTGGGTTAGCCTATAGGGGGTACACACTTCTAGGTTTCCACATTTGTACTCTTTCGTTCTTAGTCATTTCATTCCTCGTTCAACATGGTATAGAGCAGGTCCTTCCTAGGACCGTTTTTCCTAAGGGCCCACCACTACCTACCTGCCTATCTGCCTACCTGCCCTAGGGCGCCTCGACGTTCACGCCTCTAGAGGCCCTGTAGGCCCCGCGCTGTTGCACCTAGAGGCCCCAAATCGGCCCCGCGCCTAACCCTAACGGCCCGCGTCGGCCCCGAGCTCGTCCCCTAGAGGCCCGCGTCGGCCCCGCGCCTACCCTAGAGGCCCGCGTCGGCCCCGAGCCTACCCCTAGAGGCCCGCGACGGCCCCGTCCTTACCCCTAGAGGCCCGCGACGGCCCTGTCCCTACCCCTAGAGGCCCGCGACGGCCCCGATCCTACCCCTAGAGGCCCGCGTCGGCCCCCCGATCCTACCCCTAGAGGCCCGCGTCGGCCCCGTCCCTACCCCTTACAGCCCGCATCGGCCCCGTCCCCAACCCCACCCGCTCCCCGCGCTCCCCTTAGCCGCCTCGAACGGCCCCACCTAGACCGCGCCGCCCGCACCGAACAGCCCGGCCCTAACCGAACCGAGCCGCCCGACCCGAGCCGCGCCGCCCGACTCGAGCCGCCCGAACCGAGCCGCGCCGCCCGACCCGAGCCGCGCCGCCCTACCTATACCGAGCCACGCCGCCCTACCTGTACCGAGCCGCGCCGCCCTACCTATACCGAGCCGCGCCGCCCTACCTGTACCGAGCCGCGCCGCCCTACCTACCTACCTACTGCTCCTGCTGCTTTTACTACTGCTACTACCATGGCTAGCCCTCCAGTGCTAGCCTTCGATGCTGAGGGGCGCCCAGTGAAGTTCGACACCTGGCTTGATGACCTACACCTCTTCCTACAGCTCACTGCCAAGGAAGACATCTCGCTGTACGATCACGCCCTAGGCCACGCTACTGCTCCTGCTGCTACTGCCGACAGCACTGCTCGCTCACAGTGGCAGACTCGTGACGCCCATGCTCGTTTCGCTATCCGCAACTCTCTGCCGATAGATGAGCGCGAGCACTTTGGGCAGCACAAGACTGCACAGGCACTGTACACTGCTGTCGTTGCCCGCTACTCCTCACCGGCCTCTGCTGCTCTAGGCCGTCTCTCTCTTCCCTACCTGTTCCCCGACTTAGCTTCCTTTCTCAATGTCGCTGACCTCATTACCCACCTCCGCACTAGTGAGGCTCGCTTCCGCGCCGCTATGCCTGATGAGTTCCTCGCCACGAACCCACCCCCGCTCTGGATCACTCTCTACCACCTAGTCACGCGCCTCCCTGACTCGCTGCGCTCAGTCAGGGACCACTTCCTCGCTCGCTGCCCCACCGAGCTCACCATTGCCCTCCTCGAGAAGGAACTCCTTGCAGCCGAGACTAGCATAGTCGCTGTAGGTGCCTCTCGCGGTGACCCCCGCACCCCGTTCTTTGAGGGGTGTTCTCCCTCCCCCCTTCTTCCCTCTGTCGCCTCTGCTGCTGCTATCGACCTCCTTGGTGCTGAGAAGGTCGGGACTGCGTCTGCTTCGGGCGGACGCCGCAGCGGCAAGGGCAAGGGGGGCAAGAGCGGTGGTGGTGACAGCGGTGGTGGCGGTGGTGGGGGAGGTGGTGGCGGGGGGGGTGGCGCGGGTGGGGGAGGTGGCAGCGGTGGTGGGGGTGGCGGCAGCGGCGGGGGAGGTGGCCGGGGCGGAGGAGGTAGTGGGGGTGGCGGTGGACGAGGCGGCGGCAGGGGTTGGGGTGGTCGAGGAGGTGGTGGCGGGAGTGGTGGGCGTGGCGGCACTGGCGGTGGCCAGGGACAGCAGCACACTCCCTCGCCCCAGGAGGTCCGTGAGTGGTACTCTCAGCACGGGGGGGGGGGGGGGGGTGGCCTTAGCTGCACGTACGTCATTCGCACTGGTGACCGCACTGGCCTGCCGTGTGGGGGACTGCACGCCACACAGCGTTGCTTCGCTCGTCTGAGCGACGCTTGGCGTGTTCAGTTCCCTCAGGCCACTGAGCTGCCCCGCTGGCTTGATCTCCTGAAGAAGGAGATTGATATCTATGCTCTAGACTTTGATGCTATTCTCTCTGCCATGTATGTGATGTCTACTAGTGGAGAGGGTTCTGAGTACCTGAGTGTCCCGCCCGACCCGGGCATTAGGACGAGTGCGTCTGCTGCTCCAGGTACCCACGTGTCTGCTACCCCAGGTGCTGGTGAGGCTGCTGCTCTAGGTGCGTGCGTGTCTCCCCCCCCTGATACTGTGTCGACTGCAGCACTGCACACCTTCACGCTGGATTCAGGTGCCTCTCGCTGTTTCTTTCGTGACCGCACTGCCCTTGAGCCCCTTCCTCGGCCAGTTGTTGTCTCCCTTGCTGACCCCTCTGGGGGTCCGCTCATTGCGACCTCCTCCACTGTCCTTCCCTGCCCTGCGGTCCCGTCGGGCACACTGTCAGGTCTTCACCTCCCCTCGTTCTCCACGAACTTGGTGGCAGGTTCTGCTCTCCAGGACGGGGGTGTTCACCAGTTCACCCCTGCCTACGAGCGTTTGACACACTGCACGTGTGCTCGTACGGGCCGCCACTTGGCTACCTTCACCCGGCAGTCGGGGTCGGACCTGTACACACTGACTACTGCCTCCCCTCAGGTCGCTGCGTCTGCGTCTGCGTTTGCGTCCGCGTCAGGTCAGCTGTCTGCCCCCTGCTCGTGTCGCTCTCTAGCGCACGAGACTGTCCTCTGGCACCACCGACTTGGCCACCCGTCTGTGCAGCGCCTTCGTGCCATGCACTCCCGGTACCTTGTCTCTGGTCTTCCCAGGGTTCTCCCTCCTCTCCCACCCTCGCCTGCTCCTCCCTGCCTTCCCTGTGTCGAGGGGCGGCAGCGCGCCGCTCCTCACTCCTCCTCGTTTCCCCCGACGACTGCTCCTTTGCAGACGCTCCACATGGACGTGTGGGGCCCAGCCCGCGTCCGTGGTCAGGGTCAGGAGAGGTACTTCCTGATTGTTGTTGACGACTACTCGCGCTACACCACGGTCTTCCCCTTGCACACCAAGGGTGAGGTCCCTGATGTTTTGATCCCTTGGATCCGCAGAGCTCGTCTCCAGCTCAGCGAGCGTTTCCGTTCGGACTTTCCTGTCCTGCGCTTGCACTTTGACAGAGGTGGTGAGTTCTCCTCCGACCTCTTGGCAGCCTACTGTGCTGAGCACGGCATTGAGCAGTCGTTCACGCTTCCGGCCTCTCCACAACAGAATGGGGTTGCGGAGCGCCGCATTGGCCTGGTCATGGAGGTCGCTCGTACCTCCTTGATCCATGCGGCTGCCCCTCATTTTCTGTGGCCGTTTGCGGTCCGGTACGCTGCGCATCAGCTCAACCTCTGGCCCCGTGTCTCCTTGCCGGAGACCTCGCCCACACTGCTGTGGACGGGGGAGGTTGGCGATGCGTCGCGTTTCCGGGTCTGGGGATCTCGAGCTTTTGTTCGCGATTCGTCTGCGGACAAGCTCTCCTCTCGTGCTGTTCCCTGCGTCTTCCTCGGCTTTGTTCCGGACGCACCTGGTTGGCAGTTTTACCACGCCACCTCGCGCCGGGTCTTGCCCTCTCAGGACGTCACTTTTGACGAGTCTGTCCCCTACTACCGCCTCTTCCCCTACCGCACTTCCCCGCTCCCTCCCCCGCCTCTCTTCCTCGCGCCAGGTGCTGCTGTCGTAGACCCCCTCCCCCCTCAGGGTGCCGCTCCCTCAGGTGTGTCTCAGGTAGACCCGGTCGAGCCTGTTGAGGTTGCTGTCGACTCTCGTCCTGCTGGGAGTGCTGAGCCTGGGGGTGCGGACACTGGGGGTGCTGAGCCTGGGGGTGCGGACACTGGGGGTGCTGGGCCTGGGGGTGCGGACTCTGGGGGTGCTGAGCCTGGGGGTGCTGACTCTGGGGGTGCTGAGCCTGGGGGTGCGGACACTGGGGGTGTTGAGCCTGGGGGTGCTGTGCCTGGGGGTGCTGAGCCTGGCGGTACTGCGCCAGGGGGTCCTCCGCCTGGCCGAGACCTCTCCTCGGAGCAGTTGCGTGAGTGATACTTACAGTACTGCAGCCTCCGGAGGGGTACATCTGGGACCAGGCGCGCTACGGAGACGGGTGCTGGCACTTCTCCTTCTAGTCGGGAGCTCCCCTCTCGTGAGCGGATCCGTGAGTGGTACGAGCGCCGTTGCACACTTCGTAGTGGCGCGCCTCGTCTCACGGACCCTGCTGCTGCCAGTGCTGCGGACCCGGGCGTTGGAGCTTCTGCTGGTGCTGCGGACCCGGGCGTTGGAGCTGCTGCTGGTGCTGCGGACCCGGGCGTTGGAGCTGTTGCTGGTGCTGAGGACCCGGGCGTTGGAGCTGCTGCTGGTGCTGCGGACCCGGGCGTTGGAGCTGCTGGTGCTGACGACCCGGGCGTTGGAGCTGCTACTGGTGCTGAGGACCCGGGCGTTGGGGCTGCTGCTGGTACTGCGGACCAGGGCGTTGGAGCTGCTGCTGGTGCTGAGGACCCGGGCGTTGGAGCTGCTACTGGTGCTGAGGACCCGGGCGTTGGGGCTGCTGCTGGTACTGCGGACCCGGGCGTTGGAGCTGCTGCTGGTGCTGAGGACCCGGGCGTTGGAGCTGTGACTGGTGCTGAGGGCCCTGGTGGGCCCTAGAAACAGTCCCTAGGAGGGGACCTGCTATGCTTCCATGTGAAAAGGAGAACGCGAATGAGTGAACTATGAATGAAGTGAGTACATATAGGAAACCCTAATTGTGTTGTACCCCCTATGGGATACCCCACTATAGCCTACACAACAGCATAAGCTATATATAATGTTCTGACAAGTTCTCCTCCGACCTCTTGGCAGCCTATTGTGCTGAGCATGGCATTGAGCAGTCGT
Source organism: Closterium sp. NIES-65 (assembly GCA_948144175.1). Lineage (NCBI taxonomy): Eukaryota > Viridiplantae > Streptophyta > Zygnematophyceae > Desmidiales > Closteriaceae > Closterium > Closterium sp. NIES-65. The sequence goes on from CANXME010000927.1 coordinate 400,721, forward strand.
TCATGCTTCCGGCCTCTCCATAGCAGAATGGGGTTGCGGAGCGCCGCATTGGCCTGGTCATGGAGGTCGCCCGTACCTCCTTGATCCATGCGGCTGCCCCCCACTTTCTGTGGCCGTTTGCGGTACGGTACGCTGCGCATCAGCTCAACCTCTGGCCCCGTGTCTCCTTGCCGGAGACCTCGCCCACACTGCTGTGGACGGGGGAGGTTGGCGATGCGTCGCGTTTCCGGGTCTGGGGATCTCGAGCTTTTGTTCGCGATTCGTCTGCGGACAAGCTCTCCTCTCGTGCTGTTCCCTGCGTCTTCCTCGGCTTTGTTCCGGACGCGTCTGTTTGGCAGTTTTACCACGCCACCTCGCGCCGGGTCTTGCCATCTCAGGACGTCACTTTTGACGAGTCTGTCCCCTACTACCGCCTCTTCCCCTACCGCACTTCCCCGCTCCCTCCCCCGCCTCTCTTCCTCGCGCCAGGTGCTGCTGTCGTAGACCCCCTCCCCCCTCAGGGTGCCGCTCCCTCAGGTGTGTCTCAGGTAGACCCGGTCGAGCCTGTTGAGGTTGCTGTCGACTCTCGTCCTGCTGGGTAGCTGAGCCTGGGGGTGCGGACACTGGGGGTGCTGAGCCTGGGGGTGCGGACACTGGGGGTGCTGGGCCTGGGGGTGCGGACTCTGGGGGTGCTGAGCCTGGGGGTGCTGACTCTGGGGGTGCTGAGCCTGGGGGTGCGGACACTGGGGGTGTTGAGCCTGGGGGTGCTGTGCCTGGGGGTGCTGAGCCTGGCGGTACTGCGCCAGGGGGTCCTCCGCCTGGCCGAGACCTCTCCTCGGAGCAGTTGCGTGAGTGGTACTTACAGTACTGCAGCCTCCGGAGGGGTACATCTGGGACCAGGCGCGCTACGGAGACGGGTGCTGGCACTTCTCCTTCTAGTCGGGAGCTCCCCTCTCGTGAGCGGATCCGTGAGTGGTACGAGCGCCGTTGCACACTTCGTAGTGGCGCGCCTCGTCTCACGGACCCTGCTGCTGCCAGTGCTGCGGACCCGGGCGTTGGAGCTGCTGCTGGTGCTGCGGACCCGGACGTTGGAGCTGCTGCTGGTGCTGCGGACCCGGGCGTTGGAGCTGCTGCTGGTGCTGAGGACCCGGGCGTTGGAGCTGCTGCTGGTGCTGCGGACCCGGGCGTTGGAGCTGCTGCTCGTGCTGACGACCCGGGCGTTGGAGCTGCTACTGGTGCTGAGGACCCGGGCGTTGGGGCTGCTGCTGATACTGCGGACCCGGGCGTTGGAGCTGCTGCTGGTGCTGAGGACCCGGGCGTTGGAGCTGTGACTGGTGCTGAGGGCCCTGGTGTTGGAGTCCCTGCTGGTGCTGCGGACTCGGGCATTGGTACTGCTGCTGGGGGCACTGGTGCTGTCCCTGCTGTGTCTGGAGTCGCCGCGCGCCCTCAGCCGTACTTCGTTCCGCTCCTTCAGCAGGTTCTTGGTCTCTCGCCTCCTCCTGGTCCTCCCCCTCCTTTAGTGTGTCCACAGCCTGTTCAGTCACTGCTTGCTCCTTCTCCTTACTCTGGTCCTACTGACGGTCTTACTGAGCGTCGTGAGCCTGCGTCTCGCCCTGCGTCGCCTGTCCGTCCTGCTAGCACTGGAGCTCGTAGTTCGCGTCCACGTCCTCCTCCTGCCCCTGGCACGCACCGGATGTCTCTGCGTCCTTCCACTGCCCCTCTTGTCAAACATTGTATGATGTGCTTGTTTAGGCTACAGTGGGTTAGCCTATAGTGGGTACACATTGCTAGGGTTAGGTTTGACCTATTTGTACCCAACACTCATTCTAGTCATTCATTCTCGTTTCTGATTCTGACATGGTATTACGAGCCTAGGTTCCACCTAGGACCGAAACGATAGGGCCCACCGTTTCCGCTAGCCGCGCCCTCGTGCGCCGCCTTCTTTTTCCTGCGCCTCGAGTGCCTCGTTCTTAAGGCCCCCTAAGGCCCTCTCGCGTCGCCCCTTAAGGCCCCTCACGGCCCCTCGCGTCGCCCTCTTAAGGCCACGTAAGGCCCGGCGCTAGCCTCTCAAGGCCCCGTGTGGCCCCGCGCTAGCCTCTCACGGCCCCCGATCGGCCCCGCGCTAGCCTCCTAAGGCCCCCGTCGGCCCCGCGCTAGCCCCGCGCTAGCCTCCTAAGGCCCCCGATCGGCCCCGCGCTAGCCTCCTAAGGCCCCCGTCGGCCCCGCGCTAGCCCCGCGCTAGCCTCCTAAGGCCCCCGATCGGCCCCGCGCTAGCCTCCTAAGGCCCCCGTCGGCCCCGCGCTAGCCCCTCGCTAGCCTCCTAAGGCCCCCGATCGGCCCCGCGCTAGCCTCCTAAGGCCCCCGTCGGCCCCGCGCTAGCCCTCCTAAGGCCCCCGTCGGCCCCGCGCTAGCCTCTCACGGCCTCACCCTCGCCCTGGACGGCCCCGCGCTGGCCCCTCTAGGACCGAGCCGAACCGCGCGACCCGACCGAGCCGCGCGACCCGGCCGAGCCGCGCCGCCCTAGTCGAGCCGCGCCGCCCTAGCCGAGCCGCGCCGCCCTAGCCGAGCCGCGCCGCTCTAGTGCTACTACCACTGCTGCTACTGCTACTCCTGCTACTACTACTGCTGCCACTGCTACTGCTTCAGATATGGCTAGCCCTACAGTTCTCTCGTTCGATACTGAGGGCCGCCCGATTAAGTTTGATACCTGGCTCGATGATCTGCACCTGTTCCTCCAGCTCACTGCCAGAGAGGATATCTCGCTGTACGATCACGCACTAGGCACAGTCCCTGCTCCTGCTACTACTGCTACCGCTACTGCTCGCTCGCAGTGGCAGACTCGCGATGCCCACGCCCGCTTTGCCATTTGCAACTCCCTGCCAGTCGATGAGCGTGAGCACTTCGGCCAGCATCAGACTGCGCAGGCCCTGTACACTGCTGTAGTTGCGCGCTACTCCTCCCCGGCCTCAGCTGCACTAGGCCGTCTCTCCCTTCCCTACCTGTTCCCCGACCTGTCCGCTTTCCAGACAGTCGCTGACCTCATCACTCACCTCCGTACTAGTGATGCCCGCTTCCGTGCAGCCATGCCCGCTGAGTTTCTTGCCTCCAACCCTCCCCCGCTCTGGCTCACTCTCTACCACCTAGTCACCCGCCTCCCTGACACTCTGCGTACAGTCAGGGACCACTTCCTAGCTCGCTGCCCCACTGAGCTCACCATTGCCGCCCTAGAGAAGGAACTACTTGCAGCTGAGAAGAGTATTGTAGCTGTAGGTGCCTCTCGTGGCGACCCCCGCACCCCTTTCTTCGAGGGGTGTTCCCCCTCCCCCCTCCTCCCCTCTATAGCCTCTGCTGTTGCTGTCGACCTTCTTGGTGCTGAGCAGGTCGGCTCTGCGTCCACTCCCAGCGGGCGCCGCAGCGGCAAGGGCAGGGGAGGCAAGGGCGGTGGGGGTGACGGCGGGGGAGGCGGTGGTGGGGGTGGTGGCAGCGGCGGGGGCGGTGGCGGGGCTGGAGGGGCTAGTGGCAGCGGTGGGGGTGGTGGAGGCAGCGGCGGCGGCGGTGGCCGGGGTGGGGGCGGTGGTGGTGGCGGCAGTGGACGTGGCGGCGGCAGGGGCGGTGGTGGTCGTGGTGGAGGCGGCGGTGGTGGTCGTGGAGGCTCTGGCACTGGCCAGAGTGCGCAGCACCCTCAGTCCTCCCAGGAGCTTCGTGAGTGGTACTTACAGCACGGGGGTGGGGGGGGTAGCCTTAGCTGCACGTACGTCATCCGCACTGGTCGCCGCAAGGGACAGACGTGCAGGAGGGCGCACACTGCGCAGCGCTGCTTCTCTCGCCTAGATGATGCTTGGCGTGCTCAGTTTCCTGACGCTCCTGAGCTCCCTCAGTGGGCTGATCTCCTCAAGAAGGATATCGATATCTATGCTCTTGATTTTGATGTTATTCTCAAAGCAATGTATGCATTGACTATTAGTGGAGAGGAGGACCAGTACCTGAGTGTTCCGCCTGACCCAGGCATCCGCACGAGTGAGGCTGCCGCCCTAGGTGCTTGCGTGTCTGCTACCCCAGGTACTGGTGAGGCTACTGCTCTAGGTGCTTGTGTGTCCGCCACCCCAGGTACTACTGAGTCCACTGAGGCACTGCACACCTTCACTCTAGACTCAGGCGCTTCGCGCTGTTTCTTTCGTGACCGCACTGCTCTTGAGCCCCTTGCTCGACCAGTCGCTGTCTCGCTCGCTGACCCCTCTGGGGGTCCGGTTATTGCGACCTCCTCCACCCTCCTTCCTTGTCCTGCTGTCCCGTCGGGCACACTGTCAGGTCTTCATCTCCCCTCGTTCTCTACGAACTTGGTGGCGGGTTGTGCGCTTCAGGATGGGGGTGTTCACCAGTTCACCCCTGCCTACGAGCGCGTGACACACTGCACGTGTGCTCGGACGGGCCGTCACCTGGCTACCTTCACTCGGCAGCCGGGGTCGGACCTGTACACACTGACCACTGAGTCCCCTCAGGTAGCGGCGTCTGCGTCTGCGTCTGCATCAGGTCAGCTGTCTGCCCCCTGCTCGTGTCGCTCTCTAGCGCACAAGACTGTCCTCTGGCACCACCGACTTGGTCACCCGTCAGTGCAACGCCTTCGGGGCATGCACGCCCGGTACCTTGTCTCTGGTCTTCCTCGGGTACTCCCTCCCCTCCCACCCTCCCTTACTCCTCCTTGTCTTCCCTGTGTCGAGGGGCGGCAGCGCGCTGCCCCTCACTCCTCCTCGTTCCCCCCGACGACTGCTCCTTTGCAGACGCTCCACATGGACGTGTGGGGCCCAGCCCGCGTCCGTGGTCAGGGCCAGGAGAGGTACTTCTTGATCGTCGTTGACGACTACTCGCGCTACACCACGGTCTTCCCCTTGCGCACCAAGGGTGAAGTCCCTGATGTCCTGATCCCTTGGATCAGCAGAGCACGTCTTCAGCTGCGAGAGCGTTTTCGCTCGGAGTTTCCTGTCCTGCGCTTGCACTCTGACAGAGGTGGCGAGTTCTCCTCCGACCTCTTGGCAGCCTACTGTGCTGAGCACGGCATTCGCCAGTCGTTCACGCTTCCGGCCTCCCCACAGCAGAATGGGGTTGCTGAGCGCCGCATTGGCTTGGTCATGGAGGTCGCTCGTACCTCCTTAGTCCACGCGGCTGCCCCCCACTTTCTGTGGCCGTTTGCGGTCCGGTACGCTGCGCATCAGCTCAACCTCTGGCCCCGTGTCTCCGCTCCGGAGACCTCGCCCACACTGCTGTGGACGGGGAAGGTTGGCGATGCGTCACGCTTCCGTGTCTGGGGATCCCGAGCTTTTGTTCGCGACACGTCTGCGGACAAGCTCTCCTCCCGCACTGCTCCCTGTGTCTTTCTTGGCTTTGCCCCGGATGCGTCTGGCTGGCAGTTTTACCACCCCGCCTCGCACCGCGTCTTCCCCTCTCAGGACGTCACTTTTGACGAGTCCGTGCCCTTCTACCGCCTCTTCCCCTACCGCACTGCCCCGCTCCCTCCCCCGCCTCTCTTCCTCGCGCCAGGTGCTGCAGTGGTAGACCCCCTCCCCCCTCAGGGTGCCGCTCCCTCAGGTGTCTCTCAGGTAGACCCGGTTGAGCCTGCCGAGGTAGCTGTCGACTCGCGTCCTGCTAGAGGTGCTGAGCCTGAGCGTGCGGAGCCTGAGCGTGCGGAGCCTGAGCGGGCGGAGCCTGGGGGTGCTGAGCCTGGGGGTGTTGAGACTGGGGGTGCTGAGCCTGGGGGTGCTGAGTCTGGAGGTACTGAGACTAGGGGTGCTGAGCCTGGGGGTGCTGGGTCTGAGGGTACTGAGCCTGGCGTTGCTGAGTCTGGGGGTACTGAGCCTGGTTGTGTTGCAGTTGACTGTGAGGCGCCTGGAGGACCTCCCTCTTCGCAGCAGCTCCGTGAGGGTACTCACGGTACTGCAGCCTCCGGCGGGGTGCGTCTCGGGCTCGTGGTGCTACTGGAGTTGGTACTCGTGTTTCCCCACCACGGCGGGAGCCGCCCTCTTCCCCACAGCTTCGAGAGTGGTACGCTCGGCACATCAGTCTCCGGAGTGGAGCTGCTGGTGCTGGGGTCCCCGGAGTTGACGCTGCTCCGGGTGCTGTGGACCCTGGTGCTGGAGGTGTTGCTGCTGCTGGCGGTGCTGCAGGAGGTGCTGCTCGTACTGAGGACCCTGGTGTTGGAGGTGCTGCTGCTGCTGGTGGTGCTGCTGCTGGAGGTGCTGCTGCTGCTGCTGGAGTGGAGGACCCGGAGGGTGGAGCTTCTGCTGGTGCTGAGGACCCTGCCGCTGGAGCTTCTGCTGGTTCGAGAGTTGCTGCACGGCCACGGCTGTACTTCGTTCCGCTCCTTCAGCAGGTTCTTAGTCAGTGTCCTCCTCTCGCCTTAGAGTGTCCTCCGTCTGTCCAGTCACAGCCACAGTTACCGACTGCCTCCCCACTCCCTGTGCCTACTCCGTACACTGGTCCGACTGGAGGTCTAGCTGAGAGACGTGAGCCTGCTTCACGTCCTGTGTCCCCTGCGTCTCGTCGAGCGTCGCCTGTTCGTGTTGCTACCACTGCTAGTGGTGTCCAGCGTCAGCGTCCTCCTGCTGTCCCAGGCACTCACCAGATGGCGCTTCGTCAGTCCACTGCTCCGCAGCGTGTCGCTCTCCCAACGCCTCCTGCGTCCTCTCTTCCTGCGCTTGCTGACCCGGAGTCAGACACCCTTCGCGCTGCCAGTCCTACTATCACACGTCTCCTCGCTACGGTTGTCACTGAGCTTGTCGACTTTGCAGCTGCGTGTCGTCTAGACTACGCTGCGAGTCTTGTTGCTGAGTCTGAGTCTGTCTGTCCTCCGTCCGTCGGGGGTGAGTGTGCTCTTGGCACGGACGTTCTTGAGGACAGGCAGGAGGAGGTTGGTTGCCTTGCTGCTGCTTTGCCCCATCTCGTGTCCATGCTCGTTGCCCCTGAGGGAGACCCGGATGCACCAGACATCCCGACCCCACGCTCTTACGCAGAGGCGATGGCCGGTCCCTACTCCTCTCAGTGGCAGTCAGCCATGGACACAGAGATGGCTTCCTGGAAGTCCACTGGCACCTACGTCGACGAGGTTCCCCCACCTGGGGCGAACATCGTCAGTGGCATGTGGATTTTCAGGGTGAAGCGGCCGCCGGGCTCTCCGCCTGTCTTCAAGGCGCGTTACGTTGCACGAGGCTTCAGTCAGCGAGAGGGAGTTGACTTCTTCCAGACCTTCTCCCCGACCCCGAAGATGACCACTCTTCGGGTTCTGCTACACGTCGCCGCTCAGCGTGACTACGAGCTCCACTCTCTAGACTTCAGCACAGCTTTCTTGCAGGGCAGCCTGCACGAGGAGATCTGGCTGCGCCGCCCACCTGGCTTCACTGGGTCGTTCCCTCCTGATACCCAGTGGAGCCTCCGGCGGCCAGTCTACGGTCTCCGCCAGGCGCCACGTGAGTGGCACGACACACTGAGGACTACACTTGCGGCTCTTGGGTTCGCTCCTTCTACTGCTGACCCGTCGCTGTTTCTACGCACCGACCCCGCGCTGCCGCCGTTCTACATCCTTGTGTACGTCGACAACTTGGTCTTTGCCACTTCTGACACAGTTGGTCTTGCTCACGTGAAGTCCGAGCTGCAGAAGAGACACACGTGCACAGACCTGGGTGAACTGACAAGCTATCTTGGCTTGCGGATCACCCGGGACAGAGCACGGCGCACCATCACCTTGACTCAGTCACACATGGTGCAGCAGGTCCTTCAGCGCTTCGGCTTCACGTACTCCTCGCCTCAGTCCACTCCTCTGCCTACGGGACACTCGCTCTCAGCTCTGCCTTCGGATGAGTCCGTAGAGCCGAGTGGTCCGTATCCAGAGCTTGTGGGCTGCCTCATGTACCTGATGACCTGCACTCGACCTGACCTTGCATACCCTCTCAGCATCTTAGCACGCTATGTCGCTCCCGGCCGTCACCGGAAGGAGCACATGGATGCAGCTAAGAGGGTGTTGCGCTACTTGCGCAGTACGTCGGGCATGGGGCTAGTGCTTGGAGGGCGAGACCGGCCTGTTCTCACTGGGCACTCAAACGCTTCCTGGGCAGACGACCAGGCTACTCAGCGGTCGTCCCAGGGTTACACCTTCAGTCTTGGCTCTGGCTCTGTCTCTTGGCGTTCTACTCGCTCTTCTTCTGTTCTCAGCTCCAGCTGTGAGGCTGAGATCTACGCCGGGGCCATGGCTGCCCAGGAGCTTCGCTGGCTCACCTACCTGCTGACTGACCTTGGAGAGCAGCCTCGTTCTCCTCCAGTGCTGTACGTCGACAACAAGGCCACCATTGCCTTGTGTGGAGAGCACAGACTGGAGCACAGGACGAAGCACATTGCTCTGCGCTACTTTCTTGCTCGTGAGCTGCAGCAGCGAGGTCAGCTTTGTCTGCGTTACGTGGCCACTCAGGCCAACACTGCTGACGTGTTCACCAAGGCGCTTCAGCCTTGTAACCATCAGCGCTTCTGTACTGTTCTAGGCCTCGTGCCTACTGTCCCTCATTTGCTCACTTCTTGACTTTGCTTGTACAGTGATCTCTATATATATATACCTGCATGCTTACTCTTGCTAGGTTGTGATTACTGTATCTCTTGTTCTTTTATAAATCCGCATGTGAACTGGTCTTGTGACCGCTTGCTTGTGCTCGGAACTTGTGTGGTATCCTTGAGATCCACCCTGAGCTTTGTTTTGCTTTGACTGGTCTTGTGACCCCTTGTTCTCCCCCACTTTGCCTATGGGGGTGTGTCAAACATTGTATGATGTGCTTGTTTAGGCTACAGTGGGTTAGCCTATAGTGGGTACACATTTCTAGGGTTAGGTTTGACCTATTTGTACCCAACACTCATTCTAGTCATTCATTCTCGTTTCTGATTCTGACACCTCTGCGTGCCCCTTTGCCTTCTCCTCCTGCTTCCTCTCCTCCTGCTCTTGCCGACCCGGAGTCGGACTCTCTTCGTGCTGCCAGTCCTACTGTCACGCGTCTCCTTGCTACTGCCGTCACTGACCCTTCTTTCGAGTCTTCTGCTGCGTCTGCCCTGGTTGCTGAGCTCGTCGACTTTGCTGCTCGCTGTCGTCTAGACTACGCTGCTAGTCTTGTCGCTGAGTCTGAGTCTATCTGTCCTCCGTCCGTCGGGGGTGCGTGTGCCCTTGGCACGGACGTCCTTGAGGACAGGCAGGAGGAGTTTCAGTGCTTGGCTGCCGCTTCACCTCATCTCGCGTCTGTACTGCTAGCCCTTAAGGGAGACCCGGATGCACTAGACATCCCGACTCCGCGCTCTTACGCGGAGGCGATAGAGGGTCCCTACTCCTCTCAGTGGCAGGCAGCTATGGATGCAGAGATGGCTTCCTGGAAGTCCACAGGCACCTACGTTGACGCTGTCCCCCCTCCTGGGGCGAACATCGTCAGTGGCATGTGGATCTTCAGGGTGAAGCGGCCGCCGGGTTCTCCGCCTGTCCTCAAGGCGCGTTACGTGGCTCGTGGCTTCAGTCAGCGGCAGGGAGTTGACTACTTTCAGACCTTCTCCCCCACCCCGAAGATGACCACTCTTCGGGTACTCCTGCACGTTGCTGCTCACCGGGACTACGAGCTTCACTCTCTCGACTTCAGCACTGCTTTCTTGCAGGGCAGCCTGCACGAGGAGATCTGGCTGCGTCGCCCACCTGGCTTCACTGGGTCTTTCCCTCCTGGTACCCAGTGGAGTCTCCGGCGTCCAGTCTACGGTCTCCGCCAGGCGCCACGTGAGTGGCACGACACACTGAGGACCACGCTGGCGGCACTTGGGTTTGCTCCTTCTACTGCCGACTAGTCGCTATTTCTGCGCACCGACACTTCTCTGCCGCCGTTCTACATCCTTGTGTACGTCGACGACTTGGTCTTTGCCACTGCTGACACTGCTGGACTCGCCTACGTGAAGTCCGAGCTGCAGAAGAGACACACGTGCACTGACCTGGGTGAACTGCGCAGCTACCTTGGCTACTCCTCGCCTCAGGCCACTCCTCTGTCTACTCGCCACTCGCTCTCAGCTCTGCCTTCGGATGAGTCCGTAGAGTCGAGTGGCCCGTACCCAGAGCTTGTTGGCTGTCTCATGTACCTGATGACCTGCACACGACCTGACCTTGCATACCCTCTTAGCATTCTTGCGCGCTATGTTGCTCCTGGGAGACACCGACCAGAGCACATGGCTGCAGCGAAGAGGGTGTTGCGTTACTTGTGCAGTACGTCGGGCATGGGACTAGTGCTTGGAGGGCGGAGTCCAGTGGTCCTCACTGGTCACGCGGACGCTTCTTGGGCTGACGACCAGGCTACGCAGCGGTCATCACAGGGTTACACCTTCAGCCTTGGTTCCGGCTCTGTTTCGTGGCGGGCTACTCGCTCGTCTTCTGTTCTCGGCTCCAGTTGTGAGGCTGAGATCTACGCAGGGGCCATGGCTGCTCAGGAGCTTCGCTGGCTCACCTACCTGCTGACCGACCTTGGAGAGCCACCTCGTTCTCCTCCAGTCCTGTACGTCGACAACAAGGCCATGCTGGCCTTGTGTCGAGAGCAGAGACTGGAGCACAGAACAAAGCATATTGCTCTCCGCTACTTCCTTGCTCGTGAGCTACAGCAGCGTGGTCAGTTGCGACTTGCGTACGTGGCCTCTGAGGCCAACACTGCTGATGTTTTCACCAAGGCACTTGCGCCTTGTGATTATCAGCGCTGCTGTACCCAGCTGGGTCTTGTGTCTGTCTTGCCTCACTTGCTCTCCTCTTGACCCTCTTTGTACTGTTCCATATCTATATCACTGCTCTTGCTTGTTTAGTCTTATATATATATATATATGTACTCCTTTATGTGAACTGGCCTTGTGGCCTTGAACTTGTGCTTGGATTGTGTGGTGACGTTGTGATCCACCCTGAGCTTGCTTTGCTTTACTTGACTGGTCTTGTGACCCCTAGTTCTCCCCCACTTCGCCTATGGGGGTGTGTCAAACATTATATCTAATGTTGTAGTTGTTTAGGCTGCAGTGGGTTAGCCTATAGGGGGTACACACTTCTAGGTTTCCACATTTGTACTCTTTCGTTCTTAGTCATTTCATTCCTCGTTCAACAGTTTCCACCAGGCATCGGTGGCAAGGAAACTTAGCCTTATGGCTTGCGAAAGTTCCAGCCACCTTGCATGCCTCTGGGTGATCCGCAACGTACGCATACAACATTGCGTACACCATGCGCTCAACACCAAATGGATCCAGCATGGGCCTGCCACTGAACATGGGTAGGAAGAACATTGAAATAGTGTTATGTGAGTGAGTGTTTGTACACATACACCATGCAAACAAATATGAAACACCAGAGAAACCTTAAAGGCGTACGAACCTGGCTGAAAGTTGCTTGAGGTCGCGCAGCACGTGGCACATAGCTCTCTGGAAGATGTTTCGCCGGATAGCCTTGCCCGCCTCTGTTTTTGCGTCAATGCCGGTCAAGGGAGGCAACAAGGCCACCATCCTGTGCCCATACGGCTGCCATCTGTCTTTCACTTGGATGTTTGCCAGCGTGACATAAACAGGATGGCCTACAACACGGCCATCGGAGCTCAAATCTGTCGCATCACTGTAGATAATTACGTTTGCAATAACGCTGCCACACGGAATTTCCTTTTGGGCATTGATCCACATGTCCCCTGTTTCAGGGCCAGCAAAGATTCGCTTCCCATCGCTCGTTTTTAAAGCCTCTGCCCACACAACAAAACCTTCAGCCACTTTTGGTTCATTGTACAAGCTCTGAACAGCATCCGCAAGAGATGTTTTGTATAGTTTTGCGGAACCATCTTTGTTCTCACTCACATCAATGCTTTCCCAGGTGGCAAACCCACTCACCTCGGCCAATTGTTGCTTCTCAAACTTCTCCATGCTTGTTCGATTGTGGTACACTGGCTTCTTATACTTTGGATGATGCAAAATGCACAAAATACGGTTGATATCAGAAGCTGACAACCCCATGCCACCATTACACGACAAGAGCACTGTCAAAAGAGCAATATTGACATCCCATTCAGGCTCAACGCTTGGTAGATCGTCCTCCACCCCTAATCCAACGATGGGTGGACTAGGTTCTCTCTCAAACTGACCTCCCACAGCATAAAAATGGAAGGTTGGTTCGGATCCAGTGGGTGGACTAACCTCAGGTTGTTCCCGTGAAACGCGGAGCCTCTGTCGCTCTCTTTCCAGCTCCTTGTCCACTCGTGCACGTTGCACCCGTTCCATGAATGCTACCTGTTCATCTCGCCTTGTTGATCCCGTGGCCTTGCAAAACTTCTTGTGCTTTCCCAAGTCTGCACGAGTAGCAAACTGACGAGCACAGATGCATGATACCACCATGATTGCCAATGCAATCAAAAACTGCACCCGAAACCAGAGTTTGATTGTCATAGAAGCCAGAGCAGTAATGGGAGATCTTAGACTGACATTCAAGACTAATGCAGATGATGTACTCGCATTCCGGAATATCAAACGGCCATACAACCCAGGAGATTCGTGGCTGGAAGTTGATGGTGCTTCTGGGGCTCGTTTTTGCAAAGAAAGTGGTAATAGAAACCACCAGCAATCCGTTCCTGGAGGAAACTTATTATCAAAACGTCACTTATGTCCTCATATTTGAGCAGCAGTGAAAGTCGCCCGTAATAATTAAAGGCTCTGGAAAAAGAGCAACACTAGATTTCTTAGGAATGAGATTCTGGAAAATTCAGAGGCATGCTGAGTTCCTTGAGTTCCTTAGTGAGATTGGGTCTCAAACCCTAGGAACGAGAAGGGTGCCTCGTATATGTAATTCTCAGCGGTAGAAAGAGATGATGTGCAGCAGAGACCGGCTGTAATATACTTTCTCTCGTTTGGGTACGATTTAGGGTAAACACGCACCCATTTCGTACCCTTCGTAGAATCGAGTTCAGCAGAAGGGGGACCCTGGGGGCTGCGAGACACCAATCTTGCTCAGATTCCCAAGCTTCTTGATTGGTCGCGGGTCAAAGTGAGTCAGTCGCGACCCCACGTTACCCTATTTGCGACACGAAACGACTGTGTAGTAACACGGTCGCAACGCACGAGAGTTGATCGCGCCAGATCGCAACACCAGGTGAGAGAAATTTTGTCGCGCGCCAGTGATTGGGCGATCGATTTCAACGACTACATTCAACGGACTCGTCACCAGAGGCTACGGTAAAACTGAAGTTGTACTGTCCTTGTAGTAACATGGCCTCTTACATAGATATTTCAAGCTCCTACAAAAAATGTTTTCCTATGACAATATATTACGTTGAGTGCATAATAAGCTCAATGTTGCAAACATTAAAACAAAGCAACTATTCAGAATAATGACTTCCAATAATAAACATTGGGTATTAATCTACCATAACTCCGAAAACACAGTACTCCAAGAAAAAAAATTGACAATGCAAATTTGTAACAAAGCAGCTTAACAAGTTACTGTACTTTTCAGAGACTTTGAGTAGTAACGATAACTTGCATACGACGAGATTTTCAGCACGAGCAGTCTTCACTGTTGACGCGCAGTTGCGAAACTTGCCCCACGACGCAAGCAATTAGCACGCATACTCTGCACAATGTATCGACGATGTGCTCTGATTGGTCGCGAGAGCACAGACATTCGTGACAATCGCCAACGCGATTCCCAAATTGTTCCCCCCCAATTTTCCCACCAACATTATCGCCCGAGTATTGCCTCCCCGATTGCCAGTGCAACACCTCAAATGTCCGATGTCTTCTGCTCGGAACCCAGGCGTCTTAGTCGGCAGGGCTTGCCCCTCCATCCTCCGCGCAGGAAATCTGTGACCTGAACGCAGCTGATGAGTATGTAATTCTTGATCAAGGCCGCTCATCCCTTACGGTGCATCACCGCAGGTCCTCCATGCGTTCGTACCTGTTCTGCTGAAATTTCAGCACTGCAACTTTTTGCTTGTATGAACAAGTCTAAACCCCCTCGCAAGGGCTCCGTCAGATTGCTCCTGCTTCTCCCTACTGCTAGCTTCCTTTGGCTTAGGAAAACAAGATTGCAGTAAAAAGAGAAACATACAAGCAAAAAGCGAGAGACCTGAGTGCTCCCCCCGACTACATTCCCTCCTCCTCCTGCCTAGGTTCCTCCTGTAGCACGCTAACTCTAGTGCCAGGCGCGAGTCAGCTGCTCTGCTCGTGATGGCTCCTAGGTGCTAGCTAGCTCCCACTGGGCCCACTAGGCATGCACTGCAATCCAGCTGGAATCGAGTTCCTAGCCTGGAATCGCATTCCCAGCTGGAATTGCATTCCCAACCTGGAATCGAATTCCCAACTGGAATCGAATTTCCTCTTCTGTACCAACCTCCTCGAATTTCCCTGCACTCGGCTCTGTAAAGCGTATGTACAGTACATACCACGCACACAAAAGAAATTAGAGTACAAGTCCAGAAATTCACAATTACCTGGCTGCTGTGTAATTCACGCCTTAGCCTGCTGGCTAGGCGTTAATAACGCGACAAAAAGGGAAACGGGGAGGCGGGAAGGGGTAATGGGGAGCGGAAAGGGGAAACGGGGAGGCGGGAACGCGAATTGGGGTGGCGAGAAGGGGAAATGAGGAGGCGGGATGGTGTTGGGAGCTCCCGTTTCTGCAGTCGTTCGCGACCTCAAGTGCGGCTGCCGGGGCTAGTGCGAAAACGTGGTAGCGAGGCTGTGCGATCGAGCCGCGACTGTGATCGTCCGTGTTTGGCAGTTTGAGACGACGCGACGGACGACGAGGCGAGGCCATGAGGGAAGGTCCGGCGGGATCGCCACGTGAGAGGGCGAAACTGAAGTTGGCTTATCCCTATAATTTTACTAAAATGCCCCACGCGTCTAGGTTTGTGTCAGAAACGGGGGTAATTTTCACTTGCGGTTTGAGTCGCGTGCTTAGCTACGTATTATGCTGCCTGTAGAGCCTAGTGGCGTAGATCTCACAAAGGCTGGATTTCGTATACTTTTGTCGACCCAAAAGTTTTGAATCACCTGTGAGTGCTGGGAGTCGGGGAAATATCCCTCCCTTGTAGAGCGAGTGAACTCGCTGTAATAGGGTTACCAAGCTTTCAAAATTCAAAACTTTTGAACCTCCCTCTTTCAAATGTATACAAAAGCTTTAAGCGTTAGGTCACTAGTCTCTCAGTCCAAGAAAATCGATTCGTATTTCGTCAAGATTTGGCGAACGCAGTGGCGCTTCTTGACAACCTCGCGAATCTTCATCTGAGCGATGGAAGTGTCGAGATGATGGACAACGCTTTCCTCTCTTGCCTTGCTTCGTCACGGCCTAAGCTGAAAGCTCTTCACATGGGTCGCAGGATCATACCAACGGAGTGTGGAGGAAGCAAGGATGAGCACCCAATTACTCAAGCTGGCTTGGATGTTTTTTTCTTGAAGTGCACTTAGCTGGAGGAGATTTCGCTTCACTGCCTTCATGAGAATACCAAGTTGTCGGATTCTTTCTTTCAGCTGCAGCATATCCACACGGTTCTTCTAACCGACGTTTCAGCCTTGACACATCATCGATTTGCAGCGCTATCGTCTCTCACTTCTCTCCATATTGCAGTCCCGAAGTTGACGCACCAGCAACTGTCAAGCCTCGCTCGCATCCCAAGGCTCTCCATACTTTCGATCTCCAGTGAGATTTGCCTACTTAAGAATACTTCATCATTTGCAACTTTTCCAGCTGCTCAAGTACCTCATCTGAAGACTCTCGAGTTCCTGTCCGCGAGTCCTGATTTCGCTTCAATGTTTTCTACAGGATCACCTGCATCCGTCTAGAACAGCTCGTGATCACCAATTCTGCCAACCTCCGGCGCCTTCCTGATGACTTCGGGGAGCTGTTGCCTTGCCTGCATGAGCTGACCATTCGGGATTGTTCCAAGCTTGACCAACTCCCCGATAGCATCACTTCCCTGAGTGCATTGGAGTGCTTGTCCATCATTGGGTGCATCCGGCTTCACAGCCTGAACGACTTCGGAGAGCTTCCTTCCCTCAAGTCACTGGTGCTGCACACCCTGTGTGGTTTAAACCCACCTGAATCCCTTTGCCAAGCAACTTCTCTGGAGACGCTGTCGCTGCGTTGCTGTGGCCACATGCGACTGCCAGCAGAGTTCTGGAGTCTAACATCTCTCAAGACACTGAGCCTCGAGCACTATATTAAGATGGTGCTTCCAAATAGGATTGGGTGGCTCAGTAACCTCGAGACTCTTCACTTACACAGCTTCGGGGAGCAGTTTCCCCCTTCATTCACGCAGCTGGTTTGTTTAACAAGTTTTGAGCTTTCCAAGTGCTCAGTTGTCAAGCTCCCGGAGGGTCTGTACAAGTTGAGTAACCTGCAGCATTTCTGCATTCGTCAATGTTTTGCTCTGAAAAAGATTCCAGGTTCTATTACACGGCTCACGAGGCTCACAACCCTGATTGTTGAATGTTGTGGCCGGCTTTCTGTGCTGCCACGAAGGCTAGGGAGCCTTGGGTAGCTAAAGAGGTTGCAGGTAACAGGGTGCAAAGGGCTGTGTGAGTTTCCTATGTCATTGCCACTCTCCCTTGAGGTCCTGATTTGGGACGAGAATGGCAAGACAAATTCGCACACTCAGATATTACTGCCGTCCCGTTTGAGGCACTTGAAGTTGGAGTTGGCTGACAATTTTGACAAGCTTTCTAATTCCTTGGACCCGCTTTCTCGGCTCCAAGACTTGATTATCTGGAATGTTGGAAGGATTCGGACCCTTCTAGGAAGCATTGGTTCCTCATTGCTGCAGCTGCGAAAGCTGCGAAATCTGCAGATATGCCACTTCAAGGAGCTGCCAGAAACGGTATCACAGCTCCAACACCTGACATCGTTGAAGGTCAATGCACGCAAGATGGCTGCTATACCCGATGGCATCGGTGCATTATCCAGGCTCTGTCAGCTGGATATGTCGGGGTGTAATGCCCTGCAGCAACTACCACCTTCGTTGACACAGCTTCGCTTCCTTTGCATGCTTAAGCTTGAGAGAACTTCCATCAGCTCACTTCCTCCCGGGTTTGCACAGCTGACACGGCTGAGGATTCTCAGCCTGCTGGGCTGCGTGCGATTGAAGGCCTTGCCAGAGGATTTTGAAGGAATATATTAGAGAGCGTAGTGATGGCGAGAGAGTCTCTGCTATGGGAATGATGTTGCGCCAGCAACTTGGTAGAGTTTTGGTAGCGTTTGCCTCTAAGGACTTAGTGAGAATTGAAGTAGCATTTGGGCCAAGCAGAATTGCAATATCAACTATCAAACACACAAGCAAACACAAACATATATAGGCAAGCAAGAGTTGCACAATTGTTGCGTGGCGCTGCGAGTAACCCAACCCAGACGAAAGTGCTGTGCAGGTGGGTGAACGCGCCCCGCACATTTCCAACCCAACTCGGCACCGGAATGTCTCACCGTGCACGCTACTCCTGCCAACACAGCAAGTGAGCAGCATGCCTCACAAGCAAGGCACCTACGACCCCTAAGACTCGTCATTCCTAGCACCGATTCCGCCGAGTTCGCTGCAGTAGCTCACAGTCACCCGTAGTCACTGATGACCGCCACCGAACTCGTGCGTCGGTGCCAAGTAGACTCAGTCGTTAGGCGCCGACCTGCCAAGTCAAAGGTCATCGAGGGCCCTTGCTGTCGTAGGGCCCTCTAACACTCCCCTGCCATACTATAGCAAGGCCCTCTATAATCACAGGGCATGCATACACACATACACACCAAAACAAAGGGATACACACAAACGAAACACGCTCGAAGTGTAAACACGCACCGCACCAGCCATGGATAGGCCATGGCACCATCCACATCATGGAGTGTCTAGGTCTCACTCCCCTCGCTCGAGAGCCGCACCTGCCCCACAGCCTCGAAGCAACGACTGAAGGCGGGGAAATGCAATGCCTTCGTGAGGTAGTCAGCAGGCTGCTCGCTCGTAGGGATGTACTGCAGCTGCAGCTTCTTACGCTTGACCATGTGCTGCAGCCACATGTGACGACGCTCCATGTGCTTGAGGCTCCCGTTGATCCCCATGCCACCTGCCACTGAAATGGCGGAGGAGTTGTCCACAAAGAGAGTTGTGGGCTTTTCACTCCTCAGCAGTTGAAACTCTGCCAGCAGGAAGCGCAGCCTGCGCGCCTCCTTCCCAGCCTCCACAGCAGCAACGTACTCAGACTCAGTGGAGGAGAGGGTGGCGCAACGAATCCTCTGGCTCGCCCATGAGACACCAGCACCCCCGAGCACGAAGACATAGCCACCTGTGCTGGTCCTGTTCTGCTTGTCCCCTGCATCATCAGCATCGGCGTAGCCCACCAGCTCCAAGGACTCCGGCCCACCACCAAACTCCAGCGCCACATCCCTGCTCCCCACCAAGTACGTCAAGCACCGGTCCAACTCCTTCTAGTGCTGATCACTCTGCACAGTCTGGCCCGACCCCAGCTTACTGCAGGCGAACGAGATGTCGGGACGGGTGGTACAGGCCGCGAACTGCAAGGATCCCACCTTCTGCTTGTACTCCTCCTCCGGGCGAGACTGCCATCCCACATCCTCGAAGGTCTGCACACTGAAAGGGTCAGAGGAAAGAGGGGTGCGAGGCACTCGCAGCGCTGCTCCCCGTCAAAGAAGCGCCCATGGACCTTGTCCACATAGGCCCCTTGGTGCAGCCACAGCCTCCTCGTGGGCCTGTCCCAAATCAGCTACAACCCCAGATATTTCTCCACAGGGCTAATGTCCCGCGGCTGAAAGGCACTCTGCAGCAGGTCACGCAGCTCCGCTAGCATGCTCTGACTGTGGCTGGCAGCAAGCAGGTCATCCACATACACCAGCAGCCAGCACATCTCCCCCTTAGCATCAGTCTTGAAGTACAGAGCCTCATCCACCTTGCTCTTCTTCCATCCATCCCCAAGCAGCACCCCATCCAAGGCCTCATACCATAGCATCGGGCTCTGCTTGAGCCCATACAGACTCTTCACCAACTTACAGACACGAGGAGTCCCATCCTCGTAGTAGCTCGGCTGCTCCATGTAAAGGTCTCGGTCCAGCACGCCATGGAGGAACGCGTTCTTCACATCGAGCTGCATCAGGTCCAAATCAAGTGCAGCTGCAATCGCCAGAAGCACACGCGCCGTCACATAGCTTCCCAAAGGGGCGTACGTCTCCTCATAGTCCACCCCTGCCACCTGCGTGAACCCCTTCACCATTAGCCTCGCCTTCTCACGCTCCAATATCCCATCAGGTCGGAACTTGGTGTTCAAAATCCAGCGGTTCTTCATCACATTCACCCCTGGCGGACGCGGAACCAACTCCCACGTCCCCTGCTCAATCAAGCTCCGCATCTCCTCATCCATCGCCTCCTTCAACTTGTCTCCCTTCCAGCAGCCCAAGGCCTCCTTCACTGTCATTTTCGCTATGTCCCACTGCCTCTCAGGATCAGCTGCCACGTCCGGGTCCAGGTTAGTCCACTCCTCGTCCTCCTCCTCGTCATCCAAGCCCACTAGCTCAACCACTACAGCCCAAGCGTATCGAACAGGCGGGACACCACGAGTGATGCGAGTGGAACGACGCAGTGGTGCAGTGGTTGTCCCAGAAACCAACACACGACCACCATCTCTAATTCCCCACATCTCCTGCTCCCCTGTCTGCGGCTCCCCTGTCTGCTGCTCCCCAATCTGCTGCTCCCCTGTCTGCTGCTCCCCAATCTGCTGCTCCCCTGTCTGCTGCTCCCTTGTCTCCTGCCCCCCACTCTGCTGTAATCCATCCATACTGCTCTCGTCCTGCAGCTGCTCAGTCTCAAGGCGCTGCCCGTCGGTGATCTCCACAGACGGTGGCACCTCCATCCCCCCCTCACCAACGGGCGGCGCCGTGGAAGACGAAGAAGAGGGCGGAGCAGGTGCATGAGGGATGGAGGGTGGAAGGGGAGATGGAATAATAGGAGGAGGGGAAGCCAAGGGGTGTGAGGAGGAAGAAGGCGGGGCAGGGGGAATCACACGAGGGTAGACTGAAGGCGGAGATGGGGTGGGGACCGAGGTAGGGACATAGGGCATAGCAGGAGGTGCGACCACCTCCTCCTCCTCCTCCGCCTCCTTGAGAGTGATCGGGAAGAGTGAGGGAAGGGGCTCATAGGGCATCGAACGCCCCCCATGCTCCTGCTGATGCCAAGCCTTCCATCCTGCTAGGGACATGGTCTCATAGAACACAGCTTCCACAGTGGTGATGAGGCGGTTGGACTCCAAGTCCAGCACGGTCCAGCCCTTGCTCGCAGCTGACACACCCAAGTGCAACCCCCAGCGAGCCTTAGGCGCCAGCTTCCCCCCACGCTGCGACTGTGGTACCATGTACTGCAGCATGCAGCCCCAAACACGCACCATACTGACATCAGGTTTGCGTCGGAAGGCGAGCTCGTACGGCGTCACACCAGAGGGTAGTGAGGCGTGCTCCACGCGGTTGCGCACCCAGACGGCCTGAGCCAACGCCAGGTGCCACCAGCAACGCTGCACACCCATGTGCAGCAACATCGTCCGCACCGCCTCCACAATGCTGCGCATCTCCCTCTCGGCCATCCCGTTCTGCTCCGGCGTGTACGGGCATGTGAGGTCATGGATGATGCAGCAGCAGGAAGAGCGTGAAGTCGTGCCCCAGGAACTCGCCACCCCGATCAGTGCGCAGCGCCTGCACCGTTGTCTTGCACTGTCACTCTGCCATCGGGAGCCACTTCTGGAACGCCGCCAGCGCATCACTCTTCTGGGCCAAAGGGTAGGCCCAGACATATCGCGTCTTGCGATCCTTCAGCACCAAGAAGTAGCGGCTGCCGTCCTTAGCTGCTTCACGGAAAGGGCCACACAGGTCAGCATGCACCACCCCGAGCAACTCATCCTCCTCCTCTCCCACAGAAGGAAAGGTATGATGAGTGATCTTTCCCCCAACACAGAAGACACAAGGTATGCCTGACTTGCCCCCCTTCTCCAAATCCAAGACCTTCACTGACCCGTGAGCCGCTGTGCGCTCGATGGCATCAATACCAACGTGTGCCATACGCGCATGCCACAGGTCCCCCTTAGACCGTACGCCCGTCGCCAAGGTACGAAGTGCCACTGTTTCGCCTTCCTGCTGCTGGGTCGAACACGGCTGGAAGTTCGTGCAGAGAACACGCTCCTTGAACCCCGCACGACCAAGGAGCGATCCATCTGGTGCCCGCAGCAAAGTCACATCCCCGGCATCCAGCAGCTGCACTCCACTATCATGCAGCTGCCCAGCAGAGAGAAGACTCGCCTGCACTCCTGGTACGTACAGCACGTCCGGCACCAAGACACGCCTCCCCCCTCCCCAAGAAGAGCGACTGTGCCTCGCCCTTGCACCTCCTGAAGGGCGCCGTTGAAGCCGGTAACCTGCTTAATGCTGCCGCCGCTGCTCATCTCCACAAAGACAGAATGATCTCCCATGAGATGGTGGGAGCATGCGCTATCAAGTAGCACGACGCTCGGGTTCGCCTTCACAGCAGCTGCAACAGCCTGTAAGCCCTCCCCGGCCTCAGGCTCTAGCACAACGAGAGGAGTCTGCTCCACAACTGGCTTCACCATCGCACATGATGACTGCCCGCTCCCCTTAGAGCCATCACCCCCCTTTCCGCTGCTACCTCCAGAACCCTCTCGACCGGTGTCTGCCTCCATATAAGTCTGCTGCTGACAGTACTTAGCAACATGCCCTATTTGTCCACATACATAGCACTTCCCCTTGAAGCCCCCTTTTCCCCCCTTCGGCTGGCCATCCTTACCCCCTTTCCACTTCTCCCCTCCCCCACCAAGCCCACCCCCATTCTTAGGCTGCTGCTGCTGTGCCGTAGTGGGAGGGGAAGGGAATGAAGTCTGCTGGAGTTGGGGCTTACCCTTCTTGGTAAAGACCTGGTTAGCCTGGGGAAGGAATTGGTCCTTTCGTCCCTCTGCCGCCAGCGTACACTCCTCCTCGATGATGTAGCTAGCGAGGGTGTCCTCGTCCAATTCCTTGCGCACGTGCGGCAACTTTAGCATCCTGCGTAAGAGGTTGTACTGCTGCGGCAACCCCTTCACAACGTGAGTGATGTACGACGTCTGCGAGTAATCTACGCCGGCCATCCTCAGGTTCACTAGGATCTGCTGCGCACGGTTGCAATAGGACGTAGCGGACTCGTGCTCTCCCATCTCGAGGTTAGTGAGCGCCTGCTCTAACTGACCGATGTACAGATCGTCCTTCGCCATGTACGTGCGCATAATAAATTGCCATGCCTGATAGCCGGCATCGACCTTCATGCGACACGCCTTAAGGGCGATCTGTACGGTTGGGGAGCAGCATCAGGAAATGGTGGTGAATGTCAGCAACTGCACCGCGCGGAACTGAGAGAGATGCGCAAGCGCACGCGCTGGTGGAATGGGGGTGGTGCCATCTATGAATCGCTTTAGCTGAGCGATCTCAAGCTGCGGCTCGATTGATTCTGTCCACGTCGACAGGTCGAGACGTCCTTCTAACGGCCTAGTGACAACGATCTTGTCTGGAGTGAATCTGAAGTAGCCATAGTTGGGGGCTATTCCCTTGTCCCTCGACATCGATCCAATTGGGGTAACGCCCGGCATAGCCTCACTATCGAACTCTTCCGCAATTCCTCCTCCAGCAACGCTCCGCCGTCCTACATTCGCATGCTCTCGTGACGCTGCTGCACGATGAACACGCTCCTGTACACCGCCGACGCTAGCCGTACTAAATCGAGTTGGTCCTCGCAGGACCCCACGCGACATCAACCCATCAAACTCCTCGTCATCGCTATTTCCGCCATCGACAGCCATATCCCACGCACTAGTACCTCCCGCAACTTGCTCAACATTCTCTACACGTGGTGAAGGGTGCTCACGACGCCGACGCGAGCGCAATCCCTCCAACATTAGCTCGTATTCGATATCACTAATCTCACCACGAGAATGACGAGCCACGAGATCCTCCTCTAGGGCGCGCAAATTACCGGCCTCCACGTTTGCCTCCTCTGTACTCATCCTCTACGACGTCTCTATAAGGTACCACAAATTAAAATAAAGTGCCCCTTCCTTAAATCCCTCGTCTCGGGGTCACCTCACAAGGGTCCTCAGACGAGTGGTAATAAATTACCAAACGCCCTATCCTTGGGTCCGAGAACGTAACTGGAGGGAAATCAAGAGAGGTTCAACTTAGATTAATAAGCGTCCTTCACTAACGCCGCATGCCAAGGCGAGTATACGAGCGCGTATATCAACGATGACGGAAATCTATGCTTGTTCGTTCCACGCTCACCGCACCATGAAGGAATATATTAGAGAGCGTAGCGATAGCGAGAGAGTCTCTGCTATGGGAATGATGTTGCGCCAGCAACTTGGTAGAGTTTTGGTAGCGTTTGCCTCTAAGGACTTTGTGAGAATTGAAGTAGCATTTGGGCCAAGTAGAATTGCAATATCAACTATCAAACACACAAGCAAACACAAACATATATAGGCAAGCAAGAGTTGCACAGTTGTTGCGTGGCGCTGCGAGTAACCCAACCCACACGAAAGTGCTGTGTAGGTGGGTGAACGAGCCCCGCACATTTCCAACCCAGCTCTGCACCGGAATGTCTCACTGTGCACACTACTCCTGCCAACACAGCAAGTGAGCAGCATGCCTCACAAGCAAGGCACCTACGACCCCCAAGACTCGTCATTCCTAGCACCGATTCCGCCGAGTTCGCTGCAGTAGCTCACAGTCACCCGTAGTCACTAATGACCGCCACCGAACTCGTGCGTCGGTGCCGAGTAGACTCAGTCGTTAGGCGCTAACCTGCCAAGTCAAAGGTCATCGAGGGCCCTTGCTGTCGTAGGGCCCTCTAACAGATTTGACTCAACTGAAGGCGCTGCAACACTTGAATGTCAAGGGGTGTAAGCAAGCAATTGAGGGCATGTCACGTGCACTGCGCTATGGCCTCCTAGACATGCATGGGCTGACAATTGTCAGGCTCAAAACCGACATGCCATGGTGATTGCGTTTCATTGTGAATAGTGCCTGCCTATACAGATCCTCTTCTCAAAGGAGAGGGCATACCGTACCTTCAAATAAAGTACCTGAGGTAATGTTTAGAGGGATTATTAGTACCTTAGTAAGAGCCACATTCTGATTATGTTCGTTCCTATTGTTCTTTATAGGGCATGCATATGATAGGCTGCATTAGCCATGCTCGGGTGCCTATGGGTGCAGGCTGCACATATCCTCCACAGAGGATAGGGCATGTTTCATGAGTAGGAAAATCGTGTATGCCCTTCTGTTCACAGCTTTCAGAATGTTACCTAGGATATATATATGATCATTCAGTGAAAACGGTATTGCCGTGATACCCAACAAGCAGGGATTGTACCGTATGATCTAACTGGAATACCGTAGCGTGACACAAAGATTCATGATAACCGCATCGTGGTCACATGATGATGCTCCAGTATATCTATCAAACAATGCTACCCGTACATTGCATAAACACTTTAAGAGACAATGGTACGTCTTTTATATACAGAGCCCCATACTCCCATGGCTACCTTGAGGAAATTGCGTTGGCTGATATGTAAGGGTGGGTGGCGTGGCATGGGATGAGATGGGATCACGGACGGCACAAATGGGAAAGAGAAGTGGACCTGCTTGAGAACGGGAATAGAGCAAATGTGATGCATGCTGCAGCGCACTTGAGAACATCAATTATATTTGCCCCTCCTAACAATCATCCCTTGTCCCTCAAAACATCTTTCTCACACCACCTGAGGTGGTCCACCTCCCCTAGCAGGCTGCTATGAATGGCAGCAGGTGGCAACACAGGGAGAGGGGCTGAATCCCTGGAGTTTGAAGCGACTGATTCGAGTGGCATGCATGCAGGACAAAGACCTGCAAGCTGCATCTCCCTTGAACTTATTCCAGTGTGCGCTGCGGTGATGCAAACACCTCGTCCTCCTCTCCTCAAGGCCCTTGTGTGTCGCCACCATTCACCACTACACATTAACATGCTTCAGAAAGGCTACCCCATTGTACTTAACTTCACTCTTTGCACAATATAGGTAACGGGCATTAAGAGAACAATGGGAATGGGTAAACGGCAGAACAGGGATGGGAAGAGCAATGGGTTGCATGTTGGGAATGAGCCATGGGATGAGGCGTGCTTGCACAGCTGCCTAAAGCACTCAAATGTGGCTGCTGATATGGCTCGACATGTCGTATGTTTTCACCATGAGCGAATTGAAGTGCTGATAATCCCCGATCCAGCCATTCTAGCTATGCCCGTGCTCCAAGCATCATCTCCCTGGTCTTAGTTTTGGTATTGCCTCCGGCTAGCGTTGAAGGTAGTAAATGCTTGGAGAGAATTTCTGGTTTTCTGATGCAATTTTCACTCAAAACAGAGAAGTACAAAGAACTGATTGAAAACAAACACATTTAAGCATTTCAAAATGTGATGTGTGCCTCGCGTAACGCGTCATCCGCGTTTCAGCCCGAGTCGCACGCGGAACCGATTTCGGTAACCGACACCGGAACCGAAACCTGGTTGTCTCATTCGCACCAAACACGGTTCGGTTGCGGTTGGACATTTTAGGTTACGGAAATGTCTTCTCGACATTTCTTGAAACTCACTCTCCCACCATTCCGTTTTTCCCGCTTTCTTCTCGCCTTCCCTCCTTAGCTCCTTAGAATGCAGCCCCACCATTATAGCTGTCGGTTCTCCTCATTAGGTCGACATTTCCCACCGTTCCTAGTGTCGTGCTACCATCCCTAGGTGAAGCGCGTAGGTCGGTAGGCACTAGGGCAGTGGCGAACCACCCTAACAATCTCCCCCGTGGTTTGCCAGCTGCCACTCTCCTATGCTCCCATGGTTACCATGTAACCAGCCTTCTTCTTCTCTTGCTGAGCTTGTCCGTACGTTGGTGTAGCATCTCCGGTTGCTGCTCCGTTGCTCCCCCGCAAGTCCTGCAAGGTACGTATGCCGACAAAATACTTGCACAACTCGAAGTTTGCCTTTGGTACCACCTTGGTGAGGAAATCCGCTGGCTGCTCATGTGTTCCCACGTGCACGAAGGTGAATGCCTTCTTCTGTAGCTGCTCCCGTACCCAATGGTACCGCATGTTCATGTGTTTTGTGCGCCCATGCCAGTTCTCGTTTCGTGCGAGGTCAATTGCCGATTTGCTGTCCGATTTGATCGTTGTAGGTCCGTCCCCGTTGACCCCCATCTCCTGAAGTAGACGCCTCAGCCACACACCTTCTTGGCATGCATAAAACAGCGCCATGTATTTGTCAACGGGAGTTGTATGTTGGCCCCGTCCACGCCTGGGCGGAGCCGACTTCGTGGTCGGGTGTAGGGTGCAGCCGACCTGCAGCAGTGGGCGAGTTGGTCGACGAGGTTAGTCGACCTGCACGGGGAGCCACTGCATGGGCGCCGACTTGAGGAGGGCGCCAACTTCGTCTGGTCGACCCGGGACGCCGACCAGACCTTCTGGTCGACCTGGGAAGTCGACCAGCCCTTCTGGTCGACCTGGGACGTCGACCAGACCTTCTGGTCGACCTAGGACGTCGACCAGACCATCCTGGTCGACCTGGGAAGTCGACCAGCCCTTCTGGTCGACCAGGAGTGACGTCGACTTGGAGCTGGTCTACCAGGGAGTAGTGGTCGACCTGAGGAGGTCGACTTGGGGTGGTCGTCGACTTGGGAGGTCGACGGGCACGTGCAAGAGCTGCTGGTCGACATGGTTGCCCGGTCGACCAGGTTACCTGGGTGACGAAGTGCTGCGGAGAAGTGTCGCCCAGGCAAAGGTGGCGAGCACGACCTCGGTGGTGGTATCCCGAGGTCGTCGTGGCGGACCAGAGGCAGTCGTCAGCTCGAGGTTGACGTGGAGTGTGCGCTGTGCAGGTGACGGGACTCTGCACGCCAATCAGCTACGCACACCTGCGAGGCGGGTGCACTGCTGTCCTGCATGAGCAACGCTGGCACGCCGTCAACCTGCGACGTTGGCACGCCGTCGACCTTGCCTTGCTGGAGTGCGGTCGACCAAGTCGTGCTGGAACGCGGTCGACCAAGCTGCGCTGGCAGTTGGCCGACCTGAATGCTAGCCCTGATGTAGTCTTGCATTGCCAACTTCATTGTACCATTGTTCTGAACTTTTCCTAGTGAAACTCTTGCCAATTTTCCCCGTAAACTAGCAAGTAGTGTGTCCACAAGGAAAACGACTAAGGAACAGAGAACGCAGAGATCACACGAGCACACGTGCCTAGCCCGTAGCCTAGCTCCCGTTGCTGCAGTTATCCCCGCATGGTGCGGTGAGCGTGGACGGCACACGACTTACCTTTCAGTCAGGTCGACGTAGATACCACTTACCTATTGCGTAGTTACAGGCCGGCAACTGTGCAGTAGTCACTATGGTAGGAGCCGTAGTTGACGCGGGGGTGGTGGACACCCTGGAGGCACGGTTGGAGAACGCGAGGAGGAAGCATGAGGCCAACGAGTATGGCGACTTGCCTTGGGCGGTCGTCGAGGCTGGACTCCGCTCAACGTGGGCGACGGAGCACCCGTCTCGACCCGCCTCTCCTCGTCCTGTGAACAACGAAGGCGGCGTCGACGTGGGCGTCAACGCCGGTGGCGGTCAAGTCGGCAGCAGTGCTGGAGGCACGTCGAGGCAAAGAGGTGTGATACACGCCGGTGAAGTCGGCGGCGTTCAGACGCGAGGGATGCAATCTTCAGCGGCTGCAGGCTCCTTGCATGGCGACGCTGGTGGGCGTCGAAGTGGACTGTCACCGATGTCGGCGACCCAGGTGACGGCGGGCGGAATTGCGCCGAGCTACGGCTACTTCAAGTTTACGCCGGACAGGATCTCGGTCACCCCTCCGCTGGTCGGTCGACCCGACATTCTCACCTGGAAGGAAGCCATCGAGCCCCAGCTGGAGATGGCCGGGCTGATCGGCTTCGCCCGAGGGACCGTGGCGACGCCGGGGGAGCACCACCCCGACCTGCGTGCGGAGTTTCGCGCCGTGCAGCTGTTGACCTTCACGGTCATCTCGCGGTGCTGCTCGCCGGGCGTGCAGATCGCGTTGAAGTGGTGCCGGGAATACATCGACGCTGGCCACCGGGCGTGGCACTTCATCGAGTCGACGTACCAGGTCACCGACGACCTGTTCATCGCCCAGCTGGAGGGACAACTGACGCACCTGCGTATGGGTGACGAGGAGAGTGCGACCGACTACTGCAACCGAGCCAGGCGAATTCTCGCCACCATCAGGATGGCCGGAGCGCAGTACTCCACGGCGTCGTATATCACCCATGTCATGCAGGGTCTCTCTAGCAGCTACAACCTGCTGAAACGGCTGTCCATGGCGCCGAGCACGAGGGCGATGCTCAACGAGGACAACCTGACCTCGTATATCCTGCAGGACGAGGCGATGCAGGAGGCTGAGCGGTCGCAGGAGCTCTTGGCGCAGGCGAA
Organism: Closterium sp. NIES-65; assembly: GCA_948144175.1. NCBI lineage: Eukaryota > Viridiplantae > Streptophyta > Zygnematophyceae > Desmidiales > Closteriaceae > Closterium > Closterium sp. NIES-65. The sequence goes on from CANXME010000927.1 coordinate 429,225, forward strand.
CTTGGTCACCTCAGCGAAGCAAGGAGGCCGACCGGGATAGCGCGGACAGTTCGGCGGCGGTGGGGGTAGCTGTGGCTGGAAGCCGGCCAAGGAGGTCGACAAGAGGAAGTCGACCAAGGACAGCGGTCGTGGAGGAGGAGGTCGACGTTGGGAGTGCTGGCTGTGCGGCGATCCCGATCATCTCTCCTTCGAGTGTCCCAACCGCAGCGACTCCGACGACGACGATGCTAAGGGAGGCCGTGGGAGGTCTGGCAGCCGTCGTCCTCGTCGTGGAGGCAACCAACCGCGCAAGGAGAAGCAGTCGACCAAGACATCGACTTCGGCGAAGGACGCCGACTCCGTTGCAGGCGGCAAGGGGCGAGACGACAAGACAGCGTCGTGCTCGCTGGTCGGCGTCGTGGAGCCGACCATCTCTCTGGCGCCAGAGGCCGGAGAGGACTTTCACGCGGTGGCGGCGGCTGTGCAGGCAAACCCGGCGGTGGTCCTGCTCGACAGCGGTTGCTCCCACCACCTGATGGGGACGAAGGAAGCCTTCGTCGACTTGCAGCCGAGCGGCGTCATCCGGCATGTGCGCGGCTTCAATGGGGCGCTGCAGGATGTCCAGGGCTGCGGCACCATCGCCCTGCAAGGAGAGGCCGGGAAGGAGGTGCTCATCCCCGACGTGTTGTACGTCCCGAGTGTGCGAGCCAACCTGCTGTCGGCCGGTCAGCTGAAGGAGCATGGCGTGAAGCTGCAGGAGGACGGAGACGGCATGCTGCTCGTCTCGGCAGCAGGGGAGGTGCTCGGGCGGGCGACGTACTCTGGACGAGTCCTCTGCACCGACCTGCGTCCCTGCGCGACGAGGTCGACGCCGCCCACGACGGAGGTGGTGGCTCTGCGGACGATCGTCTCGAAGACGAAGTCGACGCCGGACCGGATGCATGCGAGGCTTGCGCACGTCGGCATGGACACCATACGGAGCTCGGCGAAGAACGAGGTCGCCATTGGGCTGGACCTCAAGACGGCGACGGACGCCGACTCTCCGTGTGTCTCGTGCGTCGGCGGGAAACTGGCGCGACACACCTTCCCCGACCATGGCTCCGACGCCGACGACGTGCTCACTGTCGTGCACATCGATTTGTGCGGGCCGTTTCGCGTGGCTGCCAAGGACGGCAGCCTGTACTTCTTGCTGATGAAGGACCGCAAGACCCGCTACGTGTGGGTGAAGCCGGTCGCCAAGAAGTCAGATGCGTTGCAGGCGTTCGTACAGTGGCTGGCGGTGGCTGAGCGGCAGACGAAGAAGTCGGTGTTGATGCTGCGCTCTGACCGGGGAGGGGAGTTCCTCGGGAAGCAGTTCACCGACTTCGTGAACGACAAGGGGATCGTCCACGACCTGACCTGCCCATATACCCCGCAGCAAAACGGCATGGCAGAGCGGGAGATGAGGACGGTGGTAGAGTCGGTGCGGACAATGCTGCTGCACATGGGCGTGCAGCACCACTGGTGGCACCTCGCTCTGCGGCAGGCCGTCTGGGTCCGCAACTGCCTGGAGAGGTCGACGCTGCCGCCGGGGACGACGCCGTACCAGCTGCTGACAGGGAAGAAGCCCGACTTGTCGCTGGCGCGGGTGTGGGGCTGCATGGCGCAGTTCCTTGTCCCTGAGCCGCAGCGTGGTGGGAAGCTGAAGCCGAAGGCCAGGTGGGGCCTGCACCTTGGCGTGTCGGCGGCAAGCAAGGGCTGGGAGCTCCTCGACGTCGACACCGACCGAGTGGTCACCACGTCGGACGTGGTGTTCTACGAGGAGATGTCGCTGGCCGAGTGGAAGACTGAGCATGGACCGGTACCCGGCCGCTCGCCGTCCACCTTGCCCTCTGACACCTCGTCGGCGACGCTGCCGCTGCTTGCCGAGGTCGGTGAGCTTGCTACTGAGGACGTCGAGGACGTCCGCTCCTCTACCCCTCTCCCTCTGACTCCTGCCCCTCCCCTCGTGGCCGACCTTCGTGGGCTGACCTCGGTGTCGGCCTTCGGCGATGAGGGGAGTAGTGGGACGCCGCCTTCGGCGCCGGCCAAGTGCATCGCCGGCGGCCAACTTGACGAGCGGCGAATCGACGTGGGATTGCAGTCGACAGGGGAGCAGCAGCCGACAAGGGAGCAGGCTGCCGTGAAGCCGACCACGGAGCAGTCGGCGACCGGGACGTCGGCAGGGGAGCCGACCACAGGGGAGAAGTCGGCTGGGAAGCCGACCACAGTGGAGCAGTCGGCTGGGACGCCGGCTGAGGAGCAGCAGGACGCCGAGGGCAGCGACGACAGTGACGATGGAGGGGACGCCGCGGCGGTCCAGCAGGGACCACGGCGTTCCGGCCGACTTCGGAGGCCGCCTGACTTCTTCGTCCCCGCTGCCTTCACCACGGTGTATGACGTGGACGATGACGACGACCTGCTGTACGACGACGCCGAGGAGGATGAGGAGTTTCCGGAGCTCGACCCCGACATGCTAGCCGACCCCGAGCACCGTTGGGACATCTCGACGATGACGGTGAAGGAGGCGTTGGCGAGCTGGAAGGGCCCGGCGGTGAAGGCCGCCATGGAGGAGGAGATCCGCAGCCTCATCAACATGGGCACTTGGGAGCTGGTCGAACGCCCGCCGGGGGTAAACGTCATGAAGAACCGGTGGGTGTTGACGACGAAGTACCACATTGACGACACCGTCGAACGAGAGAAGGCGAGGCTGGTCGTAAAGGGCTTCACACAGGTGTATGGCGCCGACTACGACGAGACGTTCGCGCCGGTGAGCAGCTACGTGACGCTGAGGATTTTCCTCAGCATTGTCGCTGTCCTCGACCTCAACCTGATGCAGCTCGACATGAAGAATGCCTTCCTGCAGAGCAAGCTCGATCGGGTACTGTACATGTCTCAGCCGGACTACTTCAACGACGGAACCGGCCGGGTGTGTAAGCTACTGAAGAGCCTGTACGGGCTGAAGCAGTCGCCGCTGTTGTGGTACTTGGCGCTCAATGATGTGCTGGTCGGCGCCGGGTGGAAGAAGAGCCAGGTCGACGAGGCTCTTTACTTCAAAGTCGGCGAGGGTGAGGTAGTCTGCTGGGTGCTGGTCTACGTCGACGACCTGCTTGCCGCCAGCAGCAGCGCCATGATGCTGAAGGAGCTGAGGGAGCTGCTGGAAGCCGCCTTCGAGCTGCGCGAGATCTCGCCGGTGCAGAAGTACCTCGGGCTCGAGATCGTACGCGATAGGTCGGCGGGGAAGCTGTGGCTGCACCAGCAGGGCTACGCCGACAAGCTGCGTTGGCGCTTCCTCGACGGGGAGCAGACCGGGCGCACCTCGAAGACGCCGGTCTCGGTCGGTACCTACGCCGAGCTCACCTTCGATGACAAGGAGGCGCAGGAACGGCAGGAGGAGGAGTACCGGCAGAAGGTCGGCTCGCTGCAGTTCGCGGCGACGACGACGAGGCCGGACGTCGCCTTCGCCTGCAGCAAGCTGGGGAGCGGCCTCACGGTGAGGAGCGATCAGCACTGGCACGAGGTCGATCGCTGCCTCGCCTACCTCGCCAACACACGCGACACCGCCCTGGAGTTCGGCGGTGGACCTCAGTCGCTGGAGCTGGTCGGCTACGTGGACGCCGACGACGCCGGTGACAAGCAGAACAGGATGAGCACGAGCGGCTACGTGTTCGTCTACGGAGGGGCTGCAGTCTCCTGGTCGAGCCAGCGCATCAAGTGCGCGACGCTGTCGTCGACCGAGTCGGAGTACGTGGCGGCCACTGAAGCTGGCAAGGAGGGACGCCGCCTTCGCTTCCTCCTCGCCGAGTTCCGGCAACTGGACGCCGGGAAGCCGACTGTCCTGCGTGTGGACAACAAGTCGGCCATCACGGTTGCCGAGGGCATGGGGTTGATGGGCAACCTCAAGCACATGGAGCGGCGACAGGCCTGGCTGCAGCACATGGTGAGGCGCGGGAAGTTCTCGCTGCAGTACATCCCAACCGCTGAGCAGCCGGCCGACTTCTTGACGAAGGCGCTGCACTATCCGGCCTTCAACCGGTGCTCCGTCGCAATCGGCCAAGTGCGCTTGGCCGACGTGGGCGACGGCGACAACGACGTGCAGTAGTAGGTGCCATGCCCTTTTGCATGGCTGGTGCGGTGGACGACGTGCTATGTGTTGGGTGCACGTCGACGAGCTAGTCTCCGAACTGTACTGCCGTGTGGGCTGGGTGCCCAAGCGTGAACGCGGCAGGGGAGTGTCAACGGGAGTTGTATGTTGGCCCCGTCCACGCCTGGGCGGAGCCGACTTCGTGGTCGGGTGTAGGGTGCAGCCGACCTGCAGCAGTGGGCGAGTTGGTCGACGAGGTTAGTCGACCTGCACGGGGAGCCACTGCATGGGCGCCGACTTCAGGAGGGCGCCAACTTCGTCTGGTCGACCCGGGACGCCGACCAGACCTTCTGGTCGACCTGGGAAGTCGACCAGCCCTTCTGGTCGACCTAGGACGTCGACCAGACCTTCTGGTCGACCTGGGACGTCAACCAGACCATCCTGGTCGACCTGGGAAGTCGACCAGCCCTTCTGGTCGACCAGGAGTGACGTCGACTTGGAGCTGGTCGACCAGGGAGTAGTGGTCGACCTGAGGAGGTCGACTTGGGGTGGTCGTCGACTTGGGAGGTCGACGGGCACGTGCAAGAGCTGCTGGTCGACGTGGTTGCCCGGTCGACCAGGTTACCTGGGTGACGAAGTGCTGCGGAGAAGTGTCGCCCAGGCAAAGGTGGCGAGCACGACCTCGGTGGTGGTATCCCGAGGTCGTCGTGGCGGACCAGAGGCAGTCGTCAGCTCGAGGTTGACGTTGAGTGTGCGCTGTGCAGGTGACGGGACTCTGCACGCCAATCAGCTACGCACACCTGCGAGGCGGGTGCACTGCTGTCCTGCGTGAGCAACGCTGGCACGCCGTCAACCTGCGACGTTGGCACGCCGTCGACCTTGCCTTGCTGGAGTGCGGTCGACCAAGTCGTGCTGGAACGCGGTCGACCAAGCTGCGCTGGCAGTTGGCCGACCTGAATGCTTGCTCTGATGTAGTCATGCTATGCCAACTTCATTGTACCATTGTTCTGAACTTTTCCTAGTGAAACTCTTGCCAATTTTCCCCGTGAACTAGCAAGTAGTGTGTACACAAGGAAAACGACTAAGGAACAGAGAACGCAGAGATCACACGAGCACACGTGCCTAGCCCGTAGCCTAGCTCCCGTTGCTGCAGTTATCTCCGCAGTATTCAGACTCCGTGGTGGAAAGAGCGACGTCGGTGAGCTTCTTGGCTTGCCACATGATTGCCGTTCCACCAAGGAGGTAGACATAGCCATAGGCTCCCCTCCCATCCTTCTTGTCTGACCCGTGTGAGGCATCAGCATACCCCACTAGTTCTAGGCTCTCCTCTCCACCTTCAAACAGCAGCCCCTCCTCGTCCCGCTGCAGGAGGTAAGTGATAGTCCGCTCCATTTCCTTCCACTTGCGTCCCTCGGGCTGCAACACCCTCTGTCCAAGAAAGCTTGCAGCATATGCCACATCAACCCGTGTGCATGACACCGGGTACATGACTGAGCCTACCATGGATTGGTAAGCTTTGAGCGCTCTCTCCCTGTTGCCCCATGCCTCAATCTCTGCTCCCACATCGACCTCCTTGTCCGCAAGGCCGCTGAGAGGTGTTGTCACTGGTTTGGTCTTGCATTGACCTCCAAACCTCTCCCGCAACCTTTGAAAGTACTTCTTCTGGTATAGCAGCAACTTCTTCTGCTCCTTGTTCCTCTCTAGGTTCATTCCAAGGAAGAGAGTGGTCCTTGGAATCTTCTTCACCTGAAATACAGCTGCGAGGTTAGTGCACACCTCCTCCACCTTCTCTTCCTTCGCTCCAGCCACTAGAATATCATCCACGTAGAGGAGTAGGAACACCTTGTTCTCCCCCTCTCCCTTCCAATAGAATGCCCGGTCACATTGGCTCTTGACGAACCCCCCTTTTTCCAGCTGCGCATCCATAGCTAGGTACCACTCTCGTGGGCTTTGTTTCAGCCCATAAAGTGCTTTGATGAGTTTGCACTTTCTGTCCGTGCCGTCCTCACACCCCGGTGGCTGATTCATGTAGATAGTCTCCTTCAAAATGCCATAGAGAAAGGCATTTTTTATATCCAGTTGCACCATGAAGTACCCACGTGCCGTTACCACCTTTAGCATGGTCCTTGCCGTTGTTAGCTTGCTAACGGGTGCGTAGAGTTGGTCGTAGTCCTCTCCTTCCACCTGAGTGTAGCCTTTAGCCACAAGACGTGCTTTGAAGCGCTCAAGTTGTCCCATGTCTCCTATTTTGATCTTGAAAATCCAGTGCACTCCCACTGCTTTCCTCCCCTCGGGCATGTTCACAAGCTCCCATGTCCCCCTTTCGGCCAAGGTATCAAGTTCCTCCTTGATTGCAGCCCTCCATTGCTCCTTGTTCAGTCCGGTCAGTGCCTCTTCAATAGTGAGAGGCTCAGTGGGCAGCTTGTAGCTTTCCACCTTCCCCTTTGATAGAAGTGCCGTTGTCGTAGTGGTAAGGAGTAGGTGGGTAAGGATGTCTTTGCAGCAGGTCAGAAGCATTTGGGCATACTTGGGGTTGGGTTTCTTGACTCGTTTCTCTTTGCCCATCTCCTCATTCTCATTTTCAACTCCACCTTTTTGTGCCGCTGCATTATCATCCGCCCCTTGTTGCACAGAATCTCCTTCAACCTCCCTTCCGATGATAATCGCACCATCCGAAAGTAGCTCTTCAATCTCTGCTGCCACCTTTTCATTGTCCCCCGTGTCAATGATGCGCCATGGGTCGGAGTACCCCGTGCTGGCAGATTCAGCCACACTCTCCTCCACATCAGAAATTTCAGCTTCTTCCTCACCGGCTTCATTCGTTGAGTTGTCACCCGCTTCTTCTCCCTTATCATTGTCTTCTTCACCCTCTTCCACAGCAGTTGAAGGTGAGGACAGCTCCTGGACCTCCCACACCCAATCGAAACCCGGTGTAGTATGGTCTTCGTAGTCGTCATTCTCACCGCTTCCATTGGCTGCCCCTATCCCCTCCTTCTCACTCCCATCTATCATCTCCTCCAGTGGAGTTGGTGCTGCTACCGCTTCCTTCGCAAAAGCTCCATGTTTCCGTCCCTTCCACTCCAAGTAGGTGTCTTGCTCGTAAAAGGTAACATCTCTGGTCGCCATGACTTTTCCGGTCTCCACATCGCGTATCACCCACCCTTTGCTCTCCGGGCAGATTCCCAAGTGAATCCCCCACTTGGTCCTTGGGAGAAGCTTATGGTCGGGTCCCGTCGCCTCTCGGTATTGTGTCATGCAGCCCCAAATGCGTAGGAACTCCAAATTCGGCTTCCTCTTGTAGAACGCCTCGTGAGGGGTAACGTCCGCCGCTAGTCCCTTTGTCGGTAGACGGTTTTTCAGCCAACATGCCATGCCTAGTGCATCTCCCCAGTAGTGAAGGGGCAGGTTGCTATCCGCGAGCAAGCTCCTCACACCCTCCAGCAGTGATCGGTTCACTCGCTCCGCAATGCTATTGTGTTGAGGAGTGTAGGGAACCGTGAGCTGCCTTCGTATCCCCTTTGACTTCAGGTAGGTGTTGAACTCGGTGTTGACGAATTCTCCCCCGTTATCGGTACGTAACACTTTCAGCTTCTTGCCGCTTTGCCTTTCCGCTTCCGCTTGCCAATCGAGAAAGCTCGTGAAGACTTCTGACTTGTCCTTGATTTCAGTCACCCATGTGTGTCGTGTGCCAAGGTCGGTGAAGGTAACAAAGTACTTGCTGCCATGTCGTGAAGCCACCCGCATCGGTCCACATACGTCGGCTGCCACAATCGCCAACGTCTCGTATGGCTCACGAACTCCGTGCTTGGGATGTGGTGCCTTCGTTGCCTTTCCTTCCACGCATGTACTGCACTTCAGATTTTCCTCTCCACCCTCAGCTACCTTCACTCCCGCTGCCATGTTCTTCTTGATCAGCTCCTTAATTCGATAATGACCAGCGTGCCCCATCCTCCTATGCAGCAGGTTGACGTCCACCGTGCTCACTGCTGCTGCTATAGGAAGCGCCTGCTGCTGCAGCTCTTTAATCGGTACCTTTTCCAGCTTGGTGCGGAGCTCCTCTCGTGCTACCTTTCCCGCTTCTGGTTCAGCCAGGTACATGGTCTTCTCCCCACTCTGTTTCTCGTGAAGCTTCATCTCGTACAACCCCTGCTTGCGTGATCCCTCCGCTATCACCTTCCAATCCGAACCGAACACCCATATGCTGCCCTTGTCACTGAAAGTCTTGCACCCACGGCTGTCTAACTGCGATTGGCTTATGAGGTTGAGTGTGAGCTTGTCCACCAGCAGCACGTTGTCCAGCTTCACCTCACCATAAGCACTTTGCAGCACTAGATCTCCTTCCCCTTTCACAGGAAGTTTCCCCTCGTCTCCCAACAGCACGTACGGGATCGGTGATGCTCTGAAATTTTGCAGCCACTCCTTCCGATTGGTCATGTGTTGGGTACATCCGCTGTCCATGTACCACTCCTTGCCTTTGAGACCCTTTGCAAGCAGGCATGCTCCGGATGCTCTTGCAACATTGGCCTTGTGGGCTCCACCGAGGATGACGTCGTCGTCGCTAGTTTCCGCTTCGGTGGCGTTGATCTTCGCAGGTACGTGATTCCTTTGCTGCTGCTGCCCTCCCTTGAAGCTCTTGCTCATTGGGTTGCTGTAGCAGTCAATTGCCTTATGACCAAATTTCCTGCAGTGGTTGCAGTTTCCAGCAAATCCGCCTCTCGGTCGTTGTTCTCCTCCGCTTGTTCCCTCGTTGACAGATTGCCTAACTGCTGCCGTACCTCTGAAATTCTTGCTTTTTGGGTTGGAGTAACACTCGGCAGCCTTGTGCCCTTTCTTCCCACAGTGGAAGCAAGCTCCAAATGATTTTCCTGCCCCGGTTACGTTCAACATGGCAGGTTTGTCGTTGCTGAAGTTGTCCGGCAGCGCCTCCCTTCGCTCTTCCTCAGCACGTATAAGCGCCACGTCTTGAAGGGACTCCACTAGGTCCGTCATGTCCGTCGGGCGTCTGCAGGCCAGCATCCGCTTCTCTGCTGCCCATGATTTCGGTAGGCCGCCAATGATGTAGCTCATCATTTGCTTCTCCGATTCGGGCACTCCCATAGCTGTCAGGTCGTCGTTGTAGCCTTCTGCACGGCCCACGTAGTCCACTACCGTCTCGGAAGGTTCCATGGCCAGCAATATGAGCTTCGTCCTCACTGCTGTCATCTTTGCCTCGCTTTTCCCGAGGTACACTCGCTCCATGTACGCCCACGCCTTCTCTGCTGCGTTGTCCTCCTCAGAGAACGGGTCGAGTCGTGCTGCGATTGAATCCGAGACCGAATGGCAGAGTTGAAAGAAAGCTTGTTGGCTTCTTTTCTTGAACGCTTTTTTCTCTTGTGCGGTTGCAGGTGCAGGTCCATCTTCCTCCGTCGCTGCCTCTGGGTTGTAGAAATGCCACAAATCTACCTCCCGGGCGCGTCGCATGAACTTCAGCCTCCATGTGCCGTAGTTCTCTCCATTGAAGCGTTGAGCTTCACTTAGGCCAATTGTCGGTTTGGCCACGATTTGCCCCTTGGCAAGGGCATCGAGTAGACTCTGCAGCTGCGCACCGTCAGTGTTCACTGAAGACCCTGAACTGGTCTCTCCATCTCCTTTCCCCATGTCATTGAATATTCGCCTTCTCCAATTACTCTAAAAATTATAACGCCTCCAACGCTTTTATAATGAGGCTCGACGTGACAATAACCAAGCTCTGATACCAGCTCTTAGTTTTGGTATTGGCTCCGGCTAGCGTTGAAGGTAGTAAATGCTTGGAGAGAATTTCTGGTTTTCTGATGCAATTTTCACTCAAAACAGAGAAGTACAAAGAACTGATTGAAAACAAACACATTTAAGCATTTCAAAATGTGATGTGCGCCTCGCGTAACGCGTCATCCGCGTTTCAGCCCGAGTCGCACGCGGAACCGATTTCGGTAACCGACACCGGAACCGAAACCTGGTTGTCTCATTCGCACCAAACACGGTTCGGTTGCGGTTGGACATTTTAGGTTACGGAAATGTCTTCTCGACATTTCCTGAAACTCACTCTCCCACCATTCCGTTTTTCCCGCTTTCTTCTCGCCTTCCCTCCTTAGCTCCTTAGAATGCAGCCCCACCATTATAGCTGTCGGTTCTCCTCATTAGGTCGACATTTCCCACCGTTCCTAGTGTCGTGCTACCATCCCTAGGTGAAGCGCGTAGGTCGGTAGGCACTAGGGCAGTGGCGAACCACCCTAACACCTGGGAGCCTCACCTCACTGCATGCCATATGATAATGTCGAGGCGGCTTCTAAAAGCAGCTGCGGGAGATAGGGTGTGGGGTGTGGTGAGGGGGAGGAGGTGAGGCAGGGAAAGGGTACGTGGAGTTGGGGGGGGGGGGGTGAGTGCAATCCTGGGTGAGTGCAATCCTGGGTGAGTGCAATCCTGGGTGAGTGCAATCCTTCAAAGTCAGTTGGAGTATAGCAGCTCTCTGCTGCCACTCATAAACCAACCACAAAGAGCAGAGGAGGTAATGCGGGGGAGACGAGGTGGTGAGGTTGGGGTGGGGTATGGGGTTGTGGAGGGTGGGAGGAAGGAAGGGACTGGCAGACATGGGAGCAGGTAAAGGAGGGAGAGAGGGGCATGGAGGGGGGAGTGGGTGATAGCAGTCGGTGGTGATGCAGGTGATGGCGAAGAAGGGAGAAGAGTTGTGTGGAAGTGAGAAGGATGTGGAGCTGGTGATTGGTAGACGGAGAAATGCATGCGGATCAAGGTGATGGTGGGACGAGAGCGAGCATCCAGGATAGGAAGGAACACTTGCTTCGTTCATACCCCGAACGTCAACAAGGGCCACAACAGAATGAGACGAATGGCATGGCACAATGAGCTTGTTTTATGAAACTGCTGACATTATGGTAGGGGGGGAGGGGAGGGCAGACAAGCACAGGCAACATAGGGAACAGGGGACGGCGGGAGGGAGCAACGGGAGAGATAGAAAGGACATGAGGCGCGGCGAGGAGGGGATGCATGCATGTAGGAAACACGAGCTAACAACGATTTCAGATGGGAGGGGAACGGGTACAGTGGCAAGGGTGGAGGGGAACGGGTACAGTGGCAAGGGTGGAGGGGAACGGGTGGGTGGAAAGGTGTAGCGACTGCAGTGAATAAATCCTTTAGGGTCGCCATCACTCTCATCCACAGCCCCTCCAGCCAGCCTCACCCAGTCACCACCAGCCAAGAACTCCATCTTACTCCTCCTGCCACCCTGCCTTCCCAGATCACCTTCCCAGATTACCTTCCCAGATCACCTTCCCACGATTCCATCCCCCCTGATCACCCTTCTCGCCCTCTTCACCCTCATTGCACCCTTTTCGCTTCTATCGATCGTCATGACCTGCCACTGACCTGCCACCTCCCTCACAGAGCACACCGCCTTGATGTAGAAAGCTCCTCGCACCCAGCAGCCTCACTACTTGCGACCTGCTGGTGACCCATAACTAGCACACTTTCCCTGGCTGGATCATGCCTGGCTGGATCATGCCTGAATGAATCATGCCTGGCTGAATAATGCCCGGCTGAATCATGCCTGGCTCAATCATGCCCGCCTGAATCATGCCTGGCTGAATCATGCCTGCCTGAATCATGCCTGCCTGTATCATGCCTGGCTGGATCATGCCTGGCTGAATCATGCCTGGCTGAATCATGCCCGGCTGAATCATACCTGGCTGAATCATGCCCGCCTGAATCATGCCTGGCTGAATCATGCCTGCCTGAATCATGCCTGTCTGAATCATGCCTGGCTGAATCATTCCTGGATGAATCATGCCTGGCTGAATCATGCCTGGTTGAATCATGCCTGGCTGAATCATTCCGGGCTGAATCATGCCTGGCTGAATCATGCCTGGCTGAATCATGCATGGCTGAATCATGCCTGGCTAATTAATACCTGGTTGGATCATGACTGACTGAATCATACCTAGCTGAATGATGACTGGCTGAATCATTTCTGGCTGAATCATGCCTGGTTGAAGCATGCCTGGCTGAATCATGCCTGGATGAATTATGGCTGGCTGAATCATGCCTGGTTGAATCATGCCTGGCTGAATCATGCATGGCTAAATCATGCCAGGTTGAATCATGACTGGCTGAATCATTCCTGCCTGAATCATGTCTGGCTGAATCATGCCTGGCTAAATCATGCCTGTCTGAATCTTGCCTGGCTGAATCATGCCTGGCTGAATCATGCCTGGCTGAATCTTGCCTGGCTGAATCATGCCCTGCTGAATCATGCCTGGCTGAATTATGCCTGGTTGAATCATGCCTGGCTGAATTTTGCCTTGCTGAATCATGCCTGCCTGAGTCATGCCTGACTAAATCATGCCTGGCTGAATCATGTCAGGTGGAATCATGACTGGCTCAATCATTCCTGCCTGAGTCATGCCTACCTGAATCATGCCTTGCTGAATCATGCCTAGCTAAATCATGCCTGGCTGAATCATGCATGGTTGAAACATGCCTGGCTGACTCATGCCTGGCTGAATCATGCCAGGCTGAATCATGCCTGGCTGAATTATGTCTGGCTGAATCTTGCCTGGTTAAATCATGCCTGGCTGAATCATGCCTGGTTGAATCATGCTTGGCTGAATCATGCATGGCTGAATCATGCCTGGCTAATTCATGCCTGGTTGGATCATGACTGGCTGAATCATTCCTAGCTGAATGATGACTGGCTGAATCATTTCTGGCTATATCATACATGGCTGAATCATGCCTGGCTGAATCATACATGGCTGAAGCATGCCAGGTTGAATCATGAGCAGCTGAATCATGCCTGGCTGAATCATGCCATGCTGAATCATGCCTGTCTGAATCATGCCTGGCTGAATCATGACTAGCTGAATCATGCCTGGCTGAATCATGCCTGGCTGAAACATGCCTGGCTGAATCATGCCTGGCTGCATCATGCCTGGTTGAATCATGCCTGGCTAAATCATGCCTGGCTGAATTATGGCTGGCTGAATCATGCCTTGTTGAATCATGCCTGACTGAATCATGCATGACTAAATCATGCCAGGTTGAATCATGACCGGCTGAATCATTCCTGCCTGAATCATGCCTGGCTGAATCATGCCTGGCTGAATTATGGCTGGCTGAATCATGCCTGGTTGAATTATGCCTGGCTGAATCCTGCCTGGCTGAATCATGCCAGGCTGAATCATGCCTGGCTGAATCTTGCCCGGCTGAATCATGCCTGGCTGAATCATGCCTGGCTAAATTATGCCTGGTTGAATCATGCCTGGCTGAATTTTGCCTGGCTGAATCATGCCTGGCTGAATCATGCCTGACTAAATCATGCCTTGCTGAATCATGCCAGGTGGAATCATGACTGGCTGAATCATAACTGCCTGAATCATGCCTACCTAAATCATGCCTTGCTGAATCATGCCTAGCTAAATCATGCCTGGCTTAATCATGCATGGTTGAATCATGCCTGGCTGAATCATGCCTGGCTGAATCATGCCAGGCTGAATCATGCCTGGCTGAATTATGCCTGGCTGAATCTTGCCTGGCTAAATCATGCCTGGCTGAATCATGCCTGGTTGAATCATGCTTGGCTGAATCATGCCTGGCTGAATCATGCCTGGCGGAATCATTCCTGGCTGAATCTTGCCTGGCTGAATCATGCCCGGCTAAATCAGGCCTGGCTATATCATGCCTGGCTGAATCATGCCAGGCTGAATCATACATGGCTGAATCATGCATGGCTGAATCATGCCTGGCTAAATCATGCATGCCTCGCTGAATCATGCCTGGCTATATCATGCCAGGCTGAATCATGCCTGGCTGAATCATGCCTGGCTGAATCATGCCTGGCTGAATCATGCCTGGCTGAATCATGCTTGGCTGAATCATGCCTCGCTGAATCATGCCTGGCTCTATCATGCCTGGCTGAATCATGCCTGCCTGAATCATGCCTGGCCGATGTCAGTACTTAGGCTTAGAAGCGATGCATTTGTAATGAGCTTGAAGCTCTTTAAGTACATCCAAGAAGGGGAGGGAATGGATGGGGAAGGGAATCGGGGGCAATCCCTAGAAATTGGGGGTAATCCCAAGGTAATCTCCAATTGGTGGGTTGGAGATTGCTTGGAGATTACATTTGGGTTTGGTTGGGATGTAGGTGTACACCCAACCAAACACAATGTGCAAACTACACTACTCTAGGATATAAGAAATGCCAAGTACAAAGTGTGAGATTGAAGGCTAACACTAACACCCCCCATGGGCGTCAATCGAACTCAGGGTAGAGAGGGTGGTGCACAGAGCCCCATGGCGCATAGGAGACCGTGGTGGGGAACTTTCCCAAGGGGCTTGGTGAACAGATCAGCCTGGTTGCAGTCGGATGCTACGTATTCCACTTTCAGCTGCTCCTGTTGGACAAGGTCACGGATGAAGAAGTGCCGGAGTTCAATATGCTTGGTGCGGGTGTGATACACAGGGTCTTGAGAGATGTGGATGGTACTCTGGTTGTCACACCAGAGGGTGGGGGCGGACTATGGGAAACCAAGCTCCTGGAGTAGGAAGGTGAGCCGACGGGCCTCCTGAGCAGCCATGGTGCCAGCGTAGAGCTCTGCCTCACAGGAGGAGAGGGAGACTGCAGACGACCTGGTGGAGTGCCAACTGACAATTCGGCTCCCAAGGGTGAAGCAGTACCCCTCAGAGGAGCGTCGGTCGGTCTGGTCATCAGCCCAGGAGGAGTCGGTGTAACCTTTCAGGCGAGGAGGGGAGAGCCCACCGAGTGTGAAAACGTGAGACTTGGTGCCCTGAAGATAGCGCAGCACCCGCTTCGCCGCCTTTCAGTGAAGATCAGTGAAGCGTCCAGGGGCCACGTAGCGAGAGAGGACACTGACAGGATAGGCCAAGTCCGGCCATGTGCACATCATGGCGTACATGAGGGACCCAGCAAGCTCCGGGTACTGCTCTGAGCAGGCCTCTAGTGTGGGTACAGCTGGAGCTGTGAGGAGGTGTTGCAGCGGCAGCGGGGTGGCAACAGGTGTGCACAGCTCCATCTCAAACCGCTTGAGCACATTGTCGATGTAGAACTCCTGGGAGAGTGAAATGGTGTGAGCGTGGCAATCACGAGTGATCTCCATCCCCAGGTAGTGCTTGAGGTCACCGAGGTCTTTCATCCGGCCTGGACAGAGGTCATCTCGGCTGAGTCCTTGGCAACGAGGATGAAATCATCCACGTAGACCAGGATGTAGAATGACTCAGAATGACGGCGGATGAAGAGAGTCGGGTCAGCAGTGGAAGGGTGGAAGTCAAGGGAGAGGAGGACTTCTTTCACCTTGTTATGTCATTCGCGAGGGGCTTGCTTAAGGCCGTAGACGGGGCGATTCAGCTTCCAGACAGTGTTGGGAGGGAATTCTCCTTGAAAACCTTCTGGTCTGTCCATGAACACTGTCTCCTTGAGACGTCCTTGTAGGAAGGCAGATGATGCATCCATGGATTTGATCTCAAAGTCTTCTCGAGCTGCGATATCCATGAGCGTACGAATGGTGGGAGGTTTGGATGTGGGGGAGAAGGTTAGGAAGAAGTCACGGTACTGCTGCTGGGTGAAGCCCTTGGCTACGTAACGCGCTTTGAACACCGGGGCCTCGTTTGGGAGCTGTTTTACACGAAACAACCACTTGCCCCCGACGATGTTGACTCCTGGAGGTGGAGTCTCGTCGTCGAAGGAGTGGCTGCGGGTGAATGTTGCAATCTCCGCTTCCATGGCAGCACGCCATTCGGCAGCATGAGGGCCTGAGAGAGCCTCTTGGACGGTGAGAGGGATAGGGATGGTCGGGTTCTCCGCGAAGTTGAGGGAGGGTGAGTCAGTGATGTCGGGGAAGATGTGCGAGAGCTGAGGAATGACTGCATGGAGATCACACAGCTCCTCATGCCTGTCTTCCAGAAGGGTAGAGGGCACATCCCCCCCAGCAGGAGGAGGCGGTGTGATCGCTGTGTATCGAAGAACCATCGCTAGTGGAAGAGTAGCGCGATGCGAACGAGTGCCATGAGCCACCGGAGAAGAGGGTGGGGCAGGCGGTGTAGGAGGGGTTGACTTAGGAGGCTTGGGCGGGGGGATGGGCTGCCGGTGGTATGTGATCAGCTCGGGTGACTGTGGGAGAGCGGGTTCCTCTGTGGTGGGGGGAACTGGGGGAGGAGGTGGGGCTGGAGGGTGGGACCGCCGATGGTAGGTGATAGGTGCGCTCGGAGGTGGCTGCACAGTTAGCGGAGTGGGAAGTGAGGGGGGTGGGGGAGTAGCTGCCGACGACACCGGTGAGGGCGGGTCAGAGACCTCAGAGGGGGACGGTGCGGTGGCAGGAGGGGTAGGAGGTGAGGGGGCCGGAGCAGGCGGGAGTTTAGGAGGCGCATCAAAGTCTGCCCACACAAGGGAGGGTGGATCAGGGAGGGGGTCCCGTCCCGAAGTTGGGTAGAATGGGTGGGTCTCATCAAAGACAACGTCGCGGCTCCGGACCAACTGTTGAGTGGAGGGATTGAGGAAGAGGTAGTCAGGTGAGTCGGCGTTGTGCCCGAGGTAGATGCACGTCTGGGTCTTGGGACCGAGCTTGCTGCCGTGTTGCCGTCGAGCCTGAGGGTTGAGGAGGACATAGGCGGTGCACCCCCAAACGCGAAGAGAGCGAGCAGTGGGCGTTTTCCCGAGCCAGAGTGTGGTTGGAGTGGTTTCGGGAAGATGCGGATGGGGGTAAAGGATGTAGAGGAAGGCGGCGTGGTAGAGAGCGTACCCCCAGAGAGAGTGTGGAGCATTGGAGTGGCTGAGGAGGCACCGAGTGATCTGCACCAGGGTGTGGTTGCGGCTCTCAGCTATGCCGTTCTGCTGCGGGCTGTCAGGGAGGGTGAAGTTTTGCTGGATGCCTTCGGAGGAGCAGAAGGCTTTGAGCTTGTCATTGCAAAACTCACCGCCACCATCTGAGTGGAGGCGCTTGACTTTGCGGTCAAAGGCGGTCTGTACCTGTTTAACCCACGCCATGAGGACCTCTGGAACCGCAGCCTTAGTGTGGAGGAGGTGAACAGAGATGTAGCGAGAGTGGTCATCGACAATAACAAGGAAGTAGCGATAACCACCTCATGCGGGAACACGGGTAGGGCCCCAGACGTCCAGGTGTACCAGGTCCTGTGGTCCAGCTGCGACAGAGGGTGAGGCCGGGTGGGGCTGTTGACGCAGTTTGCTCTTGGTGCAGTCAAGGCACGTGGGAGCGGGGGAGTCTGGTGGTGGAGGAAGTGAGGCTGGCAGGCCGAGTAGAAGTTTCTTGGAGGCCATGTTAGCAAGTGTGCGGAAGTTTGGGTGCCCGAGCCGATGGTGGTAGAGTATGGTTGGGTTGGAGAAACTGCGACACGAGCATGGGGAGGTAGTCGCCGCTGTTTGGGTGGTTGACACCTGTGGGATGGGTACTTGCAGTGTGTAAAGACCGCTGCTGTTGAGGGTGAAACGAGTCAAGACCTTGTTGGTGAGTGGGTCGAGGATATCACCATAGTTCTCGTTCTCCCAGAAGATGGTGCGTAGCCCAGCTTCATGAATTTCCGTTTGGGCCACGAGATTGTGGCGGAGTGAAGGCACGCACATTCCAGTGACAGTGCCGGAAGGGAAGGCAGGGCATGGGACTGTGGATGAACCCTTGGCATGAGTGGTGAAGCTTGAGTCAGCTCTTAGGAGAGGGATGGGTGTTGCGTAGGGCTTGAAGGAGTGTCTCCTTGAGTACAGTGTGTGTGGCGCCGCTGTCGAGTGTGAACTCTATGTATTGTGGTGCTTGTGATGAGCCGAGGTACTGGGAGGAAGCTTCATTAATCATGGCAGTGCTAGGAAACAACAGGTTGATACTCACATCAGCAGGAGCACTATCACTAGCACTAGCCGAAGCGGGGTCCGGGACCTCAACTAGGTTCGCCTTACAAGGGCGCATCTAGTTTGGCAGCTTCTTGTCCACTCCGTGAATGGCATACCATTCGTCGTCTTTCTTCTTGAAGCACGTAGCAAAAGGGGTGGTTAGTGCCACCACACACTTGTCCCTTGCGGTTGCCATACTTGACGACACAGGTGCACGGAGGGAAGCGGTTGCGCTGGAAGGGCGCCGAGGCGAGGGCCGATGCGACACTTGCTTGCGGCATGGGAGCGCGGATGGCGTAAGCCCTGGCCTGAGCCGTGGAATCTTTCTCAGCAGAGAGGAATGCGGATGAGACCTTGGCAAATGTGAGGTCTTCCGCTGAGAGCGTGAGGAGAATCTTCCTTGTTACTTCATATGCTGAGGTGAGACCAACAAGAAGGGCGGCTGCAGGGGCTTGTTCGGGGAAGACTATGCCCAGCTCCTTCAGTTCGCCATGAATTGTCTGCACCTTGGCGATGTAGTTAGTCATTCCCGAGCAATCCTCTAGGCGGACCTGGAACATGCTGGGGATGAGGATGGCAACTCCGACTGCAGTCTTGATCATGAACCGATCCTGGAGATACTTCCAGATGGCATTGGAGGTAGGGTAGTTATGGAACATGTTGACAAGTTCTGGAGGGGTGGAGGCGGTGAAGACGCTGATAATAGCAGCATCGGCCTTCTCCCATTTTCGGTACTTCTCAACAGCTTCCTCGTACGCCGTCATGTCAGTATCACTAGCAGATTCGGTGGGCTCAAGGGGGGAAGGGGGTTGTTTTCCCTTGCCACGGTTGAGGAGAACGTCCTTGAGGTCCAATCCCTGCACGTCACGACTCAAGAGGTGCTTATCAACCCCATAGCTCCATGCCTTGAAGTTGGAGCTAGAGCCATGGTGATGGGGAGATGGGGTGGGCCATGGTGCACGAGACGAATGCCATGATGGAGAACCCTTAGTGTGTCGCGCGGAGCACTGCTCGTGAGTTACCGATAGGAACTTGAGAATTGGGGTTTCCGAAGGAGATTTTGAAGAACCGGAGGTTTAGGGTTTACGAAAGAGAATTTCGAGGTTTAGGGTTTCTGAAGGAGAATTCGACTGAAACGCCAATTTAGTGTCAACTACCTACTAATCCTATTCCCACACACCCCCCCACACACCACCCTCGGCTTCGCGGCCACGCTGCTCCTTGGCTTCGCGGCTACACGGCTGCTCGGCGTCGCGGCTACGCTGCTGTTCGGCTGCGTAGTTGGGGGAAAGAGGGGGGGGGGATGGGGGTAGGAGTGCAGATGCAGAGCGACGGGCGGCAGCCCGAAGGTGAAGCTGCAGGGCGACGGGCGGCGGCCCGACGAGAAGCTGCGGGGCGACGGGCGGCGGCCCGACGAGAAGCTGCGGGGCGACGGGCGACGGCCCGACGAGAAGCTACGGGGCGACGGGCAACGGCCCGACGAGAAGCTGCAGGGCGACGGGCGACGGCCCGACGAGAAGCTGTAGGGCGACGGGCGATGGCCCGACGAGGAGAGGGAATGACGCGATGATGTTCGACGAAAACGAGCGATAGGTTAAAGCACCGAAGATGCGCTTACCAGAGAAATAGTTGATGCCGTCAAAAGTGATGGGAAAGTGGTGCGGGAGAATTTCCGCCCACGAATGTCGCGAATCAACGGCGACGAGATGGAAGGCGGTTACGCCGAGGTTTGCTGGACGAACATCCGCAGAGATAAGAGGATCATAATCCGCGTGTGCGGTTGAAGGGCTCTGATACCATGTCAGTACTTAGGCTTAGAAGCGATGCATTAGTAATGAGCTTGAAGCTCTTTAAGTACATCCAAGAAGGGGAGGGAATGGATGGGGAACGGAATCGGGGGCAATCCCTAGGGATTGGAGGTAATTCCAAGGCAATCTCTAATTGGTGGGTTGGAGATAGCTTGGAGATTACATTTGGGTTTGGTTGGGATGTAGGTGTACACCCAACCAAACACAATGTGCAAACTACACTACTCTAGGATATAGAAAATGCTAAGTACAAAGTGTGAGATTGAAGGCTAACACTAACAGCCGAATCATGCCTGGCTGAATTATTCCTGGCAGAATCATGCATGCATGAATCTGCATACATGAATCATGCCTGCTGAATCATGCCTGGCTGAATCATGCCGGCCTAGCTGAATTCTGCCTGGCAGAATCAAGCATGCATGAATCATGCCAGGCTGAATTATGCCCGGCTGAAACTTGTCTGGCTATATCATCCCTGGCTAAATCATGCCTGGTTGAATCATGCCTGGCTGAATCATACATGGCTGAATCACGCCAGGTTGAATCATGCCCGGCTGCATTATGCCCGGCTGAATCATGCCGGCCTAGCTGAATTCTGCCTGGTTGAATCAAGCATGCATGAATCATGCCTGGCTGAATCATGCCGGCCTAGCTGAATTCTGCCTGGTTGAATCAAGCATGCATGAATCATGCCAGGCTGAATTATGCCCGGCTGAATCTTGTCTGGCTATATCATGCCTGGCTGAATCATGCCTGGCTGAATCATGCCTGGCTGAATCATGCCTGGCTGAATCATGCCTGTCTGAATCATGCCTGACTGAATCATGCCTGGCTGAATCATGCCTGGCTGAATCATGCCTGGCTGAATCATGCCTAGCTGAATCATGCCTGGTTGAATCATGCCTGGCTGAATCATGCCTGGATGAATTATGGCTGGCTGAATCATTCCTGGTTGAATCATGCCTGCCTGAATCATGCATGGCTAAATCATGCCAGGTTGAATCATGACTGGGTGAATCATTCCTGCCTGAATCATGCCTGGCTGAGTCATGCATGGATAAATCATGCCAGGTTGAATCATGACTGGCTGAATCATTCCTGCCTGAATCATGCCTGGCTGAATCATGCCTGGCTGAATCATGCCTGGCTGAATCATGCCTGGCTGAATCTTGCCTGGCTGAATCACGCCTGGCTGAATCATGCCTGCCTGAATTATGCCTGGTTGAATCATGCCTGGCTGGATTTTGCCTGGCTGACTCATGCCTGGCTGAATCATTCCTGGCTGAATCATGCCTACCTGAATCATGCCATACGGAATCATGCCTAGCTAAATCATGCCTGGCTGAATCATTCATGGTTTAATAATGCCTGGCTGAATCATGCCTGGCTGAATTATGCCTGGCTGAATTATGTCTGACTGAATCTTCCCTGGCTAAATCATGCCTGGCTGAATCATGCCTGGTTGAATCATGTTTGGCTGAATCATGCCTGGCTGAATCATGCCTGTCTGAATCATTCCTGGCTGAATCTTGCCTGGCTGAATCATGCCCGGCTGAATCATGCCTGGCTATATCATGCCTGGCTGAATCATGCCAGGCTGAATCATGCATGGCTGAATCATGCCCGGCTGGATCATGACTAGCTGAATCATGCCTGGCTAAATCATGCATGCCTCGCTGAATCATGCCTGGCTATATCATGCCTGGCTGAATCATGCCTGGCTGAATCATGCCTGGCTGAATCATGCCTGGTTGAATCATGCCTGGCTGAATCATGCTTGGCTGTATCATGCCTGGCTGTATCATGCCTGCCTGAATCATGCCTGGCCGAAGCATGCATGGTTGAATCATGCCTGGCTGAATCATGCCTGGCTGAATCATGCCTGGCTGAATTATGTCTGGCTGAATCTTGCCTGGCTAAATCATGCCTGTCTGAATCATGCCTGGTTGAATCATGCTTGGCTGAATCATGCCTGGCTGAATCATGCCTTGCTGAATCATTCCTGGCTAAATCTTGCCTGGCTGAATCATGCCCGGCTGAATCATGCCTGGCTATATCATGCCTGGCTGAATCATGCCAGGCTGAATCATACATGGCTGAATCATGCATGGCTGAATCATGCCCGGCTGAATCATGCCTGGCTTTATCATTCCTGGCTGAATCATGCCAGGCTGAATCATGCATGGCTGAATCATGCCTGGCTGGATCATGACTAGCTGAATCATGCCTGGCTAAATCATGCATGCCTCGCTGAATCATGCCTGGCTATATCATGCCTGGCTGAATCATGCCTGGCTGAATCATGCCTGGCTGAATCATGCCTGGTTGAATCATGCCTGGCTGAATCATGCCTGGCTGAATCATGCTTGGCTGAATCATGCCTGGCTATATCATGCCTGGCTGTATCATGCCTGCCTCAATCATGCCTGGCCGAATCATGCCTGGCTTAATTATTCCTTGCAGAATCATGCATGCATGAATCTGCATGTATGAATCATGCCTGCTGAATCATGCCTGGCTGAATCATGCCTGCCTAGCTGAATTCTGCCTGGCATAATCAAGCATGCATGAATCATGCCAGGCTGAATTATTCCCGGCTGAATCTTGTCTGGCTATATCATGCCTGGCTGAATCATACCTGGTTGAATCATGCCTGGCTGAATCATGCCTGGCTGAATCATGCCTGGCCGTATCATGCCTGGCTGAATTGTGCCTGGCTGAATCATTCCTGGCTGAATCTTGCCTAGCTGAATCATGCCCGGCTGAATCATGCCTGGCTATATCATGCCTGGCTGAATCATGCCAGGCTGAATCATACATGGCTGAATCATACATGGCTGAATCATGACTAGCTGAATCATGCCTGGCTAAATCATGCATGCCTCGCTGAATCATGCCTGGCTATATCATGCCTGGCTGAATCTTGCCTGGCTGAATCATGCCTGGCTGAATCATGCCTGGCTGAATCATGCTTGGCTGAATCATGCCTGGCTATATCATGCCTGGCTGTATCATGCCTGCCTGAATCATGCCTGGCCGTATCATGCCTGGCTGATTTATTCCTGGCAGAATCATGCATGCATGAATCTGCATCCATGAATCATGCCTGCTGAATCATGCCTGGCTGAATCATGCCTGCCTAGCTGAATTCTGCCTGGCATAATCAAGCATGCATGAATCATGCCAGGCTGAATTATGCCCGGGTGAATCTTGTCTGGCTATATCATGCCTGGCTGAATCATACCTGGTTGAATCATGCCTTGCTGAATCATGCCTGGCTGAATCATGCCTGGCCGTATCATGCCTGGCTGAATTATGCCTGGCAGAATCATGCATGCATGAATCTGCATGCATGAATCATGCCTGGCTGAATCATGCCTGCCTGATTCATGCCTGGCTAAATTATGCCTGTCTGAATCATGCCTGACTGAATTATTCCTGGCTGAATCATGCCAGGCTGAATCATGCCTGGCTGAATCATGCCTGGCTGAATCATTCCATGCTGAATTATTCCTGGCTAAATCATGCCTGGCTGAATCATGCATGGATGAATCTGCATGCATGAACCATGCCTGGCTGAATCATGCCTGCCTGAATTATTCCTGGCACGGCAATATCAGGCACGGGGGAGTTCAGGCACAGGGAAATCAGCCTCAACACATTCAGCCTGAGATTGACCCAAGACTGACCCAAGGCTGACCCGAGAGTGACCCAACAACAGTCAGCCAGCACTGACCTTTACAGCCCACCTCCTTCTCTCTCTCTGTGCCAGGACAGGGCAACAAGGCATCCAGCAGCCTAGCCAACCCAAGCAACCCAATACCCTCACTCAAAAGCACTTCTTAAAACACCCACCTCCTTCTCCCTCTGCTCGTCCATGCAAATTAGCTGCGATGGTTCAACCAGCAGCCCACCTAGCTTCGCTTGCTACTGACCAGGTGACCCCATGGCTCTCCCACATACTTTTCATCGCAACTCCCTATCCCGCTGTTCGTCTTTCAAGAGGGAGACGGCCACGGGGCACCTAGCAGTCCAGCTTCGCCTGCAGCCTCTCCCGCACCTCCGGTATTGGTGATTCCGTGGCTTACCCAACTGCATGGGCATGCAAGGAAGGTGGTGAGCCAGGCAGCAAGCCAAGTGAATGGTGAGTGGATGGTGGGGCGACGTGGCTGGTGCTTCACGGAGGTTACTACAACAGCACTGCCACGAGTCACGCACTTGAGTCACCCACCTGAGTCACCCACCTGAGTCACCCACCTGAGTCACCCACCTGAGTCACCCACCACCTGGGTCACCGACCTGAGTCTCCCACCTGAGTTACCCACCTGAGCCACCCACCTGACTCACCCACCTGAGCCACCCACCTGACTCACCCACCTGAGCCACCCACCTGAGCCACCCACCTGACTCACCCACCTGACTCACCCACCTGAGTCACCCACCTGAGTCACCCACCTGACTATTGTTGGTGCTGCTATTGTTGGTGCTGCTGCTATGGTTGCCCATGGCATTGCCGCGCCACAATAACCCCCCTTGCAGTAATCAACTGGACGGACTGGCCGTTGCATGGCATGAATCATGATACTGGGATCATGGACGATAAAGAAAGGTGTTCAACAGCTGCGACTTCAATCGGCAGAGGGCTTCCAAGACCTCCTCGTTGGCGGGCAGTTCGAGTAAGTCCGGGCATTATGAGGAAGGATAGAGCGACATGAGGAAAGTCCGGGGAGTGTGAAGAGATTTCGACTAAGATGAGATTATTCAGGGCAGTTTGGTCAGTTGGTATGAAGGATCTGGTTGTAGGTTGCTTGTTTCTAGGGTGCAAGCTGCTATGCACCCCCCTAAATGCAAAAGTTGCATGATCAGTATTCTACCCTCTCCACCCCCCCCCATGTTGCAAATCGATGGCCCTTTCATCCCATCAGCTCTGCCCTACCAACCACCAGTGCCACCACTGCCATTATCACTAACTCCCCCAGTCTCGTACTGAATGGCTCTGTGGCAGATGCAAGGTGGCTGCCATGTGGGGGAGCTTCGCACTTTAGGTCGCCTCTATCTGGTTTCCTACAAAGTGAAGCTGTGCGCAAACCAGGCCAAATTTTATCAGTGTAAATCACCCTGATACCCTGATTATCAGGGTGGTTTTTGGTAGTCACACTGATGCCTCAGGGTAATTTTTTTTGGAGCTGTGATTTTCCTGATCAGCCAGGGTATACGTTTAAGGCACACTGATGCACCAGGGTAACCGTTCTTCTTAGCGAGTTTTACCCTGAAGCTAGTACCGTACCACCCCCCCCCCCCCCCCCCCCCCCCCCCCCCGGACCTCCCCCCACTTTCCCGTAACTAGGGATTCCCGTTGGCCAACTGTCAAAACCTGAATTTGCATACATGTGTTGGCACGAAGTGGGCCACTATTGGCCAGAAATACAGTTTCGCTCTACACAACGCCAAGGACTCAACTCGGACTAAACTCATTGTAACAATAACTGAGCAGGGTTTTTACAAGTCTTACACTGATGCCTCAGGGTAAAATTTTCAAACCTAGCCTGAACCCTGATGCAAAAGAAATTTCTTACCGGGTCACACTGATAATCAGGTTTTTGCTAAGGTGCAGCACTGATCATAAGGGTTGCTCAAAACCAAAAATTAGCCCTGGCGCAAACATCTTGGTACCGGTAGGAAGAAACTGTACGAAACAGCTTTCCTGCCACCATGCACAAGATGTTGGACATGATACATTTCTCCATCTGGCAAGGATAGATGCTTGCGCTGTAACATCTGATACTGGAATATTGGCCTGTGTTGTCAGGTTTGTTACCGCCCAGCTTTCCTGACAACACTCTTTCATGGGTCTTGCTGGCCTTCTTGTCATGGGTGTTGCTGCAGGAAAAGTGCTGCTGAATAGTTCGCTTCTTTCTCACAATCCAAAGAGAGCATATTGTCCGTTCGTTTGGAAGATCGTTATGGCTTCAATACCTACACTCAAGTACAGACTGGTGGCTTAGATCTGTTAATAGAATGCTGATGGCTCATTTCTGTGGTAACCAATGGAGGTGAGGTGAGGGGGGCCACCGGGGTAGCAGAGAATCGAATCATGGCGGATTTATTCGCTGAGACGATTGCCAGCTGGCACAACTCCTGAGAAACGGCATGCGTATTGCATCTGTCACTTGTAGCCAGCGCTTGGAATTGTCTAGAGAACGAAGGCAAACGAGAACCTGCACAGGAAACAGGACTCGCCTCATTACATCCTAACACCAGATTCAGATGCTCTAGATGATCATGTCTCAACAAATAATTAAAGCAAATCTCATGTCCGATCTGATTCAAGTGTCGGCCTCCGTTGAAGTGGCACTGCGCTGGACGGCAGTCAACTCAGAGCTCTCGCACTTTCGCTCCACAGTAGCATGTTACGCAAGACCCGGAAATTTCAGACACCTGCTCGTGGGTATGCATTCTTAGACCTGTGCAGAGCAAGTGAGGTTAAGGGTGAAGTGCAAGAAGCGGGAACGGTTGAGTAAGAAAAAGTTGGGAAATATCAGAAGGAACGAGAGTGAGGAATGATAGTCATTGTGGAGTTCTCTTCCTCAAACAAAGATGAGCAGGACATATACGGTAGTATGGCCATCCGCCAGCTACTGCTGCACAAGGTGACCGGCAGCATCCACAGCAAACCACACCCCACGTACATGCAAAGAGAGGGCTTTCACACACCCTCGTTGCTTGCAACCATGCTGACAAATCAGATGGCAAAGGGCATGATGCCTCGTTAGGTCCGTACCTAAACACCTTGCCTTACACCCCACCGCTGACCTTGAAAACTCACCTTGCCACTCACCTAACCTACCCACCTTGTTTCCCCACCTTGCTTCCCCACCTTGTTTCCCCACCTTGCTTCCCCACCTTGCTTCCCCACCTTGCCTCCCCACCTTGCTTCCCCACCTTGCCTCCCCACCTTGTTTCCCCACCTTGCTTCTCCACCTTGCTTCCCCACCTTGCTTCCCCACCTTGCCTCCCCACCTTGCCTCCCCACCTTGCCTCCCCACCTTGCCTCCCCACCTTGCCTCCCCACCTTGCCTCCCCACCTTGCCTCCCCGCCTTGCCCACTCACCTTGCCAATCGTGGTGCCACTACTGCTGCTGGCTGCTGCCACCCTTGCTCGCATCCATCCCACTCCTCTTCCCGCTGCTCCTGCCGGGGCATGCGAGCTTGTGGGAGGGCCAGTGCGCCTTTTGGCACTCTCTGCTGCAATACGCTACCTTGCCACACCCACCGCACCTCCTCAGCTTCACAGAACCACCTTCCACCCTCGCACACCCTGCAGTACCGCACACACAGCCTTGGACATCTGAAGCAGCAGCAGCAGTAGCAGCACTGATGCTTATTGCAGTGGGGTTGGGAGGGGCAGTAGGACAAGAAGCCATAGCAGCAGCAGAATGGGTGGAAACAGTAGCAGGGGCGGACATTGCAGCATGGGAGGCAGGGCGGTAGCACGGCTCCCCCAGCATCATTTCTCGCAGACATGCCACCAGATTCACTCCACCTGGCCACGCCTTCAGATAAGCCGGCACCTTCCCCTTCCTCTTCTTCTCACTTCTGTTGCTGTTGCTGCTGCTGCTGCCCATCCACTCACAGTTGCTGCTCCCCCTGGCAGACCCACGTTGCCCTTGCAGCCCCTCACAGTACCTCAGGGTGATTGCTGCCTCAAGAATCCATGTGATGTCACACCCATTAGCCAGTCCCTCCCGCTTCCTGCTGCCCCTGCACTCCTCACTCTCTCCCTCGCTTCCCTTGTTGAAACTCCACACAGCCATTGCTGCACAATACCACATCCGCACCTCCTCCCACACCTCTCCACCGTTCTCCTGATCCACCTCACCATCCCAGAGGCCTTGCCCTCTCACCCTCCCACCTTTCCCCCTTTTCTCTACACCCTTTTTCCGCGCACCTGACTGCACTACCTGCTCGTTTCCACTGCATTGCTGCTCCAACTCATAGCTTTCCAGAAGATGATGAGCGCACCACACGGCCATGTGAATGAGGAAGTACAGAGGCACCTGCTCCGCCCGGCTGAGCAGCATATGCAGGTTCACAGGCCTGGGCAGGCGTGCAGGGAGGTCCAGGCACTCAACCAGCTTGTCGAAGCCAGGGGAGGATGGCGGGAAGGCTGAGAGCACGCGGGAGAAAAGATGGCTGACTGGGCGGTAAGCGAAGTTGGCGATGAGAGCAGCCATGCACACAGACTGTATGAATTCTGCAGAGCAGGTGCAGCACTGGGTGCATGCCCGAGGGTGCATGATATACCCGGCAAACCCCACCAGGAAGTCCACATCTGCCAGGCAGCGAACGATGGGAAGCTTCCTCCTGGCGGGCGGTAGTATTACTCTCTGCTCATCATTTCGAGATGCTTCACCTCTCCCACGTGCTCTGCTCTGTTCGGCTTCCACACCAGCTCCTTGGCGTACTGCCTTACACCCTTTCCCTCTTGCACGCCTGCACCTCCCTCCTGCTTCAGGTATGTGCTGACGAGGGTCCTGGGTCAGCTTCTCACCTGCTTCACCACGCTCCTCCACAATCCCAAGCCCAACACACCTCTCCTTTCGGTTGACAGGAAACTTCACAGCAGCTTCGCCGCCCCCAGGCCACTCCTCCCACTCTAAAGGAACGCCGCTTCCCTCCAGAAGCTTGGGGATGGCGCCGAACCTGACCAGCAGGCTCGGAAGGACCCGAAGCGGGTGGCGCATGGGCCGGACGTTGCTCTGAGGGCAGTCCTTGAGGCACCGTTTCTCCGAGATGGAATCTGAGCCGTAGACTCGGACCCACTGCAAGATGCAACCGACCCGATAGGTGAGTGCAGCAACAACAGGGCCTCGATTGACAGGCACAAGTACAGCATCCATATCAGCGCTTGCAGCAGCAGCAGCAGCAGCAGCAGGCGGGGTTCTTCCTACATGTGCTGCTGCCACTCCATTCATCCCCCTTGTCTGCTTCAAGCCATGCTGCAGCAGCCTCTTCCTAGCCACCTGAATAGCTGCACCCTCTACCTGCACCTTGCTCACATTGTTCCCATCAAGGAAGTACAGCTTTCCATCCTTCCAGTGCTCTGGTTTCGATAAAACTAGGGTGACAGCAAGGGCGAAATCAGTTGCATTGACACCATTCACACGCATACCCCTTGGAGCACTGCTGCTCTCACTGCTGCTGCCAGAAATGCTGACGCTGCTGCTGCTACTTCTTCTGCCATTGTCACTGCCGCCACTGCCGCCACTGCCACCACTGCTGCTGCTGCTGCTGCTGCTGCTGCTGCCCCCCTCACTGCAGTGGCTGCACCTTAACTCCCTCCCTTCCCCCCCTCCATGCTCCAGAATCCAAGCTATGCCATCCACATACCTCTCCCACACACGCCCCTTCAGATGCTCCCTCCAGCTCAAGTCCGAACTAACCCTCCCGCACTTGCCAGCAACCCTATCAATCTCTACCTTGCTCCCTGCCTCTTCCTCTCCGTGTCTCCCATCATCCTTCCCATGTGACGCCTTCCCCTCCCCATGCGTCTTCTCAGAAGCCTTCCCCTCAGCTCCCCCCTTCCGCTTCCCCTCCTTATCCACCTTCTCAGCTGTCTTTCCCCCAGCTCCCCCCCTCCTCTCTGCATGCGCCTCCTCCAGCCCGCCTGACAGCAGTTGCTGCACAAAGAACCCAAACCCCTCCTGCAGATCAGCACTCTCCTTCACCCCCAGCACCTGCACCAGCATGGACGCAAAGTTGTCATTCTCCCTCTGCCTGCTCGCCCCCAGCTCAGTGGCGATTGCTGGCCAGGCCGACGAACGCAAGACGAAGTGTGCTTGCCATAAAGTCACAAGGCGGGGGGATCTTGCTACAAGCACAAGGAACGTTGAGAAGCTGACAGCACGGCGGTAGGCAGCCCAGCAGCTGCTGCAGCGCCAGCAGCAGGACAACACTGTAGAAGCCAAAGGAGCAGGAGGAGCACCAGGAACAGCACGGGCAGCAGCAGGGGCAGCAACAGGGGCAACAACAGGGGCAGCAGGAGCAGGAGACGAGACATCAGCAACTAGAGCAACTGTTGTAGTATCCAAAATAGCAGGCAGGCGAGATCTGATGCTCTCCAGGTCCATGAGCACACCCACACGAGGCTCAGCCATCCACTCGAGAAACATCCCTTCTGCGCAAAGGCGAGGCGCCATCTCTGCCTTCCACGCAAACTGCTCCTGAGAAAACATTTCATGATGCTGCTGCTGCGCGGGATCTGCTGCGGGGATGCAACGAGGCTGCAGATTGCGTAGGTGGAAACGCAAATAGATGGACTAGATGACTGTTTTCGCCACTGCTATTTGTACGGCCGCAACGATCCACGGTTCGTCAGACTAGATGGGATCTGAACTCTCGAAAGCCATGACGGGTGCTGCAGGATTCAAATCAAATTGGAAGTTTCCAGTCTAGGCACAACTTCTAGAAATCTGTCGGTTTCACTGGAACTGAAAGGCCAGTAACAGAGCTCTCTCGGTCGCTGACTGAAGTCGAACGAGTCTATGTGATCGCCGTGTAAGCTGAAGCTGTGAAATCAATGAAATGTTGTCATCAAGCAACGCTTTCCCACCCATGCGACGCTGTGCTACGCGTTCCGCCAATGCCCGAGGCAAGCGAGGCTCCTTCAATTGTGACCATATCAAGGGAAGAATCAAACCATCCAATCACGTTTAGTCTCGTGGGGTGTATAAGTGCTTGAGAATCCATTCTTCGCATAAGCTGCAGCCATCCCAGGGCTCTGAACACGTTGGATGTTGCCATGGAACGAGGCAAACCAATGAAAAATGTGACTGGAAAAGCGAATCGGACCGTCTGTTTCCGCACAAAACTAGTCGGGTTTGAGATAATACTCGACGTGGTGCCTGCTGATGTAACCTAGATCATCTCCTGCAGACCTAGATTGTTGTTCCGAGGCTAGCTTTGATGTTGCCATGGCGGAAACACAATTCTCTGACGAGTGAGATCTGTCCCCAGAATCCTGAACTGCAGAGTGTTGGCGAAGGTGTTGGGAAAGAAATTGCGTGGGGCGAAAGCGAAACGAAGTGGCGAGGAACTACAGCGGCCACAACACGAAAATCCTAATCCTCGTTTGTGAGTCCAACTGAACATCGTTTGACAGCTGACGGTACGAATATGAAAAAAAAAAAACAATCAGCCCCCATATAAATCTCGGAAATATAACCACGGTGAGAAACGTTCAAGCGAAACACTTCCAAACATAGTAAATAAATAACTGCCAACTAGTGGGATTTTGATAGCCGATCATGGAGCACTATTAAATCCATTGCCGTTTCAAATTAAATGCTATAAACCAATATGGTACCAAAAACTTTGGCTCAACATCTAATCTAATCATCATTTTATTACAAAATGAGCCATTCAGTCAAGGTCCGTCGAGAACCATCTGCATAGTGAAAGCGAAACAGCAGGAAGAATCGAGAAGGGAGGACAGAATGGTCGAGTGAGGAGAAGGGATATGGAGGGCACGTGGAAGGGATGAAATAATGGGTAGGATTGTGGGTGGTGCGCGGTGGGGATGCAAAGGATACAGGATAGGAAGGACATCGGATTGTTGGGCGAAGGCAATTACAAAAGAATGGAAAAGGGAGGACACTGGCAGATAGCGAAGGAAGGAAAGAGGAAAAGGGGTGGAGGAGAAGGGGGGAAGGAGTGAGCAAGAGAGGGAAGGAGGGAGAGTAAGCAGATTGTGAGTGCAGGAAGGCAGGAGTGTGTCCCTCACCCTCTGTCTCTCCTTCTCTAGCTCTCTTCCTCGGTCCCTTCCCTTCCCCCCTCGGTCCCTTCCCTTCCCCCCTCGGTCTTTTCCCCACTGTGTCTCCCCGTCTGTCTCCCACCCTAAACCCTCCCCTTCTTTCCCTCCCTCTGTGTCCCCCCCCCTCTCTGACCCTCCATCTCTATCCCTCCCTCTCTGTCCCTCCCTCTCTGTCCCTCCCTCTCTGTCCCTCCCTCTCTGTCCCTCCCTCTCTGTCCCTTCCCCTTGGGGAGAATGAGGGAGATGGCGGGTTGGAACGAGAGAGTATGAGTAGGGAAGGGGAACGGAAGGTGCGGGGGGGGGGAGGGGGGGGTGGTGGGGGGGTGGGGGGGTGGGGTGGAGGGGGGAACGTGAGAGTAAAAGGTTTCGAAAGTCGATTGGAGTGTGGTGCCACACTTCTGCCACCATCAACCATCCACACTGGAGGGGAAGGGGGGAGCTGAAGGGGGGAGGAGTGGGGACGGGTGGTTGGAGTATGAGGTGGGTGAAGAGGGAGAGAGAGCGGGATTGCGGGGAGCAGGTAATGTGGGAGGTGCGAGAGGTGCTGCCTGAAGGTGCCATGGCTATGGTGCTGCTGCTTCAGTGGGATGGTGGAGGTGTAGATGGGAGGGTGATGACGGGCAGAGGACCTGAGATGGGAAGGCACAAGGTGAATGGCAACAAGGGGAGACAGATGAAGATGGTGTGATGGGGTGGACAGCTGAGCACGGCACAATGGAGTTGTGCGAATGAGATGGTGACAGGTGGAAGGCATGCGGGGAGGATGGGGAGGATGAGCGCGGCACTGAGGGAGCTGAATCTGGTGAGTGGAGGAGTTGGAGATGAGAAGGGAGAGATGAGGGAGAAAAAGGGGATGACAGGAAGGGAGTGGTAGGAAGGATACGAGATGAGAAGGTCAGAAAAGAGAAGAATATAGGAGGGGAGGGGAAGGGGACGGAGGGGAAGGGGATGGAGGGGAAGAAAGGGAGGAAGGGGGAGCGGAAGGGGGAAGAAGAAAAAGGTCGGGGGTGGGGGTTTGAAAGGATTTGTACGAAAGCAGGAGGGTGGTCAGCTCCTTGTGCCGCCTTACCCTCTTTGAGCGCTGTCAACCCATTTCTAACCGGGCTCGGTATGGATCGGGCCAAACGAAAAGGCTGAGTTGAGCAGGATGGCCTAGGTCAATCCGCATGCGATCTGCAGGTCTGACACCAACTTGGCGACGAACTAAACCAGATATGCAAGTTTGACACCCTAACCTGGGACGAACTGAGCTGAATATGCAGGGTTGACACCCTAAATGGGCTGCTGGATTAAGGAAGGAGAGGAGAGTTGAAATAAGGGGGAGTAGAGGGTACGGGGAGAGGGGGGATAGAAAGCAGTTAGCAAGAATAAAAGGAGCTGGATTGCAACAAATTCTTGCAAAGTCGCGCAAAAGTCAATCTCTTCTGTGGAGACACCCCGGTCCCCCCAACCCTTCCCACTTCCAGCTCGCCCTAGCAGCCCTAAATCCCTTGCAAGCGTTAAGTCACCACGACTTCCTCCACCCTCTCCCACTCCACGTCGCCCCCCTGCACATCCCACACCCTTCTCGATGCCCTCTGGTGCAACCCCAATCCCCCAACCATGCCAGATGCGGCGAGCACATACTTGAAACGTGAGTTTTACTCAACTTGACTTGGCCGAGTTGTTTTCCAAAAGAAAAAAACAAACTTGTTTGTAACTTGACTCGCATGCCCATGTATAACGCGGTTGGTGTGGGGAAGGCAGTGGGGGGAATGGGGGGGGAGAGGGCGCGGGAGTAAGGGACATCGGGTAGTGGCAGAGAGATGAAGGTATCACACCCAGGAAAGCAGTGCTTAATTTCATTCTATGAGGATTTCTTTGTGGTGCTTAAAGCGATTAAGCTCCCTAAAAGCCTCAATGCCGGCCAGCCCCATTCCGCCCTGCCGCAGCTGCCCCATCGTTTGAGAACCACGCTGCCCTGTTTCTGCAGCACACGCCGCTGCCGCTGCTGTCAAGGCTGCGCTGCCCCATCACCTCGCTGATGCTGTGACTGCAATCCACGCTGCTCCCCGTGTTTTTTGAGAATTCTCAAAAAACATGAAAGAAGGAGTGTTTTGAGACGTCTCAAAACACTCCTTCTTTCACGTGGAAAAACCATGCCGTGACTGCAATCCACGCTGCTCCCCACCATGCCACCGCCGCCGCCGCTGTGGGCACTGGCGGGGCGGTTCTGCCATACTACAAGCGCCGGGGGAAGCCCAGGGAGGAGGAGGCGGGTGCGGGCATAATCGTGCCTGTGAGGATGGCATCTGTGAGTGCTGCGTCAGCTGCCAGCAGCTGAGCCGTGCGCGCACCACCTCCATGCTCTTGCACCTCCCAAATCAACTGCCTCTGCTACCCGTGCTGCCGGTTCTTGTTGCTGGCCGCCGCACTACCTCCATGCTCGGGTGCCCCTGTCTCCCTGCCCCATCAACCCTCCTCCCACCTGTCGCGCCACTGTTGTGCCTGCGTGCATGTTCGTAGTGATCAAACTCCCGCTCATGCGCCCCCCCTATGTTCTGACCCAAGCACTCCCCCCCTCTCCGTGCTCCTGCCTGGTGAGACGAATGTGAGAAACAGAGGAGACAGTGGTGCTGAGGAGCCTACAAACACGGGGTTATGGATGGCATGGCGTGGGAGGCAGTCACAGCAGTGGCTCATGCGCAAAATATACCCAAAGGAGCGGGAAAGGGCGGCTCCTGAAGCACTGTGCTGGACACACCCATGCCACCATTTGCGCCACCACTGCCGCCCGCATGCGCGTTCCCCCCTGCTGCTGTTGAATCCCCCTTCCTTCCTCCCTTTCTTGCCCGCCCCCGCTTGCTACCCCCTCCCACACTTGCTGCGTCTCACTCCTCCATCTGCTTGCCCCGCCTTCGCCCTGCCGCTGCGCCCACCGCCCGTTTGCCCCTGGCGCTTGCGACACCCAGGCGAAGTGGTCCCAAGAAGCAGCACACGGCAGGCGCGGATGAAGGGCAAGGAAGGGGGAGGAGATGGGCTGTCGCATGCAATTTTTCCCTAATGCAAGCAAAAGAGTGACCCCGGTTCAAGTGAGTGAACTCAGTGCGACGGACCCCAGTACGACATACTTGAGTGCGACAGACCCCAGTACGACATACTTCAGTGCGACGGACCCCAGTACGACATACTTCAGTGCGACAGACCCCAGTACGACATACTTCAGTGCGACAGACCCCAGTACGACATACTTCAGTGCGACAGACCCCAGTACGACATACTTCAGTGCGACAGACCCCAGTACGACATACTCCAGTGCGACAAACGGCAGTGCGACATATTCAGTGCGACGGACGTCACGGATCCTGCGTGCTGCCTTGTGTGGAGCAACAGTGGCATCGCCATGCCGAAGTTGTTCCAATGAGCACCGCAGAATCAAGACGGAAAGGGTGATCACTAGGCAATTGATATGTGATTGGAGTAATCGCTGTGCTTCAAAGCGACGTCGCACTGTGAAGTGCAAAACAATATAGATACAAAATTTTTACAAAGCTTGAATATAAATATGGTGCCCTCAACGAACGCATTACCGCAAGTCAACACGTGCTCAGCAGGATTCGAACCTGCGCGAGCAGAGCCCAACAGATTTCTAGTCTGTCCCGATAACCACTCCGGCATGAGCACACGTTTCGATGAAAATAGAAGCAACTACCACAGTGCCCACACTCCCCTCCTAACCAACAGCCCTGCCCAATCTAGCCTCATCTGCTCGTCCTTCAAGACAAAAGCGACTTGCTGGTGAACCATCCTTAGACTACGTTCCTCCCACCACCCACCTCCTTCTCCCACTGCTCGACCCTGAGAAAGGACATGACCACGAGGCAAACAGCAGCCCCACCTAGCCTTGCCTCACCCGTTATCTGTTCGTGACCCACTATTGACTCACAACTATCAAACAGCCCAGCCCACTAACCCTCACGCACTCGAAACGCACCTCCTCCTTCCTC
Organism: Closterium sp. NIES-65; assembly: GCA_948144175.1. Classification (NCBI taxonomy): domain Eukaryota; kingdom Viridiplantae; phylum Streptophyta; class Zygnematophyceae; order Desmidiales; family Closteriaceae; genus Closterium; species Closterium sp. NIES-65. The sequence continues at coordinate 464,794 of CANXME010000927.1, forward strand.
TGCTCGTCACTCCTCAAACACCGCCACCAGGCACCCAGCAGCCCCGCCTAGCCTTGGCTCACCCATAATCTGCTCGCGACCCACATTGACTCACAAGTATCAAACAGCCCAGCTTGCTCGCACCCCCTCACTCACTCCGAATGTACCTCCTCCTTCCTCTGCTCGTCACTCCTCAAACACCACCACGAGGCACCCAGCAGCCCGGCCTCGCCCAGCTTCGCCTGCAGCCTCTCGCGCACCTCCGCCACGTCAGCAGCCTCTACCGTGCTGCTGTGGGGGCGAACAGTGCGGCCACGGCATAGGGAGGGGAGTCCATGGCACAAAAGTAGGTGTGGGATAAGCAGGTGCGGATTCAGTGCTGGGGGTTGGGTGGGCGGGAGGTGTGGGGGTAGAGAAGGGGAGAGGAAAGGACGAAAAGGGCAAACAGCACAAATGGGAAGACACTGACATTGAGAGAGAGAAGGGTTGGTATTATGACACGTGGATGGGGAGAAGGGTTGGTATTATGACATGTGGATGGGGAAAAGGGTTGGTAGTATGACATGTGGATGGGGAGAAGGGTTGGTATTATGACATGTGGATGGGGAGAAGGATTACGAGAGAGATGTGGACGGCAATGTCGTAGGAGCATCGAAGTTTTCATCCACCAGATGTGGATGTGGGACACAAGTCGGTCTGAGAGAGGCAGGTGCAGAGGTGGGGGGGGACGGGTGCAGGGGAAGTGAAGAGGGCTACGGCGGTGAAGGGAAGGTGCGTTACATCCCTGTCAAGAAGTGCACTCAGCAGCCCTCAAGTTCCTCATGAGAAATGACTTTTCGACTCAAAAGTCAAGTGCACTGTCCTCAAGTTGATTATGAGAAATGAGTTAATTCTTCAGAAATCCGTGCGGAGCTAGGGGGAAGAGATGTGGGAGACAGTGCGGTAGGGGTGTGAGTCGGTGAGTCCATGTAAGGAAAGAAGGCAGGGCGCTGAGGGGTACGATAGAGAAAGAGGGATAGAGGTCAAGGGAAGGGTTTTTGAGACGTCTTAGTAGGGGCGTTAGTCAGTGAGTCCATGTAAGGAATGAAGGCGGGGCGCTGAGGGGTACGATAGAGGAAGAGGGATAGAGGTCAAGGGAAGGGTTTTTGAGACGTCTTAGTAGGGGCGTTAGTCGGTGAGTCCATGTAAGGAAAGAAGGCGGGGCGCTGAGGGGTACGATAGAGAAAGAGGGATAGAGGTCAAGGGAAGGGTGAGTAATGCACACGTGTGGTAATGGCATATGTCAAAGGTCATAAGTCGGTGTGGGATGCTCAAACGCAAGGCTGAATGGATGGGAAAAGGGATGGGAGGATGCGAATGGGGGCTGGTTAGGAAGAGGGTATCGGGATTTGGGAGGGGACGGGAGGCAAAAGGAGCGGGGGTGGGGGAAATTAATGGACGGCAATTGCAACCTGGTCTGTCCATCAGCTTCCTCCACTAACTCTCACAGCCTTTCAGTAGCAAATCTTAGAAACAACTAGTCAACGTCCCCCCTCCCACCATCGACGGCGAGTGACTCGAGTCGAAATTGACTCGTGAGTGAGTCGAGATTGAGTCGAGTTTGACTCGTGAGTGAGTCGAGAGTGAGTCGAGAGTGAGTCGAGATTGAGTCGAGAGTGAGTCGAGATTGACTCGTCAGTGATTCCTACACTACACGCCCCTCTCCTTCGCATCTCAAGTGACTTACTCGAGAGTGGGTCGAGAGTGACTCTCACCTTGCCAATATCCAGCTTGCCAACCGCCCCTGGCCACTCAACCCTTTCCACCCATGGACAACACCCCACACATCCTCCATAATCCCCGCCCCACGCATCGTCTATAATCTCTGCCCACCCGACGCATCCACTTTGACCTCCGCTTTTCGGTCGACTCAAAAGCACACCCCACGCACCCGCTATGATCTCAGCCCACCCCAGCTGCATCCCCCACCATTCACCCCCCCTTCATTGCCCCTTCATCTGCCTGACTCTTTCCACTCGCAGTTGACCGCCTTGACCAGAGCTGACCGCCTTGACCAGAGCTGACCGCCTTGACCAGAGCTGACCGCCTTGACCAGAGCTGACCGCCTTGACCAGAGCTGACCGCCTTGACCAGAGCTGACCGCCTTGACCAGAGCTGACCGCCTTGACCAGAGCTGACCGCCTTGACCAGAGCTGACCGCCTTGACCAGAGCTGACCGCCTTGACCAGAGTTGACCGCCTTGACCAGAGCTGACCGCCTTGACCAGAGCTGACCTGCTTCACCACAGCTGACTCACTTCACCGCCACCACAGGTGCTGCTGCACACATGGCTCTGCCATGCTGCCTACTGTGTTTCGCACTAGAGACCTTCCAATCATGACAATGCAGCCATATCAACGCACTAAAGACCTTCCAACTAGGAGGGCCAATCATGACAATGCAGCCATATCAACGCACTAAAGACCTTCCAACTAGGAGGGCCAATCATGACAATGCAGCCATCCTGGTTCTGACGGTGCCCCTGACTCGCCATGCCTCCAGGGCGAAGCGGCTGCTGCAAGCAGCGCGCGCGGAGGTAGGGGGGAGGTGCAGAGAGTACAGGGGGGCAAAAATATGAGCAGGAGAGGAGGGCGATAGGGGCATGGAGGGGAAGATTGGGTGATGTGGGAGGGAGGGAGACGTGGTGCCGGATGGTGCGATGGCTATGGTGAGATGGTGGGGGAGCAAATGGGGAGGTGAAGGAGGGCAGAGGTGGAGGATGTGTTAGAGGGAGAGACAGTTGGCTCGTGCATGGGGTGATGTAGGAAGGGGCATAGCATGATGGGATGAAGGGCACGGCACGATTAGATGAATGGGGTGGCGGGGGGTGTTGGGCAAGGTTGTGGGGAGGAACATGTGGAATAAGGAAGGGAGGGCAGAGGGAGTCTAGGGAGATGCCAGGGAGGGAGCGGAAGAGAGGAATTGAAAGGAAAGGAAAGGAAAGGAAAAGGAAGGGACATGGGGGGACGACGAAAGACGATGAGAGCAGAGGAATGTGGCTGGTAAGAAGGAATGTGAGGGGAACGGGAGCGCGGAGAACGGAGCAGGTGTTGCGTTGGAAAAAGATTATCATGCAATGGCCAGCAGGAAAGAGGTTGCTCTCATTGAGAGTTGAACTCAAGACCTCCCGCTTACTAAACGGGTGCTCTAACCAACTGAGCTATGAGAGCTGTTGTACGAATTTTCTGTGAAGTGAAGTCGGGATACTAAGGCACACCGAGCTCAGTTTCAGCTGTTTTAATCTCTGAGGACTGTGCAAACCCCTCGAAGGAAGTATTAAGACAATTGTTGGGGCAATGGTAAGGGAGGAGGAAGGAGGGTTGAGAATTGGGTGGGAGAGAGGGATGTAAATGAAAGAAACTGGAGGGAAAAAGGGGTTGGCAGGAGGAGAGGGGTGTCGGGAGACGAGGCACACATTTTCTACGGTCTCGCTCTTCTCTCCCATGCCTACCTGCCTGCTGCCTCTACCCACTCGCCACTGACTGCCTCTATCCTTCACCGCCTCGACTGCAGCTGCTGCTGCGAGCCATGGCTCTGCCATGTTGCTCGACCAACTGTTATCTTCATCTATTGGCCGGCTCTTCACAAGTCACAGGGTGCTGTTGGTGCGGGGATGGAACGGTCAGAGGGAAGGGAAGAAGGTGGGGGCTTGATTTTCAGAGAGGATGGCGGAGGTGGAAGACAGCCAGGGATGGCATTCAGGCATTGCGGAACAACAAACTAGCAGTGCAGCGATCGATGAGAGGCAATGCTAGAATGAGACGCGGGGAAGCAGTGACACAGCCATGGCTCGCTATTCTGGTGGGGAAGCACTATTTTGTGGCGAAGTTCATTCTGCCTAGTCAGCAAAATAGTGCAAAACCACAATACTGGGCGCGAGTAGGCGAAAGCACGAATTGAGACAACTGTGATCAGTAACAATATGGATGGAAGGTGAGGAATGGGGTGGGAGAGTGATTCAGATTTCTCTGGCTACTCTGCTTCTCTCACCACCGCATTGGGTCAGCTGAAAAGCAATCCACAATCTCATATCCATGCTTCGACTGCCTCAAAACAGCCCTCCCTCGCATGGGTCAGCCTCGCATGGGTCAGCCTTGCATTGGCTCTCGCGCTGCCGTTGCTCCATTATCGCGATCTAATGAAACTCACAAAACGAACTTTCCACAATACATGAACACCACAACGTGCTGATTCTTGCCCTCGCACGCCCGCAATGCCTCCGCCTCTCTTGGGCATCCTCTGCTATCACACACGCCAGCACCTGCCACCACCACCTTTCCTTCTTTTCCACCTCCCTCTGACTTACCTCCTCGTCTCTCTTGCTCCTCTTCCCCTCCTCCACCTCCCACCGCTTCCCCCTCTCCTCTTGTCCCCCTTGCCGCTTCCTGCCCAAGTGCTTACTCCTCGCATCAACCCTCGTCTCCCTATTTAGCCCCCCCTTCTAGAAGCAACTTGACAATTGCGGCTCTTTAAATCCGTATCTCTGCTCTCCTGATCTCAGGTCAGGTGCTGTTAGGGTGGGAAGCGAAAGGAAGTGGGGGAGGGAAAGCGGGAGACGGGGGAGAGGGCTGAGAGGCTGTGAGCTGAGATGCCGTCAGCTGAGAGGCCGTCAGCTGAGAGGCCGTCAGCTGAGCGGCCGTCAGCTGAGCGGCCGTCAGCTGAGCGGCCGTCAGCTGAGAGGCCGTCAGCTGGGAGCCACAAAAGGAGCTATGATGCGTGCATCCTCTCACGAAAAAAGCGGCGATAAGAGCCAGCGCTGCAAAATGGCACCCATGGGCAAGCTAGTATGCTCAGATTCACTCGGCTGCATAGCGCCAAAAACGCCATGCCGACTGCTAAAATCTGGCGCGGATAGGCGGCGATGGGCGCATTCCGACTGCTGCCACTGCTCGGTGCGTTCACCCGCGGCGAGTGCGGCGAGTGCTGAAATTCTTAATGCTGAAAAATGTCATTTTTCTTGAGTTGCGGGCGCACACGAAAACAACGGCACGCTGAGATTTGCTTCGCCATACGCTCTTCGCCGCCTTGTTCTAAGCCACACGACATGGATACATCGCACTCAAACCCTTGTAGTTATGAGTAAGTCGATGCGGAGTTTCTTAAACAGAGATCGTAACACACGCGCGATTTAATAGTCTGTTTGCTCTAAGTGCGATCAATTAGGTTGCTCAACGGAATATGCGACACGGAAAAGATGGTTGGAAGGAATGTGAAAGTGCTGAGGGCCCGTCTAGAACACGAATTGGCGAACTTTGCTAAGTTCTGGTTGTAAGGACAGTTTTGTACAGCTCTTTTGTGTCCTGAATGCTGACGAGTAGAAGGTGAAACTCGGAAAATATATATTCTTTTGTTCAATGTAACATCATGTTACCAAATATACTTCAAACCCAGCGTGGAATGAACACGTCTTTCCTTGTCAAATACTTACAACACAAGCAACAATCATATGAGTCTTTAAACGCAATGTCACGACTCAGCCTACAGCGAGAGCCCTGAGTCACAAGTTTGTGATGATCCAACGGTCGTGATCTCAAATCAGCGACCTGCAGCCAAGTTTCTAAGAATAACTACATCGCGTACTGTGAAATTTCAATTACCTCGACCTCACACTTTTTGGAATGAAGGCATAGCGGCGGAGGCATGGGCGCAAAGGAGGAGGAGGGCGGACGATTTGTTCCGCCCGCTGAGCGAGAGGTGCGCGGGGGAAGCGTGTGAGCGAGAAAGATGGAGGGAGAGGGGCCGCGAAAAATGAGCGGAAGAAAGCGAACGGGAGCAGCAGCGGGGACCAGAGCGAGCAGCCGAGCGGCGCGCGTGAGAGGTGCGGCAGGCGCGCGGGGCAAGAGCGCGAGCGCCGCTGCTGTGCTGAGTGTGCCAGCGAATGAGAAGCTTGCACACTCCCTCACCCCTTGCGTGCCCACGCCGCTCGCCTCCTCCTCACTCCCATGCGCCGCCAGTCCCGTGCGCCGCCACTCCCATGCGCCCCCACTCCCGTGCGCCGCCACTCCTATGCGCCCCCACTCCCGTGCGCCGCCACTCCCATGCGCCCCCACTCCCGTGCGCCGCCACTCCCATGCGCCCCCACTCCCGTGCGCCGCCACTCCCATGCGCCGCCACTCCCGTGCGCCGCCACTCCAGTGCGCCGTCACTCCAGTGCGCCGCCACTCCCGTGCGCCGCCACTCCAGTGCGCCGTCACTCCCATGCGCCGCCACTCCAGTGCGCCGCCACTCCAGTGCGCCGTCACTCCCGTGCTTCCTGCCCCTCAGAACAGTCCGCAGTCGTCTCCGCTCCTCGCTATCCCTTCTCCCCTCTTTTCCTGCGTCGAACCCATAACCCCTGCACTCTCCATCTCCTCTACCCCCCTTCCCAGCCTCCCTTCCCCTCCCCGACTCTCAGACGTGCTGACTGCCATCGGCTCCGCTCCTCCCGCTCCTCGCTAACCCCTCTCCCCACCCTTCCTGCATCATGCCTGTAACCGCTGCTTTCCCCTCCCTTCCTCTCCCCGAGTTTTGAGGCGCCTCAAAAGCTTTCCCCTTCCCCTCCCTGAGTCTCAGACATGCTGACTGCCATCAAGCTCCTCTCTTCCCCCCATCCCCCTCTCTCCTCCCCCCATCCCCCCCTCTCTTCCCCTCCTCCCCCCCTCTCTTCCTCTCATCTCCCTCTCCCTTCCCTCCTTCCCCCCGCCCAACCCTGTCTGTCGCGCCCCTCTGGCAGGCGTGGGTGCCCCCCTTGGCGGCGCAGCAGTGGGGGCAGACGACCACCGCTGGCATCGTTGCCGGCATGATGCTGGGGGCCAGCCGCGAGGCCGCTCGCACCCAGGTGAGGTGAGGCGAGGCGCACCCAGGTGAGGCGCACCCAGGTGAGGCGAGGCGCACCCAGGTGAGGCGCACTCCACGTGCTGATTGCACATAAGCCGCACTGCTCGTCGCACCCAGGTGAGCCGCGTGCTACCTGACACGCCTGGCCCAGGCTGGGATCTAGCAGCTAGGGCACTTCTGAAGTGGGTCGAGAGGTGGACACAGTTGGTGCTTGGGTTATTGGAGTGCAGAGCTGAGGTTAAATGCGGTTCTGTGGGGTAACAAGCAGGCGGGCTGAGTAAGGTGGGGTGGGAGTGGCAGGCATGCATGTCGGCTCATTGGGCGCCCAAAAGCGAGTTTGTGGTTGCTTGCAGGGCAACCTTTGGTCGTCACGCTTCTTTCTCTCTTTCCAACCCCCATTGTCTGATAGGGCGACAGCTGAGAGGGGCGGCAGCTGGATCGGTGCTCCTGTGGTTTTCATGTGACACTCCTTCCCTTCACTCTTCCTTCCCAATGCCCTCCAGGCCTCCTCTCCGTTTTCAATGGACCACAGTCACCATCAGCAGCACACACCACCACCCTCCACCGCAGCAGCAGCCCCCCCCGCCCACCCTAACTTCCCTCCGCACGCCTCCCCCTCGTCGCGCTACGCAGCGGCTCGCCTGGCGGCGGAGCGGCGGCTGGTGAGGGTGGTGAGGGCGTCGGTGGCGGGCGGCGGGGCACAGCTGGGCGCGCTGGCAGGCTGTTTCTGTGACTTTCATGTGACTCTGCCTCCCTTCACCTCTCCGTCCCATTCCCATTACCCTCCAGGCCTCCTCTCCGTTTTCGATGCACAACAGCCACCATCAGCAGCAAACAGCAGCACCCCCCTCCACCACAGCCGCCCCATCTCACTCCTCCCACTCGGCGCGCTATGCTACAGCTCGCCTGGCAGCGGAGCGGCGGCTGGTGAGGGTGGTGAGGGCGTCGGTGGCGGGCGGCGCACAGCTGGGCGCGCTGGCAGGCGTCTTCTCCGCCTCGCAGCTGGGCCTCCGCGCACTCATGCTGGAGTGGAGAGAAGAGGGCGTGGCACAGAGGAGGCGCACACAGGAGGGCGGTGGCAGCAGTAGCAGTAGCAGTAGCAGTGGCAGAAGTGGGGAAGAGGGGGTTGGGGGCAGCAGCAGGGGGTGGCAGGGGGAGGAATTGTGTGAGCCTGACGTGGCCAGCTCTGTTGGCGCTGGTGCCGTGACAGCTGGGCTTGTGGGATTGGTTGGTGAGTCAATGAAGATAGTTCTCCCTGCCTTGTTGCTTCACACCCCCCCACCCCCACTCCCATCACATCCCCACCCACACTCACTGACATTGTCAGCCTCACTATATCTCACTAGATCTCACTATATCTCACTATATCTCACCATCCTTTATAAGGGCTTGGCTTGGATCGGGATGACGTGTAAAGCATGGGAGCCGAAGCGTCAGCAGTGGATGCGAGAAAGGCTGGTAGAGTGAAGGGAGGTGGCAGCAACCTTGGATCAGTAAAGGGTTGAATCAGTCCTTCCGTGGCGTCGGCAGTGGTGCGTGGGAGCAGAGGAGGGTGAGTGGCAGTGGTGCGTGGGAGCAGAGGAGGGTGAGTGGCAGTGGTGCGTGGGAGCAGAGGAGGGTGAGTGGCAGTGGTGCGTGGGAGCAGAGGAGGGTGAGTGGCAGTGGTGCGTGGGAGCAGAGGAGGGTGAGTGGCAGTGGTGCGTGGGAGCAGAGGAGGGTGAGTGGCAGTGGTGCGTGGGAGCAGAGGAGGGTGAGTGGCAGTGGTGCGTGGGAGCAGAGGAGGGTGAGTGGCAGTGGTGCGTGGGAGCAGAGGAGGGTGAGTGGCAGTGGTGCGTGGGAGCAGAGGAGGGTGAGCGGCAGTGGTGCGTGGGAGCAGAGGAGGGTGAGCGGCAGTGGTGCGTGGGAGCAGAGGAGGGTGAGCGGCAGTGGTGCGTGGGAGCAGAGGAGGGTGAGTGGCAGTGGTGCGTGGGAGCAGAGGAGGGTGAGCGGCAGTGGTGCGTGGGAGCAGAGGAGGGTGAGCGGCAGTGGTGCGTGGGAGCAGAGGAGGGTGAGTGGCAGTGGTGCGTGGGAGCAGAGGAGGGTGAGTGGCAGTGGTGCGTGGGAGCAGAGGAGGGTGAGCGGCAGTGGTGCGTACGAATGTGATACGATTCTCTACCTGAGGGTATTTTCCAACTTAGCTATGGAGGCCATCAGCAGAGCAGGTGTGGCTGAAGTGGTGGGTGTGGCCATTACCACATGGATGGTACCATCCATGTTCTGCCACCACGTGGGTGTGGAGGCCATCAGCACAGCAGGTGTGGCTGAAGTGGTGGGTTGTACCATCCATGTGGTGCCACCACGTGGGTGTGGGTAGACAAGCCAGCAGCTGTTGGCAGTGCTGGATCCATTTCTCTGCGGTCCGGCACTGCCAATCCAACAGCTGCTGGCTCAGGTGGCTCCAGGCATGAGTCTGTCTGGGTTGGAGGCAGCGCTTGAGTGGTGGGGAGAGGCGAGATTGTCAGCAGGTAGCAGAGAGGAGGACTGTGTTGTTGGGATGGGAGCAAAGGTGGCAGACGTGAGGAATGAGGTATGGCGTGCAGCGAGGGTGGCGGGCTGGCACCGGGGTGCAACGGCGTGTGAATGAAACGAGGCCGAAGGAAAACTCAGATGGTTGTGAGTCGTGAACACAGAGGGTTGAAGAAGAGTGGACGAATTTAAATCACAAGGAGATGAATCTTTCTGTCTGTCATAATGTGAGGAAGATGTTATAAGGAGAGGAACGGGAGGCAGCAAGAAGTGGGTTGGATCAGTCCGACCTCGAAGGCGGCCACAGGAGTCCCACCAAATTGACTTTTGAGTTGACTCAAAAGTCAGACCGACCTAGAAGGGAGTCACAGGAGTCCCACCAACCAACATGCTGCTGTGATCTTGCTCAAATGACGTTGGAACACACTTGCACCAACTTTGCACTTTAAATTGCACGATCTCCACACTTGCTGGCTCCTGCTGGCTTTCTCTTCCTACCGCCGCTCACTTATCTTGTACTGCTGTACTTCGTAATGTGAAGCTTTCCTCAATTCCCACCACCCTCACCTCCCATCACATCCTCCCTGCCTCTCCCCCCCAGCCACCCGTGCCTCGCCGGCCCATCGCCTCAAGGCGGGTGCTCTCCACACCGTGGCCGGTGCTGCCCTCGCATTCCCCCTGGGTGAGTCGCACCTCTTGAGGTGGTTTCTTAGGCGCCTCAACAGCATTGAGGTAATTTTTGAGGTGGTTTTTGAGGCGCATCAAAAAGCCGCCTCGCCGGCCCATCGCCTCAAGGCGGCAGCTCTGCACACCGTGGCTGGTGCCACACCATGGCTGGTGCTGCCCTTGCCCTCCCACTGGGTGAGCGGCACACACCACTTGAGGTGGTATTTGAGGCGCCTCAACAGCATTGCGATGGTATTTAAGGCGCCTCGAAAACCTCCTCATGTGCCATCGCCTCAAGGGGGCTGCCCTCCCACTGGGCGAGCCGCACCACTCGCACTCACTAGGGGCGTTCTGCCATGCCGCCATGCCCACTCGCACTCACTAGGGGCGTTCCGCCGTGCTGCCATGCCCACTCGCACTCACTAGGGGCGTTCTGCCATGCCGCCATGCCCACTCGCACTCACTAGGGGCGTTCTGCCATGCCGCCATGCCCACTCGCACTCACTAGGGGCGTTCCGCCGTGCTGCCATGCCAACTCGCACTCATTAGGGGCGTTCCGCCTTGCTGCCATGCCCACTCGCACTCACTAGGGGCGTTCCGCCGTGCTGCCATGCCCACTCGCACTCACTAGGGGCGTTCCGCCGTGCTGCCATGCCAACTCGCACTCACTAGGGGCGTTCTGCCATGCCGCCATGCCCACTCGCACTCACTAGGGGCGTTCTGCCATGCCGCCATGCCCACTCGCACTCACTAGGGGCGTTCCGCCGTGCTGCCATGCCAACTCGCACTCATTAGGGGCGTTCCGCCTTGCTGCCATGCCCACTCGCACTCACTGGGGCTCTATGCTGCTCCCTCTATGTGCTGCTCCCTCTCTGTGCTGCTCCCTCTCTGTGCTGCTCCCTCTCTGTGCTGCTCCCTCTCTGTGCATGCCACCTGTTGCCACCCTCCGTCAAGCCTTGTGCACTGCCTTTGCCTGAGCCACACCAGTGCAGCTTTTTCTCGACCCGATTTATACACCAGCTTGTACCTTGCCAAAGCTGCTGTCACATGCCAAAGCTGCTGTCACATGCCAAAGCTGCTGTCACATGCCAAAGCTGCTGTCACATGCCAAAGCTGCTCCCATGTGCCAAACCTGCTCTCACATGCCAAACCTGCTCTTACATGCCAAACCTGCTCTCACATGCCAGACCTGCCCTCACATGCCAAACCTGCTCTCACATGCCAAACCTGCTCTCACATGCCAAACCTGCTCTCACATGCCAAACCTGCTCTCACATGCCAAACCTGCTCTCACATGCCAAACCTGCTCTCACATGCCAAACCTGCTCTCACATGCCAAACCTGCTCTCACATGCCAAACCTGCTCTCACATGCCAAACCTGCTCTAGCGTGTGCTCGCTCTCGCCTGCTCTCACTTGTCTGTGTGCAATTCACATGCTCGCTCTTGCTTCGCTGCAATGCAATTGTCCTTTTTCTTCTTGTCTCCCCTTCCCGTCACCTCCCACTCCCCAACCCACTCCCTCTAACCCCTCTCTCTCTCTCTGTGCCCCACCGGCAGCCCTCCTGCACTCAGCGCTCTACTCCTTGCTGCCCCAGCACCACAGCACAGCAGCACAGCACACGACTTCTGAGACATCTCAACAACCCACTCCCCCTGCCCCCTCTCTCTCTCTCTGTGCCCCGCCTGCAGCCCTCCTGCACTCAGCGCTCTACTCCTTGCTGCCCCAGCAGCACAGCACAGCAGCAGCACACGGCAGCAGTGGAGAGGGAGAGGGCGCTCAGGGGATTCCTCAGGAGAGATCTCAGGTGGACTCTCAGGTGGGCAGTGGCAGTAGCAGCAGTCCTCTCAGTGGCGGCGGCAGCGGCGGCGGTGTGGCGGGAGCCATTGAGCGCATGGAGGAACGATTCATGGGGTCTTTTGGGCACCTGGGGGGCAACCACGGAGGAGGGCGAGGAGGCGGGGTTGTGGGTAGAGAGGGTGTGGGCGGAGGAGAGGCGAGAGGGGAAGCTTCGGAGGGTGAGGCGGGAGGGCAGGAGTCATGCACGGTAGTGGCAGGGGAGAGCATGGGGAGCAGATGAGGGCACGGGGAGCAGTGGGGAGCAGTGGTGATCAGCAAATCTAATTACAAGTCTGAATGGTGTTTGAAGTCATGTGAAGCAGCAGCAGCAGCAGCGGTGGCGTGGCGGGTGCCATTGAGCGAATGGAAGAGCGATTCATGGGGTCGTTTGGTCAGATTGGGAGCAACCGCGGAGGAGGGAAGGAAGGCAAAGGGGGGGTGCCCAGGGAGGGTGAGAAGGACGGAGATGGAGAGATGAGACAGGAAAATCTAGACGGGGTGACAGGTGAAGCGGCAGAATCTACTCGAGGAAGAAGCGGCCGGCAGGTGATGTGTAGGGAGCAGCGGCGAGGGATGGAAACGAGTATACAGGTTTGAATAAATATGATTATGTGTTTTTAGATTATTGTATTCCACCAGGTATAGGCCCCTCCACTTTGGAGAAACAATGCAGTGTTACCTTTTTTGCTATCATGCAAAACATACCTGCACGGAAACAAGCCCTGGCTAGCCAATTTGTGGCCGAAGTGATCAATCATGCGATCCTATGATGACCTTTCTGAAAATTGCACATCAAACACTTTCTTAAAAGTGTATATCCATTTTGCAGATGCTACGGAGGCTGCTATTCTGGGATGGGTACCATATTCTAATGTTCATAGATCACTGATCTTCATACATCCAGTATTTTTTTTTATGATACCCGATTTATCAATTTAGTATCACATCAGCGATGGATATTTTCTTTTCCCACTTTCAATGCCAACAAACAAACCTCTTCCTCGCCACATAATGGCAGGTTGCTTTCACCACATAATACGTCATAAGATATTAGCCAATACTCAGTTCGCCAACGATTCGCTTTAGCGAGATGGCAATTATCCTCGTTGCCCGAGACAACTGGTGCTCCTGAACTGCTGTTGCTGCACGCCTGCGTCTCCCAACATAATCGTTCTGCAATCCTAGGTTCTGCAAATCGTCCTGTCCAAATTCGTGCTGCTTGCTAGCCCAGAGAGCGGCGCAGAACCGACCAGGGGCCACATGAGTGGGGCTGTCAGCTGAACGTTCGACTTGCTGCTGTGATTACCTCCTCCCTAGTGCACGCACCACGTAACTATGCACCCCTCACCCGTTTGGAGCGCGTAGCTGGGGAGCTCGACTGATGAGGGCCGCAGTGGTCGCGCGCAGCACGGCCCATGTCGTTCCTGTCACGGAAGTCGCGCCCATCACTCCCAGCCTTTACCGCGCTCAATCGCCGCGTCGAGGGTGTAGCGCGGTTGTTCGTTTCTCCCGCGCAACAGCGAGCCGCCGTTGTCACTCCCACGGAACTCGCACCGATCACTCTCTCTCATCCTCACCCGCGTTCAATCGCCGTGTCGAGGGTGTAGCGCGGTTGTTCGTTTCTCCCACACTACAGCGACTTTTGAGGTATGCTCTCCCTTGTATTGTGTTGTGCCTCAAAAACCCAGCACCACCTTGTCTGACGTGCGCAGCGCCGCAACGCGCTTGTTCCGCAACTAGGCGAGTTGGCGCAACCTAGTCTTCGCCTTGCTGAGATTCTTCCCCGTAACCGCAGATCCGAACGCCGTTGAAGGGAGCGTGCCCGAATCAAGCGATGCGGGGTGCCTCGTCTCGCACTCGTCGCCGCCTTTTCGCCTCGCTCACCCTCTTCGTGCCGATTATTCTCGTGCTCGCCACGTGTTCGCGCCTTTCCCTGCCACGTGTACACTTCTCGCTGCGCCTGGAATGGGCCAAAGGCCGCCCGTATCACGACGTTAGCACCAGCCCCCCTGGGAGCGACCTTGCGGTGCCAGGCGCGAGTCAACGGAGTCAACGGAGGGCCCTCGCTGTGAATCCGTCCGCCGCACCGCCGCCGCCGCCGCCGCCTCCCGTGTGCGAATGTCCCGCGTGCCCTGCCGGCGACAGTGGCCGCAGTGTTAGTGGGCCGGGCGGCGATGCGAGAAGCGGCGGTGGAGAGGGGACCGGTGCTGGAGGGGGAGGCGATGGTGGAGCGGAGGGGGGAGGCGAGGCGGCGTGGGGCGTTCCGAGTGCACCCGACGAGCATCAGCTTGTTTGCTGTCGTCAGCACTTACCGCACTGGCCAGGACAGGTGAGGCAAGGCACACAACAGGTGGACGACAGGTGAGGCAAGGCACACAACAGGTGGACGTAGGGATGAGCAAGGTGGCGAACACCTGTTCGGTTCGCCTCGAACAACAGGTTTTGTTTTTCAGCTTAAATCGTTCGCCCGAACGTGTTCGAGGTTCGCCCGAATACGTTCGTGTTCGTGGCGCTGCTGCAGAACGCCCCGTGGCGAACACGAACATGTTCGAGGTTCGCCCGAACACTCCTCCACAGACGAACAGCGAACACCTGTTTTTGCCTAAACTGTCCCCGAACCGAACAGTGTTCGGTTCGGCAAAAGAGGGTGTTCGAGAAGGGGAGAACACGAACATGTTCGTGTTCGCCCTTTGCTCATCCCTAGGTGGACGGCAGGTGAGGCAAGGCGCTGCTGTGTGTGGGACGACAGGTGAAGCGCGCTGAGCCAAGCCGGAAGGTACCAAAAGCTCGTCGCCTTGCGTGGCGCCATGCAGACGAGTCGAGCATATCTTTTTTTTTCTTAGAGTAGTTCTCAGAAAAACGAATTTAGCCATGCAGACGAGTCAAGCATCTCTCAAGCACCCTTCAACCCTCCGCGCTCGCACGGCGCGTCGCGCCGTCTGTACGCCACTTCAAAGTTCCTCACCGCTCTCCTCCCTGACCACCTTCACCATCTCCTCAGCTATCCCACTAAGAGCCACAAATTTCCATTCAACCCATGTTACCCATTAGTTCTGGATTACCGAACGTTCCAAGGTGCCCTCCCTCCCACCCTCCCACCCCATCCCATCCATATTCCTGTCAAGCGTTCCACGTTCCTCTCAATGCCCTCCCATCCCATCCGGGCAGCTTCATGGTGGTGGGGTGGGTGAGTCGCCTCGCCGCTGGGCGGTCAGGTGCACTTCGAGCCATTCAAACCATCTTCACCGTTACTTGGATAATCAAAGCCTCCACGTTCCTCGCCCTCCCCTCCCTCCCATGCGTGCTGTTGCTGGGCAGCTTCATGGTGGTGGGGTGGGTGAGTCGCTGCTGGGCGCTCAGGTGCACTTCATACCAATCTGACCCGTTACGTTGAATAACCAAATGTTTTGTTCCATGTTGGCCTCCCTCCCCTCCCCTGCCTGCCTGCCTCAGCTTCATGGTGGTGGGAGAGTCGCTGCTGGGCGCTCATCTGCACTTTGCGGGCGCACTGGTGGACGAGTGCATGTGGCAGGGCGAGGGGGAGGGGGACGGGGGAGGGAAGGAGCCCACGGTCGTTACTCCAGCACAGACCTTGCATGTGAGTGGCACGCGCGTGGCATGACCAAGCATGTGAGTGGCATGTGAGTCGCTGCTGGGCGCTCAGCTGCACTTTGCTGGTTCGCTGGTGGACGAGGGCGTATGGCAGGGGTGGGGGAGGAGGGGGGGGGGGGGGAGAGCACGGGGGAAGAAGGGACCTCCAGTTGTTGCTCCTGCAGAGACCTTGCATGTTAAGTGCCAGGGGCAGGCATGTGAGTAACACGGGATGTGGTTGGCACGGCACGTGAGTCGCTACTGGGCGCACAACTGCACTTGGCTGGCGCACTGGTGGACGAGTGTTTGTGGCAGGGCGAGGGGGCGGAGCAAGGGGGAGAAAAGGAGCCTCCGGTCGTTGCTCCAGCAGAGACCTTACATGTGAGTGGCATGGGTAGTGATGTGAGTGGCACGTGAGTCGCTACTGGGCGCACAACTGCACTTGGCTGGCGCACTGGTGGACGAGTGTTTGTGGCAGGGCCAGGGGAAGGGGCAAGGGGGAGACATGGGACCTTTTAGACCTTGTATGTGAGTGGCATGGGTGGCCAAGACAAGGAGGGAGGGTGATAAGTGTGTGTCGCAGACAAAAAGGTTTGTTTCTAGCAGAAAATCAGCAGACTGATTTAAGAGGTGCGACAGACCTGGTAGCAGAAGGGATGATTTGCAACATTCACGGCTAGTGGAGTGGTGTTTCTTTTGGACCATGCAACTTTTGAGTCCACTCAAAAGTCACCTCAATATTCACGGCTAGTGGAGTGGTGTTTCTTTTGGACCATGCGACTTTTGAGTCGACTCAAAAGTCACCTCAATATTCACGGCTAGTGGAGTGGTGTTTCTTTTGGACCATGCGACTTTTAAGTCGACTCAAAGGTCACCTCAATATTCACGGCTAGTGGAGTGGTGTTTCTTTTGGACCATGCGACTTTTGAGTCGACTCAAAGGTCACCTCAATATTCACGGCTAGTGGAGTGGTGTTTCTTTTGGACCATGCGACTTTTGAGTCGACTCAAAAGTCACCTCAATATTCACGGCTAGTGGAGTGGTGTTTCTTTTGGACCATGCGACTTTTGAGTCGACTCAAAGGTCACCTCAATATTCACGGCTAGTGGAGTGGTGTTTCTTTTGGACCATGCGACTTTTAAGTCGACTCAAAGGTCACCTCAATATTCACGGCTAGTGGAGTGGTGTTTTTTTTTGGACCATGCGACTTTTGAGTCGACTCATAGGTCACCTCAATATTCACGGCTAGTGGAGTGGTGTTTCTTTTGGACCATGCGACGTTTAAGTCGACTCAAAGGTCACCTCAATATTCACGGCTAGTGGAGTGGTGTTTCTTTTGGACCATGCGACTTTTGAGTCAACTCATAAGTCACCTCAATATTCACGGCTAGTGGAGTGGTGTTTCTTTTGGACCATGCGACTTTTGAGTCGACTCAAAGGTCACCTCAATATTCACGGCTAGTGGAGTGGTGTTTCTTTTGGACCATGCGACTTTTAATTCGACTCAAAGGTCACCTCAATATTCACGGCTAGTGGAGTGGTGTTTCTTTTGGACCATGCGACTTTTGAGTCGCCTCAAAAGTCACCTCAATATTCACGGCTAGTGGAGTGGTGTTTCTTTTGGACCATGCGACTTTTGAGTCGACTCAAAAGTCACCTCAATATTCACGGCTAGTTGAGTGGTGTTTCTTTTGGACCGTGCGACTTTTGAGTCGACTCAAAGGTCACCTCAATATTCACGGCTAGTGGAGTGGTGTTTCTTTTGGACCATGCGACTTTTGAGTCGACTCAAAGGTCACCTCAATATTCACGGCTAGTGGAGTGGTGTTTCTTTTGGACCATGCGACTTTTGAGTCGACTCAAAGGTCACCTCAATATTCACGGCTAGTGGAGTGGTGTTTCTTTTGGACCATGCGACTTTTAAGTCGACTCAAAGGTCACCTCAATATTCACGGCTAGTGGAGTGGTGTTTCTTTTGGACCATGCGACTTTTGAGTCAACTCATAAGTCACCTCAATATTCACGGCTAGTGGAGTGGTGTTTCTTTTGGACCATGCGACTTTTGAGTCGACTCAAAAGTCACCTCAATATTCACGGCTAGTGGAGTGGTGTTTCTTTTGGACCATGCATAGAAACAGCCTGCCTCCAAAAAACAGCCTGCCTCCGAAAAACAGCCTGCCTCCGAAAAACAGCCTGCCTCCAAAAAACAGCCTGCCTCCAAAAAACAGCCTGCCTCCAAAAAACAGCCTGCCTCCAAAAAACAGCCTGCCTCCAAAAAGCAGCCTGCCTCCAAAAAACAGCCTGCCTCCAAAAAACAGCCTGCCTCCAAAAAACAGCCTGCCTCCAAAAAACAGCCTGCCGTGAAGAAAAATCAGAGGAAGGCTGGTGTTTGGTTCATTGGCCCTTTTTGTTTGTTGGATCGTTGTGTGGGTTGTTTTACGATAACGGTTTGCAGGTGAATCATTCGGCACTTGGCAGTTCAATTGAATACTCAACATCTCCCGTGAATGGCTCATGCACAATTGGGGAAGGTAGACCTCATCTTATGCGTTCAAAAGGAAACCACCTGTTGTGTTGGATGGCATCACTGATGGTGAGTGCAATTCAATTTAGACATGGGCAACAGGTCGGGCCGGGTCGACCCGTACCCGTTTTGAGTGACCTGTGATGGGTACGGGTACAGGTCGGGTCGACCCGCGGGTCGCTATCCTGGCTATTCTAGTGACCCGTCCCGTCTATACATGCACGGGTCGATTGTGACCCGTGGCGGGTCGGGTCAACCCGTAAACGGGACGGGTATCAGTGACCCATTTAGGCCTTAGGGTTTTTTTCGAGCATACATGGTTTTTTTTCTGATGTGT
Organism: Closterium sp. NIES-65; assembly: GCA_948144175.1. Classification (NCBI taxonomy): domain Eukaryota; kingdom Viridiplantae; phylum Streptophyta; class Zygnematophyceae; order Desmidiales; family Closteriaceae; genus Closterium; species Closterium sp. NIES-65. Next base: position 483,089 of record CANXME010000927.1, read on the forward strand.
ACATGCAAAATATAGTGTTGAACTGAAATTTTGCATGAATGATTAAGTATGCATAACTTTCGTTGGCTTTCAGTTAAGTTTCTTCGTCAAGGAATCTGCAGTAGTTGTAAGGCTTAGGTCTAAGACAAGATCTGGTTAGTCGCAACCAGATCTGAAGTTGGAGGTTCGAAATGTCGACCCGCAATGACCTAAAACTTGGAATGACATTTGCGGGTCCCGTTCCACCCGCAAACGGGTCGGGTCCCGCAAATGTCATTCCAAGTTTTTCCGTCGGGTCCCAACCCGTTTTTCCTAGTAACGACCCGTATATGGAACAGGCCGTTCTCCCCCTACGGGTCGCACGGGTCGGCCCGTCCCGTTCGAATGGGGTTAAAACGGGTCACGGGTCGACCCGACCCGTCCCGGACAGGTCGACCCGTACCCGCGGGTCGGCATGTCTTGGCAATCCGACCCGTCCTGCCAAAAAATGCGGGACGGGACGGGTCGACCCGACCCGTCGGGTATTATGCCCATGTCGAGCCTGAGCTCTGCTTCCCCATGCGTCTCATTCCAGCGCTACCTCTCATCTCTGCACTGCTGGTTTGTTGTCCTGCGATGTCATCATCGGCTGACTTCCACCTCCGCACTTTGAAGCGCCTCAAAACTCTAGTTTTTTTGGAAGGCGCCTCAAAACTAGTTTGCTATCATGGAATGCCATCATCGGCTGTCTTCCACCTCCGCACTTTGAAGCGCCTCAAAACTCTAGTTTTTTTGGAAGGCGCCTCAAAACTAGTTTGCTATCATGGAATGCCATCATCGGCTGTCTTCCACCTCCGCACTTTGAAGCGCCTCAAAACTCTAGTTTTTTTGGAAGGCGCCTCAAAACTAGTTTGCTATCATGGAATGCCATCATCGGCTGTCTTCCACCTCCGCACTTTGAAGCGCCTCAAAACTCTAGTTTTTTTGGAAGGCGCCTCAAAACTAGTTTGCTATCATGGAATGCCATCATCGGCTGTCTTCCACCTCCGCCTTAAGAGGCGCCTCAAAAGTCGCCTCGAAACTCTTTTTTTTTGGGGAGGCGCCTCGAAACAAGTTTGCTGTCCTGCAATGCCATCATCGGCTGTCTTCTACCTCCGCCCTTCTCTAAGCAGTAAGCCCCGCCCCGGACCTTCTTCCTTCCCCTCTGACCTTTCCCTTTCCACACCAACAGCACCCTGCTTGGTATCGTGCATGCAGAACCAGCAGCACCCTGCTTGGTATTGTGCATGCAGAACCAGCAGCACCCTGCTTGGTATTGTGCATGCAGAACCAGCAGCACCCTGCTCGGTCTAAAACATACAGCAGGACAGCATGGTAGAGCCATGGCTTGTGGCAGCAGCTGCAGTCGAGGCGGTGAAGGATAGAGGCAGTCAGGCAAGTTGGCACGGGATGGGAGAGAAGAGCGAGGCCGTGTCTTCCATTTACATCCCTCTCTCCCACCCAACTCCCACCCTCGGCCCCCCACCCTTCCTTCCTTCCTTCCATGGCACTGTTGTGTGTTAGATCAGTTATCACAACCCCATTCACGTCAACGATTCTTCTTACAAAAACGCAGATAACAGCTCTCATAGCTCAGTTGGTTAGAGCACCCGTTTAGTAAGCGGGAGGTCTTGAGTTCAACTCTCAATGAGAGCAATGGCACCAGTCAATTGTCTTACCCCTCCCTTTCTGCCTCTTCACGCATTTATCTTCCCCTTTGCTTCCTAGCCATCTCACCATACCCATCGCACCATCAGGCCCCACTTCGCCCTCCCTCCCACATCACCCAATCTTTCCCTCCAAGTGTCTCTACCCCTCACGCATCCCCCTCCTCCTGCCCACCTTTACCTTCCCCTTTGCTCCCCCACCATCTCACCGTACCCATCACACCCTCAGGCACCACGTCTCCCTCCCTCCCACATCACCCATCTTCCCCTCCATGCCCCTATCGCCCTCCGCTGCTGCTCATATATATATGTCTCCCTGCTCCCTCTCCTCCTCCCCCCTACCTCCCAGCGACTGCTACCAGCAGCCGCTTCGCCCTGGTGGCATGGCGTGGAGGTACGGCGAGCCAGGGGAGGTGATGCTTGGGGCATGGCAGAACCACGATGCTACCAGCAGCTGCCTCGCCCTGGTGGCATGGCGTGGAGGTACGGCGAGCCAGGGGCACCGTCACAACCAGGATTGCCGCATTGGTCATGATTGGCTCTCCAAGTTGGAATGTCTTTAATGCGAAACGCGGTAGGCAGCATCGCAGAGCCATGCATGCCGCAGAAACAGTGGTGGCGGGTTGAAGCCGGTCAACTGTGGTGAAGCCAGTCAACGGTGGCATGGCGTGGAGGTACGGCGAGCCAGGGGCACCGTCACAACCAGGATTGCCGCATTGGTCATGATTGGCTCTCCAAGTTGGAATGTCTTTAATGCGAAACGCGGTAGGCAGCATCGCAGAGCCATGCATGCCGCAGAAACAGTGGTGGCGGGTTGAAGCCGGTCAACTGTGGTGAAGCCAGTCAACTATGGTGAAGCCGGTCAACTGTGGTGAAGCCGGTCAACTGTGGTGAAGCCAGTCAACTGTGGTGAAGCCGGTCAACTGAGGTGAAGCCAGTCAACTGTGGTGAAGCCAGTCAACTGTGGTGAAGCCAGTCAACTGTGGTGAAGCCGGTCAACTGTGGTGAAGCCAGTCAACTGTGGTGAAGCCGGTCAACTGTGGTGAAGCCAGTCAACTGTGGTGAAGCCAGTCAACTGTGGTGAAGCCAGTCAACTGTGGTGAAGCCGGTCAACTGTGGTGAAGCCGGTCAACTTTGGTGCAGCCAGTCAACTGTGGTGAAGCCAGTCAACTGTGGTGAAGCCAGTCAACTGTGGTGAAGCCGGTCAGCTGCGGTGAAGCCAGTCAACTGTGGTGAAGCCGGTCAACTGTGGTGAAGCCAGTCAACTGTGGTGAAGCCGGTCAACTGTGGTGAAGCCAGTCAGCTGCGGTGAAGCCGGTCAACTGTGGTGAAGCCAGTCAACTGTGGTGAAGCCGGTCAACTGTGGTGAAGCCGGTCAGCTCTGGTGAAGCCAGTCAGCTGCAACTTGCCAGTGGAAAGAGTCTGGCAGGTGAATGTGCCAATGAAGGGGGGGTGATTGGTGGGGGATGCAGCTGGGGTGGGCGGAGATCGTAAAGGATGTGTGGGGTGTTAATCGATGGGTGGAAAGGGTTGAGGGACCGGGGAGGTAGGCAGGCTGGATATCGGCAAGGTGAGAGTCAGTGCAGGGCGAAGGAGATGCGTGTAGTGTAGGAGCCACTCTCGAGTCACTCACTCTCAAGTCACTCACTCTCGAGTCACTCACTCTCGAGTCACTCACTCTCAAGTCACTCACTCCCGAGTCACTCACTCTTAAGTCACTCACTCTCAAGTCACTCACTCTCAAGTCACTCACTCTCAAGTCACTCACTCTCAAGTCACTCACTCTCAAGTCACTCACTCTCGAGTCACTCACTCTCGAGTCACTCACTCTCGAGTCACTCACTCTCAAGTCACTCACTCTCGAGTCACTCACTCTCAAGTCACTCACTCCCGAGTCACTCACTCTCAAGTCACTCACTCTCAAGTCACTCAGTCTCGAGTCACTCACTCTCAACTCACTCACTCTCAACTCACTCTCAACTCACTCACTCTCAAGTCACTCACTCTCAACTCACTCACTCTCAAGTCACTCACTCTCAACTCACTCACTCTCAAGTCACTCACTCAACTCACTCACTCTCAAGTCACTCACTCTCAACTCACTCACTCTCAACTCACTCACTCTCAATTCACTCACTCTCAACTCACTCACTCTCAAGTCACTCACTCTCAAGTCACTCACTCAAGTCACTCACTCTCAAGTCACTCACTCTCAAGTCACTCACTCTCAAGTCACTCACTCTCAAGTTACTTTCGAGTCACTCTCGAGTCACTTTCGACTCGAGTCACTCGCCGTCGATGGTGGGAGGGGGGAAGTTGACTAGTTGTTTCTAAGCTTTGCTACTGAAAGGCTGTGAGAGTTAGTGGAGGAAGCTGATGGACAGACCAGGTTGCTATCCATTCATGAGCCGAATCAAAAATCGGGTCATCACACACAGTTGACTAGTTGTCTCTAAGGCTCGCTGCTGCAAGGCTGTGAGAGTTAGTGGAGGAAGCTGATAGAGAGACCAGGTTGCATTTTCCGTCCATTCATTTCCCCCACCTCCGCTCCTATTGCCTCCCTTCCCCTCCCGAATCCCGATACCCTCGTCCTAACCAGCCCCCATTCGCATCCTCCCATCCCTTATCCCATCCATTCAGCCTTGCGTTTGAACATCCCACTCCGACTTGTGACCTCTGACATGACATCTGGCGTTACCACACAAGGTGACTTTTGAGTCGAATCAAAAGTCGACTTGTGACCCCTGACTTCTGCCGTTACCACACATGTGCAGTGCTCACCCCTCCCTTGGCCTATGTTGGATTATACGCTCTAGACCCTTTGCGTTTAGCGTATCTACGCTAGCGTGTACACGCAATACGCTAAACGCTAGCAAATACGCAATACGCAGCCATAATTTTTTTCGGGCAGCCCGGAAAAGTAAAATCGGGAAAAGATGCGGATTTTCTTGGTGAACATTTCGCCGGAGTCGAAATGCAAATCCGCGGTCTATGCAAGCTGGGATCTGATTTCGAAGTTTTCAGGCACATCTGGCTATTCAAATGTCGAATTTCAGGTCCCATCTAGGCAGGCATTTGAACCCATCCCCTCTACCGCATTGAAAACCATCTTATCTACGAACTCCAACCTATCAAAATCGAACCCCCAACAAACCTCACGCTACTTACCAGCCAGCCCAACTCCTAACCCGTCATTCCTACCTTGCATTCCCGCTTGCAGCAGTGTCCCCGCGCGCGCACTCCAACTTGAACAGCCTCTCCAACACTACTCCCTATAGCTATGATGTCTACTCCCCGCCCCACCCCACCCGCCGATCGGACTCAGGAAAATGCTAGGGCACGTCTTAGTGAGATGTTTTTTCCACCGATAGGGATTTTTTCCACCCTGCCCGAAATGTTTTTTCCCTGCCCGAAAAAGCGTATGCTTGATCCGACCCTCAAGCGTATGGCATATACACGCTAGCGTATATACGATACGCATATATACGCTAAACGCGTATAATCCATCATAGCCCTTGGCCTCTATCCCTCTTGATGGTACTTTTGAGATTTCTCAAAAGTACCATCAACGTTGATGTTACCACACATATGTGCAGTACTCACCCTTCCCTTGACCTCTATCCCTCCTTCTCCATCGTACCGACCAGTGCCCCACCTTCTTACCTTACACGGACTCATTGATTCACGCCCCTACGGCACTGTCTCCCACATTGAGTTGAATTTCAAGGCACCTCAAAACTGAGTTGAATTTTGAGGCGCCTCAAAATTAAATCCCCCAGCGCCCCACCTTCTTACCTTACACGGACTCATCGATTCACGCCCCTACGGCACTGTCTCCCACATCCCTCCCCTCTAGCTCTGCAGCTCGTTTTCGAGGCGCCTCATTTTTTAGGCGCCTCAAAAATCGTCTCCCACATCCCTTCCCCCTAGCTCTGCAGCTGGTTCTCATTTACCGACTTCCAGCCCACAGCCGCAACCCTACGGCTCTGTCTACCCATCCCTCTCATAAACCACTTCTGCTTTTCTTCCTTTCCTCTCCCATTCCTCCTTCCCCCTAGCACTTCACCTGCTCTCCTAGACCCACGTCTAGCCCACAGGTTTTGGCCCACAGATAAGCCACCCTCGTCTAGCCCACTGCACAGACTCACCTCCCACAGCGCAGGCGCACTCCTCACCCAGACGCCCCTCCCTTCCGCATACCCTCTCCCTTCCACCCTCCCCTTCCTCACCTCTTCCTTCTCTGCAAATGCTTCTCCTATGCCAGTGGTTGCCGCACGGATTTCTGAAGAAATAATCCACTTCTCAAGAGGAACATGAGGGCTGCTGAGTGCACTTCTTGAAAGGGATGTAACGCACCTTTCCTTCACCGCCGTTGCCCTTTTCACTTCCCTCCACCCGACCCCACACCACCTCGTGAAAGAAGAGTGTTTTTGAGTCGACTCAAAGCACTTCTTGAAAGGGATGCAGCGCACCTTCCCTTCACCGCCGTTGCCCTCTTCACTTCCCCTGCACCCGTCCCCCCCCACCTCTGCACTTGCTTCTCCCACACCGACTTGTTCCCCCCCAAACTTCGGTGCTCCTACAATATTGCCATGCCATCCACATCTCTCTCATAGCCCTTTTCTCCATCCCTCAATGCCATTGTCTTCCCAGCGGTGCTGTTTGCCCTTCTCAGAAGTCACCTACGATATTCTCTTCCACATCTCTCTCGTAGCCCTTTTCCCTATCTCTCTCATAACCCTTTTCTCCATCCCACAATGCCATTGTCTTCCCAGCGGTGCTGTTTGCCCTTTTCGTCCTTTCCTCTCCCCTTCCCTACCCCCACACCTCCCGCCCACCCCCCAGCACTGACTCCGCACCTGCTTCTCCTACACCTACTTCTGTGCCATAGACTCCCATCCCTATGCCATGGCCGCACTGTTCGCCCCCACAGCAGCACAGTAGAGGCTGCTGACGTGGCAGATGTGCGCGAGAGGCTGCAGGCGAAGCTGGGCCAGGCCGGGCTGCTGGGCGCCTCGTGGCGTGGTTTGAGGAGTGACGACGAGCAAAGGAAGGAGGAGGTACGTTCGGAGGGAGTGAAGGAGCTGGGCTGTTTGATACTTGTGAGTCAACGGTGACGATTAAAATTAGGCTAGTACTGTTATGATAATATTGTGTGCTCATGCCGGAGTGGTTATCGGGACAGACTAGAAATCTGTTGGGCTCTGCCCGCGCAGGTTCGAATCCTGCTGAGCACGTGCACCTATTACTTTTGTGTCCGCTGAGGAAGATGTAATCAGAATCTGTCCTTCGAGCTATTTCTGCATCAAAAAAATTTTGCACTTCAAAACTTGACGTGACTGGTGCATGAAAACAAATATCAAGGGGTTGTGTGTTCCCTCTCCCTCACTTGCTCTCTTCCCCCTCATCCCTCCCCTTCAGTATCCCTCTTTCTCTCTTACTGTCTCTCTGTCCCATCCCTCTATAGGCCATCCTTCACTGCAACCCATATGCCCTCTCCTGTTGGGCCCTCTCGCACCTTCTCTTCTCCCTGGCCCCACTCTCACTTGCAGCTCTCTCATTGGCTCATCATCTCCCCAGAATTTCCCCTCAGTCCCCTAGAGTACCGGCTAGCTCTCGTTTGTTGCCCCTTCCCCCTCTCCCACCCACCTGCTCCCACATTCATCCTCTCTTTTCCTCCCCACTCTCCCCCCTGTCCCTCCCCACTCCACTCTCCCCCCCTTCCCTCCCCTCCCCAATCTCCTCCCCTTCTGTCCCCATCTTGGCCCCTTCCCTCCCCACCCTTCCCTCTTTCCCCTCCCCCAGCTCTCTGATTGGCTTATCACCGGCCCAGGCTCTCCCCTCAATCCCCGTGACTACCAACTTACCCCCACCTGTGCTGCGCAGTGCAATGCAGTGGAGACCGTTAGAGACATGTTCCTCTCCTTTCCTGAGGAGTTGCGTGCAAAAAAGGTAGGTGGGATTTGAACACTTAGTGGGGTTGATTGTTGGGTGCGGTTGAGTGCGGTTGACTGAGGTGTCTTGCCCTCTGAACCAACTGCCCTTCCAGCCAATGATGTGCAGTGCAACGCGGTGGAGACCGTTTAAGCAATGTTTTTTTCTTTCCCTAGCAGTATTTTCATTCGCTCATCCTCAGCGCGATTGGGTAAAAACCGATTGTTTTTCTCTCTGCCCGCTTGTGAATCACGTGCATGTTAGAGTGCTCATTCATTTTGCTAGGCGAAGGCAGGCGCACAAGCTAGAGCAAGAACTGGAATGGCTGCGTTATCAAGGGGCACCTAAGAATATACCCTGTATTGGGCCAATCTTCAGGGGTTAATAACCCAACAAAGGGGATTATAATAAAAGGGGCTGCATGGGATAGGTTTGATGGGGCAATAGCGAGCGAGGGAGAAGAGGACGGTGGAGAGGAGGGAGGGGGGAGGAAGGAAGGAAGGGGATGTGGTTGGGGGTGATTCGGATTGGTTCTAGGAGGAGGAGGGGAAGGAAGTCTCAAGGAAGGAGCGGTTGGGGAACTTGTTAGAGGAGATTCGATGTTGCAAGAAATGAAGGGGAAGGTGAGTGTACAGAAAGGGTGATTATAACAAGAAGACGGTTTCTATAAGGTGTTTATAATAGCAATAAGGAGCGGTTGAAGCAAGTGCTGGAGGCTGATCAAATGTTGCAAGAAACGTTCAGCCATGAGGGCCGGGCGAGCTGCAGCCACGAGTTTTGAGACATCTCAAACCTTGGTTGGAGCAAGTGCTGGAGGCAGATCAAATGCTGAAAGAGATGTATTTTTCTCACGGTTGAACCCTTAAACCGGTTGAGGCGTGGTTGAGGCGGTTCAAAATACACCTCAATGCTCGCGGTTGGAGCAAGTGGTGGAGGCTGATCAGATGTTGCCAAGAAACGAAGGAGAAGGTGAGTGCACGCTAGTCTCAATTGCTATGTGTATGATATGCCAAGCTCCCCTGCTCCTCTATGCATCTCCACCCACCGCCAGGGAATGATGCCTGTCAAGTTTCCTAACCAGCCTCAGCAAGGCTCATGTGTGTGTGTGTGTGTGTGTGTGTGTGTGTGTGTGTGTGTGTGTGTGTGTGTGTGTGTGTGTGTGTGTGTGTGTGCGTGCGCGCGCGCGCGCATGTGTGTGTGTGCGTGTGTGTGCCACACGCACACAAACACTTGCTATTATATATTATATATGTCAGGTTCCCGTGCTCCTACATGCATCTCCACTCGCCGCCAGGGAATGATGCCTGCCTCACGACTCAAAAAACAATTCTTATATATCAGCAGCACCCCCCCCCTCCTCTTATCCCCGTCCAAAGGGAATGTTGCTGACGAAGTTGCTTACAATGCCGCCCTCAGCAGGCTTGGGGAAAAATAACGTATTGGTTTGAAACTTTTTTTAATTCTCTAAGTAAAATTGGAGCCGTATCTCGTGCGCATGCATGCGGGCAGAGGGCGGGCAGCCCAGCGGGCAGCCCAGCAGTGTGGCGTACAACGTCCTTATTGGTGCATATGTGCTCGCCGGGCAGTTTGGGAAACGGACCTGTGTATTGAGGTGATGTGGGGAGCAGGAGAAAGGCGAAATTTGAAGACCTAGTGGGCCTTGATGGGTCGATATGCGAAGTGAGGAACGGTTGAGAGGTTTAACGAAGTGTGGGAAGAGGTGAAGCAGGCTGGACCGCCTCTGGATAGGTGAGACTGAGTTTTTGAGCTCTGGTGGGGGTTGGGTGTGTGTGGGGGTGTTGATGGGGTGGGGGTGGGGGCGTGTGTATGGGTGTGTGTGTGTGGGTGTTGGTGTGAGTGTGGGTGTGGTGGGGTGTGTGTGTGTGTCTGTGTGTGTGTGTGTGTGTGTGTGTGTGTGTGTGTGTGTGTGTGTGTGTGTGTGTGTGTGTGTGTGTGTGTGTGCGCGTGTGTGCGTGCGTGTGTGTGTGTGTGTGCTTGGGCATGGGGCTAGGGAATGTTGTAAGTGTGCATGGAAACTTAGTCTACACCTCATAAATACATCACATGTAGATTTCTGCTCGCTCCCGTGTTCCTTGACCCCCTTCTTCCTCTTCCCCCTCTCAATGTCATTGCCATTTTGTCTGCTCCTAAATAACACATCACTTTTGTGTTCCTGACTTGGTGAACCTCTGCTCGCTCCCATGTTCCTTGACCCCCTTCTTCCTCTTCCCCCTGTCAAGAAAGCCTAACCCCAAACCCCTTCGTTCTGACCATCTTATCCCCAATCTTTTTTTCTTGTGGGTGCATGCACCAGCCTCGAATTCAGGTTCCCGTGTTTCTCCAGTGTCCCCTACCTCCTCAAGCCAGAACCATGTCAACATGCCAGTAAGAGACGTATTGTACCGTACTGCACCATACCGTACCACATCAAGGACCTGTCCTGTATCAGTAGCGGTCGGTACCGTCCTACTTCCAGCACTGTTAAAGCTTGACCCTTCAAGCTGCTGCTAACCATTTGGCTGCACGAAACGAGATGTCTAGGCTAGATGCTATTATGGAACAAATATCTCAACATAGAGACACTGAGGACTGAACATAGAGACACTGAACACTACACAGTGTGCTTCCTATCAGCCATAACGCGCATGATGCAGCCCAGCCCTGCCTTCTCCGTCAGCTTCTCATGCACCCGCAGCGCCCGCGCGCACAGCGATGCATCCCCTGTTCTCAGTGCGCGGTACAGGTACCTGCAGGGGGGGCACGGCGATGTGGGGGGGGGGCACGTGAGAGTGGAGGGACACAGGGGGGTGCAGGGCGGGGGCACGGCACAGTGGGGTGAAGGAGCACACAGCGATGGGTCCCCTGTCCACAGGAAAAGCATCAGGAGCAATTACAAGGAGCAAGTACAAGGAGCAAGTAACAGCAAGTACAAGGAGCAAGTAACAGCAGCAGTGGACAGAGCAGCAAAAACAGTTGAGAAAGCAGCAACAAAAGGGGAGCACAACGAGAGAGATCTCTTGGCTGCTACACATTTTGCTGGCCAAGGGGGGATCTCTTGGCCGCTACACATTTTGCTGGCCAAGGGGGCGCAATCATCGCCCTCTGCACCACATTATTTCCCTTTTCTATGATTTTCAGGCTTGAACCATGTGCTGCGAGATTAGTGAACGGGGCCCAATGCATCAACAGGTGTATTTTAGTTGCACTAGGTCAGACCACCCCACTCCATCCCACTGGCAAATCTGCACTACGCACACACACAGCACTCACCGCATAAGTGTGTCACACCCCTCGGACTTGAGCCCTGCAATGGCCCCATCCACATCCTCCACTGCGACCAGCGCCCGCTGCACCACCTCCCAGTTGGCATCCTGCCCACCCCTCACCGGCAGATGGAAAAGAAAAGAATGAAATGGAACGGGTTTAGAGAAGGCAACGGAGGTTGGGGCAGATGAAACCCCCCTGCACCACCTCCCAGTTGGCATCCTGCCTCTCACCAGCACAGCAGGGCACGCAATGGAAGGGAGTTAGTTAACGAGTCAAGGGAGGTTTGGCGAATGATGAGTAAAAGGGAAAAGGTTAAACCCCTGTCCAACACCCGCTGCTATGAAGAGCTGGCATCCGTCAGCGTGCCGCCCCACTCTCTCACCTCAGCAGCATGGTGAAACACGACGGCTGAACAGAGCTGACTTTTGAGCTGACTCAACAGTCATCTCTCACCTCAGCAGCATGGTGAAACACGACGGCTGAACATGGGAGGTCTAGATTCTGAACTTAATAATCTCAACACTTGATAGTTTTTGTGTGTTCTGGGTTCCAACGGGCACAACAAGTCAACAGCCGATTTTTGAGTCGACTCCAAAATCAACAGGCACTGCAAGGCACAGCGAGTCAAAATCAACAGGCACTGCAAGGCACAGCGAGTCAAAATCAACAGGCACTGCAAGGCACAGCGAGTCAAAATCAACAGGCACTGCAAGGCACAGCGAGTCAAAATCAACAGGCACTGCAAGGCACAGCGAGTCAAAATCAACAGGCACTGCAAGGCACAGCGAGTCAAAATCACGAGTACATCCGAGGCGCAGCAATTGGCAGCAATCGGCAATCGGCAGCGTATGATGATACACTCCTTCACCGCAGTGAACGAACGTGAGTACCAACATGTGCGCCAGCCCACACACGCATTAAAGAATCGGCCTGCTTACATTACAATATGTACGGGGTGGGGTGGGCAGGCTTCACAAGCAAAGCAGGTAATGTAAGAAGCCATGAAGCAACGCACCTGGTGCTTCTGTTTCGAGACGTCTCAAAACACGCTACACAAGCAAAGCAGGTAGTATGCAAGAAGCCACGCACCTGGTGCTTCTGCACCTTGCTACGGGGTGGGCACTGGGCAGCCATACGCACCTTGCATTTCTGGTCCCGCGTGGCGATGGGCGGGTCGCTCACAGCCGCCTTGAGCGCCTCTGGCACTCGACCCCTGCACGCCCGTGCACCCAAGAAAGGGGAGGGGGGGGGGGAGGGGGAGGGGGGAAGGCACCGGGTGACCGGGAGGAGAAGGGATGACAATGGGCGGGTCACTCACAGCTGCCTTGAGCGCCTCTGGCACTCGACCCCTGCAGGTTTGATGCACGCAGGGGGGGAAGGGGGTAGTGGGGAGAGAGGAGGGGGACAAGCACAACATCACGCTCACAGCCGCCTTGAGCATCTCTGGCACTCGACCCCTGCAAGCCCAATGCGCCTGGGGAGAGGGGGGGGACGGGGGGCGAGGAAGGGAAGGTTGGGGGAGGTGGAGGGAGAAGGGGTGGCGATGGGCGGGTCACTCACAGCCGCCTTGAGCGCCTCTGGCACTCGACCCCTGCAGGGCAGGCCGCGTGCACCCGAGAAAGTGGGGAGAAGGGAGGGGGACGGGAGGTGAGGGGGGAGGAAGATGGGGGACAAGTGCACCATCACGCCCACAACCGCCTTTGAGCGCCTCTGGACACGACCCCTGCAGGGCAGGGCAGGCCTGTGCACGCGGGGAGGGAAGATGGGGCAAGGGGGAAGAGGATGGAGGGGGAGGGCGGGGGTGGGATGGGGACAAGTGCACCATCACGCTCACAGCCGCCTTGAGCGCCTCTGGCACTCGACCCCTGCAGTGGGGTGTTTTTGAGAATTCTCAAAAACCGCCTTGAGCGCCTCTGGAACTCGACCCCTGCAGTGGGGTGTTTTTGAGAATTCTCAAAAACCGCCTTGAGCGCCTCTGGCACTCGACCCCTGCAGTGCAGGCCGCGTGAATTCGAAGAGGGGGTGATTGTGGGGGAGGGGCGGGAGGAATGAGTGTACCATTACGGTAAAGTGTGGGAACAGCCGGGTGAATGGGGTGAATGGGGGGAGCGGGAGGGGTGAATGCAGGGAGCGGGAGGAAAGAAAGCAAGGGGCAAGAGGGGAGAACGGAGGGAGTGAGAGGGGAGAATGTAGGGAGCGAGATGGGCGAATGGGGGGAGCGAGAGAGCCGTACGGAGGGAGTGAGAGGGGCGAATGCACGGGCTGAGGAGGGACGAGAGGGGACGTGGGGTTGAGTGGTCGAATGGCAGGCGACGCAAAAGGAGTAGCTCACGCGGGAGGAGCAGCTCACTCGGAGAGGAAGTGCGCGACGCGCTGCGAGCGGTCGTCGATCTTGGCGAGGATCTCCTCGGGGCTCTCCGCGTCGGCGTCGTCGTCCGACCCCATCGCCAGCTCCTCCTCCTCCGCCATCCCCGCCGCTCCGCGCTACGCCCCGCTGCCCGCTGTCCGCTGCCCGCTGCACGCCCGCCCAGGTACGTCCCGCTGTCGCCACCCGCTCCACTACGCGCTGCGTTCCGCTGCCCGCCACACACCTGCCACCACCCGCTGGCCCCCCTGAGTGTCGCTACGAGGCCGCGACTGTGTAGCAGGTACTGTGAGGCTCAAGTGGGTGGTTCGCCAAATGAACCCAAATGCTAGACCTCGCCTAGAGGTGGTACAGCAACACTAGAAGCGGTGGGGAAGGCTCACCTATCGTTCAGAGCTATGCTGAATAATACAAGAATCAGGGAAGGAATGTGCGAGGACGGGATGTAGGAAACTAGGGTTCGCCAAATGAATTCCAAATGCCAAACCAGTTTCTCGTGCGGAGGTGGCAGGTAGGTTTCGTTTGATGTCGGTTACCGGTTTCGATTCAAGTGCGACTGAAGAAGAACTGCGACAGTCGCGTTACGCGAGTGCACAACGCAACTTGGATTTCCCATAAGTTGTTTGAGTGAAGAACATTGCATGAAATATGTAAAGACTGCTACGTGTAGTAATCATAGCATATTATTTTGATTGAGTAGGCCCTGATTACAAGGATTTGCTGATATTATATATATATTTTACAGTTGGAAAGTACGCACGCCTGTATCATGATCATAAATGCATTTCTTTTTTAAGAAGCACCATCAACCAACTTTATTCAAAGCACTTGCAACAAAATCTCGAAACGTAAAATCCAGAACCTTCCCATCTTCCACCACCTCTCCTTCATTCAGAGGTCCCTCCTTGACATCCCTACACCGCACATTCACAGGTTTCCTCACCGGAAGGCCTTGGAAATGCATCAGCTTCGGCATAGGCTCGGCAAATGAGGCATTCCAGTCGACACCATACGCATCCCAAGGGTTCTCCACACGATGCACTGATACCATGTTAATCCTCCTCGGATCCACCACCTGCTTCCTCCTCCCCTGCGCTCCCGGGCACACCAACGCCTTGGCCCGATCAGAGCAGCTAGGCATCTCGGCCCTCCAAGGCAGATGCTCCACTAAGAGCTGTGACTCGTTAGTGGCATTGCCGTGGTGCGGCTGGCTGCAGGTGTTGATGCTGTGCATGTACGACCCCATGCTCGCCCATGAAGCGTTGCTCGGCAGGCGGTCAAGCCACGAGAGGAAGGTGGCGGGCGGCGGCGTGAAGATGTACTCATCGAGGTCCGTGTAGAGCAGCCACCTGGTGGTGAGGCGGGAAAGGAAGAAATTGGGGGTTGGGGGAGGGGGTGAGACAGGGCAAGGCATGGCGGCGTGAAGATGTACTCATCGAGGTCCGTGTAGAGCAGCCAATGGTGGTGAGGAGCGGGGATTTAAGAGGTTGGAGGGGCAGAGGGGGGTGTGAAGCGGACGGGTGAGAGGCATGAAGATGTACTCATCGAGGTCCGTGTAAAGCAGCCACCTGAGGGTGGAGGGGGTGGGGAAGGGGAAGTGAGGGGCCAGGGGAGGGGGAGAAGAGGAAAGGGGAGTAGGGGGGCGGGTGAGACAGGGCAAGGCATGGCGGGTGAAGTGAGAAAGACAGGAAGAGCAAAGGGAGAGTGGCAACGAGGATGGAGCCAGAAGGCAGAAAACAAGAAACAAGGCCATGTGGTGTGAGATGGTGATACCACCAACTAGGGCAGAACATGCAGGTGAGAGGGCTCACTTGGTGAGGAATCTCGAGCGATACAAGCAGTCGTTCTGGTTCATGATCTGATGTGAGTAGTACGACACGAAATGCCTTCCACCCTTCATCCTCGTTACAGTCACCACCCCCGTCTCCTCATAAGGCGCCACCACCGCCGCCGTGTCATTATCCACAGTGAGCCCTCCGTGATCATAGAAAAAAAACTTCTCCACACCCACAACCCTGTGGTGGTACCGAATCCAGTCCCCCAGCGACCGCGGATCGATGTGCCCGAAGAGCGACCCGCTACAGTGAGTGAGATTGTACTTGAGCGGGGATGTGATTATGTCGAAACCACCAGGTTTTTCTTGAAAGACGGGCATGGCGGCGGTGTGCAGGGTGAGGGGGGAGGCACCGTGGACATCGAAGCCCACAGCGTGGGCGTGCTCGTGGGCGATGCTGCGGCGCTGCCGCTGCTGCTCTGAGCGCTTCAATACAGAAAGCACGCCGCCTCTGCTGTTGCTGCCCACTGACGCGTTGAAGGCGCAGCGGATGAGGAGCGCTCCCCAGGGGAGGGAGATGTGCTCTGAAGGGCGCAGCTGGTAATGGGGAGAACAGAGTGTGTGTGGGGGGGGGGGAGGGGAGAGGAGCGGAGGCACGGGAGGAGAGGGTGGGTGAGTGATGAAATGTGGAAGAGAATTGAGGTGGCGGGCGTGGATGTGGGCGTGAATTGAGGTGGCGCGGGTAGGACTGGATGTGGTCAAACTTTTTCACAAGCCAGAACTCAGACTGAATCTGTAAGTTATTTGCCTACTCATTTGAGCATTACGAATCTAAGGGTGCCTATTATGGGGCTCAAGTTGATCCATGGCGTGCTTCTCATGTTTCCAGAAATCCGATTGTCATGACAACTTTGAAGGATGCGTCAAAGCAGGCTTGCAGCCATGACACTGAATAAGTCATTTCAAGTAATAACTACACAAGGAGGCCGCAAAGTTGGCGAAGTTATTCATTGAAATCGCTTATTCAATGCCATGGTTGCAAGTTTTTTTTTAAGCATCCTCCAAAGCTATCATCAAAATCGAATTTCAGGAAACATGAGAAGCACAACTTGGTTCAACTTGATCTCATAGCAGACACCCTTAAATACGTAATTCTCAAATGAGTAGGCAAAAAAAAAAGATTCAGAACGCCACTCACATGCATGCCCATGCCACTCAAATGCATGCACATGCCACTCCTATGCATGCCCATGCCACTCACATGCAATGTTTCAGCTGGAGCAACGACGGGAGACTCCTTCCCTCCTCCTTGAATTTCGGCCTCACCCTGCCACACGAACTCGTCCACGAGCGCCCCAGAGAGGTGCAACCATGCACCCAACGACGACTCAAATACCCACCCACATGCCACCCACCTCAAATACCACTCACATGCAAGGTCTTGGCTGGAGAAACAGCCGGTGGCCCTTTCCCTCCCCCTTACCCCTCCCCCTCGCCCTGCCACACACACTCGTCCACAAGCGCGCCACGAAAGTGCAGCTGAGCGCCCAGCAGCGACTCACACGCAACTCACTTGCCACTCACATGCATGCCCATGCCACTCACATGCCCCTCACATGTCACTCACATGCTACTCACATGTAAGGTCTCTGCTGGAGCAACTACCGGAGGCTCCTTTCCTCCCCCTTCGCCCTCCCCCTCGCCCTGCCACACACACTCGTCCACCAGTGCGCCCGCGAAATGCAGCTGTGCACCCAGCAGCGACTCGCCCACCACCATGAAGCTGGGCATCCAAGCATAGGAGGGAGAGCAAGGTGGATGGGTAATATGGGTTGAACGGTTTGAAGTGCAGCTGTGCACCCAGCAGCGACTCACCCACCACCATGAAGCTGACCAACAGCAGCACACATGGGATGCGGGAGAGGTGGGGGCAGGGAAGACGGGGGAGAGGGGAGGGTGGGGAGAGGGGGGTGCAGCTGAGCGCCCAGCAGCGACTCACCCACCACCATGAAGCTGACCAACAGCAGCACACATGGGATGCGGGAGAGGTGGGGGCAGGGAAGACGGGGGAGAGGGGAGGGTGGGGAGAGGGGGGTGCAGCTGAGCGCCCAGCAGCGACTCGCCCACCACCATGAAGCTGCCATCACGGCAAACACGAAGTTGGGGAGATTGGGATGGTCAGGGAGGAGAGAGGATGAAGTGAGTTGGTGTGGGATGCCACGAACAGAAGCAGACAGGAAGGTGCGGTGTGGTGTGTGAGGCATAGAGGGACAAGAAGTTCTTGAGAGGGGGATGGAGGCTTGTCTTAAGGAGCCTCAAAAGCCCTGCGAGGCACAGAGGGACAAGGAGTTCTTCAGAGGGGGATGGAGGCTCGTCTGCACGGCGCTAGCAAGGTGACCAATACCTTTCATTCCAACCAGCTTGAGGCTCGTCTGCACGGCGCTAGCAAGGTGACCAATACCTTTCATTCCAACCAGCTTGAGGCTCGTCTGCACGGCGCTAGCAAGGTGACCAATACCTTTCATTCCAACCAGCTTGAGGCTCGTCTGCACGGCGCTAGCAAGGTGACCAATACCTTTCATTCCAACCAGCTTGAGGCTCGTCTGCACGGCGCTAGCAAGGTGACCAATACCTTTCATTCCAACCAGCTTGAGGCTCGTCTGCACGGCGCTAGCAAGGTGACCAATACCTTTCATTCCAACCAGCTTGAGGCTCGTCTGCACGGCGCTAGCAAGGTGACCAATACCTTTCATTCCAACCAGCTTGAGGCTCGTCTGCACGGCGCTAGCAAGGTGACCAATACCTTTCATTCCAACCAGCTTGAGGCTCGTCTGCACGGCGCTAGCAAGGTGACCAATACCTTTCATTCCAACCAGCTTGAGGCTCGTCTGCACGGCGCTAGCAAGGTGACCAATACCTTTCATTCCAACCAGCTTGAGGCTCGTCTGCACGGCGCTAGCAAGGTGACCAATACCTTTCATTCCAACCAGCTTGAGGCTCGTCTGCACGGCGCTAGCAAGGTGACCAATACCTTTCATTCCAACCAGCTTGAGGCTCGTCTGCACGGCGCTAGCAAGGTGACCAATACCTTTCATTCCAACCAGCTTGAGGCTCGTCTGCACGGCGCTAGCAAGGTGACCAATACCTTTCATTCCAACCAGCTTGAGGCTCGTCTGCACGGCGCTAGCAAGGTGACCAATACCTTTCATTCCAACCAGCTTGAGGCTCGTCTGCACGGCGCTAGCAAGGTGACCAATACCTTTCATTCCAACCAGCTTGAGGCTCGTCTGCACAGCGCTAGCCCGGCGCTAGCAGGTTGAGACTCGTCTGCACGCTCAGCGCGCCTCACCTGTCGGCCCACACCTATTCTTGTGTGCCTTGCCCCACCTGGCCTCGCCTGTGCCCCACCTGACCTTGCCTGTGCCCCACCTGACCTTGCCTGTGCCCCACCTGACCTTGCCTGTGCCCCACCTGACCTTGCCTGTGCCCCACCTGACCTTGCCTTGCCCCACCTGGCCTCGCCAGTGCGGTATATGCTGACGACGGCGAACAGGTTGAGGCTCGTCTGCGCTCAGCGCGCCTCACCTGTCATCCCACAAGCAGCAGCACCTTGCCTTGCCTCACCTAGCTTCGTCGGTGCGGTAAGTGCTGACGACGGCAAACAGGCTGATGCTCGTCGGATGCACTCGGAACGCGTGGTTCTCGCCCCACGTCGCCTCCGCCTCGCCTCCCCCCTCCGCCGCAATCCCCCCTCCCCCCTCTCCACCACCGCTTCTCGCACCCTCTTCCCCCAGCCCACTGTCGCCAGGGCCACTGTCGCTGGCGGGGCACGCGGGGCACTCGCACACGGGAGGAGGTAGTAGCGGCGGCGGAGCGGCGGACGGACTTTCCGCGAGGGCCCTCCGTCGACTCGCGCCTGCCGCTAAATGGTCACTCCCAGGGAGGCCGCTGCCGACGCTATGATGCGGGCGGCCGTCAGGCCATTCGAGGCGCAGTGAGAAGTGCACACGTGGCAGGGAAAGGCGCGAACTCGTGGCGAGCACGAGGATAATCGGCACGAAGAGCGTGAGCGAGGCGAAGAGGCGGCGACGGGTGCGAGACGAGGAAGGACTCCGCATCGCTTGATTCGCGAGGGGGGGGCCACGACCTTCAACGGCGCGCGGATTTGCGAGGGAGGGCTCGAAGGAGGCGGCAAAGCGAAGACAGAGCTGCGCTCGATTGGGCTCATGCACGCATCGGAACGCGCACGCTATGGCGCTGCGCTGCACGTCAAGCTGCGTGGTGCACGTCACTGGCTGCGCGGTGCGGCACGTCAGGGCTTAGCCGATTGCGCAGCGGTGGGCAAGGTGGCGGTGGCTCGCTGTTGCGCGGAAGAAACAAGCAACTGCGCTAGATCCTCGCCCAACGGAACGCGGGTGATGCTGGGAGTGATCGGTGCGAGCTCCGTGGGAGGGACGGCATGCGCCGTGCTGCACGCGAGCACTGCGGTGGCCCTCATCTGTCGAGCTCCCCAGCCCCGCGCTTCAGAGCGGCCAGAGCTTGCACACCGACATGCGCGCGCAGCACGGGGGAGGTGCTTGCAGCAAAAAGAAGGGAAATGCAGCTGACAGCCCTATGCACATGTGCCACCTGGTCGGTTTCGCTCACAATTCCAGCAGCACCCATTGAACTCTGCACGATGTTACAAGAGCGATTTGTAAAAACCTAGGATTACAGAACGATGATGGTGGGAGAAGAAGGCGTTCAGCAGCAGCAGCAGTTTCAGTTGGCAATTGAGTCTACTGCGCAGCAGTTGCGCCCTGCAAAAGACCGAGCAACATAAATGTTGGTTCGCTAACGGCCGAACTCAAGATTGCCTAATTCATCTGATTAGTTCATAAAACACTCTGAAATACATTACTGAAAAGAGAATAATATACATAATTTTGCAGTGGGATAGTGGTACAAGAGAAGTTACATTGCAAAATTCATAAGAATAAATGGGTATGAATAATCACAATCAATGTACGTACCAGTACAGCAACCGCTATGGTACTGTATCTGAATATCAAGTTGAAAGCTAGTGTTTGATACAGGTGCATTCTGAAAAAAAAAAAAAAAAAAAAAAAAAAAAAAAAAGTTCCTCAAAAGGAGGCTCACAAAACTTGTACAAGAATACATTGAATGGTTATACTTACCGTAACCAGTGTATACTAGACAATGCCGGCCACAGTAGGGTAGGCATTATCTAGCGTACCCTGAAAGTTGGGTTCTTCCGTGGCTTATGGGATGCGAGTCAGGGTAGTGTGCAGAACAAAATCTCCTAGAATAAGTCATCCAAGGTTACAGAAGCTCTGCTGCTCTTAAAAAAGCATGGGGGCAGGGCGGGGCAGAGCATGGGGGCAGATGAAGGGGATGGGGCGGAGCAAGGGGCGCAAGGAGGAGCATGGGTTGAGAGAGGGTAATCAAGGGAAGTAAATGAGACACAGTTGCATCCAGCATGTGACTTGCGAGTGTGACGCGCATGTGCTTTATGTTCGGACACGCTTTCCCCATGCAACCCTTCACTGCATCCCACACCACAGATCCCTCCCACAAGAGCTCAATCATCCCAGCTCTGTGGAGCTCTCACCTCCCATATCTTCGCCTTTCGTCACTCCTCTTCTCTAGCAGCCCAATCTTGCCCTCGTCTCGTTCACGGCCTTCCTCACCCCCGTGCGTAGTGAGGTGCATTTTGAGGCGCCTCAAAATGCACCTCACTACACGCGGATTTTGAGGCAGCTCAAAATGCACCTCTCTAGCAGACCGATCTTGCCCTCGTCTCGTTCACGGCCTTCCTCACCCCCGTGCACCTCATCTCCTGCAGTGCCTTCAACACCGCCTGCTCCCTTTCCTCCACTTCCTTCTCTCCCTCATCTCCCTCCTCTCCCTTCCTCCTCTCCCTCCTCCCCCTCCTCTCCTTCTCCCTTTTCCGTTCTCTGCTCATCTCCCTTGCGACCTCATCAGCCCTCCTTTGTCCATGCCCCATTCCCGCCAGTACCCATGCCTAACGCATCTCCCACAATCTCCTCGCTCTCTCTTCCGGTCCCTCCCCACCTCCCCCACCTCTTGCATCCACCGCACCATCCCCCGTCTCCTCTCTCCAACTCATACTCCAATCGCCATCTCCCATTGCCTGCGTCCGCGTGTCCCCCAACATGATTCTCAAATCCCTTCACATGCCCCCTACTGCTCACATGCCCCCGACCACCCACATGCCCCCTACCGCCCACATGGCCCATGCCCGCCCACATGCCCCATGCCCGCCCTCCATCTCTCCCTCAAGCTCCTCCGCCAGCCCAGCCACCAGATCATCAAAGCTCATCCCCTCCTCCCCCACTGTCTGCATCCGCGTGCCCCCCACCACCTCTCTCATGCCCCCCCACATGCCCCCCCACATGCCCCCCCACATGCCCCCCCACCACCCCCCTCATGCCCCCCCACATGCCCCCCACCAGCCCCATGCCCCTCACCACCCCCATGGCCCCCATCGCCCCTAACGTGCCCCCCGCCGCCCCCCATCTCTCTCTCCAGTTCCTCCGCCAGCCCCGCAACCAGATCATCCAAACTCATCTCCTCCTCCCCCTCCTCCCCCTCCTCCTCCTCCCCCACCTTCCCCCACTCCTTCCCCGCTGCCTGCATTCCTCCCCTGCCCCCCACTGCCCACTTGCCCCCCACCGCCCACATGTCCCCCCACATGCCCCCCGCCACCCCCCATCTCCCTCTCAAGTTCCTCCGCCAGCCCAGCCACCAGATCGTCCAGACTCATCTCCTCCTCCCCTTCCTCCTCCCCCGCCCCCTCCCCTTCTTCCCCGCCCCAATCCGCGCCCCCTCCCCCATCTCCACTTCCCCCAGCGCCCCTGTGCATGTGCGCTTCAGCAGCAGCGGCGGCTGCTCTGATGGCGGGTGGGGCGTCCGCCTGCGCAAGGATCTCCATCATGCTCGCCTCGTCCACCTGTTGAGAAGGGGCATGGGGACATGGGTGGCATGGGGTCATGGGGACATGGCAATGGGGACATGGGAATCAGCAGCGGCGGCTGCTCTGACGGCGGGTGGGGCGTAGGGGGAGGGTAGGGGGGCATGGGCCATGGCGGAGGGATGGGTGAGCGTCCGCCTGCGCAAGGAGAATGGGGAGTGGGGGGTCATGGAGGCCATGCGGGGGCCAAGGGGGCATAGGGCGTGGCGGAGGGATGGGAGGGGCGTCCGCCAGCGCGAGGATTTCCATCATGCTCGCCTCGTCCACCTGCCTTGTGATAATGGCACATGGGGAAGGGTAAGGGGCCACGGGGTACAGTAGGGGCGCATGGGGAGGGTAGGGGGGCATGGGCCATGGCGGAGGGATGGGAGGGGCGTCCGCCTGCACGAGGATTTCCATCATGCTGGCCTCGTCCACCTGCTTGGGAACGGGCCATGGGGGGCATGGCGGAGGGATGGGAGGGTCCGCCTGCACGAGGATCTCCATCATGCTTGTCTCGTCCACCTGCTTGCGTGAGAACGCACATGGGATGGGAAGCAGGGCGGCATAGGGGAATGGGGCCATGGCATGAGGACATGGGCGGCATAGGGGCATGACCGGGGGGCTCGTCCACCTGCCCACATGGTGGCAGCCGAGCATGGATGCATGGATCCATGGCATGGAGAGACATGGAATGGGGGCATGGTTTTGGCATGGATGCATGGGAATGGCATGGAGGCATGGGCAGGACATGGGGGCATGGGCATGGAGGCATGGGCATGGCATGGGGGCATGGGCAGGGCATGGAGGCATGGGCATGGCATGAGGGCATGGCATGGGGGCATGGCATGAGGGCATGGCATGGGAGCATGGCATGGGGGCATGCCAGAGGCACGCAAAGGTCACTAGCAACAAATGCGGTCATTTCGCGCGCATAGTTTTTATGGATCGTTCAAGCTACATGCCATGCTGCTTCTGTGGTACTCCTTGCCGTGCACTACCTCATCCCATCCACCCACCCACCCACCATGGCACACCCCACTCACTCCCCGCGTGCAGCATGTGCAGCTTGTCTTGAGGGCCTGCTTATGAGGCACTTATCGCCACCACCACCCCAAGCCCCCACTCACCCACCCCCATCTGCCCACCACCCTGCCACCCCATGCTCCCCGCCTCCACCACCACCCTTTTGAGGCGCCTCAAAAGTCCCCACCCCCACCCCCACCCCACGCCCACCTGCAGCACGTGCAGCTTGTCTCGAATGACCTGCTTCAGCGCCACTATCGCCGCCACCTCCTCCCTCAACGCCCTGTCAGGGGTCATAGTAGGGAGGGATGAGCGAGGAGAAGGGTGAGGGAGTGGGGGGCGGGATGCATGCGCGGGCATGGATGGGCCGGGTGACAGAGCACAGGCGGCTCGATGCTTCCCTCATCTCTCTTCGCCTCCCCGCTCCTCCTTCCTTGCCTCACTCACCTCTATCCTCTTCCTTTATTTCTCCCCGTGCCTCATCCCCCTCTTCCCTCTCGCGCGCCTCACCGGAGAAGCACGTCGGTGGGTACTTGAGCCATCGCAGAGAGATCGCAGCGGTATCGCAGAGGGATCGCAGGTCGCAGAGGGATCGCAGAGAGATCGCAGCGGGATCGCAGATCGCAAATGGATCGTAAATGGATCGCTGAGGGAGGGCGACGAAACGCCCAATCAACTTCCTCTGGCTGGTAAATGTGAGAGGTGCCTCAGAGCTGCGATCGGATCGCAGAGGGCACTGGCGGAGCACGTCCGCCGGCTTTCCTCCTTGCTGGCGCTTGTGATGAGACGATTTTTGAGTCGACTCCAAAATCGACTCAGAGCTGGGATGGCAGCGGGCACTGGCGGAGCAAGTCCGGCTTCCTTCCTGCCGGCGCGCCTTCCTCGTTGCGGTGCGTGGACCTGCGGTTATCGAAGCGATCTCAGTCGCGAAATGGCCGTCGTTCGCGAACCGTTGGCGAAACTAAATGGTCGAGTAAATGCCAGGTGAAAGTGCTGGCCGAAAATGATTATGTTCCACGACCTAAACAGCGGTCGCCCTCTTCCGCTAAGGGCGAATGAGCCTGTCTAACGTAGACGTGGGTACTGCTCGGACGACGCACTCCAAAGGTGCGGACGAAGTACTAAAATGGCGGCTAAGTGTTTCACAGTGAGGAAAGGAAAACTCGTGTCATTTTGAGTCGAGTACGTATGCTAGAGATTGTAACGAGAAGAATCACGTGTATGTGTGGGTGCGTTGCGCAGGAGGGAGTACAATCACGAGTTTCATATCAGATATTAAGCGGTTACCCTATGCAGAGAAGTTACTGTGAGCTGCGAGAACTCGACCTGTTAGTTTGATTGGAAGTTCGACGAGTGTGGAAGTTCCTCTCGGTTGGGCAAAGATAGATCTTTCGCCCAACCGGTTTTCTATCGCGAAGATGTGTGCGTACGCTTTCGCGAAACGGGGTGTGCTGACTCACCCGGTTCGTCAGCACCCGCTTCATTCGTTCTCGAACCTCGCTTCAGATAAGATATCCTCACAAATCCACTGAGCACACAGAGCAAATAGAATTGAAGTTGCTGCGCATTCACCCCGTGTTACATTCTGATAGCACAGCTAACTCGCTCGCCTTTCCTCCGCGAGCCGGTGATCCTCCAGCGCTCCGCCCGTCGAGCCGGCGACCGACGCATCCTCCGCATTCACGCGCGATGCACGCGTGCGCACCCTCGCTCGGAACAGGATTTCCATCCCGTGCGAAAACATGTAGGCTTTCGCCAATGGTAACCGCACAATCAGTTGCTCTCGCCATCCGCCGTGAGGCACCATGGCGTTGCTCGCTTTTCGTCGCCGAGCTCCCGCTCAAGCAGTCGCGTCGCAGTCGCATGTATAAGCAGTCGCAGACCGTCGCGAACCATCGCAGCGTCGGCTCGCAGCGCAAAGCAGGCGTCGCACGAGCTGCCAAGCGACAATCTGGAAGCAGCGCGAAACAGTCGCGTGGCAGCAGGAAGGCCGCCAACAAACCTTCTCCGTCCAGCGCGCCGAGCCGGCAGCAGCAGGACCGCTTGAATGACAGTCAATCAAGTCAACCAATTCAACCAGAGCGGCCAGAGAAATCAGCCCAGGAAATTTTCGAGTTGACCCAGGCGTCAATGAATTTGAGTCAATCAGGTCAATTGAGTCAACCGGGTCAACCGTCGCCATCCATAGCTACACCTGATACCTCTCCACCTTCTCCTTCCTCTTCCGAGTCAACTAAAAAGCCACCGCCGATAGCTGCACCCGTCTCTCCAGATTCTACTTCCTCTTCCGCCCCTGCTGCCCCTGCTGTCCCTGCTGCTCCTGTCGCTGTCGCTCCTAGAGAGGAGGTTTGGCGGGCGTGTCTAACCACTTCAGGAGGCTTGGCCGTAGCTGGGCTGCTGGTCAGACAGGTGGGTGGCTCGTTGACTTTCTTGACATCAGCTCCTTCTCCCCCCTCTCCCCCCTTCCCCACCCTCCCCACAATCCCCATTGCTCCGCAAAGCCACTTAATACCCGAGGTCCATAGCTTTCAAACGGAGGAAGGTTGGTTGGGGCAGGAGAAGGGATTGGCCTGTGAAACAGGGTGGTGCCGAAAATAGCTCGATGTAGGTCACGAAACGAAACACTATCACCAGAGTTACTTTTGAGGCGCCTCAAAAGTCGCCTCAAAGGATGTAGGTCACGAAATGAAACACTATCACCAGAGTTACCAAAGCTGGGCTGCAACTCAGGAAATCCTTAGCGCTTCACTTCGTGACTGAAAAACAATCGCACTTCAATCAATCTTTACCTGAATTATGTGTCACCCTTCGCACGCCAATCGACTTTGCCAGTGCAATAATTTCGAGAAATGGCGCTACCGAGACGATCAGTGAAGTCGGTAGCTATCAACTTGGTGACACCCAACCAAAGGTAGAAGAGATGAGGCAATTTGGGGAAACTTGAGACTCCGGTATTCAGCCCATCGCTGCACCCAGCAGTATCTCATGATCTGGTTTGAGTTGTCACACAACTAGAGTGCTACCACGGCCAGTCTCACCACCAGCCATCTCACCCCCACCCATCTCACCCCCACCCATCTCACCCCCACCCATCTCACCCCCACCCATCTCACCCCACCCATCTCACCCTCACCCATCTCACCCCCACCCATCTCACCCCCACCCATCTCACCCCCACCCATCTCACCCCCACCCATCTCACCCCCACCCATCTCACCCCCACCCATCTCACCCCCACCCATCTCACCCCCACCCATCCCACCCCCACCCATCTCACCCCCACCCATCTCACTCACCCCCAGCCATCCCACCCCCAGCCATCCCACCCCCAGCCATCCCATCACTCTCTCAATCCCCCCTTCCCCCGTTTCTCTTCCCAACCCCTCTCTCCTCCCTTTCCTTGTCTCTCTCCCTACCCCCTATCGCCCATCCCCCCCCCCCTTTTCTCTCCTCAGAAATCTCCTGAGGCGCCGCTCCATTCCATCTTTTGAGGCGCCTCAAAAGGCGCCGCTCCATTCCATCTTTTGAGGCGCCTCAAAAGGCGCCGCTCCATTCCATCTTTTGAGGCGCCTCAAAAGGCGCCGCTCCATTCCATCTTTTGAGGCGCCTCAAAAGGCGCCGCTCCATTCCATCTATCCCGTTGCCACAGGGGATTCCTTGCCCGCCACAGCGGATAACGGAATCCCCCACTTATCTGCCTTTCCTCCCTCTCCCCTTCCACCTGAAATCTCATTCCCCCGATTCCTCTTCCCACCCTTCTCACACCTCCCCAGCTATCCTCTTGGGGGCATGACCCGCCGGTGCTCCCATCACTGACTGTCTGCCACAATGAATTCCCGAATCCCTTACTTATCTGCCTTTCTTCCATTCCTCCCTGCCCTCCCTCCGCCCACCCTCCCCCAGCTATCCGCCTGGGGGCATGACGCTGGTGCGCCCATCACTGACTGCTTTCAAGCCATGCCATGTGAGTGAATGAGGGGCGTGTGAGAGAGCATGAATTGCATGTGAGAGAGCATGAATTGCATGTGAGAGAGCATGAATGGCATGTGAGAGAGCATGAATGGCATGTGAGAGAGCATGAATTGCATGTGAGAGAGCATGAATGGCATGTGAGAGAGCATGAATGGCATGTGAGAGAGCATGAATTGCATGTGAGAGAGAAGGAATGGCATGTGAGAGAGAAGGAATGGCATGTGAGAGAGCATGAATTGCATGTGAGAGAGCATGAATTGCATGTGAGAGAGCATGAATGGCATGTGAGAGAGCATGAATGGCATGTGAGAGAGCATGAATTGCATGTGAGAGAGAAGGAATGGCATGTGAGAGAGAAGGAATGGCATGTGAGAGAGCATGAATTGCATGTGAGAGAGCATGAATTGCATGTGAGAGAGCATGAATTGCATGTGAGAGAGCATGAATGGCATGTGAGAGAGCATGAATGGCATGTGAGAGAGAAGGAATGGCATGTGAGAGAGCATGAATTGCATGTGAGAGAGCATGAATTGCATGTGAGAGAGCATGAATTGCATGTGAGAGAGCATGAATGGCATGTGAGAGAGCATGAATGGCATGTGAGAGAGAAGGAATGGCATGTGAGAGAGTATGAATGGCATGTGAGAGAGCATGAATGGCATGTGAGAGAGCATGAATGGCATGTGAGAGAGCATGAATTGCATGTGAGAGAGCATGAAGGGCATGTGAGAGAGCATGAATTGCATGTGAGAGAGCATGAATTGCATGTGAGAGAGCATGAATGGCATGTGAGAGAGCATGAATGGCATGTGAGAGAGCATGAATGGCATGTGAGAGAGCATGAATGGCATGTGAGAGAGCATGAATGGCATGTGAGAGAGAAGGAACGGCATGTGAGAGAGCATGAATTGCATGTGAGAGAGCATGAATGGCATGTGAGAGAGCATGAATGGCATGTGAGAGAGAAGGAATGGCATGTGAGAGAGCATGAATGGCATGTGAGAGAGCATGAATTGCATGTGAGAGAGCATGAATGGCATGTGAGAGAGAAGGAATGGCATGTGAGAGAGCATGAATTGCATGTGAGAGAGCATGAATTGCATGTGAGAGAGCATGAATGGCATGTGAGAGAGCATGAATGGCATGTGAGAGAGAATGAATGGCATGTGAGAGAGCATGAATGGCATGTGAGAGAGCATGAATGGCATGTGAGAGAGAAGGAATGGCATGTGAATGCATGGTATGTACATGACTTCCTATTCCTCCTGTTCCTCCTCCTCTTCATCTTCACCCACCTCTACCACTCTCCACCGTGCCTCTACCACTCTCCACCGTGCCTCTACCACTCTCCACCGTGCCTCTACCACTCTCCACCGTGCCTCTGACAGCCCCTGCCATCGAACCTACACTCTATCTCACCCTCTACCTCACCCACATTTTGCTTTCTTTGATTCCATCGCAACTCAACGCTCCTTCACCCCCCTCCAACCCCTTTTCACACACAACCTGTCACCCTCTCCACCCCTCTATCCAACCCTTAGTGACCCTATCACCCGCCAGCGTGCCTCTCGCCCTCACAGCAGCAGCCATCGTGTCAGCTGCTCGCCTTGCTCTGCTGCGCCTCTCCCCGGCCTTCCTTGCTGCCACCCATGCCCCCTATCTCACCCTCTACACTACCCCTCTTTTACCCTTCAATTCCAGCCCCACCTCAATTTAACCCACATTCACCCCCCTTCACCCCTCTCCCACCCCATCCCACCCCTCCGTCCATTTTCCAGTGAGCCTGTCACCAGCCAGCGTGCCGTTCGCCCTCGCAGCAGCAGCCATCGTGTCAGCAGCTCGCCTTGCTCTGCTGCGCCTCTCTCCAGCCTTCCAACACACGTGCCCCCCTTGATCCTCTTTCACCCCTCTCACCCCTCCCCACCCCTCCATCCAACCCCTCAGTGACCCTATCACCAGCCAGCGTGCCGTTCGCCCTCGCAGCAGCAGCCATCGTGTCAGCAGCTCGCCTAGCTCTGCTGCATCTCTCCCCGGCCTTCCTTGCTGCCACCCATGCCTCCTATCTCACCCTCTACACTATCCCTCCGTTGCCCTTCAATTCCAGCCCCCCCTCAGCGCCCATTCAACCCCCTTTCACCCCTCTCCACCCCCCTTCACCCCTCCATCCAACCCCAGTGACCCTATCACCAGCCAGCATACCGTTCGCCCTCGCAGCAGCAGCCATCGTGTCAGCAGCTCGCCTCGCTCTGCTGCGCCTCTCCCCGGCCTTCCTCGATGCCACCAATGCCTCCAACACACGGGCCCTTTCAAACCTGCAAGCCACGGACCTCATCTGGGTGTCGCTGCTTCCAGGCATCTCCGAGGTGCGTGCTGCTTATTTCAAAGGCTGGTGTGCACTCTGTTCCATACTCTGCTGCGCCTCTCCCCAGCCTTCCTCGATGCCACCAATGCCTCCAACACACGGGCCCTTTCAAACCTGCAAGCCACGGACCTCATCTGGGTGTCGCTCCTCCCAGGCATCTCCGAGGTGCGTGCTGCTTATTTCAAAGGCTGGTGTGCACTCCGTTCCATACTCTGCTGCGTCTCTCCCCAGCCTTCCTCGATGCCACCAATGCATCCAACGCACGGGCGCTGTCTAGCCTGAACGCCACGGACCTCATCTGGGTGTCTCTCCTTCCAGGCATCTCCGAGGTGCGTGCTGCAAAGGCAGAGGCAGTGTGAACAGGCTGTGTGAGGCATGTATTTTAGGTTATTGTGGTCCAAAGGCTGATCCAAAGGCTGCTGAGCCTCGCCCCGGCCTTCCTCCCCGCCTCCCGCGCCTCCAACGTACAGCACGTGGGGTGGGCCTCTCCAAAGGTTGCACTTCCACGCATCTCACGTGGTAAGCGCTGCTGTGTGCTGCAAAGGTTGCACTGCCACGGCCCCACTGCCTCGGCTTCACTGCCACAGCCCCACTGCCTCGGCTTCACTGCCACGGCCCCACTGCCTCGGCTTCACTGCCACGGCCCCACTGCCAGGCCTCCATTGCCAGGGCTTCACTGCCACGGCTTCACTGCCACGGCTTCACTGCCACGGCTTCACTGCCACGGCGCCACTGCCACGGCTTCACTGCCACGGCCCCACTGCCACGGCTTCACTGCCTCGGCTTCACTGCCACGGCTTCACTGCCACGGCTTCACTGCCACGGCTTCACTGCCACGGCCCCACTGCCACGGCCCCACTGCTAGGGCTCCTCTGCTAGGGCTTCACTGCCAGGGCTCCATTGCTAGGGCTCCACTGCCAGGGCTTCACTGCCAGGGCTCCATTGCTAGGGCTCCACTGCCAGGGCTTCACTGCTAGGGCTCCATTGCCACGGCTTCACTGCCAGGGCTCCATTGCCACGGCCCCACTGCTAGGGCTCCATTGCTTCTGGTGGTAGCGAAGGCAGCGGGCATGTTTGGAGACGCCTCACTGCTGATATCTCGCCCCGCTCTTACCTTATTCCCCTTTTCGCCTCATCTCCCCCTGCTCTCCTCACTCCCCGTTCCCGCCTCATCTCCCCTTTCCCTCCTCACTCCCCCTTCCCTCCTCATCCTCCCTGCCCTCCCCCCGCCCCTCCCCCCGCCTTGCACAGGAGCTGCTCTTCCGAGGGGCACTGCTGCCGCTGGTGGGGGTGAATGCAGTGGGGGTGATAGTATCGGGGGCTGTCTTTGGACTGCTGCACGTCACGGGCGACCGCAACCTCACCTTTTCTGCCTGGTACGCACGCCGCTCCTTGTTGCATGCTGTTTTTACCATTTCCAAAAACCGCTCTGCCTGGTTCGCCGCTCTTTTTCTCAAGCAGTTTTTGGGATTTCCCTCCCTGCTTCCCTCCCTCTCTCCCTCCCTCCATCCCCCCCTCCCCAGGGCATCATCCGTAGAGAGAGGGTTTCTACTTTGAAATACCGCTTTCACGCATCATGCACCCACCCCCTTCTCTGCCTCCCGCCCTCCCTCCCTCCCTCCCTCCCTCCCTCCCTCCCTCCCTCCCTCCCACCCTCCCTCCCTCACTCACTCACTCCCTCCCTCCCTCACTCCCTCCCTCCCTCCCTCCCTCCCTCCCTCCCTCCCTCCCTACCTCCCTCCCTCCCTCCCTTGCTCCATCCCCCCCTGCCCTCCCTCCCTCCCTCCCTCCCTCCCTCCCTCCCTCCCTCCCTCCCTCCCTCCCTCCCTCTCCCATCTTTCCCCCCTCCACCCCCAAGGGCAACGAGTGTGGGGTGTGTGTATGGCGTGCTGGCAGTGGCGACGGGTGACATGGCCAGTGCCATGCTCGCTCACTCCCTCGCTCCTCTCCCTCCCATCCCTCCCTCCCCCCCTCCACAGGGCATCATCCGTAGGGTGTGTGTATGGCGTGCTGGCAGTGGCCACGGGTGACATGGCCAGTGCCATGCTCGCTCACTCCCTCGTGCCTTCCCTCTCTCCCTCCGTCCCGTCCCTCTTCCGCGTCCTCCCACCGCATCCCAGGGCATCATCTGTGGGGTGTGCGTACGGCGTGCTGGCTGGCAGCGGTATCATTCACCCCCCACCCCCCTTTGCCCTCCTACCACAGGGCAACGAGTGTGGGGTGTGTGTATGGTGTGCTGGCAGTGGCGACGGGTGACATGGCCAGTGCCATGCTCGCTCACTCCCTCGCCAACCTGGTGTCTGCTGGCTGGTGGAAATGGCAGCAGCAGGAGCAATAGCAGCAGCAACAACAACAGCAGCAGCTTACAATTCGTTTCTGCTGCCTGAAGGAAATGGCAGCAGCAGCAGCAGCAGCAGCAATAGAGCCGTAGAAGCATAAGCATTGTAACAGAACAACAGTTTTAACCTAATCGTTTCGGTGCCAAAGAGTGGGGGCTGTAGATATCTGGAACTTGCTGTAGTGTAGATCGCGGAGGGGGCTGTATGCTACCCACGGTTTTTGGCAGGGTAAATGGAAATAGGTATTTGTTTGTGTAGATCGCGGAGGGGGCTGTATGCTACCCACCCACGGTTTTTGGCAGGGTAAATGGAAATAGGTATTTGTTTGTGTAGATCGCGGAGGGGGCTGTATGCTACCCACGGTTTTTTGCAGTTATTTGTTTGTGTCTTCCTTCTTCTGCTGCTGCTGGAGCACTGGTGTTTTCGCCCTGACATGGTAGCTAGCTAAACGCTTGTGGTTTTCACACTGCAGCTCATCCAAGCATGCACTATAATAAATAAGCGAGCCCAACCTATTAATGCCAAAACGGACCACTACATCAGAAAATGCACACTAAATACACCATCGGAGGCCATAAGTGCTGCGCGTGAAGGGTAACTAGAACACCAAGACCAGGAATGTCGTATAAACACACTAGTAGGGCCAGGCATGCAGCATCAAGGCCAGGCATGCACGTGGTATCCAGCACTGCGCATGGCATTGAGCAGTTGCCCCGCTTCCCGCCTCGAGTGTGCAAAGAGGCTCGGATTCCAGGAGAAGAAGTGCATGGAGGGGTGGTTGTACGCATGGAGGGTTTCTCCACCCATCCACGCATCCACGCGTCTCAAAACGTACAGCACGTGGGGTGGGCCCTCTCCACCCATCCACGCATCTCACGTGGTAAACGCTGCTGCGTGCTGCAAAGGTTGCACTGCCACGGCTTCACTGCCACGGCCCTACTGCTAGGGCTCCATTGCTTCTGCTAGTATGTAAATACCACCAGGGACTCGCATGTTATCAGATTACCCCATCAAGGCCAGGCATGCACATAGTACCCTGCACTGCGCATGGCGTTGAGCAGCTGGCCTGCTTGCTGCCTCGAGTGCGGGAAGTTGCGCGGCGTCCACGTGAAGAAGTGCATGGAGGGGTGGTTGTAATGCACCTCCACGAATATCTCGTCTATCACCCGTGGCATGAGAGGTGAGTCCAACCAGGCTGCACCCCCCACACACAGAGACAGGGGTGGTGAGGGCAAGGAAATGGAGAGGGTAATGAGGGTGACGAAGTGCATGGAGGGGTGGTTGTAATGCACCTCCACGAATAGCTCGTCTATCACCTGTGGCATGAGAGGTGAGTCCAACCAGGCTGCACCCCACACACACAGAGACAGGGGTGGTGAGGGCAAGGAAATGGAGAGGGAAATGAGGGAGAAGAAGTGCATGGAGGGGTGGTTGTAATGCACCTCCACGAATAGCTCGTCTATCACCCGTGGCATGAGAGGTGAGTCCAACCAGGCTGTACGCAACACAAGGAGAGAGTACTACAGTGGGTGAGGAGGGGAAACGGGGAGGGGAGGATGATTGGGCATGGAGGGGTGGTGATTGTAATGCACCTCGACAAACAGCTCATTGATTACTCGTGCGTGCCATGAGGGGGGACTCCAGCCACGCTGCACCCCACAGCAAGGGAAGGGAGAGGGAAATGACGATGAAGAAGTGCATGGAGGGGTGGTTGTTGTAATGCACCTTCACGAGTGCCTCATCGATTACTCGTGCGTGCCATGAGGGGGGACTCCAGCCACGCTGCACATAGCAAAAAGAGACGGGGGGGTGGCAGAGGAACAGAGAGGGCGACAGAGGGTGGTTGGCTGTAAAGGGGTGGTTGCCGTGCGCCTTCACGAACAGCTTGTCTATCACCCGTGGCATGAGAGGAGACTCCAGCAAGCCAGGCTGCAGTCAGTACAAGGACAGGGGGATGCAGGCAAGGGAATGGCGAGGGGAATGAGGAAGCAGTGAGCCATGGAGGGGTGGTTGTAATGCACCTCCACCAATAGCTCGTCTATCACTTGTGCCATGAGAGGGGACTCTAACCAGGCTGCGCATAGCAAAGAACACGAGGAAGAAGGGCAATGAAGAGGGAAATGAGAGAGATTAAGTGCACGGAGGGGTGGTTGTAATGCACCTCCACCAATAGCTCGTCTATCACTTGTGCCATGAGAGGCGACTCTAACCAGGCTGCACATAGCAAAGAACATGAGGAAGAAGGGCAATGAAGAGGGAAATGAGAGAGATTAAGTGCACGGAGGGGTGGTTGTAATGCACCTCCACCAATAGCTCGTCTATCACTTGTGCCATGAGAGGCGACTCTAACCAGGCTGCACATAGCAAAGAACATGAGGAAGAAGGGCAATGAAGAGGGAAATGAGAGAGATTAAGTGCACGGAGGGGTGGTTGTAATGCACCTCGACAAACAGCTCGTCGATTACTTGCGCCATGAGGGGGGACTCCAACCAGGCTGCACAGAGGGGTGAGACAAGGGCAATGGAGATGGAGAGAGAGGATGATGGCCAGCCATAAAGAGGTTTCGGGTGTCTCACACTCCACCCAGGCTGCCCCATCCCACACTCCACCCAGGCTGCCCCATCCCACACTCCACCCAGGCTGCCCCATCCCACACTCCAGCCAGGC
Source organism: Closterium sp. NIES-65 (assembly GCA_948144175.1). NCBI lineage: Eukaryota > Viridiplantae > Streptophyta > Zygnematophyceae > Desmidiales > Closteriaceae > Closterium > Closterium sp. NIES-65. Next base: position 517,432 of record CANXME010000927.1, read on the forward strand.
TGCCCCATCCCACACTCCACCCAGGCTGCCCCATCCCACACTCCAGCCAGGCTGCCCCACCCCACACTCCACCCAGGCTGCCCCATCCCACACTCCACCCAGGCTGCCCCATCCCACACTCCAGCCAGGCTGCCCCACCCCACACTCCACCCAGGCTGCCCCATCCCACACTCCACCCAGGCTGCCCCATCCCACACTCCTCCCAGGCTGCCCCACCCCACACTCCACCCAGGCTGCCCCACCCCACACTCCACCCAGGCTGCCCCACCCCACACTCCACCCAGGCTGCCCCACCCCACACTCCACCCAGGCTGCCCCACCCCACACTCCACCCAGGCTGCCCCACCCCACACTCCACCCAGGCTGCCCCACCCCACACTCCACCCAGGCTGCCCCACCCCACACTCCACCCAGGCTGCCCCACCCCACACTCCACCCAGGCTGCCCCACCCCACACTCCACCCAGGCTGCCCCACCCCACACTCCACCCAGGCTGCCCCACCCCACACTCCACCCAGGCTGCCCCACCCCACACTCCAGCCAGGCTGCCCCATCCCACACTCCAGCCAGGCTGCCCCATCCCACACTCCAGCCAGGCTGCCCCACCCCACACTCCAGCCAGGCTGCCCCATCCCACACTGCACCCAGGCTGCCCCATCCCACACTCCACCCAGGCTGCCCCACCCCACACTCCACCCAGGCTGCCCCACCCCACACTCCACCCAGGCTGCCCCACCCCACACTCCACCCAGGCTGCCCCACCCCACACTCCACCCAGGCTGCCCCACCCCACACTCCACCCAGGCTGCCCCACCCCACACTCCACCCAGGCTGCCCCACCCCACACTCCACCCAGGCTGCCCCACCCCACACTCCACCCAGGCTGCCCCACCCCACACTCCACCCAGGCTGCCCCATCCCACACTCCAGCCAGGCTGCCCCATCCCACACTCCACCCAGGCTGCCCCATCCCACACTCCAGCCAGGCTGCCCCATCCCACACTCCAGCCAGGCTGCCCCACCCCACACTCCAGCCAGGCTGCCCCACCCCACACTCCACCCAGGCTGCCCCACCCCACACTCCACCCAGGCTGCCCCACCCCACACTCCACCCAGGCTGCCCCACCCCACACTCCACCCAGGCTGCCCCATCCCACACTCCACCCAGGCTGCCCCACCCCACACTCCACCCAGGCTGCCCCACCCCACACTCCCGCCAGGCTGCCCCATCCCACACTCCAGCCAGGCTGCCCCACCCCACACTCCAGCCAGGCTGCCCCACCCCACACTCCAGCCAGGCTGCCCCATCCCACACTCCACCCAGGCTGCCCCATCCCACACTCCACCCAGGCTGCCCCATCCCACACTCCAGCCAGGCTGCCCCATCCCACACTCCAGCCAGGCTGCCCCACCCCTCACTCCAGCCAGGCTGCCCCACCCCACACTCCAGCCAGGCTGCCCCATCCCACACTCCACCCAGGCTGCCCCATCCCACACTCCAGCCAGGCTGCCCCATCCCACACTCCAGCCAGGCTGCCCCATCCCACACTCCAGCCAGGCTGCCCCATCCCACACTCCACCCAGGCTGCCCCATCCCTCACTCCAGCCAGGCTGCCCCATCCCACACTCCACCCAGGCTGCCCCATCCCACACTCCAGCCAGGCTGCCCCATCCCACACTCCAGCCAGGCTGCCCCATCCCACACTCCACCCAGGCTGCCCCATCCCACACTCCACCCAGGCTGCCCCATCCCACACTCCACCCAGGCTGCCCCACCCCACACTCCACCCAGGCTGCCCCACCCCACACTCCACCCAGGCTGCCCCACCCCACACTCCACCCAGGCTGCCCCACCCCACACTCCACCCAGGCTGCCCCACCCCACACTCCACCCAGGCTGCCCCACCCCACACTCCACCCAGGCTGCCCCACCCCACACTCCACCCAGGCTGCCCCACCCCACACTCCACCCAGGCTGCCCCACCCCACACTCCAGCCAGGCTGCCCCATCCCACACTCCACCCAGGCTGCCCCATCCCACACTCCACCCAGGCTGCCCCATCCCACACTCCACCCAGGCTGCCCCATCCCACACTCCACCCAGGCTGCCCCATCCCACACTCCAGCCAGGCTGCCCCATCCCACACTCCAGCCAGGCTGCCCCATCCCACACTCCACCCAGGCTGCCCCATCCCACACTCCAGCCAGGCTGCCCCATCCCACACTCCACCCAGGCTGCCCCATCCCACACTCCACCCAGGCTGCCCCATCCCACACTCCAGCCAGGCTGCCCCATCCCACACTCCAGCCAGGCTGCCCCATCCCACACTCCAGCCAGGCTGCCCCACCCCACACTCCAGCCAGGCTGCCCCACCCCACACTCCAGCCAGGCTGCCCCATCCCACACTCCAGCCAGGCTGCCCCATCCCACACTCCAGCCAGGCTGCCCCATCCCACACTCCACCCAGGCTGCCCCATCCCACACTCCAGCCAGGCTGCCCCATCCCACACTCCACCCAGGCTGCCCCATCCCACACTCCAGCCAGGCTGCCCCATCCCACACTCCACCCAGGCTGCCCCATCCCACACTCCACCCAGGCTGCCCCATCCCACACTCCAGCCAGGCTGCCCCATCCCACACTCCAGCCAGGCTGCCCCATCCCACACTCCAGCCAGGCTGCCCCACCCCACACTCCAGCCAGGCTGCCCCACCCCACACTCCAGCCAGGCTGCCCCATCCCACACTCCAGCCAGGCTGCCCCATCCCACACTCCAGCCAGGCTGCCCCATCCCACACTCCACCCAGGCTGCCCCATCCCACACTCCAGCCAGGCTGCCCCATCCCACACTCCAGCCAGGCTGCCCCATCCCACACTCCAGCCAGGCTGCCCCATCCCACACTCCACCCAGGCTGCCCCATCCCACACTCCACCCAGGCTGCCCCACCCCACACTCCACCCAGGCTGCCCCACCCCACACTCCACCCAGGCTGCCCCATCCCACACTCCAGCCAGGCTGCCCCATCCCACACTCCAGCCAGGCTGCCCCATCCCACACTCCAGCCAGGCTGCCCCACCCCACACTCCAGCCAGGCTGCCCCACCCCACACTCCAGCCAGGCTGCCCCATCCCACACTCCAGCCAGGCTGCCCCATCCCACACTCCAGCCAGTCTGCCCCATCCCACACTCCACCCAGGCTGCCCCATCCCACACTCCACCCAGGCTGCCCCATCCCACACTCCAGCCAGGCTGCCCCATCCCACACTCCACCCAGGCTGCCCCATCCCACACTCCACCCAGGCTGCCCCATCCCACACTCCAGCCAGGCTGCCCCATCCCACACTCCAGCCAGGCTGCCCCATCCCACACTCCAGCCAGGCTGCCCCACCCCACACTCCAGCCAGGCTGCCCCACCCCACACTCCAGCCAGGCTGCCCCATCCCACACTCCAGCCAGGCTGCCCCATCCCACACTCCAGCCAGGCTGCCCCATCCCACACTCCACCCAGGCTGCCCCATCCCACACTCCAGCCAGGCTGCCCCATCCCACACTCCAGCCAGGCTGCCCCATCCCACACTCCAGCCAGGCTGCCCCATCCCACACTCCAGCCAGGCTGCCCCATCCCACACTGCTCGCCCCATCCCACACTGCTCGCCCCATCCCACACTGCTCGCCCCATCCCACACTGCTCGCCCCATCCCACACTCGCCCCATCCCACACTGCTCGCCTCATCCCACACTGCTCGCCTCATCCCACACTGCTCGCCCCATCCCACACTGCTCGCCCCATCCCACACTGCTCGCCCCATCCCACACTGCTCGCCCCATCCCACACTGCTCGCCCCAGCCCACACTGCTCGCCCCATCCCACACTGCTCGCCCCATCCCACACTGCTCGCCCCACCCTCCCACCTTGGAAGATGTCCCACTCGGACCCCTCTATATCCATCTCCACCACCACCGTGTCCTCTGGCGTCAGCTGCACCTCTGGTGTGCGCCTCTGCCCTGTGCCTCACACGCGCCACGCACCTACTCCTCCTCCCTGCGCCACACCCACCCACCATGAAAGATGGGCCACTCGGACCCTTCAATGTCCATCTTCACCACCACCGTGTCCTCTGCCCTCTGCCCTGTGGCGTCAGCTGCAGCTCTGGTGTGCGCTTCTGCCCTGTGCCTCACATACAATTCTCACATACATTTCTCACATGCTTCAGCTGCTTCCCTCCCTCACCTTGGAAGATGGCCCACTCGGACCCCTCTATATCCATCTTCACCACCACCGTATCCTCTGGCGTCACCTGCAGCTCCTCCAGCAGCCATCGCGTCACGTTCACTATGTTCTGCGGTGGGGGGTTGATGGGAAGAGAGGAGCAAGGGGAGAGCGGATGGGGATCGTGAGTCAACTCAGAACGCTCCTCCAGCAGCCACCGCATCACGTTCACTATGTTCTGCGATGAGGAGTTGACAGGTTTACGAGTCGACGGGGTTTCAAAGGGGAGAGGCGAGCAGGGAGGAAGCGGAGCAGGTGGAGAGACTTTGAGTCGTCTCAGAAGGCTCCTCCAGCTGAGAGGGGAGCAGCAGGAGAGGAGGAAGACAGGAAGAATAATATTTTTGGTGCCTTCTATTGAATCAGAAGCAACCACGTCATGTTCACCACGTTCCGTGATGAGGAGTTGACAGGTTGACGGGGGTCGGAGAGAAAGAGGGAAAGGGAAGGGAGCAGGAGGGTGACAAGATGAGCGGGTTAGGTGCTCCAACCGAACTGCACCAGCAGGTACCGCATGACAACAGTTACGTGCTGCCATGACAACAGCCACGTGCTACCATGACTTGAGGAAACACATGCTGCCATGACTTGAGGAAACACGTGCTGCCAGGACTTGAGGAAACACGTGCTGCCATGAATTGAGGAATCACGTGCTACCATGACTTGAGGAATCACGTGCTGCCAGGACTTGAGGAAACACGTGCTGCCATGAATTGAGGAATCACGTGCTGCCATGAATTGAGGAAACACGTGCTGCCATGAATTGAGGAATCACGTGCTACCATGACTTGAGGAATCACGTGCTGCCAGGACTTGAGGAAACACGTGCTGCCATGAATTGAGGAATCACGTGCTGCCATGAATTGAGGAAACACGTGCTGCCATGAATTGAGGAATCACGTGCTACCATGACTTGAGGAATCACGTGCTGCCAGGACTTGAGGAAACACGTGCTGCCATGAATTGAGGAATCACGTGCTGCCATGAATTGAGGAAACACGTGCTGCCATGAATTGAGGAATCACGTGCTACCATGACTTGAGGAATCACATGCTACCATGACTTGAGGAAACACATGCTGCCATGACTTGAGGAAACACGTGCTGCCAGGACTTGAGGAAACACGTGCTGCCATGAATTGAGGAATCACGTGCTGCCATGACTTGAGGAATCAACCACGCCTCAGCCAGGACCCCGTGTCTTACCCCCCACACCAGCCCTTCCCACGCAACCCCCCCTCACCTGCCCAGCATTGTCACTAGCAGAGGCCATGAAGCGGTGGGCGTGCACCCAGGCGAGCAGGTGTGTATTAAATCGACTCCCTATGCCAGCCTCCATCACACCCCTACCCTCCACACGCTCCCCCTCACCTGCCCAGCATTGTCGCTGGCAGAGGCCATGAAGCGGTGGGCGTGCACCCAGGCGAGCAGGTGTGTATTAAATCGACTCCCTATGCCAGCCTCCATCACACCCCTACCCTCCACACGCTCCCCCTCACCTGCCCAGCATTGTCGCTGGCAGAGGCCATGAAGCGGTGGGCGTGCACCTGGGCGAGCAGGTGTGCATTAAATCGACTCCCTATGCCAGCCTCCATCACACCCCTACCCTCCACACGCTCCCCCTCACCTGCCCAGCATTGTCGCTGGCAGAGGCCATGAAGCGGTGGGTGTGCACCCGGGCGAGCAGGTGTGTATTAAATCGAATCCCTATGCCAGCCTCCATCACACCCCTACCCTCCACACGCTCCCCCTCACCTGCCCAGCATTGTCGCTGGCAGAGGCCATGAAGCGGTGGGCGTGCACCTGGGCGAGCAGGTGTGCATTAAATCGACTCCCTATGCCAGCCTCCATCACACCCCTACCCTCCACACGCTCCCCCTCACCTGCCCAGCATTGTCGCTGGCAGAGGCCATGAAGCGGTGGGCGTGCACCCGGGCGAGCAGGTGTGCATTAAATCGACTCCCTATGCCAGCCTCCATCACACCCCTACCCTTCACACGCTCTCCCTCACCTGCCCAGCATTGTCGCTGGCAGAGGCCATGAAGCGGTGAGAGTGCACCCGGGCGAGCAGGTGTGTATTAAATCGACTCCCTATGCCAGCCTCCATCACACCCCTACCCTCCACACGCTCCCCCTCACCTGCCCAGCATTGTCGCTAGCAGAGGCCATGAAGCGGTGGGCGTGCACCCGGGCGAGCAGGTGTGCATTAAATTGACTCCCTATGCCAGCCTCCATCACACCCCTACCCTCCACACGCTCCCCCTCACCTGCCCAGCATTGTCGCTGGCAGAGGCCATGAAGCGGTGGGCGTGCACCTGGGCGAGCAGGTGTGCATTAAATCGACTCCCTATGCCAGCCTCCATCACACCCCTACCCTCCACACGCTCCCCCTCACCTGCCCAGCATTGTCGCTGGCAGAGGCCATGAAGCGGTGGGCGTGCACCCGGGCGAGCAGGTGTGTATTAAATCGACTCCCTATGCCAGCCTCCATCACACCCCTACCCTCCACACTCTCCCCCTCACCTTCCCAGCATTGTCGCTGGCAGGGGCCATGAAGCGGTGGGCGTGCACCCGGGCGAGCAGGTGTAGTATGGATCGACTCCAATCCCAGCCTCAATCACACCCCTACCCTCCACGCGCTCCCCTCACCTTCCCAGCGTTGTCAATAGCCGAGGCCATGAAGCGGTGAGAGTGCACTCGGGCGAGCAGCCAGGGAGGGAAGTCCGCCGGGCCTGTGTGGATCGGGCGCAGGCGACTGCGATAACTCATGTTGGCGCGTATGGTCTGATGGGGGCAGAAGAGAGGAAGGTGGAAGAGAGGAAGGGGGAAGAGAGGAAGGGGGAAGAGAGGAAAGGGGAAGAGAGGAAGGGGAAGGGGAAGGGGAAGGGGAAGGGGAAGGGGAAGGGGAGGAAGGAGGCCATGAAGCGATGGGAGTGCACCCTGGCGAGCAGCCACGGAGGGAAGTCCGCCGGGCCTGTGTGGAGCGCGCGCAGGCGACTGCGATAGCTCATGTTCGCACGTAGCGTCTGATGAGGGCGGAAGGGCGGAAGGGTGGACAGAGAGAGAGGGGAAAGGGGAGGGGAGGAAGGTGGAAAGAGGAGCGTGGAAAGAGGAAGCGGCAACGAGGTTGATGGAAGCAAAGAGACCCAGGCTGTGAGGGGCATGTGTGAAGCGATGCCATGCCAACACAGCAGCACACCTCTCAACATGTTTCACCCCCTCGCTCCGCTCACCAAGCCTGCAGCATGCACTTGCAACAGGCATTGATGCAACATGCTTTCAGGTTTTGGGTTCCAGACTTAGAGTTCAAGATTTCAGATTTACGGTTCAGATTTCAGATTCATGGTTCAGATTTCAGATTCACGGTTCAGATTTCAGATTCACGGTTCAGATTTCAGATTCACGGTTCAGATTTCAGATTCACGGTTCAGATTTCAGATTCACGGTTCAGATTTCAGATTCACGGTTCAGATTTCAGATTTACGGTTCAGATTTCAGATTTACGGTTCAGATTTCAGATTCACGGTTCAGATTTCAGATTTACGGTTCAGATTTCAGATTCACGGTTCAGATTTCAGATTCACGGTTCAGATTTCAGATTCACGGTTCAGATTTCAGATTCACGGTTCAGATTTCAGATTCACGGTTCAGATTTCAGATTCACGGTTCAGATTTCAGATTCACGGTTTCGGGTTTAGGCTTCCAAATTCCGGATTTCGAGTTTCATGTTCAGGGTTTCCAGGTTTCATTTTAGCGCCTTGGAATCTCATACTAGGGTTTCGGGTTTGACATTTTAGAGTTCGGCGTTGTGGAATCCCATATCAGCGGGTACGATTGCACCCTCTCCCTTGCCCCTCTCCCTTGCCCTCACACCCGCACACACACACCCTTGCAGAAACCGGCACGCACACCCCTGCACTCCCCGTCACCCCTTACCCCCTCCCCCCTCACCTTATGGCTGGGCGCGGGCACTTGAAAGACGCCCTGTCGCACCTCCACGGCATGAATCTCTGTGAAGTCGAGCGGGTACGACTGCAGGAACCACGTGACGCTCGAGTTGAAGAACCGCCCCCCCAGGTCTATCAGGACGCGACGCTTCCTGGGGCAAGCATGGGGCCCGGTGGGCATAGGATTAGCAGGCAGGCATGAGGGAACCAAGCAGGCAGGAACCACGTGACGCTCGAGTTGAAGAACCGCCCCCCCAGGTCTATCAGGACGCGACGCTTCCTGGGGCAAGCATGGGGCCCGGTGGGCATAGGATTAGCAGGCAGGCATGAGGGAACCAAGCAGGCAGGAACCACGTGACGCTCGAGTTGAAGAACCGCCCCCCCCAGGTCTATCAGGACGCGACGCTTCCTGATACAACACAATACGCAAGGGGGACAGCACAGCAGGCAAGGGTGGGATAACAGGGCATGGGGAGCAGCAAGCATGGGGGAGAGCACTGTCCTGTCCTGAGAAGGACGTAATGGTAGGTTTGTTTGTTTGTTTGTTTGCTTTCTATATATATGTATATATATATATATATATATTGCCCATATTCATTGCCAAAAATGCTAAAAGCCCCAGCAGAACCATGCAGGCAGGCAGCACTCACCTGGTGCGCATGGCGGGGTCGAGCACATTGCGCAGCACGGGCAGGATGTGCGTCTTGTCTTCCGCGTCGTCCACGAAGCCCAGCGAGTACCACCAAAAGTACCAGCTCGGCCAGACAGGCCACGTGATTGAAGAAGGGTTTTGAGACGTCTCAAAACCCTTCTTCAATCGCGAGTACAACCAAAAGTACCAGCCCGGCCAGACAGGCCACGTGATTGAAGAAGGGTTTTGAGACTTCTCAAAACCCTTCTTCAATCGCGAGTACGACCAAAAGTACCAGCCCAGCCAGACAGGCGGTACTCACACACTCACCTGGTGTGCATGGCAGGGTCGAGCACAGCTCTCAGCACGGGCAGGATGTGCGTCTTGTCTTCCGCGTCATCCACGAAGCCCAGCGAGTACCCGCGGCGGAACCAGCAGGACCAGACATCACTCACTCACTTGGCGCGCATGGTGGGGTGCAGCGCTCACCTGGTGTGCATAGCAGGGTCGAGCACGGCGCGCAGAACGGGCAGGATGTGCGTCTTGTCCTCCGCATCGTCCACGAAGCCCAGCGAGTACCCGCGGCGGAAGTTGAGGTGCTCGTCCAGCTCCTCTATAGGCAGCCCCGCTACTGGACACGGCGACATGCGCGGTATCCACTGCGGGGGGGAGGAGGGGGTGAGAGGAGGGGAAATGCAGGGGGGAACGCGCGGCGCAGTGGCGGCACGCCAGATTGATTCGAGGCGAGAAGAACTACTAGGTAAGCGAATTGTTCGTAGGTGCTGGTGCCATCGAAAGCGCGGGTGCTTATCTAGCCGTCCCACCTTGGTTGCTTCCCACGGGTCTTCAGCACCGACCGTTGCCGCTGGCTTCGAGATCCAGTCGCTACAATTCCGCACGTCAGCCGTCGATCCGGGATCCGACGGCGTCAACTGCAAGGCAACCAAGATCCACGGCGGAGGCTCCGCCACGTGTAACGAGATCGAGACCGCAGCGACTATGGTGGCGAGAATGGCCCAGGCGAGGGAGAGGCAAGCGGCGATTTTCGGGCGATTAGCGGAGCGCGCGGCCTTGAGTTGCGGGCTGCTGGGGGCTGGGGAATCGGTGAGCTTGCTGCCGGTATTAAAGGGTGCGAGCGCGGGCAAGAGAACGGCCTCGTCGCCCTGGCCTTCCGCGGCGTCGCTGCGGTGAGTCACTCTGTGCTTCGCGCTCTGCATTGCGCCGTCGGCGTGGCTTTGGTTGCGATACAGGGTGGATGAATAAGTTAACGAGAGTTTCCTGTTGTCAGGGGATCCTAAGTATGGTAGCTGCGTTACGAATACTATCAGAACATAAAAATCGAATGTTGCACGGCCGAGAGCCGAACCCGCATGAATATGAGTGGATGAGCTGTTGCGTACCTACCACTACTGCAAACAATATTCGCAAAGCGTCACGGTATGCGATTAATCGCGAAACAATGAAAGAATGAGATAGCTCTGCACTCCCACCATAAGTGAGCCACCTAAATGGTGGCAAGCTGGAGACTCTGAAGCAAGCTTAAAGCGTGTTCAAATTAATTTTTTATATCCTTTGACGTCGGGGGCTCCACGTCGGCAGACGTCGAGCTCGACGTCGATCGACGTCGAACGCGGCACTTTGAACACAATGCCGGCGACGAGCTTCCGCTCAGGACAAAAGCCGGCCTAAATAGTAGAACAACTGAGTTCAAACGAATTTTGGAAATCGCAAGGCCGTTTCGCATGCGTAGACAGTGCCACCAATGGCTGCGAAGCCCACAATACGAATCGTACAGGCTCGTTAACTTCGAGAATTCAATTCTTGTTTTGTTGTTGTTCTGTCTGATGTGGTCTCGTCATCACTGTACAGATGCGCTGAATTCCGTACAATTGTTGATGCTGGCGTAAGCAATTTCTGAAGAGTACTTTGAACACAAAAATGGTACCCCACAGCTTACCTGCCAACCCAACAACCTCGACATCGATTTACGTCGGAAATTTGCAGCACTCTGAACACGCTTTTATGAGGGGAGCGCTGGCGAGGGGGTTCCCGACCAACCGACAAATCCCAGTCATTCTTCGCGAATCAAACTAGCGAATAATGGTCATTTTTGGGGCCCTTTGTGTCTGCTTTCTGGCGGGAAATACTGTGTCAGAACCGAACCGCAGTCGTGTAACGAAACAAAGAGTTTCTGTGAAATGGAAAACTGGATCGGTAGTAGGTTGTGTGCACACAGGTAAGTAGAGATTCAATGCGGTGATGGTAACAAACCTCTCTAAATCTTGCAACAACTTTTTAAACCGTTTTTAAAAGACCTGAGATCCTACCAGGCTAGACACCCCCTAACGGTTTCATTTCCTCTTTACTCTTGTAAATATTCACCCTTTTGCTTTCCCAACATCACCCTTCATACCCGTGTACAGCAATACTAACTTATGTTGCAGCTGCACTTCCCGTTACCACATTGCACTATCTGCTCGTTAGATTCGTGCCCCGCATCAAAGCAGGCTGGTAACCGCGGCCCCTTCCCACAATTTGGTTATTTCCAAACCTCGACGCAAGAACCCCAGCATCGTGCAAACACATGTGCACATAGCCACTCGCTATACACACAACGCAATTCCAAGTACAGCCAACGATACACCCCCTAATGCCAACGCTGGCTGTATTTTCTCCCCGAACGCATAGCCTGCTGCTGCGTTGAAGGCAAAGGTGGCACCGTTGCTAACTGGCACTGCCACAGAGACGTGCACGCCCCTTAGGGTGAGGAAGAATAGGACTGAACCCGAGAGGTTGAGGCACAGAGGCACGTAGTACTGGGAATGAGGAAGAAGGGAGAGGGGTGGGTGGGTGGGGGGTGTGCAGAAGTGGGTATATTGAAGAGAGGAACTGAGGGTGGGAGGCTGCAGAGGTTGCTGACCGGCACTGCCACAGAGACATGCACGCCCCTCAGGGTGGAAAGACAGGGATGAGCCCGAGAGGTTGAGGCACAGCGGCACGTAGTACTGTGGGGGTGGGGGAAGAGGGAACGGAGTGGGGAGGGGAAGGGGAAAGGCACTGGTCCTTGCTGATTGGGAGAGACGTGCACGCACCTTAGGGTGAGGAAGCAAGGGAGTGAACCTGACAGGTTGAGGCACAGAGCTGTGTAGCACTGTGGGGATAGGGAGTGCAGAGAGGGAAGGCAGTGGTTGTTGCTGACTGGGCTGGGATAGACGTGGGTGGCTCTCAGGGCACCCACGTGAAAGAAGAGAGTGAGCCGGAGAGGCTGGAAGCACAGATGCGTGTGTTGTACTGACGGAGGTGGGGGGCGGAGGGGGGAGGAGGGGGGAGGAGGGGGGATGAGGAGGGGGGATGAGGGGGGAGGAGGGGGGAGGAGGAGGGAGGAAGGGGGAGGAGGGGGAGGAGGGGGAGGAAGGGGGAGGAAGGGGGAGGAAGGGGGAGGAAGGGGGAGGAAGGGGGAGGAAGGGGGAGGAAGGGGGAGGAAGAGGGAGGAAGGGGGAGGAAGGGGGAGGAAGGGGGAGGAAGGGGGAGGAAGGGGGAGGAAGGGGGAGGAAGGGGGAGGAAGGGGGAGGAAGGGGGAGGAGGGAGCTGAACCCATCAAGTGCCTGGACTCTGCCAGGCAAGGGAGGGAGGAGGCTTGACGGCGACGCTGGAAACGATCCACGGGAACGGGAGATGGGAGGGAGATAGTGTCCCGTTCCACTATAGTGGAAGAGGACATGGCGGAAGGAAAGGGACGGGGACGATAACGAGGAGGGAGGTGAGTGCGCCCATCGTCAAATGGCTACACTTCGCAGGGACGGTGGCAAGGGAGGGAGGACGGGGGACGGGGACGCAGGAAACGTCTACATTCCCGCCAGGCATGACCGTCAAGCAGCCCACTCAAAGTACTCTGTTGGCCTCACGACTTTTGAGACGTCTCAAAAAGGGACGGGGACGCCGGAAACGTCTACATTCCCGTCGCTGACGGGAGGCATGACTGTCAAGCAGCCCACTCAAAGTACTCTGTTGGCCTCACGTTTCTGACTCTCCATTGAAACACGAGCCCACAATTAGTTTTTAACGCGTATGGTTGGAGCTTCTAAGTAATGCCGCTAACATATCTCTGATCCCTTGCCTCCTACCTACTCCCTCCCGTCGACCAACCTGCCAATCACGGGTAACCACGTGGACGAATCTCCTGCATCTGAAGTCCAATCTCTGAGAAAACGACATGGAAGCTTCCATTCCGGCAGTTTTGCCGGCAGCTGCGGCGGATTCGTCCGCTTTGATGTGCCGCTTCGACATCGCGGCGCCGCGCTTGATGAGCGGATTCGTAATCCCCCAGACCGCGCCGACCAGGAGCAGCCATGCGATATCGCTCGCTGCGACTGCGACTGCGACCATCCCTGCGACGGACGACGTGCGAATCAAGGGGGGCCACAGTCGTAGTGGCTTTATCTTCTTCTATTCTCCGCCAATCAAATCCAAATGTCGGGTTTCGCCGATCACAAAGGTACGCTATGGTTGCCGCGGTAAACTAATGATCGGAGAAGTACTGGTATGTGGTTGACCAGCAGAAAACGGATTCTACTTTGGTAGAATGGTTTCCCTCAAAACGGACGCGATACTCGCATCGCAAGTACCGGAAAATACTCGAGTCGAAAAAGGTCATCAAACACAAACATTTTAGAGCGTTACTGGCGTTTTCTCTTAACATTTCTAAGTTATGTTTTGTGACTGAGCAACTTCAAGCCTAATTGTGGCATCCATCCCTCTCCAACTTCTACACAATGCTCTCTGGCATCACATTTTTTAAAAGTAATGTACTTTGAGTCACTAGTTGGGAATATCCCCCCCCTCCCTCTGCTGCACTTGTCGTTGCCGCAACCCAACACCCGCCCCACCACTTGTCTCACCGCCACTTGCGGACGGAGCCTCCCCATCCCTGTGCCCGTTCCCATCCCCATCTCCATGCCCATCCCTCCCGCCTTCCCCATTACCCCTGCCTTCCTCATGCCTCTCCTGTATCTCGGCCCCACTGCCTAGAGCATTCAGAGATTCCACTCCACCATCAGCAGCAGCATTGGCAGCAGCAGCACTGGCACTGGTGGCGACAGCACCAGCGTTAGCACCGACAGCATCAGCATCACCACCAACAGCATGAGCAGCATCTTCTGTGTCCGCGACTGCAGCAGCAGTACCAGCACCAGCATCCGCTTCAGCATCAGCAACGGCAGCATGAGCATCAGCAATGGCAGCATCAGCATCAGCAATGGCGGCATGAGCAGCAGCAGTGGTGTTTCGTAACCACCAGAGCACAGAGAGCATACCGAGCAGCACCATCACCACTACTGTGTCCCACTCCCCTAACTCCTGCCACACCCTGCTGCCCTTGCTGCTGCTGCTGCCGCCACCGCTGCCGGCGCTCCTACTGCTGCTCCTGCTGCTGCCACCAGTCTCGCTGATGCCGCTACCATAGCTGTTGCCATCCTCAGGGAAAAGCAAGTTTTCCAGCTCCCCAAACACATAGTCCTCGAAATCCAGCCACCACTGCGAGGCCGCTGAGATGGACTGCATCACCGTTGACGCAGCGCGACTCAGCGCTGACACGATTGCACTAACGAACGACATCGCACCGGGTGCTGATGTGGAGGAAGAGATGGCGTAGCGAGGGAGGAGGGGGAGGAGGAGGGAGCGCAGGGAGGAGGGGAGGAGGCGGAGGAGGGAGAGGGAGTGGAGGGCGAGGGAGACGGGGAGAGCCTCGTCGTTGTGGCAGTAGAGCAGCGCTGAGGAGAGCAGCTCGTGTGCTCGGGTCAAATTTACGGGGACTATGATAGTAATATTGGCGTTGCTGCTGCCGCTGCTGCTGCTGCTGCTGGTATTGCCACTGGTGTTGGTGGCACTGCTGCTGCCCCACAGGAGAGCGCCTGCACTGTACCCACCTGTGCTGTTATCGAGGCCCACTATATGGAGGTAGGCGAGGTGGAAAAGCGCCTCTGGCTCGTGCAGGTCTGCTGCCCGCTGCAGCAGAGACAGGGGGTCGCAGGGGAGAGAATCTCGGGCACTGGTAACCGGCTGTGCTGTCGTGGAGTTTTGATCAACGGCTGGGAGTGACTGTGCAGGATGGTGCGGATCAAGGGCTGGGATTGACTGTGCAGAAAGGTGTGGATCAACGGTGGAAAGTGACGGTGGCGGTGGGAGCGGCAGCAGCGAGGGCAGGTGGTGGATGAGCATGAGGAGAGCCGCATCCACCATGGCCGGTGCTGATCCGATGTGCACCGCCCTCATTGCGTGGTCTAGCGCCAACGAATAGCGATCCGAGGCTGGTGGAAGGGGGGGATTGCAGAGAGGAGAAGGGCAACACAAGGGATGACGCATGAACAGGAGTGTGATCAGATCCGCGTCCACCATGGCTGGGGATGACCTGATGTGTACCACCCTCATCCTGTGGTCCAGCACTAGAGCATAGCGGTCAGAGGCTGGTGGGTGGAAGGAGGGAAGGGAGGGAGGGGAGGGGGGAAGGAGGAAAGTGTGGATCAGAGATCCGGCTCCGCCCTCCGTGCAGCCGTCTTCGGTGAAGCCGACCACGGCGAAGCCGACTTCCTGGTCCATGCTGACTTGGACGATCAAGTCACCGTGGTTAGCCGACTTGCAGCATTAGCTGACTTCGGGGAAGTCGGCTACAGCGGAGCCGAATTCGGCGAAGCAGGCCGTGACGTTGGTCGACGAGGTGAAATCGGCGGCCGACGAAGGTGTTCCTTGACATGACACCAACTTGGGGGAGACGACTTGAGGACGTCGGCGGCCTCCTCTAGTCGACTGTGTAACTTGTCGACGAAGCTCTGCGGGGGTGCGCGAACGTCGTCCAGGTAGTCTTGACGATGTCGACCTACGTGGCAGCACGTGGTCGATGTGGTGCATCTGGCGCAACTGTCGACACGTGGCCGATTAAGTACCTGCGCGATGTGCATAGCGGTGCACAACTTGCTCAACTGTTTACCTGCACCTGCAAAGTAGGTGCACACATGCGCGCAAAAGCACAATTGCGGTTGCAATGCTGGCCAGCCGCCTTGCTGCAGCGTTGGCAAGCCGCCCTAGTGCAGCGCTGGCAGGTCGCCGACTTGCAGTGTTGGCAACCCGCCTTCGAGCTGCGTTGGCACGCCGTCGACTTGCCACGCTGGCAAGCCACCCTCGTGTTGTGCTGGGGGTCAACCTGCCTGCTTGTTAGGCTTGCTAGGTCCCAGATGTAGTCACCATTGCCAATATATTTTGTATATTTTTTCTCAACCTTTCTTAATGAAACTCTTGCCGTTTTGCCCCGCGAACCCACACATGAGCAAGTACGAAGAGAACGTTACAATCACTCGTTCCACCCGTGCCTTCTCCGGAGTCTAGCTCCCACCGGTGTTGAGTCTAGCTCCGCAGAAATGACACCACATGAGAAAAATGGGGGCAATCATAGCACGGTCTACAACAAGAGAATGGCGAGACGGGGCTGGTGGAGAGGAGTAAGGGGGGGAACAAGGGGGAGCACAGGACAGCACAACCCAACTCACAGTCCCACCCAACCAGGGGACGGTGTGTTCCAACACCCCAAGACCAAGCCCATATCCCACTCACCCATCCACCCCTTCCTTCCCTCTTGCTCAAGTATCCCTTTCACGCTTCCCAACCCTAAGTGGAGAAAGACGCGTCCTGCGTCTAGGACGCTTGCGTCCAGACGCAGCGTCTTAGACGCAGGACGCTAGAGGAGGGCCTTTAGGACGCATGAAAAGACGCATGCCCGGGCAGGGCAAAAAAACCCCCGGGCAGCCGAAAAATGATGTTATAGGGTATGGGAAGGGGAGGGGGGAACAACGATGCACACATTTGAGGCAAAATTGTCCCTTTTACATTTCCAGGGTTTAAGGTTTACGAAGGAGAATTGTCTTGGTAAACCCTCTAGGGTGTTTTTGATGGTCGAAATGGGTTAGGGGGGGTCGACATGACACGAAATCGACAGTCGCGTCGAAATCGTTGAAGTCAATTTCGCGCTGAGGCAATTTTTTTTCTTCCGGTCAGCCCGAAAATAAAAACGAGGTGCGTCCTGCGTCTCTGCGTCTGGACGCTGCGTCCAGACGCAGGACGCAGCAGGACGCGTGCGTCTTTCTCCACTTAGTCCCAACCCACTCACCTGAGTAACCCTGACTGCGCATTAGCATTTGGGCAGCATTCTCTGCTGCCACTTTGCTCCCCTCCTCTGCCACCATTCCGTACCGCACCAAACCACTCCACCAATCCCCATCCTCATACGCTGCAGCAGCCTCCTTCAGCTCCGCCGCCCACCCAATGCGCTCCGAGACAAAAATGCCATACAGCTTCGCCGCCCGGGAACAGTTCCGGGGAACTGTAGCAGCGCCAGAATCAGCAGCACCACCAGCAGCAGCAACAGCAGCAGAGTAAGCAGCAGAAGCAGAAACCAACGATCCGTCAAGAATCCTAGCCAGGGTATAGGGGGCACTCCACTGCCCTGCATCCATGGCCCTCTCAAAGTAACCCACCGCTGTGGTTGCATTCGCAGGTACACCCAGCCCGTCGAAGTGAATATACCCTAAGTTTGAAAGGGCGTCCGAGTCGTTTCTCTCTGCTGCTTTCATGAAAAAATCACGAGCGAGGATCAAGTCTTGCTTTACCCCCCATCCGTTTTGATGCAGGACTCCCAGCCCGTTCTGGGCAGCTGCAAGTTTGTTCCTGCCCGACGCCGCCTGCAGAAAATATTTTCGGGCAGCGGTGAAGTTCTTCGGGACTGCCCCGCCTGCCCCGGTCATGTGCATGTAGCCGAGGTTGAAGGCTGCCACGTCATCACCAGCAGCAGCGGCCAATTGGAAGTGACGAAGGGCTTCCTGGGGGTTGCGGGGAATCCCTTGGCCGATGAGGTGGCGAAATCCCATTAGTCGAAGGGATTCCGGCACCCCTCGCTCTGCCAGGTCTTGCTCAAACTCCACCTGGAAAGGGCAGGGTAGCGTGAGAGAGGAGGGGTGCGAGAGGAGGGTGAGAGACAAAGAGAGAGAAGTTTCTGCCCCCCACACCCCCTTTCCGCTGTTTGCCACATCCCATTCAGACTCCACCTTGGTAGGCAGATGGCGGGGAAAAGAGGGGTGGGGTAGGGAAGAGACCAGGTCAGGTGAGGGGAGCAAGGAGAGGAGACAAGAGCAAAATTTTGGGCCCTCTGCTCAAACTCCATCTAGGGACGGCAGAGGGCAGGGAGGAGGGACGGGGGTTGGGAGGAAGGACGGGAACGAGAGCCCTCGTTTTTGAGTCGACTCAAAGGAAGGACAGGAACGAGAGCTTAAGGGCGACAAGGAGAGCCCTCGATGAGGGAACCAGGGGAAGGGCTTAAGGGCGACACGGCGAGGAAGAAAAGGACTGTCACCTCGTGGCCCCGGATCCCCCTGGGTAAAGCAGAGGGCGGGGAAGAGGGCAGGGTGCGGCGGGAGGGAGGAGAAAAGGGACGGGAAGTGGTGTGGGAAACGCAAGAACAGGGCTTAGTTGGTTTAGGGCATGGCATGTACACGTGCTTTAAGTGTGTGCGTCCTGATTTGACGTAATGGAACAGGGGGGAAAGGGAGAGTAAGCGTTGAGTATGGGAGGGAAGGAGACGAGAGGGAACCGATACGAAACCCCTTACCGCTCTGCTACTCTCACCAACAAAGGGAAGAGCAAAGCAGCAGGAACCCTTCACTTCACTCTTGAGACGTCTCAAAAGAGCAAAGCAGCAGGAACCCTTCACTTCACTCTTGAGACGTCTCAAAAGAGCAAAGCAGCAGGAACCCTTCACTTCACTCTTGAGACGTCTCAAAAGAGCAAAGCAGCAGGAACCCTTCACTTCACTCTTGAGACGTCTCAAAAGAGCAAAGCAGCAGGAACCCTTCACTTCACTTCACTCACCTGCTCCGCATGGGCATCGTCGAACGTCCGCGGGTGGAACCCCCATCTCAGATGCCTCTGCCTCTGCTGCTGCTGCACTTGCAGCTAAGAGAACAAAGCACTGGAATGGAAAGCTGGTAGGAGGAGATAGCACCAGCTTCAGCTAAGAAGTGAGGCAGGACACACGGGGCCCTTGGGCAGCTGCTGGTCACCTGTCGCCTCTGCTGCTGCTAACAGGTAACAGGTCCGCTGCTGTTGCATTAGCACTAGGTGAACAGAGCAACATCCCTACCTACCCACCTGCTCTGCATGGTCATCGTCAAACGCTTGAGGCTGGAAGCCCCCATCTCGAAACCAGTCTCTCAGACGAACAGGGTCCTTGGGCAGTTGCTGGTCGTCCCACGCCTCTGCTGCTGCTGCTGCTGCTGCTGCTGCTGCTGCTGCTGCTGCTGCTGCTGCTGCTGCTGCTGCTGCTGCTGCTGCTGCTGCTGCTGCTGCTGCTGCTGCTGCTGCTGCTGCTGCTGCTGCTGCTGCTGCTGCTGCTGCTGCTGCTGCTGCTGCTGCTGCTGCTGCTGCTGCTGCTGCTGCTGCTGCTGCTGCTGCTGCTGCTGCTGCTGCTGCTGCTGCTGCTGCTGCTGCTGCTGCTGCTGCTGCTGCTGCTGCTGCTGCTGCTGCTGCTGCTGCTGCTGCTGCTGCTGCTGCTGCTGCTGCTGCTGCTGCTGCTGCTGCTGCTGCTGCTGCTGCTGCTGCTGCTGCTGCTGCTGCTGCTGCTGCTGCTGCTGCTGCTGCTGCTGACAGCTGTGCTGCTGTGCTGCAGTAGCACTAGGCAAACAACGCATCATCCCTACCCACCTGCTCCGCATGGTCATCGTCGAATGCTTGGGGCTGGAACCCCCCATCTCGGAACCAGTCCCTTAAGCGAACAGGGTCCCTGGGCAGCTGCTGATCGCCTGAAGCCTCTGCTGCTGCTGTTGCTGCTGACGCTCTCCTGCTGCTCCACTACCACTAGGCGAACAAGGCATCTTCCCTCTACTCACCTGCTCCGCATGGTCATCGTCGAACGCCTGAGGCTGGAACCCCCCGTCGCGGAACCAGTCCCTCAGACGCACGGGGTCCTTGGGCAGCTGCTGGTCGCCTGATGCCTCTGCTGCTGCTGACAGGTCTGCTGCTGTGCTGCGATAGTAGGCTAGTGATGCCTCACAGTCAGTGGGAACTCCACGGCCCTGGAACAGAGAGTGGTTGAGAGTGGTTGGAAGAGGCAGAAAAGAGGGTTTCAAAGTGGCCTCAAAGAACAGACACCCCTGCTAGTGAAGAGAGCAGGTGAAGAAGGCTATATGGACTCTGCTGCTGCTGACAGGTCTGCTGCTGTGGCTGTTGTAGTAGGCTTGTGATGCCTCACAGCCAGTGGGAACTCCACGACCCTGCATGAGAGAGAGGTTAAGAGAGAGTGGCGGGAAGGGGCAGAAAAGAGGGTTTTAGAGTGGCCTCAAAGAACCAAGACCTCTGCTGCTGCTGACAGGTCTGCTGCTGTGCTGCGGTAGTAGGCTAGTGATGCCTCACAGTCCGGAACGTTACGGCCCTGCTACAGAGAGTGGTTGCCTCTCAGAGAGTAGGTATCCCCCGACCCTGCAAGCAACTAAGGGAGCAGAGGAAGGGAATGAGTTAAGGGGTGAAGAAGAGAACTTGCTCCTATCCTGGCAACGAGCACGCATGAAGCCAAGCCAACTAAGTAAACCTTTGAGGTGCCTCGAGGACAGGAAGAAATGTCGGGCCAATTGAAGAAGCGAATCTGTTTGTTTGTTTGTTTGTTTTTTCCCCCCTTAGAATTCTCAAGAAACAGACTCGAGGACAGGAAGGGAATAGATGCCGGGCCGACTGAAGAAGCGAACATGCATGGAGTCAAGATGTCTGAGCTGAGCAGTACCTCACCATACCGGGTTCGAATGCAACACACTCGGTGGCTGGGGGGTTGCTACAGTGGCTCTAAATCTGAACTGCAAGAATAACAGTGTGACACTGGCTTCATCCCACTAATGAATGACATCATAAAGAGCACGGAGAGCACTCACATATAGGAAGCGGCTGGCGAGTGCAGCCATGGCCTGCATGGAGCCTGGGAGCTTCATGATCCCCGTAAAACATCAGTTAATAAAGAGGACAATGTATGGCTGACTCACGTAGAGGAAGCGGCTGGCGAGTGCAGCCATGGCCTGCATGGAGCCTGTCTCTGCTGCCAGACGCAGGAAGTGCAGCGCCTGAAGAGATCAGATAATGTTGCGGGGGGGCGGATGGGACGAGGAAAAGGTACAGGGTTGACTTGAGTGGAAGGGTTCCTTCCCTGCCTGCCTGGAGCCGGTCTCTGCTGCCAGACGCAGGAAGTGCAGCGCCTGATGGGATAAAGGAGCAGGTGGATGGATAAGAGGAACGGATTGACAGAAGAGGTTGGATGAGTTGAGTGGAAGGCATGATGTGTGTCTGTGGGTTCACTGTCTCCGGAAAACCCACACCCTTACAGAAAAGACATGAAATGCACCCACACCCTCACAGAACAGACATGAAATGCACCCACACCCTCACAGAAGAGACATGAAATGCACCCACACCCACCCACCCACTTACACCCTCACACTCACCAGAGTTTCATTCCTCGGGTAGACTTCCTCCCCTGCGAATCCTGTAGCAGCCATCACAGCCAGCAGGAAAGCCGCATCACTCGCCACCACCACCTCCTCCTCACTCACCCCCTCATCTCCCCCTTTCCCCTTGCTCTCTTCTCCCCGTCTCGATCCCAACGACACCCTCTCCTCCTGCCCCATCCCCCTTTCACCCCTTTCTGCCCCTTCCTCCTCCTCCTCAATCTCCTCCTCACTCTCTTCCTCCTCTTCATATTCCTCATCTCCCTCATCTCCCTCATCTCTCTCATCCCCCTCATCATCTTCCTTCAGTGCTCTCAGAGCATCAGCCCGCCAGGCAGCGTCTGCATCTGCGATCCCTTGTGAAAGGCTGCTCTCCTGCACCACCCCGCCCTCTGCTGTAGCCTGAGTCCCTGCCTGCACTGCCCCGGCCTCTGCTGTAACCCCCCCTGCCTGCACTGCCGCCTCATCATCTTCCTTCAGCACTCTCAGAGCATCAGATCGCCAGGCAGCGTCTGCATCTGCAATCCCTCGTAGAAGGCTGCTCTCCTGCACTGCCTCATCCCCTGCCGCAACCCTCCCCTCCTGCACCGCCCCACCCTCTGCCGTACCCCTCCCCTCCTGCCCTGCATCTGCTCCTCCCCCGGCCGCTGCCCCTCCCCCTTCCCCTGCCACTGCCCCTCCTACTTGCCCTCCCCCTCCCCCGCCCATTCCCCCCTCCTGTTCCAGATGCCCCAACCCAGTTTCTGCGGTCGAAGTGGAGAGTTGGGAGGAGGGGGAGGAGGAGGCGGAAGGGGGAAGAGGAGGGGCGGGGCTGGAGGGGAAGGGGAAGAAGGGCGCGGGGGGGAGGGGCGGCAGGAGGGCAGCCATGTTCTTCAACTGCTGCAGAGCTGCTGGCACGTTGCGCTTGGACTTGCGAGCGAACTGGGGAGGAGGGAGGGGAGTGGGTGGGGAGGGGGGTAGGTGGGGGAAGTCATGAAAGGAATTGGGGGAGGGGCGGCAGGAGGGCAGCCATGTGCTTCAACTGCTGCAGAGCTGCTGGCACGTTGCGCTTGGCCTTGCGAACGAACTGCAAGGGGGGTGGAGAGGTGGGGGGATAGGGGGGATGGAGGAGAAGAAGGGAGGCAAGCGCGATAAGGGCAGGAGCGCAGGAGGGCGGCCATGGGCTTCAACTGCTCAATGGCTGCTGGCACGTTGCGCTTGGCCTTGCGGGCGAACTTAGGAGGGAGGGGAGTTGGTGGGGACGGTGGTAGGTGCAGGAAGTCATGAAGGGGATTCAGGGAGAGGGGCAGGAGGGCGGCCACGTGTTTCAGCTGCTTAATGGATGCTGGCACGTTGCGCTTGGCATTGCGGGCGAACTGGAGAACGGGAATGGGGAGGAACTGCTATGTGCTGTAACTGCTTAATGGCTCCTGGCACGTTGCGCTTGGCCTTGCGAGTAAACTGAGGAGGGGGTTGGGGACGGGGTTGGGGAGAGTCATGAAGGGAGGTGAAGGAGGGGCGGCAGGAGGGCAGCCATGTGCTGTAACTGCTGCAGGGCTGCTGGCACGTTGCGCTTGGCCTTGCGGGCGAACTGAGGAAGGGTGAAGTGAAGGAGGGGCGTGGGGTAAGGGAAGGGGGAAGGGAGGGGGAGGAAGCGGAGGGAGGGGATCATAGGATGGGGAAGGATGTGCTTCAATTGCTTTCAGAAATTATTTTTAATTCAAATGTTGTTAACCAGCATACATCAACAATAACCCTAATAAGATATTTAAAACACACACACTTGGCACTCACCAGCATATCCACGTCACTCACCAGCATAGCCACGTCACTCACCAGCATATCCATGGCATCTAGCAGATCCTCATTCGTGAACCGAGCAGCCTTGGGGTTGCCGCCGCCTGTCTGCACACCGCCACTGTTTCCCCCCCTTAAATCTCCCCCTGCTGCACCAGCACTATCCCCTGTTGCCCCAGCGCCTTCCCCTGCACGACTATTGCCTTTCCTGCCCGCCCCGCCAGCCACCTTACTGGGGTCAGACAGATGGTGCCTTCGCCTCATGCCGCCACCACTACCACCACTGCTGCTACCGCCGCCGCTGCCACCGCTGCTACCACCGCTGCTACTGCTACTGGTACCATCGCTGTTACCAGGTAACGCATCAGGCTCAGCAGCAATTCCTACTGTTGTTGTTCCTGTTCCTCCTGCCCCTGCTGCTTCCTTTTCTGCTGCTTCCCCTGCTGCTCTTTCCCCCGCTGCTGATTCCCCTGCAGCTGCTGCTGCACCTGTCTCTGCCGTTGTAACAGCAGCTGCCGCTTCTTCTACCCGGTCGCCTGGTTCCCGCAAAGAGCCTGCTGCTCGGAATCCTTCTGTAGCTCTGTCTAACAAATCTCTTCTTGACACTGCTCCAGGTGACTCAGATTCAGGTGGTGTTTCTCCTCCGGGTGTTTCTCCTCCAGGTGTTTTTGCTCCAGGTGTTTCTTCAGCAGGTGTGGATGTGCCAGGCGAAATTTCTGCGCCATTGGATGCCACGGAAGGGGCTGAGGAGCCAAGAACCACTGAAATGCGGGGCGACGGGGAGAGAGGGATGCAATGCGAGAACAGAAATGAGGTCTGGTACGGTGGAAACGCGTTCGCATGTGGCTACGCCAGGCGAACTCTCTGCGCCATTGGATGCCATGGAAGGGCCTGCGGAACCAAGAGCCACAGAAATGGGGGAGGAGGAGGAGAGATGTATTGTGGTGACTTTTGGGTCGACTCAAAAGTCACTCTCTGCGCCATTGGATGGCACGGAAGGGCCTGCCGAGCCAAGAACCACTGAAATGCGGGACGGGGAGGAGGGATGTATTGCGAGAACAGAAATGGGGTATGGTACGATGGAAACGCGTTCGCATGTGGTAAGACGAGATGGCAAAGGGCGAGATGCGGTTGCGAGAGATGTCAGGCGGTGAGGAGGAAAGAAAGGTTGAGTGTGTATGTCAGTATGGGAAGACCACAGCAGCAGAACCAAAGCCGCGAATCTAGACACACATGTCGAGACAGACAACGAATTATCAGCCCAAAACGACGACATGAAATCAGAAATGACATCTAAGCGGGGGTAGGGATTGTGACTGGAAGTAGTGAGACGCGCGTACCCTGGAACGGCTGGGACAGGAGAAGCACGAGCACCAACAACCACGCTACCGCTCCCAGCGAAACCCTCATTTTGCCACGCTGGATCCAACTCCGAGTCAGCGTCCGCCACGTGCGCAACGTCCTTTCTGCAGGATCTGAGTCATTTTGTGGCTCTCTCCAAACTGTCCGCTGCGAAAGCCGCGTGCTGCTGATGGTGTCGCTTCGAGTGTGTAGCGCAGGATCCATCATTGCACCGTGATGACGCGCGGACGTGATTCGACTAGGACGATGCTGATGATGCTGATTATGGGGCTTCGCCAGATTCAGTGTACACTACCATGAATGATCCGAATACATTCAAGTCGAAATGCGTGTGACGACTTGCGATGCGCCTCAAAGCTTCGAGGCGCCTAAAGAAAAGCGTCCGCTGACGGTTCCTCCTGTTCAAGCAACACCCGTCGTTTCTACAGCACGCTACGTCCTACGTGGCATGCTGCGATCGGTCGACAAGGATATTTGGCAGATCACTCTCGCAGGCCGGCAGCCCGAACCGCGGACGCAGGTGGGTCGGGTGGAACAACAAAACACGAATCGCTTAGAATCGTACTCGATACACGCAACCTCGATAAGTTGAAAAATGCAATGCTACTGGAGCATGGAAAGGCGGTTCTAGTCAGTAGTGCCTCGTATAACGGAGGCTCTTTCTGCTTGTACCCTAAACGCTGTGCTTGGCTGTGGCCATGGCTGTCGTCGTCACAGAACTCCCCACGACAAAATAGCCTAAGCAGATTCCTAGGCCCTGCTCGGTAGCCTTCCAGTCACACTGGGACCACTCGAACTTTTTTTTGGGTTGCGAAGCAACCTATTGCGATCGATTTGGCCAGTTTTTTGGGTTGCGAAGCAACCCTTTACGATCGATTTTGCCAAATTTTATTTTCATGTTTATATTTTTTAAAAAAATCATGAAAATAAATTTTGTCAACTACAGTACTACCCTTCCCAAACTGTATGCATGTTGAGCAGTTTTGAATACGGTACTGTTCATAGTGCATTATTCCATATGAATATTTTGCAATTGTTTAGTGGAGATTTGCTGTACTGTTTGCATTATATGTTACTGTTAGATGATGTTGTGTAATGATGAAGAGGTGCATGCGTAATGCATAAATGATGCTATACAATGCATAATGCATAGAATGATGTATATAATGCATGTGATGTGTGATGAATGATGCACATGCACATGATAAAATGCGTGACAGTTAACAACCCAAAAACTAAGCTATCGCCATCCCCTGCCTAGCATGGGGGGGAGGTCAATAGCAAAATCTTTGAATAATCAACTAGCACATGAAAAAATACAATTTGTTAACTCTAAAAAAGAGGTTCACTCTATCAAATCCAGTTCGAAGTGGCAAACACACGAGTCACTGAGTGCGCCAATGAACCAATTAGAAATGATAGAAATGAACCCCCTTTTTAAAATTGACAGACATGCATTGATATTGCAATGACAGATGAGATGAATGCACTCACACGAACAAACACATTCACACAATAAAAAACACGAGCTCCGGCAAACCCAGCCAAAAAACACGAGATACACGCGAACTACATAACAAGTAAATCAATGTTAAAAGGACAATACGATAAATCCTAGTGACCAATACACATTTTCTGGATTGAAATCGCGTTCCTGACCGGAAAGGCCCCTGACAAACGGGTTTAGGAAGTGGAAAGGAGGAACGGAAATGAATAGCCGGTACAACAAACAAAACAGAAAAAAGGCATAAGGTGTGATGAAATGAAGAGAAACAGGAATAACGAAGAAACAAATGAATCAATACAAGGGCTAAGAAAAACGCCGTGAGCATTGAATGGTTAGACTTGACAAAGAGCATGGAGAAGAATCTGACGAGGCATAAAACGAAAATAAGGAACGGGAATAGAGGAACAAAATACCGAGACAGTAAACGAAAGAAGAGAATATAACGAATACAGAGAGCGAGAACAACGAAGAGCGAGAGCGAGAGCAGGAGCGAGAGAGGACTAGAGAGAGGGGACGAGAGAGAGGGGACGAGAGAGAGGACGAGAGAGAGAGAGAGAGAGAGAGAGAGAGAGAGAGAGAGAGAGAGAGAGAGAGAGAGAGAGAGAGAGAGAGAGAGAGAGAGAGAGAGAGAATGAGAGAGAGGGAGAGAACGAGAGAGAAAACGAGAACGAGAGAGAGAGAACGAGAGAACGAGGACGAGAGAGAGAGAACGAGAGAGAGAACGAGCGAGAACGAACGAGAGATAGAGAGAGTGTTCAATAAATTACGATTTCTACGATTTCGAAAAAAAACATGTGTAAAAACAAGATCTAAGCCGACCTAGTTTAGATCTAAGCCGTCCTGTGTTAGAATTAAGTCGACCTAACAAGTATCGAACGCGTTTAAGTTGCAAGTTAGGAGCTTACCTAGCGGAAGTCCCGTAGCCCGTCAGCAGAACGAGAGGAAGTAGGAAAGGGAGGGCTAACTAAGAATAGGAAGTAAATGACGACAATAAGAGCTTACATCTTACCATGAGCTAACAACTCTAAATGACATCTTAAACTTTCTGACCTTGGAGTGGTAGGTGGAGCGTAAGTAGCATGAGGCAAAAGAACAAGCTCCACTGGCGAGAAGAAAAGAGAAAGAGAAAACGAATACCTAGAACCTAGAACATAGGCTTAATCAAACTATTTTTTTAAAACGCGGCCAACACAAGAGGAAACAACTATGGTACGAGATTAACGCATGCTAGTCTCGCTAGAAATCAGGTAACTTAATTCTACTTGAAACGGTAAGGTAGAGTTGTTCTCACCTTAGTAGGAACGGGTAGGTGGGGCGTGAGTAGCGGGGAGCTAAACCAGCGAGCGGAAGGGAGGGAGAATGAAAGGAAGAGCCAACCTAACAAAGTGTCAGATTCGTCGTTATGTCATGTACTTGATAAATTCATGTTGCTTCTCTGTGCAGTAGCGCTACTGCAGTCGGTAGGGGAAAGGCGCTGGGTATGAAGGAGGTAGGTTCGAATCCTGCTGAAGCTGCTTTTTCGAGTCTTGCAATGTATGTCAATTACCACAGGTTTTTATTAAAGTATTCGCACTTGTAGAAAATTGTGTACATGTCGTTATGTAAAATGTAAAAATTTGTGTACATATCGTTATGTAAAATGCTTCGCAACCCTAAGACGATTTCGTCGCCTCTTGTTTTTCATATTTTATATTTATTAAAAAATAAATGTGAAAAAAAATCACTGGACGCACTAATTGCTACCTACTGTCAAATTATAATGCTGTGTAGGCTATAGTGGGGTAGCCTATATGGGGTACACATTTCTAGGGTTGCATATTTGTATCACTTTCGTTCCTTAGTCAATCATTCTCGTTTCAGTCTTCTCATGGTATCGAGCAGGTTCCCTAGTGGGAACTGTGCATAGGGCCCACCACATCGATTTTTTTTTCTTGCCCGGAGCGCGCTCAGCCCGAGTCGCGCTCCTCTCTCTCACTGCGTCGCGCCGCCCTAGCGGCCCCGTCGCCCTAGCGGCCCCGTCGCCCTGGCGGCCCCATCGTCCTAGCGGCCCCGTCGCCTAGCCCTACGGCCCCGTCGCCTCGCCCTACGGCCCCGGCGCCGCCCTGTCCCGGCCCCGCCGCCCTTCGCTGCGGCCCCGCCGCCCTTCGATGCGGCCCTGCCGCCCTTCACTGCGGCCCCGCCGCCCTTCGCTGCGGCCCCGCCGCCCTTCGCTGCGGCCCCGCCGCCCTTCTTTGCGGCCCCGCCGCCCTTCGCTACGGCCCCGCCACCCTTCGCTACGGCCCCGCCGCCCCTCTCGCTGCGGCCCCGCCGCCTACCTTGCGGCTCCGCCGCCCTTCGCTGCGGCCTCGCCGCCCCTCTCGCTGCGGCCCCGCCGCCTACCTTGCGGCTCTGCCGCCCTTCGCTGCGGTCCCGCTGCCCCTCTCGCTACGGCCCCGCCGCCTACCTTGCGGCCCCGCCGCCATTCGCTGCGGCCTCGCCGCCCTTCGCTACGGCCCCACCGCCCTTCGCTGCGGCCCCGCCGCCCTACCGAGCCGCCCGAGCCGCCCGAGCCGCCCGAGCCGCCCGAACCGTCCGTTCCGCCCGAGCCGCCCGAGCCGCCCGAACCGCCCGAGCCGCCCGAGCCGCCCAAGCCGCTTGAGCCGCTTGAGCCGCCCGAGCCGCCTGAGCCGCAGAGGAGCCGAGCCGCTGTTGCCGCCGAGCCGGAGTTGCTGCCGAGCTACCCGAAACGCCCTGTCTCGTGAGAGCAGCGCTTCTGTCACTGCACTGCCCCTATCCTACAGTTAGCACTGCTAGCCTACTACTCTCATGGCCACCCCCAGTGTTCTCACTTTTGACGCTGAGGGTCGGGCCATTGACTTTGAGGTCTAGGTAGATGACCTGCAGCTTTTCCTACAGTGCGATAGGGCAGACGGTCTCTCCCTCTTTGACCTCACTTCTGGTGCCTCCCCTGCCCCTGCTGCCGATGCCGACGCCACTGTTTGCTCCCAGTGGGCCACTCGCGATGCTGCTGCACGTCTTGCTGTGCGTCGCCACCTGCCTACCACTGAGCGCGCACACTTTAGTCAGTACAAGAGTGCTCAGACCTTGTACGACGCCGTAGTTGCGCGCTACTCTTCCCCTGCCACTGCTACACTGAGCCGCCTCATGCTGCCATACCTCTTCCCTGACCTTGCTGCCTTTCCCACAGTCGCTGACCTCATTACGCACCTCCGCACTAGTGACACTCGCTACTGCGCTGCGCTTCCTGCTGAGTTTTGCGCCAAGAACCCCCCCCCCATGTACATCACTCTCTATTATATCGTCACCCGCCTCCCTGACTCCCTTCGTGTAGTCAGGGACCACTTCCTCTCGGTCTGTCCCACCACTCTCACTGTTGACCTCCTAGAGAAGGCCCTCCTAGCAGCGGAGAAGAGCATAGTCGCTGTAGGAGCCTCTCGTGGTGACCCTCGCACCCCCATCTTTGAGGGGTGTTCCCCTTCCCCCCTTTTGCCCTCTGTCGCCTCTGCTACTGCGGCGACCTTATTGGTCTTGAGTCGGTCGGTGCGGCGTCTGCCCCTAGCGGGAGACGCCGCTCTGGCAAGGGCAAAGGGGGCAAGGGCGCGGGTGGAGCTAGCGGGGGTGGCGAAGGTGGCGGTTGAGGCGGCGGAGGGAGTGGGGGTGGCGGTGGGAGTGGTGGCGGGGGTGGAGGTGTCGGTGGCAGCAGTGGAGGCGGAGGCGGCGGAGGCGGTAGCGGTGGGAGCAGAGGCGGCGGTGGTGGCGGAGGTGGAGGAGGCGGTGGTGGAGGAGGTGGAGCTGGTCGGGGTGGCGCTTCGCAGCGGAGCGGCTCCGGTGGTGGTCAGCGCCAGCAGCAGCAGCAGCAGCAGCGTTCTCGGGACATCCCCCCCCCTCAGCAGCTCCGTGAGTGGTACGCTGCGCGTCAGTGTGGTGGGGGTTTTGGTCCGTGCACCTACGTCCTTCGCACCGGCGGCCGCGCGGGTGAGCAGAGTGGGGGTGCCCACTCCACCCAGCGCTGCTTTGGCCGCCTGACGGACGCTTGGCGTCACCAGTTCCCGGAGGCCGCTGAGATCCCCCGCTGGGGAGAGCTGTCTAGGGCAGGTGTAGCTATCTTTGATCTTGACTTTGATGCTATTCTTGCTGCCATGTATGCTGTGACTTATAGTGACGAGGGTGACTGTTACCGGTGTTTCCCGCCTGATCCGGGCATTGAGACAGCTTCTCTAGGTGCTGGTGAGGCTGCTGCTCTAGGTGCTAATGCGGCTGTTGCTCTAGGTGCCAGTGCGTCTGCGTCCTCAGGTACTGGTGAGTCTGCGCTCTCAGGTACCGCGTCGGCTTCGGCCTCCCTCACCTTCACACTTGACTCAGGGGCTTCTTGCTCCTTCTTTCGAGACCGCACCACACTCACGCCGCTTGGTCGGCCGGTTGCAGTCTCCCTGGCAGACCCCTCTGGGGGTCCTTTCCTCTCTCACTTCTCCATTGTCCTCCCGTGTCCGGCTGCCCCCTCTAGCACCTTGTCTGGTCTTTACCTCCCCTCGTTCTCTACGAACTTGGTGAGTGGTGCTGACCTGCAGGATGCGGGGGCTCACCAGTTTACTCCTGCGAGTCAGCGGGTGACCCACTACTCGGACGCTCGCACAGGCCGGCACCTGGCCACGTTTACGCGTCGGCCGGGGTCGAGCCTCTACACCCTGACCACTGAGTCTCCTCCTGTCCCTGCGTCTGGTCAGGTAGCTGCGTCTGGTCAGGTGTTTGCTGCAGCGTCCAGGTCTGGTCCTGAGTCTGCCCCCTGCTCGTGTCGCCTCTTGTCTCACGAGACTCTCTTGTGGCACCACCGTCTTGGTCACCCCTCCCTGCCTCGTCTCCGAGGCATGGCTTCCCGTGTCCTTGTCTCTGGTCTTCCCCGGTCCCTCCCTCCCCTTCCTTCGGGGCTTGGTCCTTCCTGTGTCCCCTGTGTCGAGGGGCGGCTACGGGCTGCTCCTCACTCCTCTCCGTTTCCCCCGACAAAGGCCCCGCTGCAGACGCTTCACATGGACGTGTGGGGCCCGGCCCGCGTCCGTGGACAGGGTCACGAGCGCTACTTTCTGCTGGTGGTTGACGACTACTCGCGTTACACCACAGTCTTCCCCTTGCGCAGCAAGAGCGATGTCACTGAGGTGTTGATCGACTGGATCCGCGCAGCTCGTCTCCAACTCAGGAGGAGCTTTGGCTCGGACTTTCCTGTTCTGCGTCTGCACTCTGACACAGGCGGAGAGTTCTCCTCTGGCCTTCTGCGAGCCTACTGCCGTGCGCGAGGCATCCGCCAGACCTTTACGCTTCCGGAATCTCCACAGCAAAATGGGATTGTTGAGCGCCGCATTGGCATGGTCATGGACGTCGCTCGTACGTCCATGATGCATGCGACTGCCCCCCATTTTCTGTGGCCGTTTGCGGTTTGGTACGCGGCGCATCAGATCAACCTTCACCCCAGGGTCTCCAGGCCGGAGACCTCCCCAGCTTTGCTGTGGACGGGGAAGGTAGGCGATGCGTCTGCGTTCCGTGTCTGGGGATCTCGGGCGTTTGTCCGCGACTTGTCTACGGACAAGCTGTCCCATCGTGCTGCTCCTTGTGTCTTCCTTGGCTTCCCCCCTGACGCACCAGGGTGGGAGTTCTACCACCCCACCTCTCGACGTGTTCTGTCCTCTCAAGACGTCACGTTTGACGAGTCGGTCCCCTACTACCGCCTCTTCCCCTACCGCACTCCTTCCCTCCCCCCGCCACCGCTCTTTCTTGTGCCAGGTCCCCCCCCGGTAGACCCCCTCCCCCCTCAGGGTCCTGCCCCTTCACGTGTGTCCCAGGTAGACGCGGTCGAGCCGGTCGAGGTTACTGGTGACTCTGGTGCTGCTGTGGGTGCTGAGCCTGGGGGTGCTGACTCTGGGGGTGCTGCGTGGGTGGGTACTATGCCTGGGGGTGCTGGGCCTTCGGGTGGTACTGCTGGGGGTGCTGAGCTTAGGGGTGGTGCTCCTGGGGGTGCTGAGCCTGGGGGTGCTACGCCTGGGGGTGCTGAGCCTAGGGGTGCTACGCCTGGGGGTGCTGAGCCTGGAGGTCCTACGTCTGGAGGTGCTGAGCGTGGGGGTGCCACGTCTGGAGCTGCTGAGCCTGGGGGTGCGGAGCCGGCCGCCGCTGGGCCTGCTCGTCTGGCGTCTGGCGGTGCTGGGCCTGGAGGTTCTCCGGGTGCTTCGTCTCGGCGGGAGCCACTCTCTCCACTGGAGCTGCGTGAGTGGTTTGCCCGGCGCTGGAGGCGTACTGCTGGAGCTTCTCCGGCTGCTGAGGGTGCTAGTGCCGTCGGTCCCGGAGGTGCTCGTGCCGCGAGTAGTGGAGTTGCTGGGCCTGCGGGTTCGCCTGGAGCTGGAGCTGCTGAGGGTGTTGGCGCTGAGGCTACTGCTGTCAGTCCTGGAGACGATTCTGTTGGGGGTGCTGCTGGTGCTGCTGGAGGTGCTGCTGGCTCTGGTCCTGCTGCGGGTGCTGCTGGTCGTGCTGGAGGTCCTGCAGCTGGCGGTGGTGTTGGCGCTGGTGCTGTCCCTGCTGTGTCTGGAGTCGCCGCGCGGCCTCGGTCGTACTTTGTTCCGCTCCTTCAGCAGGTTCTTGGTCCTCCTCCTCCCTTAGAGTGTCCACCGCATGTCCAGTCCCAGTCCCAGCTTCCGCCGGCCTCCCCACTGCCTGCTCCTTCTCCCTACACTGGTCCTACAGGAGGTCTTGCTGAGCGTCATGAGCCTGCGTCTCGTCCTGCGTCGCCTGTTCGTGCTGCTCGCACTAGTGGTCGCGGTTCGCGTAAGCGTCCTCCTCCTGTCCCTGGCACGCACCAGATGTCTCTGCGTCCGTCCACTGCTCCTCTGCGTGCCCCTTTGCCTTCTCCTCCTGAGTCCTCTCTTCCTGCACTTACCGACCCGGAGTCAGACTCTCTTCGTGCTGCCAGTCCTACTGTCACGCGTCTCCTTGCTACTGTCGTCACTGACCCCTCCTTTGAGTCCACTGCTGCGTCTGCTCTTGTTGCTGAGCTCGTCGACTTTGCTGCGCGCTGTCATCTAGACTACGCTGCTAGTCTTGTTGCTGAGTCTGCGTCTGTCTGTCCTCCGTCCGTTGGGGGTGAGTGTGCTCTTGGCACGGACGTCCTTGAGGACAGGCAGGAGGAGTTCCAGTGTCTGGCTGCTGCTTCACCTCATCTCGTGTCCGTACTGCTTACCCCTGAGGGAGACCCGGATGCACTTTACATCCCGACTCCGCGCTCTTACGCGGAGGCCGTAGAGGGTCCCTACTCCTCTCAGTGGCAGGCAGCTATGGATGCAGAGATGGCTTCCTGGAAGTCCACAGGCACCTACGTTGATGCAGTTCCCCCTCCTGGGGCGAACATCGTCAGTGGCATGTGGATCTTCAGGGTGAAGCGGCCGCCGGGCTCTCCACCTGCCTTCAAGGCGCGGTACGTGGCTCGTGGCTTCAGTCAGCGGCAGGGAGTTGACTTTCAGACCTTCTCTCCCACCCCGAAGATGACCACTCTTCGGGTGCTGCTACACATAGCCGCTCAGCGTGACTACGAGCTTCACTCCCTTGACTTCAGCACTGCTTTCTTGTAGGGTAGCCTGCACGAGGAGATCTGGCTGCGCCGTCCACCTGGCTTCACTGGGACTTTCCCTCCTGGCACCCAGTGGAGCCTCCGACGGCCAGTCTACGGTCTCCGCCAGGCACCGCGCGAGTGGCACGACACACTCAGGACTACGCTTGCGGCTCTTGGGTTTGCTCCCTATACTGCTGACCCGTCGCTGTTTTTGCGCACCGACACCTCTCTGCCGCCGTTCTACATCCTCGTGTACGTCGACGACTTGGTCTTTGCCACTGCTGACACTGCTGGACTCGCCCACGTGAAGTCCGAGCTGCAGAAGAGACACACGTGCACAGACCTGGGTGAACTGCGCAGCTACCTTGGCTTGCAGATCACCCGGGACAGAGCACGCCGCACCATTACCCTGACTCAGTCACACATGGTGCAGCAGGTCCTTCAGCGCTTCGGCTTCACGTACTCCTCGCCTCAGGCCACTCCTCTGCCTACTCGCCACTTGCTCTCAGTTGTGCCTTCGGATGAGTCCGTAGAGTCGAGTGGCCCGTACCCAGAGCTTGTTGGCTGCCTCATGTACCTGATGACCTGCACACGACCTGACCTTGCATACCCTCTTAGCATTCTTGCACGCTATGTTGCTCCTGGGAGACACAGACCAAAGCACATGGCTGCAGCAAAGAGGGTGTTGCGCTACTTGTGCAGTACGTCGGGCATGGGGCTAGTGCTTGGAGGGCAGATTCCAGTGGTCCTCACTGGGCACGCAGACGCTTCTTGGGCTGACGACCAGGCTACGCAGCGGTCGTCACAGGGTTACACCTTCAGCCTTGGTTCCGGCTCTGTTTCGTGGCGGGCTACTCGCTCGTCTTCTTTTCTCGGCTCCAGTTGTGAGGCTGAGATCTACGCCGGAGCCATGGCTGCTCAGGAGCTTCGCTGGCTCACCTATCTGCTGACTGAACTCGGAGAGCCGCCTCGTTCTCCTCCAGTGCTGTACGTAGACAACAAGGCCATGCTGGCCTTGTGTCGGGAGCAGCGCCTAGAGCACAGAACGAAGCACATTGCTCTCCGCTACTTTCTTGCTCGTGAGCTACAGCAGCGTGGTCAGTTGCGACTTGCGTACGTGGCCTCTGAGGCCAACACTGCTGATATCTTCACTAAGGCACTTGCGCCTTGTGATCATCAGCGCTTCTGTACTCAGCTTGGTCTTGTACCTGTCTTGCCGCACTTACTCACTTCTTGACCTTGCTTGTACTGTGACATATATATATACTCCTGCTCTTGCTTGTTTAGCCTGTTATATATTTATATGTGTTCGTGCATGTGAACTGGCCTTCTGGCCTTGAACTTGTGCTCGGAATGTGTGGTGACTTTGTGATCCACCCTGAGCTTTGCTTTGTTTTGCTTGACTTGTCTTGTGACCCCTCTTTCTCCCCCACTTTGCCTATGGGGGTGTGCCAAATTATAATGCTATGTAGGCTATAGTGGGGTAGCCTATATGGGGTACACATTTCTAGGGTTGCATATTTGTATCACTTTCGTTCCTTAGTCAATCATTCTCGTTTCAGTCTTCTCACCTACGTAATCTTGTAAGAGGTTAGTTCAATTATATCAATATGGTGATAGTTTTTTTTTATAACTAGGTAATATTTGTGATTTATTATGTTGTGATTTACCACCAATTAATATGCACATGAAGAGATGAATGTAATTATTGGTGAATGTAGATGGACATAATGATATTTCATAAAATATAATGAATTATGTAAGATATGATATGATAAATGATAAATACATGCTTAATTTTATATAAATAATGATTATTATGGACAATCCATGCTGATTATTATATTGATGTAAATGCGTGAAAGCTAACGACCCAAAAACTATGCTACCGCATCCCCTACCTAGCATGGGGGGGAGCTGATAGCATAATCTTTGAGGAATCAGCAGTCACATGAAAAAACACCATCTGTGAACTATAAAAAGTTGGTCAACTCTATCATCTCCAGTTCAAGTGGGCTCCCGACAGACGCGCCAATGAACCTTTTGATGAAATGATAGATCTGAGTCACCTTTTTAAAACCCATGGACACGCATTGTTATTGCAATGATGGTATGGATAGATGCACACATACACACACAAACACACATACTCATACACATACGAGCCACGTACGGTACGCACACGCAATAAAACCGACAACTCAATAAAAATACAAGGCACATGAAAGGAAACGAACTAATGAAGTCTACAAGCGGCCACTTGTACGGTATCTTCCAGCTTTCCACATTGTGACTTGATTTTCTGAATATTAGAGCAAGCTGAAATATTACAGCAGAGAGAGAGAGAGAAACAAACATAACGAACGAAGATAGGAGGAAATGAGAAGAAGCGATAGAGAGAGAGAGAGAGAGAGAGAGAGAGAGAGAGAGAGAGAGAGAGAGAGAGAGAGAGAGAGAGAGAGAGAGAGAGCGAGAGAGAGAGAGATAGAGAGAGAGAGAGAGAGAGAGAGAGAGGGAGAGAGAGAGAGAGAGAGAGAGAGAGAGAGAGAGAGAGAGAGAGAGAGAGAGAGAGAACGAGAGAGAGAACAAGAGTGAGAGAACGAGAGAGAGAACGAGAGATAGAGTGGAAATGAATGGACAAATGAAGCAAAAGTGATAAGATGCATTATTGTACCACAAAAATGCATAGAAATGTAGCAATGACACAACACATGCTAACTTTTGCTATTCACGTGTTGAACTGATTCTAAACATCCAATGATTATCAAATTTCAGCAAAAACCAATCAGTAAATATGGAGCACAAATACAAGAATCGAAGAACGAACACGCTAAAGAAAGCATAGAGAAAGAGGTGAAATACAAAATCAAGAGGATCAGAGAAAGAAAACGAAGTGCCACAGAACGAAAACAATAAGATCAATACGAAAAGAGGAACGGATAAGAGAATCAAATGAGAGGCGAAAGAAAAAGAATATTAATAGTGTGAAAGTCTAGAAGAAAGAAGAGAACTGCACTAGCAAGAATGGGGATACAAATAGGAAACCCTAGAAGGGTTGTACTCGCTATAGAGCACCCCACTACAGGCTAGAGCATAAGATAACATTCTGACACACCCCCATAGCCAAAGTGGGGTGTAATCAGCAGAGCAAGCAAAGCAGTACAAGCTCAGGGTGGATCACAATGTCACCACACATTCTGAGCACAAGTTCAAGAAGCAATAGTTTAAAGTTAACAATTATGAGCAAAGCTAGTGGTAGTCACAACGGGCAAGTGAGGAGGAGGAGAGAGAGTGAGAGGAGAGGAGATAGGAGGCGACGGATGAAGCTGCAGACACACGGGCAACAGGAGGCACACTGGCACAGCGGCTACCGGAAAAACGCTCCGGAATACTGGAGTAACTGGCCCCGCGGATAAAGTAGCGGCAGACGAGTAACGGACCCACGGGCGGCTGGCACAGCTGGCTACGACTGGGCTACCGGACGAAGTCCCCGGAATACAGGTGCTGCTGGCGACACGACGGCAACCTCCATTCAGCTTCCCCAAACGATCCCACTCCCCCTGACACACACCCGCTGCTACACCCCTAGCTCCACTCTCACCCCACCCCCTAGCACCACTCCGTCGAATCCCACACACCCACCCCCCTCAGCGGTAGCTGCAGCAGTGGGAGACAGAGGAGGAGGAGGAGCAGGGGAGACTACACACCCGCCACGCGGCCCCCTCATGTCGCCTCGACAGGCGACGGGAAAAGGGGGGGGGGGGGGGGTGCACGTGCCGTAGGTAGGGCGACGGGGTCGGGCCTGTAGGGCGGCGGGACGACGGGGCCGCAGGTAGGGCGGCGGGGCCGGGGCCAGGGCCGCAGGTAGGGTCGCCCGAGCCGCGCGCGGGCCTGGCGCCGCCCGTACGGGTCGCGCGCAGGCCTGGCGCAGCCCGTACGGGTGGTGCGCGGGCCTGGCGCAGCCCGTACGGGCCGTGGACGGGTCGGGCGCGGCCCATACGTGCCGCGCGCAGGCCACAACGGGCGACGGGGGGCGACGCGGAGGTCCCCGTCGCCCGTCGCAGCGCCTCCCAAGAGCGGCGCGCGGCGTGACGGGGCAGTAACCCGCCGCGCGCCTCGGGGCGCACGGCGGGCTGAAAACCGCCGCGCGCCTCGGGGCGCACGGCGTAAGGAAAAACTGCCGCACGCCACGGGGCGTGCGGCATAGAGAGTAGTGATAGTAGTAGCAGTAGGAGTTGCAGCGGAAGCAACGAGGTGGTAAGTCCACCCACAGGATCGATCCAAGGGGATCGACCTGCTCTGATAGCATGTGAAAGTTTAGAAGAAAGAAGAGGACTGCACTAGCAAGAATGGGGATACAAATAGGAAACCCTAGAAGGGCTGTACTCGCTATAGAGCACCCCACTACAGGCTAGAGCATAAGATAACATTCTGACAAATAGAACGCTGTGTAAGTTTAGAAGAAAGAAGAGAGGGTTGAACTAGCAAGAATGGGGATACAAATAGCAAACCCTAGAAGGGTTGTACTCGCTATGGAGCACCCCACTACAGGCTAGAGCATAATATTCTGACAAACGCAGCTCACATGCATGTAGAAGATTTAGATGTGAGTGAGTTTTCATAGAAGTACGGACTCACCTAGCTACGTTTACGTCGTGCATTAGAACGCCCGTTGAATGAGAAGCTCATGACTGAGTGAAATGAAATTTGAACGAAAATGGTAGATAGAACTTAGAAACGAAATGGAAATGACAAGATTGGGGTGGTGGGAATAAAGACAGAGCACAACATATGAACAACTTGTTTGTTCAGTCAAAATGGTAAAAAACGAGCTGTCTAATAAGACAAAGGGTGTTAGGCGTTCAAATCTACATAGCAAGAACATAAGGAGAAAGGAAGGAAGAACGTCAAGGAACAAACGCAATTTCGAGGTAGCAAGGATGCAACAGAGGAAAGAGACGATGTGGAACTAAAGAACGCATGCAGGCTTACAAACGACCTAAAGCTGAAGTCTTACATCAAGCCTAGAACCTAAGCATGAACAACATCCCTTACAAACAGCCAACACTCGAGTAAACGAGTAGGATAAGATCATCAGAAGTGTTAGTCTAATTCGTAATCACCTAACTTAGTTCTAGATGATAGGTAAGATTAATCTCACCTTGGCATAGGTAGGTGGAGCAGCGTGACTAGTGGGAACATTGTAAGCTCCAACTGACGAGGGAGAGAAAAAAAGGGACGCGACAAACCCTAGGCAATGAACAGATTCGTCGCAAATAAAACGTACCGAAATAATTTGTTGCATATCGCGGTCAGCGAGATCCGCTCAGTCGATTGAATGATGTCCCGGAATGGAATGGTCACGAGTTCGCCTCCTGCGGAACGATAGTTTTATAACTGACACAGAAAACATTATTAAGTCAAGTAAACCAAGTAAGGTAAAGCGATAGTTGAATTGATTGTCGTTTAGATTTTGGGAATGTGCCAAAGGTCGCCAGTTCGAAATTCGCATGTTTGAAAGGATAAATTCATTTTTGCTGTTTCATTGAATTTTATATCACCTAGAACACTAAGACTGTCAACATTTAGTTGGGTTTTCCTTTTCTACCACAACACAAACCATCATACAAGTATCTAGCATTAAACTGAATGAATATGGATAAAGGATCTATGAAAGCTTAAGTAATACTCATAAATCCAAAAGCTATGCATCTTTGAAACAATATTGTTGCCTCATGCATTCCATACAATTTGAATTTCTACATGGACAATGGAGTTTTGGAAAACGCAAAACGCTTCGCAACCTTAAGACGATTTCGTCGCCTCTTGTTTTTTTTTTTTTTTTTTGTAGAATGAGTCTGCATTAATACAAATGCAAATACATGCACAGTCGTAACTGTATTCTGGAGGAGCTGACACCACCAGCCGTGGTTGAGGTGCCCCCCCTCCTTGTAGCATTTACGGCGGGCGGTGGAAAGTCCTCGGATTCTGCCAGATGGAGAGGAATCCTTCCCTCCACTTGGCCTGCTCCCCCGGCTCGCAGATCCTGGCCATCGCAGCTCTCTCGTCTCCCGCCAAACCTTCCCACGGGTCCCGTTGCTGTTTGCCCGCCCCTTTGCCAGTTGCCTTCTTTGCCTTCACCGTCCTGTACACCCGCGCATGCATCATAAAATAAAAAATCGCCGCCCTCGCCACCTTTTTCCTATGAAACCTCTCTCTCTTGTACACCGCATCCACCCGAGTGAGCCAGATCCGACGCATCGTTACCGCCGTTAGCGTTCCGCCCGGAAACCCGGACCTCGTGGCTCCCGCCTGAAACAGCATGTCCCCCAATGACTCCGTTCGATCCGCGGGGTCAATCATGCGGAGCGAGTTTAGAAGCACGCCGATGACTGGTTGGATGACCGGGCAGGTGAGCATGCAGTGGACTAGGGTTTCAGGCTCCCCACGGTGTGGGCAGCATCCCCTGGGGCCAAGAAACACTAGCCTCCCCCCAACCTGTAGATTCTTGCTATGCATCCTGAGCACCACGTCCCTTGCTCGGTAGGGAATAGCCAGCGAGTCCCTTCTCTGCAGCACCGCCTTCCAATCGATCTTCTTGCCCCACTGCGCTTCCCACTCGCTTCTTCTTCTCGAGGCCGACACAGGGCCCGTTAGCAACCTCCGTATGACCCTCGGTGCTGTCAGAACATATATGTAGCTTATGCTGTTGTGTAGGCTACAGTGGGGTATACCATAGGGGGTACAACCCAATTAGGGCTTTGCTATTTGTACTCACTTCACTCATAGTTCATTTCATTCTCGTTCTATTCTCTACATGGTATCGAGCAGGTTCCCCCGTGGGAACTGTGCTTAGGGCCCACCATTTTTAAACTTTTTTTTCTGCCCGGAGCGCGCTCCGGGCCCTCGCTCTCACTCTTTCGGCCTGCCCTGCGGCCCCCTAGCCGCCCGCGCGCGCCCGTTCCGGCCCCTAGCCGCTCGCGCGCCGCCCGTTCAGGCCCCTAGCCGCTCGCGCGCCGCCCGTTCAGGCCCCTAGCCGCCCGCGCGCCGCCCGTCCCGGCCCTTAGCCGCCCGCGCGCCGCCCGTCCCGGCCCCTAGCCGCTCGCGCGCCGCCCGTTCAGGCCCCTAGCCGCCCGCGCGCCGCCCGTCCCGGCCCCTAGCCACCCGCGCGCGCCCGTCCCGGCCCCTAGCCACCCGCGCGCGCCCGTCTCGGCCCCAAGCCGCCCTGTGCCGCCCGCCCCGGTCGCGCTCTCCTGTCTCGGCCCCTCGGCGCCAGGACGCCGCGCGTCCTGGCCCCTCACTCGTCCCGGCCTCACACCGCCCGTGCGCCGCCCGTCCCTGCTGCACGCCGCCGTCCCGGCCCCCCACGCCGCCCGTTAGCCGCCGTGCAGCCTGAGCCGCCCGAGCCGTCTGCGCAGCTGAGGAGCCGAGCCGCCCGAGCCGCCTGTGCCGCTGACTGCCCGAGCCGCCTGAGCCGCCCGAGCCGCCCGAGCCGCCCGAGCCGCCC
The DNA here is from genome assembly GCA_948144175.1 of Closterium sp. NIES-65. NCBI lineage: Eukaryota > Viridiplantae > Streptophyta > Zygnematophyceae > Desmidiales > Closteriaceae > Closterium > Closterium sp. NIES-65. The sequence goes on from CANXME010000927.1 coordinate 558,537, forward strand.
GAGCCGCCTCCCCCCCCCCCCCCCCCCCCCCCCCCCCCTTTTTCCCGTCGCCCGTCGCGGCTCCTTCGGGGGGACGGGAGAGGCCAGCTGAGGGGTGGCAGGTGTGTGGTCTCCCCTGCTTCTCCTCCTCCTTCGTCTCGAGCCGCCCTGCAGCCGAGCCGCCTCGCCGCCGAGCCGCTCTACACCCGAGCCTCCCAGCAGCCGAGCCGCCCTGCAGCCGAGCCGCTCTACACCCGAGCCTCCCAGCAGCCGAGCCGCCCTACAGCCGCGCCGCCGGGTCGCCGAGCTGCCGAGCTGCAGTTGCTGCCGAGCCGCTCTGCCGCCGAGCCGCCCGAGTTGCCTGAGCCGCAGAGCCGCCGTGCTGCCGAGCCGCTGAGTCGCCGAGCCTACTCTACCCACCACTGGTGAGCCCCTGCCCTGCTAGCACGCTGCGCGTCGCCTGCTTGCCTGCCTGCCTCCCTTTTTGGCTTGCCTGGCTGCCTGCCTTACTGCTGCTACTCCTGCTCCTGCCTCTACTGGTGGAGCCAGATGCAGCCCCATCGACGTCTGCGTGAGTCCCTCACGCCCCAGCAGCTGCGTGAGTGGTACACTGGTTGGGGCTGTAGGGGTGGTGGCGCTACTACTGCTACCACTCCTGCTGCTTCTACTACTGGTGGCGGCCAGATGCAGCTCCCGCGACCCCCCCGCGCGTCTCTCACGCCTCAGCAGCTTCGTGAGTGGTACGCTCAGAGTGGAGGGTCTCTCAGTTCTGTTCGCTGCTCTTACGTGATTCTCACTGGTGCTCGGACTGGTCAGCCTTGTGGGACACCTGGTCATACACAGTCCCGCTGCTTCGCCCGTCTGAGCGACGCCTGGCGTACCGTGTTTGGCGACGAGGCTGAGCTCCCCGACTGGGTGGAGTTGCTTAGGCAGAGGGTAGATATATTTGCTCTTGACTATGATGCTATTCTCACTGCCATGTATGCATTGCCTACTAGTGCTGACCGTGCCGGTCACCTGTGCGTACCGCCTGACCCGGGTATAGGACCTGCTGCTCTAGCTACTGGTGAGGCTGCTGCTGCTCTGGGTGCTAGTGAGTCTCCTGCTCCAGGTACAGGTGCGGCTGCTGCTCTAGGTGCTAGTGAGTCTGCTTCCTCAGGTGCGGGTGAGGCTGCGCTCTCAGGTACCACGTTGGCTTCGGCCTCCCTCACCTTTACACTTGACTCTGGAGCTTCTCGCTCCTTCTTTCGGGACCGCACCACACTCACGCCGCTTGGTCGGCCTGTTGCAGTCTCCCTGGCTGACCCCTCTGGGGGTCCTGTCCTCGCTCACTTTTCCACTGTCCTCCCGTGTCCGGCTGCCCCCTCGGGCACCCTGTCTGGCCTGTACCTCCCCTCGTTCTCGACGAACTTGGTGAGTGGTGCAGACCTGCAGGATGCGGGGGTTCACCAGTTCACTCCTGCGAGTCAGCGGGTGACCCACTGCACGGACGCACGCATAGGCCGGCACCTGGCCACGTTCTCGCGTCGGCCGGGGTCGAGCCTCTACACCCTGACCACTGAGTCTCCTCCTGTCCCTGCGTCCGGTCAGGTAGCTGCGTCGGGTCAGGTGTTTGCTGCTGCGTCCAGGTCTGGTCCTGAGTCTGCCCCCTGTTCGTGTCGCCTCCTGTCTCACGAGACTCTCCTGTGGCACCACCGTCTCGGCCACCCCTCCTTGCCCCGTCTTCGGGGCATGGCTTCCCGTGTCCTTGTCTCTGGTCTTCCCCAGTCTCTCCCTCCCCTTCCTTCGGGACCAGGACCTTCCTGTGTCCCCTATGTCGAGGGGCGCCTCAGGGCTGCTCCTCACTCCTCCCAGTTTCCCCCGACAGAGGCTCCTCTGCAGACACTTCACATGGACGTGTGGGGCCCGGCCCCCGTCCGTGGGCAGGGTCACGAGCGCTACTTCCTGTTGGTGGTTGACGACTACTCGCGTTACACCACAGTCTTCCCCTTGCGCAGCAAGGGTGCTGTCACTGAGGTGCTGATCGACTGGATCCGCAAGGCTCGTCTCCAGCTCAGGAGGAGCTTCGGCTCGGACTTTCCTGTTCTGCGTCTGCACTCTGACCGAGGTGGGGAGTTCTCCTCTCGCCTTCTGCGAGACTACTGTCGTGCACAGGGGATCCGCCAGACCTTTACGCTTCCGGACTCTCCACAGCAAAATGGGATTGCTGAGCGCCGCATTGGCATGGTCATGGATGTCGCTCGTACGTCCATGATGCATGCGGCTGCCCCCCATTTTCTGTGGCCGTTTGCGGTTCGGTACGCGGCGCATCAGCTCAACCTTCACCCCAGGGTCTCTCGGCCCGCGATGTCCCCAGTGTTACTGTGGACGGGGAAGGTCGGCGATGCGTCTGCGTTCCGTGTCTGGGGATCTCGGGCGTTTGTCCGCGACTTGTCTGCGGACAAGCTGTCCCCCCGTGCTGCTCCCTGTGTCTTCCTTGGCTTCCCCCCTGACGCTCCAGGGTCGCAGTTCTACCACCCCTCCTCTCGTCGTGTTCTGTCCTCCCAGGACGTCACGTTCGACGAGTCAGTCCCCTTCTACCGCCTCTTCCCCTACCGTACTCCTTCCCTCCCCCCCCCACCGGACTTCCCGGTGCCAGTTCCCCCCCCGGTAGACCCCCTCCCCCCTCAGGTTCCTGCCCCTTCAGGTGTGTCCCAGGTAGACACAGTCGAGCCAGTCGAGGTTGCTGCTGAGTCTGGTCCTGCTGCGGGTGCAGAGTCTGGGGGTGCTACGCCTGCGGGTGCTGAGCTTGGGGGTGCTGCTGCTGGGGGTGCTGAGCCTGGGGGTGCGAGGCCGGGGGGTGCTGAGCTTGGGGGTGCTGCTGCTGGGGGTGCTGAGCCGGGAGGTGCTACGTCAGGAGCTACTGAGCCTGGGGGTGCTGAGCCTGGAAGTGCGGAGCCTGCGACTGCTGGACCTGGGGGCTCTCCGGTTGCTCCGTCTCGGCGGGAGCCGCTCTCTCCACAGGAGCTGCGCGAGTGGTTTGCTCGCCGCTGGAGGCGTGCTGCTGGAGCTGGAGCTCCTTCGACTGCTGAGGGTGCTGGTGCTGCCGGTCCCGGAGCTGCTGGGCCTGCGGGTCCTACTGGAGCTGGAGCTGCTGAGCCTGGGGGTGCTGAGTCTGGAGCTGCTGAGCCTGGGGGTGCTGAGTCTAGAGCTCCTAAGCCTGGGGGTGCTGAGTCTGGAGCTGCTGAGCTTGAGGGTGCTACGTCTGGAGCCGCTGAGCCTGGGGTTTCTCCTGGTGCTGCGCCTCGGCAAGAGCCCCTCTCTCCGCAGGAGCTGCGCGAGTGGTTTGCTCGCCGCTGGAGGCGTACTGCTGGAGCTGGAGCTTCTTCGACCGTCGAGGGTACTGGTGTTGCCGGTCCCGGAGGTGCTACGCCTGCGGGTCCTACAAGAGCTGGGGCTGCTGAGGGCGTTGGTGCTGAGTCTGCTGCTGTCTGTCCTGCCGGTGGTTCTGCTGCTGGTGCTGCTGGAGGTCCTGCCGCTGGAGGTGTTGGTGGCGCTGGTGCTGCCGCTGAGGGTGCTGGTGCTGTCCCTGCTGAGTCTGGAGCTGCCGCGCGGCCTCCGCCGTACTTCGTTCCGCTTCTGCAGCAGGTTCTTGGTCTTTCTCCTCCGGTAGAGTGTCCACAGCCTGTCCAGTCGCAGTCACTGTTGGAGCCTACCTCCCCACTGCCTGCTCCCTCTCCTTACACTGGTCCTACTGGAGGTCTTGCTGAGCGTCGTGAGCCTGCGTCTCGTCCCGCGTCGCCTGTTCGTGCTGCCCGCGCTAGTGGTCGTGGTTCGCGTCCGCGTCCTCCTCCTGTCCCTGGCACGCACCGGATGTCTCTGCGTCCGTCCACTGCTCCTCTGCGTGCCCTTTTGCCTTCTCCTCCTGAGTCCTCCCTTCCTGTGCTTACCGACCCAGAGTCGGACTCCCTTCGTGCTGCCAGTCCTACTGTCACGCGTCTGCTTGCTACTGTCGTCACTGACCCCTCTTTTGAGTCCGCTGCTGCGTCTGCTCTTGTCGCTGAGCTCGTCGACTTCGCTGCTCGCTGCCGTCTAGACTACGCTGCTAGTCTTGTTGCTGAGTCTGCGTCTGTCTGTCCTCCGTCCGTCGGGGGTGAGTGTGCTCTTGGCACGGACGTCCTAGAGGACAGGCAGGAGGAGTTCCAGTGTCTGGCTGCTGCTTCACCTCATCTCGCGTCTGTACTGCTTGCTCCTGAGGGAGACCCGGATGCACTAGACATCCCGACTCCGCGCTCTTACGCGGAGGCCGTAGAGGGTCCCTACTCCTCTCAGTGGCAGGCAGCTATGGATGCAGAGATGGCTTCCTTGAAGTCCACAGGCACCTACGTTGACGCGGTTCCCCCTCCTGGGGCGAACATCGTCAGTGGCATGTGGATCTTCAGGGTGAAGCGGCCGCCGGGCTCTCCACCTGTCTTCAAGGCGCGGTACGTCGCTCGTGGCTTCAGTCAGCGGCAGGGAGTTGACTACTTTCAGACCTTCTCTCCCACCCCGAAGATGACCACTCTTCGGGTGCTGCTGCACATAGCCGCTCAGCGCGACTACGAGCTTCACTCTCTCGACTTCAGTACTGCGTTCTTGCAAGGGAGCCTGCACGAGGAGATCTGGCTGCGCCGTCCACCTGGCTTCACTGGGACTTTCCCTCCTGGCACCCAGTGGAGCCTCCGACGGCCAGTCTACGGTCTCCGCCAGGCACCACGTGAGTGGCACAACACACTGAGGACTACGCTTGCGGCCCTTGGGTTTGCTCCTTCTACTGCTGACCCGTCGTTGTTTCTGCGCACCGACACTTCACTGCCGCCGTTCTACATCCTCGTGTACGTCGACGACTTGGTCTTTGCCACAGCGGACACTGCTGGACTCGCCTACGTGAAGTCCGAGCTGCAGAAGAGACACACGTGCACAGACCTGGGTGAACTGCGCAGCTACCTTGGCTTGCAGATCACTCGGGACAGAGCACGCCGCACCATTACCTTGACTCAGTCACACATGGTGCAGCAGGTCCTTCAGCGCTTCGACTTCACGTACTCCTCGCCTCAGGCCACTCCTCTATCTACTCGCCACTCGCTCTTAGCTCTGCCTTCGGATGAGTCCGTAGAGCCGAGTGGCCTGTACCCAGAGCTTGTTGGCTGCCTCATGTACCTGATGACCTGCACACGACCTGACCTTGCATACCCTCTTAGCATTCTTGCACGCTATGTTGCTCCTGGGAGACACCGACCAGAGCACATGGCTGCAGCGAAGAGGGTATTGCGCTACCTGTGCAGTACGTCGGGCATGGGGCTAGTGCTTGGAGGGCGGAGTCCAGTGGTACTTACAGGTCACGCGGACGCTTCTTGGGCTGACGACCAGGCTACGCAGCGGTCGTCACATGGTTACACCTTCAGCCTTGGCTCCGGCTCTGTCTCGTGGCGGGCTACTCGCTCGTCTTCGGTTCTCAGCTCGAGTTGTGAGGCTGAGATCTACGCAGGGGCCATGGCTGCACAGGAGCTTCGCTGGCTCACCTACCTGCTGACTGACCTTGGAGAGCCGCCTCGTTCTCCTCCAGTGCTGTACGTAGACAACAAGGCCATGCTGGCCTTGTGTCGAGAGCAGCGTCTGGAGCACAGAACGAAGCACATTGCTCTTCGCTACTTCCTTGCTCGTGAGCTACAGCAGCGTGGACAGTTGCGGCTTGCGTACGTGGCCTCTGAGGCCAACACTGCTGATGTGTTCACCAAGGCACTCGCGCCTTGTGACCATCAGCGCTTCTGCACCCAGCTGGGTCTTGTGCCTGTCTTGCCTCACTTGCTCTCCTCTTGACTTTACTTGTACTGTCACATATATATACCTGCTCTTGCTTGTCTAGCTTTATATATATATGTGTGTACTCCTGCATGTGAACTGGCCTTGTGGCCTTGCTCTTGTGCTCGGACTGTGTGGTGACTTTGTGATCCACCTTGAGCTTTGCTTTGCTTTGCTTGACTGGTCTTGTGACCCCTTGTTCTCCCCCACTTTGCCTATGGGGGTGTGTCAGAACATATACGTAGCTTATGCTGTTGTGTAGGCTACAGTGGGGTATACCATAGGGTGTACAACCCAATTAGGGCTTTGCTATTTGTACTCACTTCACTCATAGTTCATTTCATTCTCGTTCTATTCTCTACAGGTGCCGCTGGTCTCATGTCCTCCCCAACGAGCTGCGTCTGGCATAGTCGCGCCCGCGGAGCGCCCATCTCACCCAACAGCGTCACCCCTTTAACCGCCATCGGTACCACCCGTCCCGCTGGGAAGCTCACCGCGACCGGCCTTTCTGGAGCTTGCAAAGACACCTCGTCCGGGCAGAAGAGGTGATCCGTCTTGACCTTTTCCCCGTCATCGCCGCGCACTGTCCAGTACATAAATTCCTGTGTGCGCGCCAAGACCGTGCGCACCACTTTTGCTGCTGCCACAATTGCCGTCGATGTCTTTGGCGCTGCTAGCATAGCCTTCCAGCTCGCCGGCGCTGCCTCGTATGCCTTCGTCGCCCACCTAGCTGACGCCACACTGCCGAACTCCGCCGTTAGCTCTCTGATTCCCTTCAACTCTCTTCCCCCGTCCGCCTTGGTCATGAGCAGGTCGCCAAGCCGTGTCGTGGGAATACCCTCCTTCCCTTTTCGGTTCCCGAAAGGGCTGTTGCCTCGGAAAATGATACGGCGGTTGAAGCAGAGGAGCTCGCGCTCCACCTCCCACCCGTTTAACGGCTCCGGGAGGTTCGCCAGCGGTGATTCCCATAAAACCTCGACTACCGCCTTCCACCTCTGACTACCCTTCTCCCAGTGCTTTCCAGCAGATTTATGTGTGAAGAGCGTCGCCGTCCCCTGTGGCATCGCCGCTGCCCTCTCCGCCAGCCAACTCTTGGTAACACTTTTTCTCCGTAAGTAGCTTGCCCACCATTCGAATCGCCAAACTGTCCAGTCTATCCTTCGGGTCCACCAGCCCCAGGCCCCCCTCCTTTTTTGGAAGTCTTGCCAGCTCACCACTCCATAGGACAAAAATATTGTCTGCTGTTGCCTCCCCTTTTGACACATAGTTGTCACAGGTCTTTTGTATCTTCGCCCACAGCTCCTCTGGCGGCGGGTAGATCTGCGCCTGGAAGAGGAAAATCGGCATTACATAGTTGTTAATCACCATGACCCGCGCCGCCGTCAGCAGGTGTTGGCTCTCCCATTTCACCAGCTCACTCTTCCCGCGCTCCCATGCCTTTTCCCAGGACGGCGCGGCATCACCGTCCGGCGTGACCCAAATTCCCAGCAGTCGTTCCGGTTTGTCGCCTTCCGCCCACTTGAAAGACACCCTCGGTAGGGATGTTCTTCCTTTGTTCCTTCCCAACGGCATAACAATTGACTTCTCCCCATTCATCCGTAGCCCCGACAGGTTCCCGAAGACGTCCAGTGCCTCCGCCGCCGACCGAAGCTGGTCCGCCCCCTGGAGTATGAGCGACGTGTCGTCGGCGTAGCCTACGTACGCCACCGATTCCCCCCCTTCAGCCTTGACGCCCAAGTCTCTCTTCCTGATCTCTGCACAGAGCGGCTTCAGAGCGCACAGAAACAGGTACGGCGCCAGTGGGCACCCCTGCCTGACCCCCCTCTGCATTTCCACCTTGTCCCCGATCCAGCCGTTGATCGCCAGTCTGGTGCCAGACCCCTGATGAAGCCCCTTCGTCCACCGCACAAAACTCGCAGGTAGTTGAGCTTGGACAGTGTTTCGAAAAGGAAAGGCCGCGACACTGTATCATATGCTTTCTGGAAATCCACCAGCAAGAGGTACCAGTCATCCCCCCCGCTGTCCGCCGCTTCAATCGCATCCGCCACCACCGTCACCGCGTCTGCCAGGCTGCGGCCGGGAATGAAACCATGCTGCTCCTGCGAGAAGCCTACGACATGTTTCGTAGCCTCGGGCGTCCACCCACACTGAAAGGAAATCTCGTCCAAAAATGCAAGAAGTTGCCGTATGTTTCTAGAGAAATTACTTGTCGAAACTTTTACTGCTGTACGAGGCTGCTCACAAACAAAAAACAGCCCGCCAAATGGAAAACCCTCGATATGGATAAAAGAAAATCACGAACGGGCACGATCTCTCATCGTTTGAACGAGCAGGCTGAAAGACATAATTTGACCCATTTCAAAACTAATGCAGCGTTTACCCTACAGCATGCCACTCAGAGCAGGCCTGCCTGAGTGGAACTGGAAAGCAGAAATGGAATTGACTTTCACTGACGGTCGAGCTTGCCTGAGCAAGCATTTTTGTGGTAGCGTCCTCAACTTAACTCGGTCTGGTTTTTTTACGCGTTTGGTAGCCAAAAGCATTGGGCAGGTATGGTGTTCTAATAAAGATTCGGTGGGTTTTAAGGTAGGTTGAAATTGGGCCGAGGAAGATCACATGCACCAACCGCAGTGTGACTGGGGGGGCTACCGAACAGGGCCCTAAGGGGGTGTCCAGCTCGTACATTTACTGTTCGTAAGCCCACTCAGTTACCACATTTTTTGTTGTAACACTGTATTGAACGTGTCCTGGGGACACAATCAGCTTTCGTTCACAAAACGGCACGCCCCCTGCACGTACCTCGAGTCGTCTGACTCACGTTACTGGAATTAGCGGGGACACGAACAAGGGTGCAACACCGCGTCATGGCCACTACAGTAGTGCCCCATGTATCGCTTGCACAATTTCGCCAGTAGCTCGCTACACTCGCCAACACCCCCCCCCCCCCGCCTGCACAAAAATTCGTTAGCTATGATTGACGAGGGAAACCGTTACCTCGTTTCGAACCCGATCAGAGCACTGTTGATTCGTGTGGCGGAGAACGTGTCCGCGCTCCTGAAAGTACAGGTAGGTGGGACTCAACTCACAATGCATTCGTTTATAGGTACAGTGAATTTTTTTGAACCTCGAGACGTGTGTTGGCACTAAAAACCCCGAAATGAACGAACTGGACACGCCCTAAGCTATCTGCTGAAGAAATACAAGGAATCTGCTGACGCCGAGTCGAAATTGGGATGGGATGGGATGAGATGGGATGAGATGGGATGGGATGGGATGGGATGGGATGGGATGGGATGGGATGGGATGGGATGGGATGGGATGGGATGGGATGGGATGGGATGGGATGGGATGGGATGGGATGGGATGGGATGGGATGGGATGGGATGGGATGGGATAATGGAAACGTGTGTGGGAAGGGACGCGACGACTTATGGGACTGCTACATTTTTTCTGGAGGACTGGCGTGCTTGGCGGATGGCGGACGGCCCATGTTACTGTACTGTCTGGGAAGTTCCCCTCGCAATCTATGAGGTTCCTCCTCAACGTCAGCTCACCCTTCGCAAACCTGCAGCTCTGTTACAAGCGCTTTCGCTGTAGGCGGAAATGCGGTATCGAGGGGAAATGACTGTTCGTCAACCAGCCAGCACACTATGCGCCAAAAGCAAATGCAACGAGTCTCGGGAGGACTGGTTACCAGAGCGGAATGACGTTGGCGAAAGTCGTCGTCGCTCCTATCGAAAGAGCAGCTCGCTCGCGGTTGTCCACACACACGGATGTGCTCGAACCATTCGACGTGTGAGTTGCCCGAAGAAAAGCAGCGAAGGTAAAATATCGGCATCGCCAAGAAACAGCCGACTCTCGTCACTCTGTTACTTTCGCCACAAACAGCCTGACCGCAGTCTGGTCGTACAGATGTAACACACCATAAGGTTGGAAGCTTGGCGTATTGCATGATTGAAGCCACCTTACAACCAGCACCAGACAGCCATTTGATTTTTCAAACAGGCGTCGATGATCTAATCTCGTATGCGATTTGTACAAGCATTTATTAGGGCCTTATCGGTGCGTATTTGGGGACACTAGCTTGGCGGTCCGTACTGATGTGAAGCATACATACTTCCGAAGCCACGCGTTCATTCGCAAATGCCGCCCATTCCGGTCATTCACACCCTCCCACCACTCAGATATCTACTTTCGCGGGCGGCCCACATCTCGTCGCGCGCGCATCCCCTCCCCGTCACCCCCGTCGCCTTTCCCATTCCCGTCACCTCCTCCCCGTCGACTTCCATCCTCGTCGCCTCTCCTCCTTCTCACATTCCATCTCCTTCCCATCGCCTTCCATTCTGTCGCCTCCTCCCCGTCGCCTTGCATATCCATCGCCACTCACCCCCGTCGCCTACCCCGCCGTGTTTCCCCTCTCCTCCCCGTGGCCTCAACCCCTGCTCCATCCTTGCTCGCCTCCTTGCTTCCTTCCTCATTCCTCGTCCATCCCTTCCCCGCGGTGACTCAAAAGTCTTTCCCCGCTCCTCCCTTTCTCCCGTGCTCTCTTCATCCCGTCGTCCCTTACTACCTCCCTCGCTCGCTTCAGCTTCATCAGGTGCGCTCGTGCTTCCAGCGAGGGGGGAAGCTGTGTAAACGTTTGTGTTGTCTTAGTCGAAGCTTTATACTCGTCATGGAAAAAATATCTATAACACTCGTAATGATTGTGTTAATTTCATATATTTATATACATTTTTTTTTCATGTGTTCAACTGTACTTGCAAGCATCGCGTCCATCCCCGATTCGCAGCAGCAGCACGTCGTCCATCGCAGGGATGGTCGCAGTCGCAGTCGCAGTCGCAACCACAGCGAGGTGACTTTCGAGTCCACTCAAAGTCATATCGTCGTCCGTCGCAGGGCCGTCGCAGGGATGGTCGCAGTCGCAGTCGCAGCGAGCGACATCGCATGGCTGCTCCTGGTCGGCGCGGTTTGGGGAATCACAAATCCGCTCATCAAGCGCGGCGCCGCGATGTCGAAGCGGCACATCAAAGCGGACGAATCCGCCGCCGCCGCTGCCGGCAAAACCGCCGGCCTGGAAGCTTCCATGTTGTTTCCTGAAAGATTGTCCTTCAGATGCAGGAGATTCGTCCACGTGGTTACCCGTGATTGGCAAGTTGGTCGACGGGAGGGAGTAGGTAAGAGGCAAGGGTTCAGAGAGATGTTAGCGGCATTACTTAGGAGCTCCAGCCATAGGTGGTTATAGGCGTACTGTGGGCTTGGGTCTCAAAGAACTCTGGGAAAAGTGAGGCGCGACAGAGCTGCTTGGCGGGTTGCATGACAGACACACCTAGCAGAATGTAAACGTTTCCGACGTCCCTGTCCCCCCTGTTCCCTTCCTTGCCATCGTCCCCCGGCAAAATGTACACGATTGCATTTGAGGGTGTACTAAAGTTAGGACACGATCCAAAAATGTACACGACGGGTTTTGAGTCGCCTTGTGAGTCGCCTTTCGAGTCGCCTTTTGAGGCGTTTTGTTTGGAGCCACCCTCTCCGCTCTGCCAAGGGAATACTCCACAGCCACCCTCTCTGCTGCTTCCCTCTTCCCTGCTGACCCAAGAGCTCACCGCCCTCCTCCCTCCCTGTCCTGTGGCCCCCTCTACATAGCGCACCCTTCTAGATGTGCCTTGCGCATACCCTTCTCTCGCCCCATCCTCACCCCACCCTCACCCCACCCTCACCCCACCCTCACCCCACCCTCACCCTACCCTCGCCCCACCCCCACCCCACCCTCACCCCACCCTCGCCTCCTCTTTCCATTCCCTTTCCCTTCCCTTCTTCCTTCTTGACCCCTTCACATCCCCTTCCCTCCTCTCTTCTCTCCTATTTGTCCCATTGACAGGCGTGCGTATCTCTCCTTAGTCCAATCACTGCCGCTCTGCTTCCTCTCCACTTCCCATCTTTGTACCACATGTGATGAGTCGGTTTTTGAGTCCACTTCCCATCTCTGTGCATCCAACTTTCCTGAAACCCTTTGTGTGGCGCTCTTCTGCAACGCCCCACACCACTGCCCATCTCTGTACCACAAGCCTCTGTGCCAGTGGGAACACTCTGTAGCACAAGCGTTGCTTCTTCACTTTGCAGAGACGCTTACGTCTTTCTCCCAGTCAGCAGACGATTAATGCCTTCCCCCTCTGCAACCCCCTACCTCCGTCAGTAAGACACACACACGCCTCTGTGCCTCAACCTCTCCGGTTCACTCCTCTGCTTCCTTATCCTGAGGGACACCCACGTCTCTCTCAACCAGCAACACGCTCTGCCTTCCCTCTCTGCACCCCCCATCCGCACAGTGGTACACTCGTCTATCCCAGCCTCTGTGGGGATGGGGGGTGCAGAGAGGGAAGGCAAAAACCTGTCTCAACCCCTCAGCGTCTGTGCCTCAACCTGTCGGGTTTAGTCTCTTGCTTCCTCACCCTAAGGGGCGTGCACGTCTTTCTCAGTCAGCAGTGACAACTGCCTTCCCCTTTCCCCTCTCCCTTTCACCCTCTCCGCTTCCCCCTCTCCCCTTCCCCCTCTCCGCTTCCCCCTCTCCCCTTCCCCCTCTCCGCTTCCCCCTCTCCCCTTCCCCCTCTCCGCTTCCCCCTCTCCCCTTCCCCCTCTCCGCTTCCCCCTCTCCCCTTCCCCCTCTCCGCTTCCCCCTCTCCCCTTCCCCCTCTCCCCCACCAGTACGACTCCCCTCTGTGCCTCAACCTCTCGGGCTTGTTGCTGTTCTTCCTCCTCCTGAGGGGTGCACATGTCTCTGTGGCAGTGCTGTGCCGGTCAGCAACCCTCAGTCCCCTACTTAAATCCACCCCCCTCTGCACCTCCTCTGCACCCCCTCTGCACCCCCCTGCTCCCAATTGCACCCCCACCAATACGACTCCCCTCTGTGCCTCAACCTCTCAGGCTTGCTGCTATTCTTCCTCGCCCTGAGGGGTGTGCGACACATCTCTCCCACAGTCTCCCCCCTTCCACCCCCCCCCCCCCAACCATCTGACCCCGCCTCCCCCTCTCCAGTACCACCTGCCGCTGTGCGGCTGTGCCTCAACCCCCACCCCACAGTGCTACACGGCCCTGGGCCTCTTTTTGAGAATTCTAAAAAACCAGCTACACGGCTTCCCTTGCTTCCTTACCCTGAGGGGCCTCCCTTGCTTCCTTACCCTGAGGGGCACCCACGTCTCTCCCGGTCAGCAACACGCACTGCCTTCCCTATATGGGAGTGACTTTTGAGAATTCTCAAAAGTCACTCCCATATAGGGGCACCCACGTCTCTCCCGGTCAGCAACACGCGCTGCCTTCCCTCTCTGCAACCCCCGCCCCCACAGTACTACACGCTTCTGTGCCTCAACCTGCCGGGTACACTCCGTTTCATCCACACACCACGACGCACGTTTCTGTGGCATTCCCTGTCAGCAAACTTTTGAGACGTCTCAAAAGTCGCACGTTTCTGTGGCGTTCCCTGTCAGCAAACTTTTGAGACGTCTCCAAAGTCGCACGTTTCTTTGGCATTCCCTGTCAGCAAATCTCGCTTCTCCTTTCAGTCCTCTTCCTCCACCCACCTCTGCACTCCTCTTCCTCACACTAAGGGATGTGCATGCCTCTCTGGCCGTGGCAGTGCAGTGCCGGTCAGCAACCACCACTGCCTTACCCCTCTCCCCGAAACAAACAACACAACCCCCCCTCCGCTTCCCCCCTTCCCAGTACTACGTGCCTCTCTGCCTCAACCTCTCTGGTTTAGTCCTCTTCTTCCTCACATTAAGAGGCGTGCATGTCTCTGTGGCCGTGCCGGTCAGCAACGGGGCTACCTTTGCCTTCAACGCAGCAGCTGCCTATGCGTTTGGGGAGAAAATACAACTAGTACAACCCCCCTCCGCCCCTCCCCCCCTACCCCCTTCCCCCACCCCCTCCCCTTCCCCCTTCCCAGTACTATGTGCCGCTGTGCCTCAACCTCTCGGGTTTGGTCCTCTTCTTCCTCACATTAAGAGGCGTGCACATCTCTGTGGCAGTGCCTGTCAGCAACGGTGCCACCTTTGGCTTCAACGCAGCAGCTGGCTATGCGTTTGGGGAGAAAATACAGCCAGTACTAGCCCCCTCCCCCTCTTCCCCACCCCCTCCACCCCACCCCCCCAACCCCAACAACAACCCCAACCCCAACACCACAGTACTACGTGCCTCTGTGCCTCAACCTCTCGGGTTCGGTCCTCTTCTTCCTCACCCTACGAGGCGTGCACGTCTCTGTGGCAGTGCCGGTCAGCAACGGGGCCACCTTTGCCTTCAACGCAGCAGCTGGCTGTGCGTTTGGGGAGAAAATACAGCCAGCGTTAGCATTGGGGGGTGTATCGCTGGCTGTGCTAGGCATTGCCTTGTGTGTATAGCGAGTTATGCTTGATACCAACAACAGTAGTTAAACGATTTGCTTGGGAACCATGGCCTCTGCAAAGGCGTACTGTATATCACACAGACACACACACACAGACACAGACACACAGACACACATGAACACACACACACACACACACACACACACACACACACCCACCCACCCACCCACCCACCCATCCACCCACCCACGCACCCACCCACGCACCCACCCACCCACCCACCCACCCACCCACCCACGCACGCACGCACCCACCCACCCACCCACCCACCCACCCACCCACCCACCCACCCACCCACCAACCAACCACCCACCCACCAACCACCCACCCACCAACCACCCACCCACCACCACCACCACCACCACCACCACCACCACCACCACCACCACCTTATAACCGCATGCATAGAATTCATATGCCCCATCCTGCTTCACGCACCGTGGTCGTCATGTGTCCCCCCTGCCCCATACGCCCTTGATCAAGTCGATTTTGAGTCGATAAAAAAATCTGCTTATCGCACCGTGGTCATCATGTGTCCCCCCTACCCCATACGCCCTTGCGGGTGACGATCATGAGCTTGGGCACCGTGGCCTCTGCATGGGCGTACAGCAGCACACCCAGCACCATACAACCCCCAAGTACCGACAATCACTTGTGCCCCTCGGCCCATCATACGCACCCCCATACGCCTTGCATGTGAAGACAGTGAGCCTGGGCACTGTTGCAGCTGCATACGCATACAGCAGCTTCGCTCCCTGCCTGCATGTTGATGCGGCTCCTGCGCTGCGCCTGCAGGTGAAACGAGTGAGTTTAGATTAAGACGTCTCAAAACACAAAGACACATAGGCAGATGTGTACGAACAGAACACACGTGTATCACCGCATACAATAGCTTCGCTCCCTGCCTGTTGATGCCGTTGTGCTCCTGCTCCGTGCCTGGACACACCGATAGACACACGGGCATGCATAAGTGCCTGATCATGCCGTTGTGCTCCTGCTGCGTGCATGCACACAAATAGGCACACAGACATGCGTCGATGCACAAAACACACGTGTATCACTGCATACAGCAGATTCGCCCCCTGCCTGCCTGATACTGCCGTTGTGCTCCTGCTCTGTGCCTGTACGCATGCATCGACACACATAAACACAAATGGACAGACGGGCATCAGTGCACATAACGCATGTGTAGCCATGAGAACAACAGCTCCGCCCCCTGCCTAATGGTGCCGTTGTGCTTCTGCTCCGTGCCTGCAGGGGAAACACAACGACACAGAGGCAGGAATGTACACACAGAAACACACGTTGTATACAGCAGCTTCGCCCCCTGCCTGCCTAATGGTGCTGTTGTGCTACTTCTCCATGCCTGTACGCATTAGACACACATAGCCACAAATGAGTACAGCAGCTCCGCCCCCTGCCTGATGATGCCGTTGTGCTCCTGCTCCGTGCCTGCAGGGGTGAAACGCGCACACATAGACACACATAATGCACACTTGTGTATCACTGGGTGCAGCAGCTTCCTCCCTGCCTACCTGATGATGCCGTTGTGCTTCTGCTCCGTGCCTGCAGGGGCAGACACGTGTGGAGACACAGAGACACACGGACATGTATAAGACACATGCATCACTGGGAATAGCAGTTGTGATGCCGTTGTGCTCCTTCTCCATGCCTGCAGCAGGGGAAGAGAAGCACACATAACATCTGGACTCACAAGGATGGACAAAACACACACATGACACACTCTTATGTGTCCACACTACCCCACACGACCCCACCCGACCCCACCCGACCTGAGCCCACCAGAAAGGGGTCAGGCTAGGTCGGGTCTACCTGGCTGGGTTGGGTCGGGCCCACCTGGTTGGGTCGGGTCGAGCCTACCTGGTTGGGTCGGGTCGAGCCTACCTGGTTGGGTCGGGTCGAGCCCACCAGTGGAGCGGCGACCCTGCCTGGCCCCTCGGCCAAAACACGGGGTCGGGTCGGGTCGGGTCAGGTCAGGTCGAACCGGCCTCGGCGACCCTGGCTTGGCGACCCTGCCTCGGCGACCCTGCCTCAGCGACCCTGCCTCGGCGACCCTGCCTCGGTGACCCTGCCTTGGTGACCCTGCCTCGGCGACTCCTGCTTCGGCGACTCCTGCCTCGGCGACTCCTGCTTCAGCGACTCCTGCTTCGGCGACTCCTGCCTCGGCGACTCCTGCCTCGGCGACTCCTGCCTCGGCGACTCCTGCCTTGGCGACTCCTGCTAGCCTATTATTCCTGCCAGCGTTGACGATCACGCAGCAGCAGCAGCAGCGATATAGGCCCGGACGACCCTGCCCGGGCGACCCTGCCCAGGCGACCCTGCACCGTTTATTCCTGCTGGCATCTAAGACAAAGCAACAGCAGCAGCACAGTATAGGCCTGCCTGGGCGACCCTAACTGTCGACTCCTAAGCGTTGACGATCACGCAACAGCAGCAGCAGCTGTCGCTGTAGCCCCGGGCGACCCTGCGCCGCCTATTCCTGCTAGCGTCGTCGACGAAGCAGCAGCAGCCGCTGCTGCGAACGGCAGCGGCGGCGGCATCCCCGCTAGAGAGAGGAGCGCTGCTGCTCCGCGAGAAGCGGGAGACGCGGCGCAGGGAGTGGTGTCTGGAGTGGAGCGGAGTGAGTGGAAATGGGTGGTGAGAGGCGAGAGGCGAGAGGCGAGGGAAACGGGGCAGGATCTTGCTGCTCCACTACAAGCACAAGACGCGGCACAGGGAGTGGGGACTGCAGCGGAACGAGTTGAAAAGTGGGGTGATAGGCGAGAGGGGAGAATGGGCGTGGAGAGGCGAGAGGCGAGAATGGGCGTGGAGAGGCGAGAGGGGAGAATGGGCGTGGAGAGGCGAGAGGCGAGGGGGGGCGGGATCTGGCTGCTCCACTACAAGCGGAGCCCGCGAGAATGCGGGCGAGCACCATCGTGGTGATTGGTGGGAAGGGAGAAGTCTGGGAGAAGTCTGGGCGTAGTCTGGGCCTAGTCTGGGAAACGAGGCGGGATTTAGTAGCTGCTCTGCGACGGGCATGAGACGCGGCGGCGCAGGAGCGGCGTCTACAGCGGAGCGAGTTGAAATGTGTGGTGAGAAGCGAGAGGGGAGAGTGGGAGTTGGGAGGCGAGAGGCGTGGGAAACGCGGCGGGATTTAGTAGCTGCCCCGCGACGAGCATGAGACGCGGCGCAGGGAGTGATACAGAGGAGAGGCAAGAGGTTGCTGCTCCGCGACGAGCGGAGCCACTAAAAATGCGTGCGAGCACTGTCGGAATCTTTCTTCCCCTCTGCCCTCGTGTGTCGGTGCTATCCTCCATGCCTCCCTGCTATATCTCATCAGCCCATCAAGTTCCTTAGCTCCCTCCCCAAGCCTTGGGTCTTTGGTTCTGCCTTTCCTACTTGAAAGTTCCTAGCTACTAGATCTTGGCTAGGAAAACCTAACTCGGCTGACTGCCGATCAAACCCCTTTTCAACAATTCACTTGGGCTTGCTGTGGTTGGCTCCTCTACGAAAGCAGCAATAGGGAGTAACAAATCTTTGGCTAAGAGTGGAAACAAACAAGCAAGCAATTGAACCTACTTCGGTTGCTTGCCTAAGTAGTAGGGTCGGGTTACCGTTGCTCCACAACGGATACCCGCTTTCGCTATGTCTCCTCGTTTCCCCCGCCTTGATTGCGCGGGGTTCCTTTAACTCCTTTGTAACTCTACTCACTACTGTAATCTGTCATGATTTTATATTGTCCCTGCCTACGCTATTTTAGCAATTAAAAACATGACAGCTGTCGGAATCTTTCTTCCCCTCTGCCCTCGTGTGTCGGTGCTGTCCTCCATGCCTCCCTGCTATATCTCATCAGCCCATCAAGTTCCTTAGCTCCCTCCCCAAGCCTTGGGTCTTTGGTTCTGCCTTTCCTACTTGCCCCTTCCTCGGCACTGGTTCAGTCCCTTGTCGCCGATGGACCTCCTGGTAGAAAGGCTTCCCTCCCTTCTCCTTCCTGAGGCTCCTCCTTACTGATGGGGCCATTGTAAGGGGCCTGGCCTGCGCCACGTTCGTCCGATGGTCCCGCTTCTCCTGGCCCTTCTCCCCGACTAGCACCACCACGCCTGAATCCTTCACTTCTTTCACTCTCCACCGCTCGACGCTTAGTCCTATGTCCAGCATGTCCTGCCTCGCCTGTTTGACATACACTTCCTCTCCCACCCCCAACTGTGGCCCCCTTTTCTCTGTCTGCTCTTCTCTCCTCCGTTTGTAGCGCTGGGCATCCCTGAGCTGTGCCACTTGCAGGTTCTCGAGTGCCGCTGGCAGCATCTCCCGTTGGTACTGCGCCCGCGCCTCAGCTAACCCCACCCAAGCCTCCGCTGTGTCGGCCCTGACCACCCCCGTCAAGAGCCGTGGCGCATCCACCGGTAGGATGGGTTCCCTTCCTAGCAGCAGGTAGTAAGGGGAGAAGTCTTTTAGGGCCGCTTGCTTACTAAATCGGTATCCTGCCGCCACCCAGGGTAGCCTTGCATCCCAATCTCGCTTGAACTTCTCTCCGTATGCCCTTAGTCCTCGCTTCATAGTCTGCACAAACCTCTCTGTCAGGCCGTCGCTCTGCGGATGGTACCGTGAGGTCCGCCGGTGAGTAATGCCACTCGCCTTCAGTAACTTCTCAAATTCACCCAAGAACTCAGTGCCTTGGTCCGTCAGTACTTCTCCGCAGGCTCCAAAGCGTGTCAGCACTTGCTCCTCGAATGCCTCGGCTATCTTGGCTGAGCTCTTGCTCGGCAGGGCCTTGACTTCCACCCATTTGCTGCCGTGCTCAATCATTATCAGAATGAACTTCTTCCCCCTTCGGCTGAGCGGCATCTCTCCTGCCAGATCTAGGGACCAACGGAACCCTATTCCCCTGATAGGTAACGACTGAAGCTCCTCCCTTCCCTTCTCGAGCTCCGCTTTGTTCCGGCTGCATAGCTCGCACGAGCTCACCCAAGCTTTGATGTCTCCTCTCATGCCTGCCCACCACCAGCCTGTCTCTATCAGCTGGCTTGTCCGCAGGCTGCCGTAATGCCCCAACTGCCGATGCAGCTTTGCGATTATCTCCTCCCACTCTTCTCGCCTAGGGACTAGCTTCCACCCTTCCTTGGTAGTCTTCTGCAGTTGACCTTGGAACCACCGATAATGCAGCCCTCTGGCCCTGGCTCTCTCACTCACTGTCTCTGCCTCGGACGTCTTTCCCTGGATCCACTGCAGAGTCTCGTCGTCTTCCCTGATGTCGTCAGCTCCTCGTTGTGCCTGCTGCTTCGCTCCTTCTCCGTCAATCTCGTGGGCCATTGCCACCAGGCACGCCTCTGGGCTCGTAGGGGGCGGGTTACGCGAGAGCCCGTCCACGTGCTGCAGCGTTTTCCCCGCTCGGTGCCGAATCTTGAACTCATACTCCTGCAATCTCATCGCCCATCGGGCATTCCTCCCTGTCAAAGCCTGGTTAGTCATCAGCCATGTCAGAGGTTGATGGTCTGTGACTAATGTGAACGGTCTCCCTTGCAGGTAGACCCGGAAATGAGTGATGGCCCACACCGCTGCTAGCCCTTCCCCCTCATAGGAGCTGTAGTTGGCTTCTACTGGATTGCAGCTCCTGCTCGCAAACGCCACTACCATCTCCTGTCCTTCCCGTTCTTGGCATAGGATACCTCCCATCCCGGCACTGCTCCAGTCTGTGTAGAGTGTGAAAGGATCCTCTTTGTTGGGCAGAGTGAGCACAGTCCCGGTCTTCACAGCCTTCAGTAGGGCTTTGAATGCCCCCTGCTCCGCCTCCCCCCACTGCCATGGCTGCTCCTCCCTCAACAGCTTATTCAATACCGCGGCTGTGCGACTGAAGTTGGGTACAAACTTGCGGTACTAATTGAGGAAGCCTAGCACCGCCCGCAGCGTGCTACGATCCTTGGGGGCGGGGACTCGGTCCAGCACCTCAACTTACGCCTGTTGGATGCTCAGTCGCCCCCCTTGTACCTCGAACCCTAGATACTTCACCGTACTGTTGCCAAAACTGCACTTCTTCGGATGGCAGGTTAGTCCTGCCTCTCGTATAGCCGCCAGCGTGTCGCGCACGTCCCTCACGTGCTGCTCATCGGAGGCGTTGAACACCACCACGTCGTCTATGTAGTAGGCTGCCGCCGGGACATTCCTCAGCACTGAGTCCATCACCCTTTGAAACAAAGCCGGCGCGTTCTTCATGCCGAAGGGCATGAACTTCCACTCGTGTAATCCGTCCGGCCCATGGAATGCTGTCTTCTTGCGGTCCTCCTCCCGAATAGGTATCTGGTTGAGCCCCTGGCGGAGATCCAGCGTGCTGAACACATCCTCTGCGGATCGAATATCTCCTCTGCGGATTGCATGGGGTACCGATCCGCCACCGTCACTTTGTTAAGCCCTCGGTAGTCCCCACACATCCTCCTGGCTGACACCTCCCCCGTGAGATCTTTCCATGCAGCCACTACCGTTGCGGCTGCATAGTCACTGTCCGAGTTCTGTATGAGGCCCACAGCCAACAGCTCGGCACACTTCTCCCTGCACATATCTAGGTCCCCGGGACTCATCCTCCGCTTCCTCTGGTATATGGGTACTTCTATCGTCAGCTTCACTTGCATCTGATGCGTGTTGCACTAACCCAACTCCTGCAGGGTATAAGCGAACGTCTGGCGGTGCGTTCTCAGCACTTCCTGCAGCGCTCGCACCGCTCCTGCCCCCATTCCTGTGCCAATGGGCCAGTCGTCATCAGGGCCCCTTTCCTGCCTTGGCTTCTCCGCGGGGGCTGGCAGCTCTCCGTCCAGATGTAGTACCCCTTAATCCGCGCCTCTCTCTGCTACTCCCACGGCCATGTAGGCCCATCCTTCTAAAATCTGCGCCTCTTCTTGTTCTTCTATCGCTTGCAGCTGGCGCCGCTTCATCTTGGCCTCCTCCTCCTCCTGGTACAGCTCGCTGACTTCTATGCCGCGTTGGAGCTCTTTCCGCTTCAAGTGCATGCGTA
Source organism: Closterium sp. NIES-65 (assembly GCA_948144175.1). Classification (NCBI taxonomy): domain Eukaryota; kingdom Viridiplantae; phylum Streptophyta; class Zygnematophyceae; order Desmidiales; family Closteriaceae; genus Closterium; species Closterium sp. NIES-65. The sequence continues at coordinate 579,735 of CANXME010000927.1, forward strand.
TAGTCTCTACTAGCCACGTCATGACGTTCAAATCCATAGCTCGGCCCAGCGCCGCGCGTCTCTGGGGCTCCGTCACTCGAGGATGGGCTGTGGCTCCCAGGCTGTGGCCCATGGCTAACTCCCGTTCGGCAGCCGTAGGTTGCTCCCACTGCTTCCCCACTACATCGTAGATCATTCCCGGACCTGGCAGATCCTCCTCCATCACGAACCCGTACGCGTCCACGTAGGACACGAGCGTAGGCAGCGCCTGCCTCGGCTTCCCTGGCACGTTGCACTGATATTGGGACGGATGGTCAGGAGTGGTGACTGGTGCGGGCAGCCGGTTGGGACCCAGGATGTCACTGACCAGCCTGGGTTCGGGCCGTTGCATCTGAGCGAGCGCGTGACGTAAGCTCGCGTCCGAGATCCCGTTCTGCCAGTTTCTTCTCGGTCGGTGGGCCCTGGACCCCAGCTGCGCTGCATCAACCGCCTGCCCCCTACCTACGGCCGCCTCCACCTCCGCAAACGCCCTCCTCACGTGTTCCCGGCAATCCTCTGCGAAGTCCACATTTTCCAGAATATACAACACTTCCCCTTGCCTCGTCTGGACCATTTCCAGTACCCGCCTCAGATCCCGGAAAGAGGCCCCCCGGATATCGTCCATCCCCCACCCCGCTCCTGCGCGCGAGTACCCTTGACATTCCCATCCCGCGATGATGACGTCGATCTGCCCCCACTGCTCCAATTTCTCCATCGTAATGGTCCTCACGTCATCCACCACTTCTTCATCCTCAGCTGGGATAGCAGACTCCGCTATCTGCTCCGGGTACTCTCCCAGTAGCAGCCGTGCGTGATGCTGAGCCATCCGCCGCACCACTGGGTCTCGTTCCACATGAATCCATTTCCGCACTCTGCATCCCGCCTTCAGCACTGCCGCCAACCCGGTACCGATGCCTCCGTAGAGCTCCATCACGCACACTGACCCCTCGAGTGTCCATAGCCTGGAGATCCTCTCCTTCAGGGGCGGCGGCTCTCTCCCTTGCTGTCTCCTTTCGATGCGGCGTTCGTACTCCTCGGCATATTTCTCCCAACTCCACTCGTCCAGCACAGGGCTCAAGTCAGCAGGTCACGCCCCGTAGGCCTCCCGCGGCTCTTGCCTGACGAACTTCACAGGCAAGGTGCCGACCGAGCTGGCCGGATCCCAATAGTGTACTCGGTACAACACTTTCTCTTGCCAGGTACAAATGGTGGCGCCCACTCGATACAACAGGTCCATGCCCAACAACACGTCGTAATCTTCTGACTCCGACACTCCGCAAGTCACGCGGATGCAGCATTCTTTCTCCGTCCCTGGGAGCAGCACGATCTCGATCGGCCTTACGGTCCGCGGCATCCATTTCGGCTCACCCCCTTCAGCGGTCATGAGCAGGATCCCCCTCGGTACCACCCTCCCCGGCAGGTCCAGCTTCAGCTGCTTCGCTAGGCCCCGTCCGATCAACACATGGTGCGCGCCAGTGTCTACGATCGCCTGGCCGACGGGCAGCCCCCCTACGGTCAGGCTCCCCTTTTCCGCGATAAGCACGGACGCCTGGCACACCAATCGCTCGTTAGGATGGCGGCACAGCTCCGAGACACTACTTCCCTCGTGGAAGTTACCTCTCGGTCCTCTCACGCGGCTGGAGCAGCTTTCGGTCGACTGACTTCCCCGAGGCCGAAGGTCTATCTCTCCCTTCTCTCTGGGGAGCGCCATGAAGCCACTTGCAGTCAGGTACTCGGATTCTCCTTCCTCGTCCTCAGCAATCTCTTCGTATGCGAGCATGGCCCGAGCTTTCGGCTCGATTCTCGGCTTGGCTTCCAACTTCAATTGCAGCTTCTTAATCTCCGCTTGCAACTCCTCCTTGCTCGAGTTCTCTTCCAAGCGGCGGCGGCTGTAGCAGGCATCCTCTTTATGCCCTCTCTTCCCGCAGTTCCCGCACGCCGGCAGCTTCGAGCAGTCGCGCTTTAGATGACCCAGTTCTCCGCATTCATGACCCCGCCGTCCATCTGTCCGGGGCGCTCCTCCCTGCGCCGTCTCCACCAACGCCGCCGCCGCCCACGAGGACTTCGCTTTGGGACGGGTCTCTCCATCCTCCAAATCCAGCATCCGTTGCGCGTGCTCCGTACGTTTCGCCAGTCCATACACTTCCTTCAGTGTAATCTCCGCGCCGATGCCATATACCGTGTTCCGCACCACGTTCCGCAGGTCTTCCTCCAAGCCCGTGACGAACTTGCGTATGAGCAGTCGTTCGTCGCTACTCTCCAAGTCCTCGGCGAGCTCCCTCAGCCTGCAATAGTAGGCCAGCAGGGATTCCTCTCTTCCCCGGCGGAACTCTTCCACCCTTGCTTTGGTCTGGCCCAGGAACTCCTTCTTTAGTAGTTCGATGAAGCGCGTGGTCGGGTTGACTGTCTCCCCGCATTCCCATTCCTCGAGCACTTCACTCCGGGTCATCCGGTAAAAAGTCTCCGCTTCGCCCGCCAATGTCACTACCATCCGCCTGAAGAACTCGGCAGGGTCCAGTCCGTCCCGTTCCCAGCAGTACTGCACCGTCTCGAGCTGCATCAAGTAGTTCTTCAAGGTAGGGCCCACTCCGGGAATCCCTGTGAATCGCTCGGCCACTTCTGGTTTTGGGAGAGCGCCGCCCTGCCACCTTTTTTCATTCGGACGTGGAGGGAGCGCCACAGCCGCTGGTACCTCCGCTGACCGGCTAGCCACGATTTCCTGATTCGGCGGCGTCTGAAACCCGCTTTCTGGCTGGCGGCGTAGCCAAGGCGCGTGCACCGGCGTCCGGTCTGTCTCTATCCCCGGCATCTCTCTAGGGGAAGTGACCGCGGGCCTCCGCTCCCATCGCGCCCGTGCTTCACGTGCCCATTGCATATCGTGGGGCGTTTCTCCTGGGTCTGACGCGACGGTGCGCCGCGGCTCCATCCCCTCTTGTCTGTCCCGTTCACGTTGATGCGGGGTGCGATAGGCCGCGGTTCTTGGCGGTGACGAACGCGCCGCTTCGGTCGCAGTTTCTCTTTCCCGGATGGCGGTGGTAGCGGCGCGCCAGCTTGGCTCCGCGAGAGGCGCTTCTCTACGATAGTTCTGTCCGGATCGCAGTTTAAACCTATCGGTCATACTAACTCCGTGGCGACAGCGGGTCGCTTTCTTGCTTGTTTGTTGAAAGTTCCTAGCTACTAGATCTTGGCTAGGAAAACCTAACTCGGCTGACTGCCGATCAAACCCCTTTTCAACAATTCACTTGGGCTTGCTGTGGTTGGCTCCTCTACGAAAGCAGCAATAGGGAGTAACAAATCTTTGGCTAAGAGTGGAAACAAACAAGCAAGCAATTGAACCTACTTCGGTTGCTTGCCTAAGTAGTAGGGTCGGGTTACCGTTGCTCCACAACGGATACCCGCTTTCGCTATGTCTCCTCGTTTCCCCCGCCTTGATTGCGCGGGGTTCCTTTAACTCCTTTGTAACTCTACTCACTACTGTAATCTGTCATGATTTTATATTGTCCCTGCCTACGCTATTTTAGCAATTAAAAACATGACAGCACCATAGCGATTGGCTGTAGCCTGTAGCGAAGCTTCGGGTCGTGGGCTGAGAGGAGAAAGGCCAGACTGGGTGGTGGGAGGCGAGAGGCGCGGGAAACGCGGCGGGATTTAGCTAATCCACTACAAGCATGAGACGCGGCGCAGGGAGTGGTGCGTGCAGCGGAGTGAGTGGAAATGGCTTGCGAGAGACGAGAATGGAGAGAGGGCCGCGTGGAGAGGCGAGCGGCGAGAGGATAGGGAACGGCTCTCCGCGAGGAGCGGAGGCCGTTGGAAAGCGTGCGAGCACCATGCTCTGATTGGCTGTAGTCTGAAGTGAAGCTACGGGTCGGGTGATTGTAACGAGAGACGCCGAGCTAGGAATCAAAGTTGCCGCGACGACAACGATGAAAATAGCGATATTGGCGAAGTGTTAGCGAAATAATCCGCCATGGTTACGAGAGACATTGCCGAGATTAGTTTCTGAAAGCAAACATCTGCGATATGAAGCTGCGCGTTACATCAATTGTGAATCCCTCGTTGAAATGCTAGAAAATACTTGGACTCCAGTTCAGAGGGTTTGATTACGGTTGGCAGCAGTCTATTCAAAGTCTAATTCGGTTGGGTAGGTTACTGAGTACATCCACAGATATTTATTGGGGAGACTACAGTTTACACACGAAATCCCGGTGTTTCCATTCTTGACAGTCTTTGGTGTTTGTCCGTGATGCTTCTAAAACAAGCCCGTTTTTTTCCCGCCATTGCCGCAGCGGCCACGTCATCCACATCCCTCGTCGCGCCACGTGTACCACGCCAATATCGCTCTCCCTGCAGTCTGTGGGCCGTGTTCCAGGCACAGGCTGCATGCTCCGCTAGTGTAAACCCCGCTAATAGCAGAGAGTGCACTCCTCCTCCACACCGCCCAACTCATCATCTTCCTCCACCTACAATGTCGACATCGGTAGGATGTCTGACGTCAGCATGTCGTTACGCCGCTGCCGCTGCCATTTCCCGCGCTGACGTCACCGCGAGTGCCGCAGCCGGCAGGACTGACGTCAGCCATTTCGCTAGCTATGTTGGAAACCCAATCAGGCGACAAACCCGCGGTGACGCGTTATCGTTTAGAAGAAACGGCGCGTTTTCCGCGGAGAGCTGGACACGTGGCGCAGGCGGCTCCGAAATGCCGACGTTTTCCAGAGGCGTGGGGCTTCGAAGGTTCCAGGTGGTTTCGCCAGTGTGCATGGGACGGCGATCGTCGAAAATCGCGACGCGCAAGGTGCGGAGGGCCGGTCAGTGGTGGCATGGAACGGGGATTCGGGGATCGGGGATGCGAGATTGAGGATCGGTGTGCTTGCTTTAAGTCAACTCAGAGCGCGCAAGGTGCTGAGGGTTGGTGCATAGCGGCGGGGAATGGGGGATCAGCGGGGTTGCAGCGAGGGATCGTGGAAAGGGAGGGGGAATGCGCGCGCAAGGTGCGGAGGGCTGGTGAAAAGCGGCGGGAAGTGGGGAATGAGGAATGGGGGGGGTCGAGGATGGGTGTTTTTTGAGTCGAGCCGAAACATGGAGCGTGGGGAGGGCTGGTGCGTGAGTAGCGGCGGGGAATGCGCGGATCTGGATAGGACACATGGGGGGAGAAAGTGCGCCTGGGAACGGGGGAAGAGAGTTGACTTTTGAGTCGACTCAAAAGTCCGACATGGGGGGAGAAATTGCGCCTGGGAACGGGGGAAGAGAGTTGACTTTTGAGTCGACTCAAAAGTCCGACATGGGGGGAGAAATTGCGCCTGGGAACGGGGGAAGAGAGTTGACTTCTGAGTCAACTCAAAAGTCCGACCTGGGGGGAGAAAGTGCGCCTGGGAACGGGGGAAGGGCGACGGGGGGTGGATGAATATGGGTGAGGGGACGACGGGGGGGACGAGGAGAAGGGGGGCCAGGGGAGGGGCAGGAGTGTTGAACCGATAGAGGTGCTAGAAGAGGGGCAATGAGATGAGCATGGGGGATGCAGAGAGAATGGGGAAAAAGTAGCCATGGGGGATTGGGTGGGGGAACAAGGGAATTGAGACTGAAGGGTTTAAGGGGATGGGGCCGGAGGGCTTATATGGTATTCTCAGGGTTAAGGTCTTGGGGTTTCTAGGTTTCTGGTTTGAATTCTCGTGGTTCCAGGGTTTAAGGTTTTAGTGTCAAGATGATGGTCCTGCTTTTTTCTGGTTGATTTCCTCTGGGTTTTAGGTTTCTGTTGAGAAATTTCAAAAGCGGTTGATTTTGCACGATTGGTGAGGGAGGGCTTTGAAATCTCGTGGTTTCGGGGTTTGTTTCTTTTGAGAATTTTCAGAAGTACCATCAACGTAGCGGGTTTTAGCGTCAAGAATGTTGACCTTGCGTTGTTCGGGTTGACCTTCTCTGGGTTTTAACTTTCTTTTCAGAATTCTCAAGGGTGGTTGATCCTGCAAGATTGGTGGGGGCTTCAAGGTGACTTTCTGGGGCACCTCAAACGTTGTATAACTTGTAACAGGGCTGTATAACTTGTAGCAGGGTTGTATAACTTGTAACAGGGCTGTATAACTTGTAACAGGGTTGTATAACTTGTAACAGGGCTGTATAACTTGTAGCAGGGTTGCATAACTTGTAACAGGGTTGTGTAACTTGTAGCAGGGTTGTATAACTTGTAACAGGGTTGTGTAACTTGTAGCAGGGTTGTATAACTTGTAACAGGGTTGTGTAACTTGTAGCAGGGTTGTATAACTTGTAGCAGGGTTGTATAACTTGTATTCCTGCAGTACAGTACAGAGATTGTGAAGGTATACCGACTTAGCTTTTTCAAGGCTTGACAGGAGTTAGGGTTTGAATTTTCTTCTTCGAGAATTTGGGGGGATGGAATATTTCCTCGATACTGCGAATAATGTGAAGTAAAGGAAATATTTTGCTCAAAAACCTTGCACGTCTTGTTCCTGGGCACAAACAGGACGTTGCTAAGGTACCCTCCCCCGCCCCTATTATCCACTTCCCCATCCCCTTTTCTCCCACCCCTCCACCTCCCCCCATCTCCCCTTCCCCCCCCTTTCTCTTCTTCCCATTTTTTCAATATCTGTGGTGAATGCAGAATGCACAGGATGCGCGCAATGCATGTCTCAGCTAACCGCACCCACCAACCTTGCTCCCCTGTTCCCCTTCCCCCTATCCCCCTCCTCCCCCACTCCTTCCCCCCAAGACAATCACTGTGTTGAGTGCAGAACGCACAGGATGCTTGGTAGACATTTTTCAACTACCCTCGCCCGCCAACCTTGCTCCCTTGTTCCCCTTCCCCCTATCCCCCCCTCCCTCCCCCCCACACCTTTCGCCCGCCAACCTTGCTCCCCTTTTCCCCAAACCTCAGTGCTGCTGAGTGCAGAATGCACAGAATGACTTTTGAGGCGCCTCAAAAGTCACCTCAGTGCTGAGTGCAGAGTGTACAGGATGCGTCCTAGATGAGACCCTCACCTGCAAGCCATTCTTCAGGATTCAGCTACCCCACCCCACCCACCCTACCTCACCCTCCAACCTTGCTCCCTTTTTTTGCCTTGCGCACCTTGGCCCCCCAAAACAGTCACTGGGTTGGCAAAAAAAGGGAGCAAGGTTGGCGGGTGACTGTTTTGCCTTCCCCACCTTGGCCCCCCAAAACAGTCACTGTATTGAGTGCAGAACGCACAGTATGCTATGCACGCAAGACACTTCTCAGCTCCTTGGTCCGCCCCCTTCTCCCCCTTCTCCCCCCATTCCCACTTTCCACCCGGAAAATCTCTGTGTTGAGAGCAGAACGCACAGGATGCGCGCAAGTCGAAGCTGTACGGCAATCGTTTCTACGCCCATTCACCCCACTCTGCGCCCCTTCCGCCCACTCCCCCCACCCACTCCCTCCCCCCCTCCCTCTCCCACCATTTCTGCTGAGAGCAGAGCGCACAGGACGCGCGCAAGTCGAAGCTGTACGGCACATTCTTGAGTTGTCCCAGCAACCTTGCTCCCCCTTTCCCCCTCTCCCCCCGTCCCTTGCCTCCCGAATCCCTGTGTTGAGAGCAGAACGCACAGGACGCACGCAAGGCATTTCCCAGCTACCCTCACCCACCGCCAACCTTGCTCCCTCTTTTCCCCTTTCCCCCGCACCCCAACATCTCTCCCCCCCCCCCCCCCCCCCCCCGTCAAATCTCTGTGGTGAGAGCAGAACGCACAGGACGCGCGCAAGTCGAAGCTGTACGGCAAATTTGGGAAGCAAATCATATCCGCGTGAGTGCAAATCATATCTGCGTGAGTGCAAATCATATCCGCGTGAGTGCAGATCATATCCGCGTGAGTGCAAATCATATCCGCGTGAGTGCAAATCATATCCGCGTGAGTGCAAATCATATCCGCGTGAGTGCAAATCATATCCGCGTGAGTGCAAATCATATCCGCGTGAGTGCAAATCATATCCGCGTGAGTGCAGATCATATCCGCGTGAGTGCAGATCATATCCGCGTGAGTGCAGATCATATCCGCGTGAGTGCAAATCATATCCGCGTGAGTGCAAATCATATCCGCGTGAGTGCAAATCATATCCGCGTGAGTGCAAATCATATCCGCGTGAGTGCAGATCATATCCGCGTGAGTGCAGATCATATCCGCGTGAGTGCAAATCATATCCGCGTGAGTGCAAATCATATCCGCGTGAGTGCAGATCATATCCGCGTGAGTGCAGATCATATCCGCGTGAGTGCAGATCATATCCGCGTGAGTGCTGCCGATTGATCTTATTCAGGTGCGATTCGTATGAGAACAAACAAAAAAAGGCAGGTAATATCAATTTTTGAGACGTCTCAAAAATGCCCTTCTTTCACAAAAAAGGCAGGTAATATCCACGACACAATCTTTCTAAACTTGTTCATTTGGCCTTTTTTTTTCGTTGTCATGCAAGTGACTTGGAGTTGACTCAGTGACTTGGGGGAGCTGACTCAGTGACTCGGGGGAGCTGACTCAGTGACTCGGAAGTGGACTCGGGAATTGACTCGGTGACTCAGGAGTTGACTCAGTGAATCAGAGGAGTTGACTCGGTGACTCAGGAGTTGACTCAGTGACTCAGAGGATTTGACTCGGTGACTTGGGGGAGTTGACTCGGTGACTCGGGGGAGTTGACTCTGTGACTCAGGGGAGTTGACTCGGTGACTCGGGAGAGTTGACTCGGTGACTCGGGGGAGTTGACTCGGTGACTTGGGGGAGTTGACTCTGTGACTCAGGGGAGTTGACTTGGTGACTCGGGGGAGTTGACTCGGTGACTCGGGGGAGTTGACTCGGTGACTCAGAGGAGTTGACTCGGTGACTCGGAGGAGTTGACTCGGTGACTCGGGGGAGTTGACTCGGTGACTTGGGGGAGTTGACTCGGTGACTTGGGGAAGTTGACTCGGTGACTTGGGGGAGTTGACTCGGTGACTCGGAGGAGTTGACTCGGTGACTCAGAGGAGTTGACTCGGTGACTCAGAGGAGTTGACTTGGTGACTCAGAGGAGTTGACTCGGTGACTCAGAGGAGTTGACTCGGTGACTCAGAGGAGTTGACTCGGTGACTCAGAGGAGTTGACTCGGTGACTCAGAGGAGTTGACTCGGTGACTCAGAGGAGTTGACTCGGTGACTTTGGGGAGTTGACTCGGTGACTCAGAGGAGTTGACTCGGTAACTCAGAGGAGTTGACTCGGTGACTTTGGGGAGTTGACTCGGTGACTCAGAGGAGTTGACTCGGTGACTTTGGGGAGTTGACTCGGTGACTCAAAGGAGTTGACTCGGTGACAGTTGTCATGTCAGCAACACCCCCCTCACCCTCTGTACAGAGTCAAGGCAGCCAGTCCCAGTCCCAGCCCTGCAAGCAATTCGGTGCTGGCAGTGCTGCTTACAACACCCACCCCTCTCCTCCTTGCCCTCCCCCTCCCCTCCCAGAGTCAAAGCAGCCGGTCCCAGCCCTGCTATTCGGCGCTGGCAGCACTGCTTACAACACCCCCCCACCCCCCCCTTCTCCCCCATGCCCTCTCCTCCCAGAGTAAATGCAGCCGGCCCCAGCCCTGCTAGCAATTCGGCGCTGGCAGCGCTGCTGGTGGCGGCGAAGCAAGGAGTGGTGAAGGAAATTGTTGATCGGAACACACACACCAACAACACCCCCCTCAACAACCCCCTCCCCTCCCTTTCCCCTCCCCCTCCCAGAGTAAATGCAGCCGGCCCCAGCCCTGCGAGCAACTCGGCACTGGCAGTGCTGCTGGTGGCGGCAGTGGCAGCTCTGCCCATCACCCCCACCCTCCACTCCCACCCCCCACTCCCTGTCCCTTGCCCTCCCCCGTTCCCCTTCCAAAGTCAAGGCAGCCGGTCCCAGCCCAGCCAGCAACTCAGCGCTGGCAGCGCTGCTGGTGGCGGCGAAGCAAGGGGGAGTGCTTGCCCAAAGAGGTGATTGGTCAGTACCCACCAGAAACACCACCCTCACCAATCTCTCTACCCTTTCCCCTCACCCTCCCCTTTACTCTACGCTTCACCCCCTTTTTCCTCTCTCCCAGAGTCAAAGCAGCTGGTCCCAGCCCAGGCAGCAACTCGGCACTGGCAGCGCTGCTGGTGGCGGCAAAGCAAGGCGGAGTGCCAAAGGATGTGATTGATCGGAACATCAAACGAGCGACGGAGAAGGGGCAGGCGGATTTCACTGAAATTGTGTATGAGGTGCGTGGGAGTGTGACTGTAAAAGTGCGTGATTGTATCGGGGAAGGAGGGGGGAGTAATGGAGCAGCAAGGGGGAGTGCCCAAAGATGTGATTGATCGGAACATCAAACGGGCGACAGAGAAGGGACAGGCGGATTTCACTGAAATCGTGTATGAGGTGCGTGTGTGTGTTAGTGAGTAACTGTGGTGTTAGTGAAAATTGACTCCAACATGGGCGGCATAGTGGTGGACGTGCTAACAGACAAGACTGCCCACTTATTGCCCTACACTAACACATGTTCCCTACACTTTGTACTCAATATAATAACTTGCGGCAGATCTACGGGCTCGGAGGAGTCGGCATAGTGGTGGACGTGCTAACAGACAACAATGCCCGGGCGGCAGCTACAGTGCGCGACGTGGTTCGCAAGGGCGGCGCCAAGATGGCCGATCCAGGCTCGGTGCTATTTAACTTCAAGAGGTGCTATTTAACTTCAAGAGGTGCTATTTAACTTCAAGAGGTGCTATTTAACTTCAAGAGGTGCGCTCTTGAATTTCAGCAAGTGAGTTCCTGATTTTTTTCAATGGTTCAATGCACACTGGGCGGAAGATTCAGTGTTTCTGGGACGTGGTGTGCAAGATGGCGGCGCCAAGATGGCCGCGCCGGGCTCTGTGCTCTTCAATTTCAAAAGGTGCGCTCTTGAATCTACACCCTTCAGAAGGTGGTGTGTCTTTCCTTTCAGAAGGTAGTGTGCTATGTATGCGACAACCTCCGAGCTCAGTGCTTCTCAATTTTCAGAGGTGCGCTCTTGATTCTAAGAGAGGTTTTTCTTTCATGAGGTAAGCTTTGGAATTTGTCAAGAGATGCGTTTTTGAAACCAACAGTGGGGTTTGCTGTATACCTGGGCGGCGGTTACGGTGTCTGTGGGATGTGGTGAGGGATGGAGGCGCCAACACGAGGCGGTGGCAGTGGTGGTGGTGGCAGGGTATGCAGGTGGTGCTAATCATTCCCCTCTCTTCATTCCTCCACTTCTCCTTCTCCCTACCATCACAGGCAGGGTGTGCTGCCAGTCCCAGCAGCCACAGCAGACCCGGACGAGGTGTTGGTGGTGGTGGATGCAGGGGCTGACTGTAATTGGTGCTGCTGGTCTGCTGCTCGTGCTGCTGGTCTGCTGCTCGTGCTGCTGGTCTGCTGCTCGTGCTGCTGGTCTGCTGCTCGTGCTGCTGGTCTGCTGCTCGTGCTGCTGGTCTGCTGCTCGTGCTGCTGGTCTGCTGCTCGTGCTGCTGGTCTGCTGCTCGTGCTGCTGGTCTGCTGCTCGTGCTGCTGGTCTGCTGCTCGTGCTGCTGGTCTGCTGCTCGTGCTGCTGGTCTGCTGCTCGTGCTGCTGGTCTGCTGCTCGTGCTGCTGGTCTGCTGCTCGTGCTGCTGGTCTGCTGCTCGTGCTGCTGGTCTGCTGCTCGTGCTGCTGGTCTGCTGCTCGTGCTGCTGGTCTGCTGCTCGTGCTGCTGGTCTGCTGCTCGTGCTGCTGGTCTGCTGCTCGTGCTGCTGGTCTGCTGCTCGTGCTGCTGGTCTGCTGCTCGTGCTGCTGGTCTGCTGCTCGTGCTGCTGGTCTGCTGCTCGTGCTGCTGGTCTGCTGCTCGTGCTGCTGGTCTGCTGCTCGTGCTGCTGGTCTGCTGCTCGTGCTGCTGGTCTGCTGCTCGTGCTGCTGGTCTGCTGCTCGTGCTGCTGGTCTGCTGCTCGTGCTGCTGGTCTGCTGCTCGTGCTGCTGGTCTGCTGCTCGTGCTGCTGGTCTGCTGCTCGTGCTGCTGGTCTGCTGCTCGTGCTGCTGGTCTGCTGCTCGTGCTGCTGGTCTGCTGCTCGTGCTGCTGGTCTGCTGCTCGTGCTGCTGGTCTGCTGCTTGTGCTGCTGGTCTGCTGCTCGTGCTGCTGGTCTGCTGCTCGTGCTGCTGGTCTGCTGCTCGTGCTGCTGGTCTGCTGCTCGTGCTGCTGGTCTGCTGCTCGTGCTGCTGGTCTGCTGCTCGTGCTGCTGGTCTGCTGCTCCTGCTCATTCCCCTCCCTTCCTTCCTCTAATTTCCATCCTCCTTGCCACCACAGGCAAGGCGTGCTGGCTGTCCCAGCAGCCATGGCAGATCCAGACGAGGTGCTGGTGGTGGCGGTGGATGCAGGGGCTGATGCTTATGATGCGGGTGCTGATTCCTCTCTTCATTCCTTTCATATCCCTCTTCTCCCCCCCTCCTACAGGCAGGGTGTGCTGGCTGTGCCAGCAGCCACGGCAGACCCAGACAAGGTGCTGGTGGTGGCGGTGGATGCTCATCCCCCTGCCCATTGAATGAATACTGCTATTCCCATTGCATCTCTCCCCTTCCTTCCTTTTCACAGGCAGGGTGTGCTGGCTGTGCCAGCAGCCACGGCAGACCCAGACAAGGTGCTGGTGGTGGCGGTGGATGCTCATCCCCCTGCCCATTGAATGAATACTGCTATTCCCATTGCATCTCTCCCCTTCCTTCCTTTTCACAGGCAGGGTGTGCTGGCTGTGCCAGCAGCCACGGCAGACCCGGACGAGGTGTTGGTGGTGGCGGTGGATGCAGGTGCTGATGACGTCATCAACCCTGGGGAGGACATTGCAGGGGGAGGAGGAGGAGGGCATGCGGAGGAGGGCGAGGAGGAGGAGCAGTAAGTTGGCTTTTTTATCATTCCTTTGGTCAAGGACAGGTGGGGAGGGGTATCTTTCAGTTTTTTTGCTGGTTCTTGCTCTTGTTCTTGTTCTTGTTCTTGCTCTTGCTCTTGTTCTTGTTCTTGTTCTTGTTCTTGTTCTTGTTCTTGTTCTTGTTCTTGTTCTTGTTCTTGTTCTTGTTCTTGTTCTTGTTCTTGTTCTTGTTCTTGTTCTTGTTCTTGTTCTTGTTCTTGTTCTTGTTCTTGTTCTTGTTCTTGTTCTTGTTCTTGTTCTTGTTCTTGTTCTTGTTCTTGTTCTTGTTCTTGTTCTTGTTCTCGTTCTCGTTTCTGGTTGTGCTCCTTTCTTCCTTTCAATAATCTTTGTTGCAGTTGACTTGATTTCTCTCATTGCCACACTCCCTTGTCTCCCTCCTGCTGTCCTTCTCCGCTTTTACCCCTCTCCTGTTCATCTCTTCCTCTTCTGCTCCCCCTCCTCATCCTCCTCTCTCCTCCACGGTCTCTTTCTTTCTCAGGTTCTTTAGAGTGCTCACACCAGCAGAGTCCTTTGCATCGGTGCGAGTGCAGCTGCAGGAGTATGGGCTGACGTTGGTTGCAACCCTCCGTGTCACCCCTCCCGTTAAATTATCTCTCCCCTTACCTCCGCTCCTTCCCCCCCTCTCTCCTCCTCTCCCCTCTCAGGTTCTTCCGAGTGCTGACTCCAGTCGAGTCCTTTGCATAGGTGCGGGTGCAGCTGCAGGAGTATGGGCTGACGTTGGTTGCAACCCTCCGTGTCACCCCTCCCGTTAAATTATCTCTCCCCTTACCTCCGCTCCTTCCCCCCCTCTCTCCTCCTCTCCCCTCTCAGGTTCTTCCGAGTGCTGACTCCAGTCGAGTCCTTTGCATAGGTGCGGGTGCAGCTGCAGGGGGGGATTATGGGCTGACGGTTCAACCCCCTGTACCTGCGTATCTCCCTCACTTTCTCCCTTCCCCCTTATCCTCCTCTCTCTCCCACGGTCTCTCTCTTTCTCTCCCAGGTTCTTCCGAGTGCTGACACCAGCCGAGTCGTTTGCCTCGGTGCGAGCACAACTGCAGGGGTACGGGCTGACAGTAGATGATGCAACACCATTAACCTTTCTTCCTCTCTCCTTTCCCATCATCCTCTCACCTCCACGGTCTCTCTCCCCCACCAGTTTCTTTCCAGAGCTCACGCCAGCCGAGTCCTTCGCATAGGTGCAAGCGCAGCTGCAGGAGTATGGGCTGACAGTAGATGATGCAACCCTTTATGTAACTTCTCCCATACATTCCTCTCACCTCGTTCCTACCCCTCTCCCCCCACCCCTCCGTCTCACCTCCACGGCCTCTCCCCCCCACCAGGTTCTTCCGAGTGCTCTCGCCAGCCGAGTCCTTCGCATCGATGCGAGCCCAGCTGCAGGAGTATGGGCTGACGTTTGTTGCAACCCTCCGTGTCACCCCTCCCATTAACTTATCTCTCCCCTTACCCCCACTCTTCCCTTCCCGCTCTCCTTACCCCTCTCAGGTTCTTCCGGGTGCTCACGCCAGCAGAGTCCTTTGCATCAGTGCGAGCAGAGCTGCAGGAGTATGGGCTGACAGTGGATGCAGAGCACTCAGGCCTCATGTTCATTCCCACCGCCACCATGCAGGTACGTCTAGCACCATGCAGGTAGACCTGGGTAGGTAGGCTGGGCTGGGCGGGTGGCACGGGGGCGCAGCTGCAGGAGTATGGGCTGGCGGTGGATGCAGAGCACTCAGGCCTCATGTTCATTCCCACCGCCACCATGCAGGTAGATTTTCTACGGTGCAGGTACATCTGGTAGGTAGGTTCCTCTGGGGTGGGCTAGAATAGAGGGTTGTGCAATAGGTGCACAGCTTGAGGGCACGGGGCCCAGCTGCAGGAGTATGGGCTGACAGTAGACGCGGAGCACTCAGGCCTCATGTTCATTCCCACCGCCACCATGCAGGTAGGTCTGGAGTAGGGGGGTCTGGGGCATTGTGGGTGGGTACGGCTGGCAACCGCAGGGGCATGGGCTGGTGGATGCGGAGCACTCAGGCCTCATGTTCATTCCCACCACCACCATGCAGGTACGGCTGGGGTAGGTAGGGAGATCTAGCATGTGGGGGCACGGTACGAGCGCAGCAGGAGTATGGGCTGACAGTAGATGCAGAGCACTCAGGCCACATGTTCATTCCCACCGCTACCATGCAGGTACACCTGGGGTAGGTTCTTCTGGTGTAGGGTGGGCTGGGCAGGGATAGTACACGGTGCATGGGCGCATGGCATGGGCCCAGCTGCAGGAGTATGGGCTGACAGTAGACGCGGAGCACAGAGCTCATGTTCATCCCCACCGCCACCATGCAGGTAGACCTGTTAGGAATCAGGTGGACCTGTCAGGATGGAGGCAGGGTGGACTACATCATCTGGGGTAGGGTGGTCTGAGGTAGGGTGGTCTGAGGTAGGATGGTCTGAGGTAGGGCTTGCTGGCTGGTACGACGTGCATGTTGGGAGGTGGGGCACCTGTGACCTTTGGGGCAGCTGCAGGAGCATTATCCAATGCTACGTGTCTGAAGAAGTGTTTTGAGACGTCTCAAAACACTTCTTCATACACGGGGCTATTTTGAGACGTCTCAAAACACTTCAAACACATAGCTGCAGGAGCATTACCCGATGCTGGATGCACTGAAAACACTCTTCTTTTCTTCAAATTCTGGTTTTCCCTTCCCAACCCAACCTGTTTCCCAGCCTGACGAGGAGGCTCGAGAGCAGAACGAAGCTGTGATGGAGAAGCTCCTGGAATTGGATGATGTGGATGCAGTTTACTGCAACCAATAGGCGTACACACTGTATGCGATACTATAATGTGGATGCAGTGTATTGCAACCAATAGGCGCGCACACTGTATGCTTTACGATAAAGTGGATGCAGTGTACTGCAACCAATAGGCGCGCACGCTGTATCCAATAGTGACTTTTGAGGCGCCTCTAAAGTTGTGGATGCAGTGTACTGGAATAATAGGCGCGCACACACTGTGTGTGATACGGTACGATAATGTCGTTCTGTAATGATTGTTGAGTAACATTGAAACCATACTAGCCTGCATAACTCACTATGTCCACGGCTCAAGCACGAACCGCCAGCGGCTCGAGCCAGCGCAAGCACGAACCGCCAGCGGCTCGAGCCAGCGCAAGCACGAACCGCCAGTGGCTCGAGCCAGCGCAAGCACGAACCGTCAGCGGCTCGAGCCAGCGCAAGCACGAACCGCCAGCGGCTCGAGCTGGTTCGAGAACGAAGCACACGAACTGAGCCCGCGGATCTAACCTTAACGCGGCGTATGAGGCGTCTCAGAGAAGCTGTTTTTTTCGGGCGCCTCGGAAACTGATATTCGATGCGGCTCAAAAGCTGCACAAATGAGGCTGCTGTCCTTAACCTAACGCGGTGGAAACGTTTTATGCCGGTGACAGCCATGACGGTCGCGACGGTTGTCATGGCTGCGGGGCCTAAGTTCACCGGGCGATCCCCCTGTTTTGACTGAAAAGGAAAAGGTATTTTCCAGGCAGACCCTGATTTTGACTAAGGTATTTTTTCCCACCCGGGAGGTAGTTTACGGGTCCGAACCTTTTTGGGGATGCTTGGAGGGGACCCGGAAATAAAAAAAAGCTCATACGGGCCTCCCTCTATCCCCATAGGACATGCTTTCCGCGGTTCTGCTCTAAGCGTTCCCTCTGTCCTCGTCACCTCCTTTGTGGTATTTGTGAAATTCGGGCCTCGTAACCATCGTACCTCTGTGTTCCGTTGACCCGTTCGTACGTCGAAATGGGGCTTCGTAGCTGGTTTCTCTATCAACGTCCGCGAAAAAACTGCCCCCTCCCCTCCCTCCCTCATCCCCATCCCTCCCCTTCGAACCTTACCCGCAAAACCATGTGCACGTTAGTGTCAGAAGCTAGTTAAAATTCGGTCTTTACGAGAATGCTTCTGCCAACATTGGCTTTTTATATCAACAGACTGACGACGCGGAATGACGACGCGGAAGCGTTGAGTCTTAGGTTTTTTTTTTTTTTCCACAGGCTCGGATTTTGCAAGGCCTTTTTCAGAGGGGCCTGGATAATCTAGGATAGCAGTAGGCCAAGCAATAGCGACGGTAGGAACTGAGCAGACGGAATGACGAAGGAAAGGACGCTGGGGGAGGGATGCGGCAAGGGATATAATGAGATGGGCAATGTTTTTGTTCGGTTGGAAAAGGTTTCGAAGTCTGGAAGAAACGAACAGAAAAGCTGCATGCCCTAGCAGAAGTTGCACGAGGTGTTCGTTCAGTTTTGTTTTCTCCCGTTTCCGCGTTCCCCACAAACCCGAAACATATGTTCTCGATATCTCACCTCCACCCAGACACAACCTTACCCCCCCCCCCCCCCCCCCCCCCCCCCCCACCCCCACCGAACCCCCTCTTCCGCACACAATCTTCACCCTCGAAAGGGCGCAGTCGGGGACACAAGGGCGCGGTTCGATAGCTTCACAGTCCAGGGGTAACCACAGCCCTATCACAGTATTGCGTGGTTCGGTAAAGGCTCGACAGCAGCACACCTGGGCTTTAAACCCCACTAGAGGTTAGGCATATCCGAACCAGAACCTGAAGTACGTTCGGCCCACCTACGAATCTGGTGCGGTAATTTTCGCTGCGGACCGCGGTAAAAACACTGTTGCCTGCTGGTCAAGCAACAGTACTTCACGGGCAAAAAAGGCTTGGTTTCCGCTAGCTGCAACAACGACAGCCTCCCCAATGCCACTGTGAAGGTGTAAAGAGTTCGGGCAGGGCTCTGGGTAAATTAAACTTCGCCCCCTTCTGCCCCAACCTGAATCGAGGGTATTGGTTCTACCAAGAACACTCCCCTTTTCAACCGAACTCATCTCTCCGCTGTTAGCTTACTCGATCCTCATTCCTTCGAATGAGTATTTGCAATCTTCACATCCCGGATGTGCTTGGTTCAGGAGGTGAAAGGGAGTTTCCGATTCACAGCTCGGAGTTGGACGGAGGGGTTAGCAGCTGTGGCCTCCAGGAGTCTTGGGGAAGAGATTGCAGCCGGGACTAGTGCCCCTGTTGTCATGTAGTGCATTTAATGCACATTACTGTAGCTCGTTGTTTTACTTGTGGTGAACGCGGTTTTGACTGTGAGGGATTTGTTTGTTTCCACAGCTGTCAAATCTGAACAATGGTCAATCAAGATTGTGCACGCAACAAGTTGACTATGGCGTGTAGTGACCCTAGGTTCGGAAACCCTAGGGCCGACTCGGACATACTGTGGTGTGGCTGTACAAAACATTGCAGTGCAATCGAACAGCGCCAAGACAACACATGGAAGTGGGAGCGCAGGGACAAGTGCACTGGCTACAGTACACCAGGTGGGTTTGGCACTTGCCCCCTCGGTCCCCGGGACTCGCGGGCGGGAGCGATCAAGTGTTTTGGGGGGGCGCAAGGTGCCCAGGGCGTTGCGTCAGAGTGCGGGAATTAGGAAACTGGCGCAGGTCCTCAGCACCCCTTGGCGGGTGACAAGAATTGGCGAACCATCGTTACAATGGTTTTTCGCCTATCGTCAAGGAACCCCTGCACACCAATTGCGTGTAGTTTCCTGGCTGGGTTGGTCTGGGTCCTGGCTTGATTTACTGTAGCGGGCGAATTCTCCGCAGCGAAGGGCTGGTGGTGAGTCAATTGAATCTGCTTCGCACGAAAGTTGTTTCCTCGCGCGCTACGAGATTGGACCAGTGCAGGTGGACAGGTGTGGGACCTCACCCGGTGCACAGCTGTTTCCTCACACTGTGTGCAATACACAGTGATAGGGACGGGATGGAGGGCAGCAATGTGAAGTACTGCGAGCCGGGCCGGACTTACAAACCCCAGATCACGGGAGACAAACCAACCAACCACCTACCAACGAAGGCTGGGGACTTGAGGTGCAGATGCCAAGGTTGCGAACGTTCTCAGGTGGTTTTCCAGGGTGCCTCAACCAAGCAAAAGTGGGTGCCTTCGTACCGGAGAGGTGTACAACACTAACCACGAAAAGTGATGGGGTGGAGGAAATGACGAACCGCGGTGCTTGCTCGTCTCCAATTCCAACGGGCAGTGGTTTTCCCACTACCCCCCCCCACGCGACCGCGCCCGATTCCCGCGGTCAGTTTTCCCCATTAAAAATGACTTAAGTACACTTTCAGTGATGTCGTGGTCAGGCTCACTTTTTTTTGGTAAGGTTTCACAAATCATTACAACTTCGTCTTTATCTATGCGCTGTCCACCTCAGCTGAGCAAGCAGCGGTGGCAATGATGAAATTGGGTTTGGAAATATCTTGCAGAGGACGCGTGCACGAACTTGCCTCGCGTGATGTTCGAGAACCCTCAATGTCAGGGTTCCAGTCAATAACAGCGTGCCACCTTGGACTTCACTGGGCGGGTTAAGCACCGTTGCATCCACAATGCAACAGTCTGTCCTTCCTTCGTCATTACTTCTCCTCGGCTTCTCCGCCGTCAACGTCTCGTGAGCACATTACCACCATCTCGTGAGCCTAGAGTATTGGCGGCTTTGAGCGGCCACCATTGTTCCTCTTACTTTTCATTCGAGGTGATGCGTAGCACAGCATACTCATCTCCATTGTTGGTCTTAAATCCGCCTCTGCACCATGACGCAAACTAGGCTGGCCGCACGCGCCAAGGGCCACCCACCTGCTAGTAGCCAGGCACCCGTCGCGCGGGGGAGACGAACAAACCGGAGCACTAATAAGCCGGCTCCGTCCCCTGAATTCAAGGTCCCCGTTACTTTAGAAGGCGTGCAAGTGCTCCCCGAGCCAGACGACATAATATCGAGGTTCGCTAAGGGAGTCAGAGTTCCAGACTGCGCGACCGATAAGCTACCTAGGTCGGTTAAGAGTGACCATTTCCCCTCCCGTGAGATTAAAAACCATTACGACCAGCGAGCGAAGGTGACTATGATGGATGCCCTCCACATACAGGATGGATACGAGCTGACAACGTCAACCATCGACTTTTACCACGTGTGAGTCACGTTCAGCGTGTGCCTTGTTTTACTTAATCCTCTTCATCGTGTACATGACGTGTATTGTACGTATTCTTCCAGGGTTTTGAGCCTTTATCACAAAAAATTACACGACGGGAAAACTTGGTTGGCTCTTGACACGCTCGCCTACCAAACCGTCACCGGGGGACAGGAGCTAGCATGCGGCGTCGATTGCAAACTTCTCTTCGAGCACGACTACCTTTGCATCGTGGTTTTCACCAAGTAAGAGTTTCAGACATTATGGAAGTCATGGAGATGGTATTCCAGAACCGGCTTTACCACTCCGTGTCATGCCTAACCATACTTCCCGGGCTTAATGTTTGTTTGCAGAGTTC